>LR738714.1:598055105-598130642 GCA_902687465.1 Secale cereale
CATCAATGGCGGCCTTCCCCGTATTAATGGCGCGGCGCCTACTTATCTCCCACCCCCCCTGCCCTCCAGTTCCCCATTCCTATTCCCCTACCCAGCATCCTCATCTACAGATCCAGGGAGGCTCTCTTCGCAAGTTCGATGGTGGGCGGGTCGAGGCGCAGGTCGAGGGCGCGGCGGGCGCGGCCGTCGGCGACGGTGGCTCCGCCCACACCAGCTGCGCCTCCGCCGCTCCCCGTGGCGCAGCGGCCGGAGGTCGAGGCGTCGTCTCCGGAGGCCCACGCGGAGATCCTGCGGGTGGTGTTGGAGCGGTTCCCCGATCGATCCACGTGGGGCGAGCTGCTGGTCCAAGTCATCCGCACGTCGAGCTTCTCCGAGCGCGCGCGCTTCGCCGGCGACGATGGAGGGATGGACTTCGACCTGATTTTCTGGGCGATCCAGGAGGCGGAGTCGCCGGATCCGATGGTGGCAGCGAAGTGGTCGCACTTCAAAACGTGGAGTCCATCCCGTTTAAACATCAAGCCGCCGTCGGTGTCAGGTCTGGCCAGGATTCTGCGGGAGGCCCTGGTGCCGGGGGACAACCCCCCTCACGCCCCTTGACTCATCCTACTCCCGGCGACCGAGCGGCGCGTCTTCGGCGACGGGTGCTCGGGGTGCGATCTGGGCTGTTGGGCAGCTGCCTGGATCCGCCACCATGGCCGGGAGACCGGGGAGAGGTGCGCCATCTTCATAAAAAGGTAAATCCACCCTCCGATCCTCTTACAGTTGATGCAAGTTCTGAGGTGTGTCGAGTTAGTCTTGTGACTAGTGGATCTCTGCATATCCGAGGTCTGGATACTCCTTGTGGAGAGGGACTCTGTGTTCATGGGTGTGATTTCTGTTCTAAGTTTTCTGGGGAGGTTCTACCGGATCCGGTGGGCTCTGATGGGGATAAGAATCTCGTTTGTGCGAGAGAGTTGAGAAAGGAGGACGTGGAAGCACGGCTAGGACCGAAACCTACTCCCGAACCTTTGATTTCCGGATGGGTGGCCGAGGTGAAAGCGCCTATGGAGAATACGCGTTCCAAGCTAAGACACGGTGAGGGTGAGGAAGTGGCGGACTTTTATGGGCAACTTTGGGTTGTTCCCTCCCCCAGCCGCCACCCTCGTCCTCATATACCGCACCGGACTCCCCCTAAACCTAAGTTCGCCTTCCCCTCTCTTTTCTGGGTGCGGAAGGATCTTTTTAGATCTGGAAAATTCACCGTTGTAGACTGCTTTCCCATATCCCACCCTAGTCGATTTGATCCCCCACCTACCAAATTCCATCTAGACAAACCTGGGCTTCTGCCAGGGGAGAGATCGTTCGCTGAGGTTGTGATGAACATGGATGGAAGGGGGCAAGGTGCCCGGAACCGTCGCCCTACAGCTCCCAAGAAGATTCCGGCGCAGGATGGGAGGGCTGGGGGCCAAACTCAAGGGGCCCCCGCGCATCCGGGGGGTGTGCAGAAGCGGGCAGATGGGGGGGGAAGAGTTGTTCCTCCTGTTCCTGTCCCTACCCCAGCTCCTCAACCTCCTCCACCTCCCCATCCCGTCCCTTTGGTTCAACCCCTCGATCCCAGGTACAAGGATATGATCTGTTTCAACTGCGGATGGCCTGGTCACTATGTGGGTAATTGCATCGAAGCCAAAAAATGTTTCATTTGTGCTGGGAATCACAACGTAAACAACTGCGCAGCCTGGGCTCGTCCTCATCCCACAGCCACTTATTTTGGTAGTGCGGCGGCGGGATTGGGCTTCTATCATGTGTATGTTCCTTTGACAAGTGAATCTAGCTGGCTGAATTACAAGAATTGTGCAGTCTTGAAAGTGGTCAAAGGTGAAGTTTCTGCTTCGGAGCTGCTGATTCAGTTAAATGGGATATTCTGCAAATCAAAAGAGTGGCCGTGGCAGATCAGAGAATTAGAAGATAAAAAATTCCTGCTGAGGTTCCCACCCTGGAAAAATGTTGAGGACTTAATTGATTTTCCAGCTTTCAACCTTCCTATCGATGGTGTATCTGTGAAAATCTGTGAATGGGAAGGGACTCTGGATGAATTTGGAGATCTGAAAGAAGCTTGGGTGGTAGTAGATGGAATTCCTCCAAAATGGTGCTCCTGGAAGGTCTTTGCGCAGGTTGCTGCATGTTTTGGGATCCTGGTGGATGTGGACTGGAATGGCATTTTCAAAAGTTTCTATGAAACGATCAGAATCAAGATTGCATGCCGTGACCCCTGCAAGATTCCTTTTGAGAGATTGGTGGAGATGAAGAAGAAGCTCTACCTACTGTTTTTTACTGTGGAAGGCTTTGAACAAATTGGAGAAGGATCTGATGGAAATGATGAGGACCCTGGGCAAGATAGCAATGGCAATGAAGAGGAAAAAAAGGATGAAAACCTGACAGAAAAAGATAGCCAAGGGGATGACAATGAAGGACCATTTGATGGCCTGGATGGAGCCAACTTTACTTCCAAAGGAACTCCCAACTCTAAGTCTAGCAAGCAAATCCAGAAAAGCTATGTTCCTGTTTCTGCAGAGGATTTCCACCCTACAATCATGATTGATGAAGCTCATAACAAATTCCTAGATGAAGTTGGTACCAGTAACTGTAAAGAAAACAAACAAATGGAGAAAGAAGTGGGGGTCAATACCCCTTGTTCATATCGTTTACTTCCTGAGAATGATGAGGAGATATCTATTTCCACTCATTTGGAGTACTGCTCTGAACAACTCAGTAAATTTGACATGGAGGAGTCTGATGGAGAAGAGGAAGATATGATAGTGGAACTTCAATGCCTACCTGAAGACCTGATTCTGGCCGTGGGAGCTGCGAAAAGATCGTTATCAGAATCTCTAGACAATGCAGTTTCAGAGAAGAAGAAGAAATTGGACTCTGACTCTAGGAAGACTTGGGGGCCGATTCTGTCCAATAGACCCAAGACTCGAGACCATGGGAACTTGAAGATTATGGAAAAGGCAAATGCATATCTGCTGAAGAAAAACCTGGAAATTCCTACTACTTTCAAAGGTAAATCTTTTGCTGGCCTTGATATTGAGATTCTTTCCTCTCATGCTAATAGTGTTGGTTTGTGTGTTGGGGATAACAAAAAAGAAAGTAATGATATCATTACAGATTTAGTGGATAGGGAAAAACTTAAATGCCTTCAGTTTGCTAATTCTAACCCGGAGATTGTTCTTCCGAACTCCATAGACTTAGATTACTGTGACAGTAAATCTCCAGAACAACAGAAGAAGTGTTTTTCTGATGAGGCAGATGGCACTGCTGCCGTGGAGATTGATAGTCCCAGAATTAATGCTAAGAACCAGCCTTGTGGCTTATCCCATCCCTTCAAAGTCAAATGATAGGTGCGTTTTGGAACATTAGAGGTCTTGGTCAACCTGGTAAACTTCAGTGCCTCGGGGATTTCCTTAATACCAACCGTGTTGATTTTGTGGGTTTCTTTGAAACCAAGAGAGAGAATATAGAGAGGGGGACCTTACTCACCATTGCGGGCAACAACAATTACGATTGGCATGTGTTGCCTGCTGTCAATACGGCGGGAGGGATCCTTGTGGGTCTTAAGCTCGACATGTTTGATATTGTTGGCTTTTCTAATAAGAAATATTGTGTCATAGTTACTGTTAAAAGTAAGAGTGATTCCTTTCTCTGGCACTTGGTTGCTGTATACGGCACAGCGTATAATGAGCTTAAAACTGAGTTTGTTGCTGAACTACATGAGGTCATGTCCACACTTACTTATCCTGTTGTACTTGGTGGGGATTTCAATATGGTTAGGTCTAGAGATGATAAGAGTAATGGGATTTTTAATCCCCAGCTTTCCTTTCTTTTCAATGATTGGATTAACAGGTGGGCTCTGATGGAAATTGGCATTTCCAACAGAACCTTCACCTGGAGTAATAACCAAGATACCCCTATCTTTGCTACTATAGACAGGGTGTTTGTTTCCGTTTCCTGGGATGCTCACTTCCCCATGTCTTCCTTGTCAGCCCTCCCTAGGATTGGGAGTGATCATACTCCTCTTATTCTAGATACGGGTGCTAGGAAAACCTCCTCACCCAAACCTTTTCGGTTTGAAAAATGGTGGCTGGATCAGCCTGACTTTAGAGATATAGTGAGTGAGGTGTGGAACTATGTAGTTCCGGGCAATTGTGCCCTGGATATTTGGATGAATAAGACTAAAATTCTTAGGAATAAGCTTAAGGGCTGGAGTATTAACGTGGAAGCTGCTATGAAGAAGAGAAAAAAAAGCCCTGAAGTTGGAATTTGATATTCTGGATGTGTTTTCGGAGCGTAACCAACTTGATGATAGGGATAGAGCCCGTATGGGTGAGATCAAGAACGAACTGGATAGTATCTGGCATAAAGAGGAGGTTGCCTTGTGGCAACGATCTAGAGATAGAAAAATTAAAGATGGTGATAAGAACAATGCTTATTTTCATGCGTTGGCTAATCATAGGCATAGGAAAAACCATCTTTCAGAATTGGTTGGAGAGCATGGCCCGGTGCATTCCACTAAGGAGATGCTGGAAGTGGCCACAGATTTTTATAAGAATCTGTTTAAATTTGAAGAGAAACATAATATCAAGTTGGGCCCCTCCTTTTGGAAGGAAGAAGAGTTAATTACTCCAGAAGAGAATGACATCCTGCAAATGAGCTTTTCTGAGGAAGAGATCAAGAATGCAATTTTTGGCTCTTATGCTCATGGGGCCCCTGGTCCAGATGGGCTATCCTTTCTTTTTTACCAAACTTTCTGGGAGGTGATTAAAACTGACTTTATGGCCTTAGTGAAAGATTTTGAGGAGGGTAAACTGGATCTCTTCCGTATTAATTTTGCCATTATTGTTCTTATCCCTAAAGAAGCTAACGCTAAAGACATGAAAAAATTCAGGCCTATTAGCCTTAGTAATGTGGAGTTAAAATCTTCTCCAAAGCTATGACAAACAGAATTTCTCCGATTTGTCATAGGCTTATCTCGTCGAACCAGACCGCCTTTATTAAAGGCAGATACATTTTGGAGAGTGTGGTTATGGCCCATGAAGTGATTCATGAAATTAAGAAATCTGATGCTCAAGGTTTAGTCCTCAAACTTGATTATGAGAAAGCTTACGACAGGGTTAGCTGGGAATTTCTATTTGATATGCTTCACTCGAGGGGTTTTGGGGGGAAATGGATCTCTTGGATTAAATCCATTTTATTTCGTAACACATTTAGTGTTCGTATCAATGATACAGTGGGTCCTCATTTTCTGGCCGGGAAAGGTCTGAAACAAGGCGACCCGCATTCTCCCTTGCTCTTCAATTTGGTAGCCGATGTTTTCTCTAAGATGCTTAATAGAGCTACAAATCGGGGTTTAATTTCTGGGCTTCTGCCTAGAGCAATACCGGGGGGGGGGGGTTGTTAGCTTGCAATATGCTGATGACACTATTCTGTTTCTGGAAAATTCGAGGGATAAAGCTAGAAACTTTAAATGGCTTCTAGCTTGTTTCGAAAACCTCTCAGGGATGCGGATCAATTTTCATAAGAGTGATCTGCTTACTATCAATGTGGATGCGGATGAAGCAAGAGAATTTGCACAGATCTTTTGTTGCAATCTAGGGGATTTCCCCATTAAGTACTTGGGAGTGCCTCTGCACTATAATAATCTTAGAAGAGAAGATATTCAACCTATCATTGATAGAATCATCAAGAACATCTCTGGTTGGCTAGGTAGATATTTGACTTACAAAGGCAAGATTATCCTGCTTTGTGCTTGCATTGTGAGTATTCCTGCTTATTTGATGTCTGTGATTAAATTCCCCAAATGGGCTATCAATGCTATCAACACCCAGATGGCTCATTTTTTCTGGGGGGATAGTGAGAATCAACAGAAATACCACTTGGCTAGCTGGGGGGTGATCTCTAGAAAAAAGGAGTTTGGAGGACTTGGTATTCCTAACATTAGAGATTTCAATATGGCCTTGTTGGCTAGTTGGGCCAGAAGATACTTTGATGATAATGAGAGTGAGTGGAAAAAGGTTATTGCATATAAATATGATATTAACAAACCTAATATTCTCTGGTCTAAAAATGACACAGGTTCTTCTTTTTGGAAAAGCGTTACCTGGGCTTTTGCTACGGCTAGAAATTTCTATAGATGGAAGATTGGGAATGGTGAAAATGTCAGTTTCTGGCATGACACCTGGGTGGGAGATTTCTCTTTGAAAACCCAGTTCTGGGAGTTATACTGCATTTGTAATCAAGATGAGTGCTCTGTAGCACAGGTTTGGGATGGGGTTGATCTGAAACTATCCTTTAGAAGGTGTGTTGATGAATCAGGCCTCGAGAGCTGGAACCGTTTGGTTGATTTAGTTAAAACTGTGTGCTTAAATAACGAGGCAGATTCTCCAATTTGGACTTTAGAACCAAACGGGGTCTATTCGGTCAAATCCTTATACAAAACGATTAACTTTGGAGGGGTGGTGTCTAAGATTGGGGACAAACTTTGGAGAGTTCTGTGTCCACAAAAAATTCACGTTTTCCTTTGGTTAAGTGTCCATGGGAAGATCCTTACCCGCAACAACTTAGCCAAGAGGAGACACGTTGATGATGTGTCTTACTTGTTCTGTAACGAAAACGAAACAATCCAACATCTTTTGTTTGAATGTGTAGTTGCCGAACAGATCTGGTTTTTTGTTTCTGACTGTTTTGATCTTCCATCTATTTCTAACTTTGATGATATTTGCGCCTTTTGGCAAAATAGTAAAAAAAAAATGTTGTGCTTAACTTGGTCACTACTGCCTCCTTGTGGAGTATATGGAAACTCAGGAATGAATTCTGCTTTCAGGGGCGCACCTGGAGAGATGCAAGATGTGTCCTATCAAAACTGAAAGTATTTCTGCAGCAGTGGAAAGTTCTCTGCGACGATGCTCAGGCAAAGTTGTTGGCGAAGTGCATAAGGCTGCTGGACAAGCGACGAGGGGAGGTCTTGAGGATTGCTTGGATCTGAACAAGTGGGAGGGAGAGGAGCAGATGTTGGGTTCGAACTAGTTTTAGCTAAACATTTTTGTATCCTCTCTCCCTGTTGTAATAAGCTTTGGCTACTTTAGACCAATATGTGTGGTTGTTAGGTTGCTTTTGCTTCACTGTGGAACTGGTTTACTTTGCCTCATGTTCAATAAAAATGGGGCGGGGGGGGAAACCCCTTTCATTCAAAAAATAATAATTAAAGAGCGCTACATTTCTTCTCTAGCATTCAGATTCAACATGGGGAAGGAGAGGCAACTACAGATGGAGAATAGCAGTATCACGCCGGACCGGAGGTACAGAGGGGTCGTCCCAGTAGCTCAAGAACTAAACAGGAATCAAGCTTTTCTGTTTTGTTTTTGCCCAAGGATTAGTAGTGATAATAGTAGTTGGAGAGTACTTTTACCTTGCTATTGTTGACGGGAGGAAATTGCCCAGTTTCTTGAAATTTCTCGCGGATATTTGCTCCACAATATTGCCTGATCAGCAACAAAGAGTTGCAGGGCAAAAAAATTGGCATTCTTTGGGATTTTTTGCTTGGATTGCATTTTTTGTGTTTTTCTGTCTGCAAGGATCTCGCCCTTGCTTGGCCATGGCGTGCAGCGGAGGCAGCTGGGAGAAATAGCGGGGGAAGGGGGGGAAGAAGACACTGCTAGGGATCTTCGCTGTGACGGTGGGTAGAGATCTGAGCTTTCTTTTCTTTTTCTTTTTTGACGGGACGTGGCTACGTAAAGAAGGGGGTGGGATTTTCCCTTTCTGACACATGGGGGAGCCGCACATGGGGCAGCTACCAAAACTGCACGGCCGCGAGATCCTACCGCACCGCGCACGCGCGCTACGTAGCATCGTCAAATCAAACCTAAGAGCATCTCCAACAGGCGCGCAAAAAGGCGCGCGCGCTAAACTGGCGATTTCGCGCGCGCGGGAAAAATTCCGCGCTCCAGCGGCGGCGGGAAAAACGCGTGCGCGGGAACCGCTTGCGCGCGCGCAAAACGGCGGCCTCTCGCGCGCCTTTTTTGCGACGGCTCCTCCCGCGCGCCAATAAAACGCCGCGCGCGTGCCCCGTCTTCGCTCCACCGCGCTCTCTCTCCCTCTCTCTCCCTCTCTCTTGCGCCCGCCGCCGCCGCCCCCGACGCGCCACCATGCCGCCGCGCCGCCGTTCTTCGTCGGGCTACCGCGGCGTCCGCGAGCGCCCGAACGGCGGCGGCTTCTACACCGAGATACGCTCCGCGATCTCCGGCTTCCCCTCGGCACCTACGAGACGGCGCACGAGGCCGCCCGCGCGTACGACGCGGCGGCGTGGCGCCTAGGCAGGCCGCGCCGTCAGATGAATTTCGACGACGCCCGCACGCTCGAGCAGGCGTTGGAGCTCGCCCCGCCGCCTCGTCTACACACCGCACGAGACCGTGCGGAGCACGCGGCGTTGCAGAACCGCCTCCTCGTCGCCCAGGAGGACGAGCGGCGCATGGCGGAGTGGCGCCGGCTCCACCCGGAGGACGTCGCCGCCGAGCATCAGTACTGGAAACGTTGCCGCGAGGACAGGCGTCGTCGGAGGGAATTGGCGTGTCAGCAGTGCGCCATCCGCGATGCTGGCGGGAGAACGATCTTCACCGCAGAAGATGACCGCTGGTTCGACATCTGGTTGTCAACCTCCTCCGACAGCAACAGCGAAGCCGATGATGATGGAGATGACTGGAGCGATTAGTTTTTTTTATGTTTTCGAACTATATATCTATCTATCTATGTTTTAGAACTATCTATCTATGTTTTCGAACTACCTATCTAGTTGCAATATGTAAAATAACTTTGTATCCTTTTATTTTAATGCAATTTTAAAGTATGAAAAAAAAGTATGCGTGCGCTGTATTTTTGGGCACCGCTGGAGCAGCACGCGCGCGCTGCATTATAGCGCTGCTGCTGGAGCCAGCACTGCGCGCCGCGGCAAAGCAGACTTTACGCGCGCGGCATATGGTTTTTTTGAGCGCGGCGCTAAGCGCGTCTGTTGGAGATGGTCTAATTGTAAGCAGCTAGGTGAGCCGTTTTCTGTCGGTCTCGTCTTGCCTGCATGAGTGAAAGGGACGGGCGAACGACAGATAGGAGATTCCGATGTGTTCGTTTGCGATGCAGCCGTGCCAGCCCGGGACAACCAAGCTCCCCAACTCCTCTATCCTATTTTATTTGCCGTACCCAAAATCAACTTGTGTATTACCGTAGTTCTACGATCCTAATCAAGCAGGGTAGATAGATGTCATCGCCGTCGCCGTGGCCCGAAAGGCTCCTTGGTCCCGTCGTCGCCGGCCTCCGAGCGACGTGCAGTTCATGGCGCGCCGTCCCCTCGCCGTCGCCACCGCCACCGCCGTGGTCCGAACTCCCACAGGACCTCCTAGGCCTCATCATCGCCGGCCTCCCGGACCCGGCCGATCGCGCCCGCTTCAGCTCCGTGTGCCGTTCCTGGCGCTCGGCCCCCTACCCTAACCCACGGCAGCCAACTTGGGTCGACGCAGTCTGTCGTTCCTGGTACCTCGTTTCGTCTCCTGGAAGACCGCTACCTTCGGTCAGCGCGGGGCGCCGTTTCTCAAGATCGTCACCCCCGACCTCCCAACGCCAGCCGCCATGGCGCCATATCTGGCGCTCGATCTTCCCACCACGGCGGCAGCAGCCGTGGACCGTGCTCCCGGGCGGCTTCTTCCTCGATGACCTCGCTTCGGAGTTACCCTTCCCCGAGAACCTGCACTGCGTTGGCTCCACCGACACCTGGCTCGCCTTCAACTGGACGGGCGACGAGAAAAGCCATGCCTATTTCCTGCACAACCCTTTCTCAAGGTCAACCGTGCCGCTCCCGGAGCTGGACGCCGTCATCGGTGATGTCTCCGAGTTGTTCATGATCCGCAAGGTGCTCATGCGATCGACCCCCGATGACCTCATCGTGGTTATGACCAACAACTGGGATCTCCCTATATTTTCAATCCAGCGAGGGAAGGGCGCGTTGTTACCACAGATGCAAACAGCTCCCTTTAACTTCCGCACCATCATCGGCATTGCCTTCCTTGAAAACAAACTCTGGGGTATCAACAAGGACGCGGAACTTGTCTCCCTCCCCATCATCTTTGACGACATGGACGACATACCCATGGCCACCAGTATTGAGCAGGTCATCTGGACCAACATTGGTGATGATGCTGATGTAGCAAGAGATGGCGAGGACCAAGATGATAATGACGAGCTTCTTCTTAGCCAAGAGGACAGAGCCAAACGCCGTAATCACGCCAAATTGATGTTAAAGGCTAGGGATGGCATGATAGGCACCGGCATCCAATTTGAAGCCGACTATACGATCTTTCGGTACTTGGTCCAATCATGCGGGAAGCTTCTCATGGTGATTCGAGAAGTCGATGGCCGGAGATTGACTTACAAGGTGGAGGTTTTTGTGCCCGATTTCAATGCTCAAGAATGGGTTCCGATCTCCAGCGGCGGGCTAGGTGGCCAGACACTTTTCATCAGCAAACTCTTCAGCAAGTCTGTTTTAGCTCGCGGGGAGGTGGAACCAGATGCTATTTATTTTATCGATTTTGACGAAGTCTTCAGCATGAAATCCGACAAGGCGAAATACATTGGTCACTTTCGGGGGAAGAAATTTCTCGACTTCGGTACCATAACGTGGATCTTTCCTCCGCAATAGAACCAGTTGCTTACGCATCAGGCACCTTTTCCCTTTAAAAATATATATTTACCTTACTATGTACATCTGGAGATTTATGTAGTGTACACTTTCTTTTGGGGTGTCATTGCCAATTCTACTACAGTTTGTGTCGATTATGGTTTATACTTTTTAAAGATAAATGTGGTTTATACTGTATATTATGTCAATCAACGTTGGATACAAGCGCGAGACAATACATGACTCTAACAAAAGTGAAAATCATAACTATGACTGTATGCCTAAAACTTCTTGGAGAAGTCACAACTAAACTTGTCATCGACTGCACCACCATAACTCTTGTTAACAATAGATAACATCAAGAAATTCAGCCATTGAAGTACCTGAGTTGTTGGAAAAAGATGATGATGTCGCTTATGATGCATATGGAGGCACGCCAACAGACATCACATATAATCAACCCGTCGTCCATGAAGAATAACGGGGATGAAAACTTCCAGACTACTCGACAATGCTGCGCGATGCCGCTTCCTCTTTTTGTGATGCCGCCGCCATTACCGTTGGAGCGACGTCTCCGGGACACCGAAACCTACTCCCTCTATCCTAAAATAAGTGTCCCCTCCCATCCGCCCTACGATGCAGGCGCAACAGTCATAACCGTATAAGGGATTGATCTTGTGACGTCTAGGATTTATTTTCTCATGTCTAACTACGGCTGAATCTTTTTTTAGGGGAACTACTACGGTTGAGTCTATACGTGTGCGCGCCTTACTTTTGCACAGGAGGGATTGCCGTTGTTGTGTGTGACTTTGGTTGGGATCAGCCGTGCCTTGGACATTCATCCACCATAACTAGAGATGAGATTGATGACACGGAAGATTAGGCTTTTGTTCGTAGGCCGTATGAATGAAAGTGTCACCGTGTGTGTTGGAAATATGCCCTAGAGGCAATAATAAATTGGTTATTATTATATTTCCTTGTTCACGATAATCGTTTATTATCCATGCTAGAATTGTATTGAAAGGAAACTCAGATACATGTGTGGATACATAGACAAACACCATGTCCCTAGTAAGCCTCTAGACGACTAGCTCGTTGATCAATAGATGGTTACGGTTTCCTAACCATGGACATTGGATGTCGTTGATAACGGGATCACATCATTAGGAGAATGATGTGATGGACAAGACCCAATCCTAAGCCTAGCACAGATCGTGTAGTTCGTATGCTAAAGCTTTTCTATATGTCAAGTATCTTTTCCTTAGACCATGAGATTGTGCAACTCCCGGATACCGTAGGAATGCTTTGGGTGTACCAAACGTCACAACGTAACTGGGTGGCTATAAAGGTGCACTACATGTATCTCCGAAAGTGTCTGTTGGGTTGGCACGAATCGAGACTGGGATTTGTCACTCCGTATGACGAAGAGGTATCTCTGGGCCCACTCGGTAGGACATCATCATAATGTGCACAATATGTGATCAAGGAGTTGATCACGGGATGATGTGTTACGGAACGAGTAAAGAGACTTGCCGGTAACGAGATTGAGCAAGGTATCGGTATACCGACGATCGAATCTCGGGCAAGTGCTATACCGATAGACAAAGGGAATCGTATACGGGATTGATTGAATCCTTGACATCGTGGTTCATCCGATGAGATCATCGTGGAACATGTGGGAGCCAACATGGGTATCCAGATCCCGCTGTTGGTTATTGGTCAGAGAGTTGTCTCGGTCATGTCTACATGGTTCCCGAGCCCGTAGGGTCTACACACTTAAGGTTCGATGACGCTAGGGTTATAGGGAAAGTATGTACGCGGTTACCGAATGTTGTCCGGAGTCCCGGATGAGATCCCGGACGTCACGAGGAGTTCCGGAATAGTCCGGAGGTAAAGATTCATATATGGGAAGTCCTGTTTTGGTCACCGGAAAAGTTTCGGGCGATATCGGTAATGTACCGGGACCACCGGGAGGGTCCCGGGGGTCCACCAGGTGGGGCCACCAGCCCCTGAAGGCTGCGTGGGCTAAGTGTGGGAGGGGACCAGCCCCAAGGGGGCTGGTGCGCCCCCCCACCAAGTCCCTAGGCGCATGGAGAGTGGAGGGGGGCAAACCCTAGGTCCAGATGGGCCTTAAGGCCCACCCTAGGGCGCCCCCTCTCTCCCCCCCCCTCCCCTTGGCCGCACCCTAGATGGGTTTTTTGGGGGCTGCCGCACCCCTAGGGGTGGGAAACCCTAAAGGGGGCGCAGCCTCCCTTCCCCCTATATATATGTGAGGTTTTGGGGCTGCTAGACACACGAGAACGTCTCCCTCTTGGCGCAGCCCTACCCCTCTCCCTCCTCGTCTCTTGCAGCGCTTGGCGAAGCCCTGCTGGAGTCCCGCGCTCCTCCACCACCACCACGCCGTCGTGCTGCTGTTGGATGGAGTCTTCCCCAACCTCTCCCTCTCTCCTTGCTGGATCAAGGCGTGGGAGACGTCACCGGGCTGCACGTGTGTTGAACGCGGAGGCGCCGTTGTTCGGCGCTTAGATCGGAATCAACCGCGATCTGAATCGCAGCGAGTACGACTCCTTCATCCGCGTTCTTGCAACGCTTCCGCATCGCGATCTACAAGGGTATGTGGATCCGACTCTTCCCTCGTAGATGCATCTCCTAGATTGATCTTGGTGAGCGTAGGAAAATTTTTGTTTCCCATGCAACGTTCCCCAACAGTGGCATCATGAGCTAGGTCTTTGCGTAGATGCAATCACGAGTAGA
The DNA here is from genome assembly GCA_902687465.1 of Secale cereale. Lineage (NCBI taxonomy): Eukaryota > Viridiplantae > Streptophyta > Magnoliopsida > Poales > Poaceae > Secale > Secale cereale. Next base: position 598,068,556 of record LR738714.1, read on the forward strand.
ACACAAAGGAGTTTGTGGGCGTTGATGTTTAGATTGCTTCCCTCCTTGGTCTTTTCTTGATTCAGCGGTATTGTGGGATGAAGCGGCTCGGACCAACCTTACATGTCCTCGTACATGAGACCGGTTCCATCGACAGACATGTGACTTTTGTTGCATAAGATGGCTAGCGGGTGTCTGTCTCTCCCACCTTAGTTGAATCGGATTCGACAAAGGCGGTCCTTGTAGAAGGTTAAATAGCAACTTAAATATCACCGTTGTGGCTTTGCGTAGGTAAGAAGCGTTCTTGCTAGATACCCATAGCAGCCACGTAAAACATGCAACAACAAATTAGAGGACGTCTAACTTGTTTTTGCAGGGTATGTTTGTGATATGATATGGCCAATGACATGATGAGATATATTTGATGTATGAGATGATCATGTTGTAATAGTTAATATCGACTTGCATGTCGACGAACACGGCAATCGGCAGGAGCCATAGGGTTGCATTTAATTTTTGTATGACCTGCGTGTCAATCATTAAGCGCTCTGTAATGCTTTACTTTATCGCTAAACGGTAGCAATAGTAGTAGAAGCATGGTGGGCGCGACAACCCCGATGGCGACACGATGATGGAGATCATGATGATGGGGATCATGGTGTTATGCCGGTGACGATGGAGATCATGCCGATGCTTTGAAGATGGAGATCAAAAGCACGAGTTGATGGCCATATCATGTCACTTATGATTTGCATGTGATGTTAATCCTTTTATGCATCTTATTTTGCTTAGGACGGCGGTAGCATTATAAGATGATCCTTCACTAAAATTTCAAGATGAAATTGTGTTCCCCCCGAGTGTGCGCCGTTGCGAAGGTTCGTCGTTTCGAAGCACCACGTGATGATCGGGTGTGATAGACTCTACGTTCGCATACAACGGGTGCAAGCCAGTTTTGCACATGCAGAACACTCGGGTTAGACTTGACGAGCCTAGCATGTACAGACATGGCCTCGGAACACGGAAGACCGAAAGGTCGAGCATGAGTCATATAGTAGATATGATCAACATGAAGATGTTCACCATTGACACCACCTCATCTCACGTGATGATCGGACTTGGGTTGGTGGATTTGGATCATGTCACGCTCGGATGACCAGAGGGATGTCAATTTGAGTGGGAGTTATAAGTAATTTGATTAGTTAAACTCACTTATCATGAACAATAGTCTAAGTTGCCTTTGCAAATTATGTTGTAGATCAATAGCTTGCGTTGTAGCTCCCTGTTTAATACGATCCTAGAGAAAGACTAAGTTGAAAGATATTGTAAGCAAGGATGTGGACTGGGTCCGTAGTCCGAGGAGTGTCCTCACTGCTGCACAGAAAGCTTACGTCTTTGATGCACCGCTCAATGTGCAAACCCCTACAACGTTGTCTGTGGATGTTGTGAACACCTGAGAGACACGTCCTGATGACTACTTGATAGTTTAGTGCACCATACTTTACGGCTTAGAATCGGGATTCCAATGACGTTTTGAACGCCATGGAACATATGAGATGTTCTAAGAGCTGAAATTGGGATTTCAGGCTCATGCCCGTGTTGAGAGGTATGAGACCTCTGACAAGTTCCTTTGCCAAAAAGATGGAGGAGAATAGCTCAACTAGTGAGCATGTGCTCAGAATGTCTGGGTGCTAAAATCACTTGAACCAAGTGGGAGTTAATCTTCCAGGTGAGATAGTGGTTGACAAGAATTCTCTAGACACTATCACCAAGCTACTAGAACTTCGTGATGAACTATGACATGCAAAGGATGGAGATGATCCCGGAGCTATTAGCGGTTCTTAGTACCACAAAAGTAGAAATCAAGAAGGAGCATCAAGTGTTGATGGTTTAGCAAGACCACTGGTTTCAAAAGGGGTAAGGGCTAGAAGGGAAACTTCATGAATGGCAAACCTGTTGTCGCTCTGATGAAGGAACCCATGGTTGAACCCAAACCTCGAGACTAAGTGCTTCTATTGTAAGGGGAACGGTCACATGGTAGCGGAACCACCCCAAATACATGGTAGATATGATAGCTGGCAACTTCAACAAAGTATATTTGATATACGTGTTATTGATGTGTACCTTAGTAGTACTCCTTGTAGCACCTGGGTATTGGATACCGGTTCAGTTGCTATTAGTGACTTGAAGCAAAAGCTACGAACTGAACGGAGACTGGCTAAGGGCGAGGTGACGATGTGTGTTGGAAGTGTTTCCAAGGTTGATAAGATCACCATCACACGCTCCCTCTATTTTCGAGATTAGTGTTGAACCTAGATAAATGTTATCAGGTGTCTACGTTAAGCATGAATATGATTAGATCATGTTCATCGCAATACGGTTATTCATTTAAGTTAGAGAATAATGGTTATTCTGTTTACATGAATAATACCTTTATGGTCATGCACCCAATGGTTCGTTGAATCTCGATCATGGTAATACACATAATGATAATATTAATGCCAAAAGATGTAGAGTTAATAATGATAGTACCACTTTCTTGTGGCACTACCGCTTAGGTCATTTTGGCATAAAATGCATGAAGAAACTCCATGCTGATGGACGTTTGGAGTCACTTGATTTTGAATCGCTTGACACATGCGAGCCATGCCTCATGGGCAGGATGACTGAGATCTCGTTTTCAGGTACAATGAAACGGGTAAGTGACTTATTGGAAATCATACATGCTGATGTATGTGATCCAATGAGAATTAAGGCGTGTGGTGGATATCGTTATTTTCTCATCTTCACTGACGATTTGAGTAGATATGGTATATTTACTTAATGAAGCAAAAGTCTGAAACGTTTGAAAGGTTCAAAAATTTCAGAGTGAAGATTAAGAATCATCATAACAAGAAGATCATGTTCCTACGATCTGATCAAGGGTAGATTTTCTGAATTATGAGTTTGGCAATCACTTAAGACATTGTGGAAATGTTTCACAGTTGAAGCCACCTGGAACACCACAGCGTAATGGTGTGTCCAGACATCGTAATTGAACCTTATGAGATATGGTGCGATCTATGATGTATCTTACCGATCTACCGCTGTTATTTTGAGGTTATGCGTTAGAGACAGCTGCATTCACTTTAGATAGGGCACCATCTAAGTCCGTTGAGACGACGTCGTATGGTTTGGCAAGAAACCATAGTTGTCGTTTCTCAATGTTTGGGGCTGCGAGGCTTATGGCTTCAGCCGGGAAAAGCTCGAACCCAAAACGGACAAATACATCTTCATAGGATACCCAAAGGTAACAGTTGGGTATACCTCCTATCTCAGATCCAAGGGCAAAAATGTTTGTCCCTAAGAATGGGTCCTTTCTCGAGAAGGAGTTTCTCTCGAAAGAATTGAGTGGGAGGAAGATAGAACTTGATGAGGTTGTCGAACCCTCACTTCAACCGGAGAGTAGTGCAACACAGAAAGATGTTTCTGTGGAACCTACGACTGTTGAAGAGGAAACTAATGATAGTGATCATGAAACTTCGGATCAAGTTGCTATCGAACCTCGTAGGTCAACAAGGATATGTATTACTCCCTAGTGGTACGGTAATCCTGTCTTAGAAGTCATGTTGTTGGACAACAATGAACCTACGAACTATGGAGAAGCGATGGTGGGCCCATATTCCGACAAATGGTTAGAAGCCGGGAAATTCGAGATAGGATCCATGTATCAAAACAAAGTATGGACTTTGGTAGACTTGCCCGATGATTGGCAAGCCATTGAGATAAATGGATCTTTAAGAAGAAGATGGACGTGGACGGTAATGTCACTGTCTATGAAGCTCGACTTGTGACGAAGAGTTTTTTCACAAGTTCAAGGAGTTGACTACGATGAGATTTTCTCACCCGTAGCGATGCTTAAGTCCGTCGAAATCAAGTTAGCATTAGCTGCATTTATGAAATCTGGCAGATGGATGACAAAACAAGTTTCCTTACCAGTTTTCGTAAGGAAAGGTTGTATGTGATACGATCAGAAAGGTCTTGTCGATCCTAAGGATGCTAAAAGGTATGCTAGCTCCAGCGATCCTTCCATGGACTAGAGCAAGCATCTCGGAGTCGGAATATATGCTTTGATGGAGTGATCAAAGTTTTTGGGTATACAAAGTTTGTTAGAAACTTGTATTTACAATAAAGTGAGTGGGAGCACTACAACATTTCTGATAAGTGTATGTGAATGACATATGATTGATCCGAAATGATGTAGAATTTCTGGAAAGCATAAAGGGTTGTTTGAAATGAGTTTGTCAAAGGAAGACCTAGATAAAGCTGCTTACATATTGGGCATCAAGATCTATACAGATAGATCAAGGCGCCTGATGATACTTTCAAAAAGAACACACACCTTGGCATGATTTTGAAGGAGTTCAAAATAGATCAGTCAAAGAAGGAGTTCTTACCTGAGTTGTAAGGTGTGAAGTTGAGTAAGACTCAAAGCTTGACCACGGCAGAAGAAAGAGGAAGGACAAGGTCGTCCCCTATGCTTTTGTCATAGGCTCTATACGGTATGCCATGCTAAGTACCGCACCTGATGTGTGCCTTGCCACATGTCTGGCAAGAGGGTACAAAGGTGATCTAGGAGTGGATCACTAGATAGTGGTCAAAATTATCCTTAGAGGAATAAGGAAATGTTTCTCGGTTATGGAGGTGATAAAGAGTTCGACGTAAAGAGTTACGTCGATGCAAGCTTAACACCTATCCGGATAACTCTAAGTGGAGATACCGGATACGTATAATGGAGCAACAGTTTGGAATAGCTCCAAGTGGAACGTGGTAGCAGCATCTACGATATGACATAAAGTTTTGCGAAGTACATAGGGATCTGAATATTGCAGACCCGTTGACTACAACCTCTCTCACGAGCATAACATGATCAAACCCAGAACTCATTGAGTGTTAATCACATATTGATGTGAACTATATTACTGACTCTAGTAAACTCTTTGGATGTTGGTCACATGATGATGTGACCTGTGAGTGTTAATCACATGGCGATGTGAACTAGATTATTGACTCTAGTGCAAGTGGGAGACTGTTGGAAATATGCCCTAGAGGCAATAATAAATTGGTTATTATTATATTTCCTTGTTCACGATAATCGTTTATTATCCATGCTAGAATTGTATTGAAAGGAAACTCAGATACATGTGTGGATACATAGACAAACACCATGTCCCTAGTGAGCCTCTAGACGACTAGCTCGTTGATCAATAGATGGTTACGGTTTCCTAACCATGGACATTGGATGTCGTTGATAACGGGATCACATCATTAGGAGAATGATGTGATGGACAAGACCCAATCCTAAGCCTAGCACAGATCGTGTAGTTCGTATGCTAAAGCTTTTCTATATGTCAAGTATCTTTTACTTAGACCATGAGATTGTGCAACTCCCGGATACCGTAGGAATGCTTTGGGTGTACCAAACGTCATAACGTAACTGGGTGGCTATAAAGGTGCACTACAGGTATCTCCGAAAGTGTCTGTTGGGTTGGCACGAATCGAGACTGGGATGTGTCACTCCGTATGACGAAGAGGTATCTCTGGGCCCACTCGGTAGGACATCATCATAATGTGCACAATATGTGATCAAGGAGTTGATCACGGGATGATGTGTTACGGAACGAGTAAAGAGACTTGCCGGTAACGAGATTGAGCAAGGTATCGGTATACCGACGATCGAATCTCGGGCAAGTGCTATACCGATAGACAAAGGGAATCGTATACGGGATTGATTGAATCCTTGACATCGTGGTTCATCCGATGAGATCATCGTGGAACATGTGGGAGCCAACATGGGTATCCAGATCCCGCTGTTGGTTATTGGTCGGAGAGTTGTCTCGGTCATGTCTACATGGTTCCCGAGCCCGTAGGGTCTACACACTTAAGGTTCGATGACGCTAGGGTTATAGGGAAAGTATGTACGCGGTTACCGAATGTTGTTCGGAGTCCCGGATGAGATCCCGGACGTCACGAGGAGTTCCGGAATAGTCCGGAGGTAAAGATTCATATATGGGAAGTCCTGTTTTGGTCACCGGAAAAGTTTCGGGCGATATCGGTAATGTACCGGGACCACCGGGAGGGTCCCGGGGGTCCACCAGGTGGGGCCACCAGCCCCTGAAGGCTGCGTGGGCTAAGTGTGGGAGGGGACCAGCCCCAAGGGGGCTGGTGCGCCCCCCCCACCAAGTCCCTAGGCGCATGGAGAGTGGAGGGGGGCAAACCCTAGGTCCAGATGGGCCTTAAGGCCCACCCTAGGGCGCCCCCTCTCTCTCCCCCCCTTGGCCGCATCCTAGATGGGTTTTTTGGGGGCTGCTGCACCCCTAGGGGTGGGAAACCCTAAAGGGGGCGCAGCCCCCCCTTCCCCCTATATATATGTGAGGTTTTGGGGCTGCTAGACACACGAGAACGTCTCCCTCTTGGCGCAGCCCTACCCCTCTCCCTCCTCGTCTCTTGCAGCGCTTGGCGAAGCCCTGCTGGAGTCCCGCGCTCCTCCACCACCACCACGCCGTCGTGCTGCTGTTGGATGGAGTCTTCCCCAACCTCTCCCTCTCTCCTTGCTGGATCAAGGCGTGGGAGACGTCACCGGGCTGCACGTGTGTTGAACGCGGAGGCGCCGTTGTTCGGCGCTTAGATCGGAATCAACCGCGATCTGAATCGCAGCGAGTACGACTCCTTCATCCGCGTTCTTGCAACGCTTCCGCATCGCGATCTACAAGGGTATGTGGATCCGACTCTTCCCTCGTAGATGCATCTCCTAGATTGATCTTGGTGAGCGTAGGAAAATTTTTGTTTCCCATGCAACGTTCCCCAACAGTGTGTAGGGCCCATCGTGACGGACCTTGCAGCGTGCGCATGTGGTGCCCACTGAGATTGTGTCGGATCGGTGTGTAACCCAGTTCAAATATTATGGTTTGGATGGGGCATCTCGGATTAGATTTTAGGTGCTGGTGCGATGTATGTTTGGTATTAGGCTCGGACATTTGGCACCTTTCATCACGGGGATAGGAGTACCATATGTGTTGACAAGATGATGGCTTTGGACTTATTGACGTATTGCCTTGTAAGAGCTTTGTGAATAATCTTTACCTAATAATAAAGAAAGTTGGGTTTCAGCCCGTCCGTCATGCCACTTTGCAGAAAAGCCCCTCTGTTTTCTGTAAATTAACCCGCACTACACGTTTAAGTCATACCGAACCGTTTTTTGGCAGTTTCGCACAAAAACTCCTCAGATTTCATGTAATCAACCCGCCATCCATACTTAAGTCGGCCGAATCGTTTTTTTGTGTTTTAACAGAAAAACCCCTAACCTTTTGGTTAATTAATCTGCAGTTTATCTAAAATAAAAATATCCTTATCTTTTAAACCGTAACTCCGATTTTAACGTATTATATATGAAATTTGATTAGAAAAATGTGTAGAATCTAAATAAACTGTTACTTTTAGCTGTTAAATATTTCTAAACTATTAATTTGGGTGCAAACTTAATCTATAGTGCACGGTCCGTTTTTCTTTGGCACTGGTGGCGATCCAAATTGCACATAAACACACATTAAAACCAGGGCATAAACCCTAACATAATTCGAAGGAACAGCTAGAGACGGAGTCCTCCCACTGGCAAGGCTCGGGATCCACCACACCGCCATGGCCCTAAGGCCACCGACGACGAGGCGGGCCGACGACGGTGGCGGCTGGAGGCAGAGGAAACCCTAGGCTTTTTTGGGGAGAGGCGGTATTCGTTTTCACAAGAATGGAGATGTCAAATTCCTTCGGATTGTGTCTGCAGTGGCCCCATGTTTAAGTATTTTTTTAGCATGAGACCTCATCGAAAATTTAAGGGCTCTTTGATTTGCATGATGGTAACAATGCAGTGAAAAAACACAGGATATAAATGGCATACCTATGGAAAATTTTCAACGCATTTAACTGAATGTTGATGGAAAATTTTCTATAGGAATTCAGTCCTATGCATCCAAATGTGCAACATAGGGGAAAATGCTAAAATCCTTCAAGAATTCTTGAAGGATCAAAGTATTCCTGGCTGTCGTGGTGCTCCCCATCGGGGTACGTCTGTGGCCTCTTCCCGTACTGCACAGGATGGAGGGCTGAGTGAATGCTTGTGTCATGATGCCGACGGTGGTGATGCCCGTGGGTGTCGCATTTCCCTTGGGGCACGGCTTTGGTCCTCTTCCACCCTTTCGACACTCTGGGTGAAAACCTTCATTTGCTTTGGCGAATGTGGCGGCGGCGCATGGAGTCATTACCTTCTTGGAGGTGTCATCGATGTCTGTGGTGGTTTTCGGTCCTGCGACGAATCTCCTGCGCTTCTCCTCAGCGGCACTCTAGTGGCATTTTCGCATTTTTGGTGTGTTTTTGTCATGTTTTTTTCTTATTCTTTTTATCATCTTTTGGGGACTTCCTCAACATCATGTATCCTTGTTCAATCAATTAGCTTTATAACATATATAAAGCGGGGCGTGAGCCTGGTTTGTGAAGTCGCCATCACTTTTGTCCCAAAGGAAAAGAAGTCACCAAGAAAAGATTTTGTAGCAAACATTGAAAAAGATTTTCATTGCTTGCAGTGTTTCATCAATAAATGACATTAATGGAAACCATGGAAGGAAGAATCGATGCTCCAAATATGTTATTTTCAAAAGCGAAAGCATTTTGGAATATCGATTTTATTTTTTTGCCACGTCTTCACATTTAGTGATGAAACTTCACAAGCAACGGAAACATCTGTCAATATTTGCAGCTCCCTTCGGTCCATATTACTTATCTTTGGTTTAGTACAAAGTTGTGAAAAAATCAGAATTATTTGAATTATTTTATTCTTTTTCAATTTACTCACATGAGCTCCAGCTCAGAGAAGCACTTTTGAAGTCACCAACACTTCATAGAAGTAACAAAAAAAAAAAAGGTCTACGTATAAGCATTAAAAAGTCAAGTAGTTTTGGTTGCTGGATTAGTCGATTATCATGCGGCGCATTTTCAATCACAGCACGTAACCCACAGGCCTTCCCCATCACGTAATCCCACACTAACTTTAAAAAACGTTATAAAGAGGTTCCTTTCTCCCTCATCCGCGATACTCCCCACAGATTCACATCGCAAAACAGAAAGAGAAAAAAAAAGAGCAAGCAGCAATGGAGTCGCTGACCCTGCGCGCCTCGCCGTCGACCGCCTCGCCGCTGCTCCGCCAGCCCGGCCGGCGGCGCGCGGCGTCCGTCCGCGCCTCCGCCTCCTCCGGCGCCGGCGAGCCGGACCTGTCCGTGACCGTGAACGGGCTGAAGATGCCCAACCCGTTCGTGATCGGCTCGGGGCCCCCCGGCACCAACTACACCGTCATGAAGCGCGCCTTCGACGAGGGCTGGGGCGGCGTCATCGCCAAGACCGTAATTCCCTCACCACCCCGCCACTGCTCATTTGCTAGTAGCTCCCATGAATCGCTGCTCCACTTGCGCCGTGTGCGGCGGCCATCTTCGGAGCTGATTTCGCGGCGCGCGCGGATAGGGTAGGATCTGTGTGCCGTGGTTCAGGGGATCGCGTTCGATCACCCCGGATGCTCGGCGCCATTGCGTTTTGGCCGTGTGGTTGCGATTTGGGTGGGATGTGGAGTGGGGGCCAGTTCAATCTGCTGGAAGAGCAGTAGATCCTATCCTCATATGCTGGGTGCTGACCACCAGAAACCGTGTGCTCGGTCCACACCAGATTCGTTGGGTTGGGGAATTGGGATGGATCTTAATTACGGTATAGTGCCGGCGTGAGAACTGTGTAAGACAGTAATATGGCTGGTCAAAAAATGTTTGTCTGTTGCGACCACGTTAGACTGTTGTAGATCACATCTTTCGTGCGGGTTAAGCTCTGCTTTCTTTTCTCACAAACCATTTGTAAGGTGTTCTAACTTTTTCCGATGAACATTTCATTCCCACTAGGACTATTAAACATTAAGAAGAAGCTTAAACTCTTCACTGGTCCCATTCTGCATTAGACTGTCGCAATCATCACTTTCACATTGCTGATAGCACTCTGCATTGGACCTACGGATTGAGTCATCAGTGATCAGTTTCACCAATGACATTTAATGGTCTGTCTTTTTGCCAAGTAACATTATGGCTAACTGTTGGTTTAAATTATGACTGGTAGGTGTCCTTGATGCTGGAAAAGATAATTTCGTGGTGGGCACGGATAGGATAGGATAGGATAGGCCGATAAGATAGGATATGATCTTTGTCCTGCAGTTCAGAGAATCGCTTTAGATCACCCCGAATGTGAAGTGCTTAACGCCATTGCGTTTTAGCTGTATGATTCGGATTTGGGTTGGATATGGAGGCCATCTACTGGAGAAGAAGTTGATCCTAACCTCATAAGTTGATGCCAGACCACCAGAAATGGTGTGTTTAGTCAGCATTAGATTTACTGGGTTGGGGATGGATCTTAATTATGTAGTCCTGGAATGTGAATTAAGACAATAATATGGCTGGTTAAAAATTATGTTGCTGCAGATCATAGGAGAATTTGTTTGTTGCGACCACATTAGTCATTAGACTCCTGTAGATCACATTTTTGTCTGGATTAAGCTCTGCTTTTTATTTTATTTTTCCGGACAAACCACTTGCTAAAAAATGTCCATCTGCTTTTAGAGTACGTGTCCCAACTTTTTTCTGATGAACATTTATTCCCAGTACAAAACATTAAAAAGAAGCTTTAACTAGTCACTGGTCCCATTCTACATTATACGGTCACAATCATCACTTTCACATTGCTGATACCACTCTGCATTGAACCTACTCAGTCATCAGTTCCACCAATGGCATGCAATGTTTTTTTTTTTCACGTTACATTATGGCTAACTGTTGGTTTAATTTATGACTTGTAGGTGTCCTTGGATGCTGGAAAAGTTATCAATGTAACTCCTCGCTATGCTCGGCTGAGGGCAGATCCTAATGGATCTACCAAGAGTCCTATCATTGGATGGCAAAACATTGAACTTATCAGTGATCGACCTCTCGAGACAATGCTTAACGAGTTCAAGCAACTGAAGAAGGAATACCCTGATAGGATACTAATTGGCTCAATAATGGAGGAATACAACAAAGCTGCATGGCATGAGCTTATTGAACGTGTTGAGGAATCTGGAGTGGTAACATTTTCATATCTATTTTGGTGCATACTTTTTCAAAATTATGATAATGAAGTACTACTGATCTGTTCTATTTTATCATTGAATAGGACGCTCTGGAGATAAATTTCTCATGCCCACATGGCATGCCGGAGCGAAAAATGGGTGCCGCTGTTGGACAGGACTGTGCCTTGTTAGAGGAGGTTTCTGGTTGGATAAATGAGAAGGCGACTGTGCCTGTTTGGTCTAAGATGACTCCTAACATTACAGATATTACAGAGGTTACTTCCGCATATAATACATCTATCGAGTACTTAGCAGTCACATATCTTCTGTGGTTTACTTGTTATAGTTCATTTGTTCAACAAATGATGAGTCCTAAATTAGTTTCTATCCTTGCCTAATTTTCACATATTTAGTTTGCACCTTCCAAAAAAACGTACTTAGTTTGCTCTCTGCATTGATCTTAGTAGTTTGGTTCTCAGGTCGTACATTTGTTGATCTGTTAGCAGAAGCTAGCTGTTAGAAAATAGCAATGAAACCTCGTGTAAGATAGTTTTTGTCTTGTCCTACATATCTTGGATGTTTGGTAACTGGGAAAGGGTGGGAGATTTTGCTGGATTAGGGATGTGAATTCTGGTTTTAGTCTCAGGTCCATGTTTAGCAAGACCGACAGAAACTGTGAGTGTCTGATTTGTACTGGATCTTCAAAGACAATGTAGGATGGGTCATCATGAAATGCTGAGGTAACTCAAACTTTCTAAAATGATGGGAGTTCGACCCGCATACTCCTAAATCGTCATTCCATGTAAATTCTCATACCCACGAGATCTTCATCCCCCCCAACCTCTCGTCCTGAACTACAATTCCCTCCAACCAAACACACCCAGTTTCCAATTTTATGTTCTGTTCATTTTGTATTGTCGGGGTCAGATATGTAGTGCATAATTGATGATAATCTTTCACAGTCCAACATTTCTAGCCACGTTACTTCATGGTACCAGGTTGATCATTTCTTGGGCATTTCACAAAGTTTAGCATCATAACTTGTACTGATCACTGAAACATCAATTATACATTGGCATCTCTATTTGTTTAATTGTGCATCCTGGAATAGGACTGATAAGGGTAGATGACATTATTGCCATCACTTGTGCTGCACATGACTCTCCATGATAGTTCTTCTTTTTGTACAATATAGCGCTAAGAATATTTGCTAATTTCACCCATATTTATTTGTTTCTGTTTTCATTTTTTGACTTAACACCATGCAGCCTTCAAGGATTGCTCTTAAGTCAGGGTCTGAAGGAATTGCCGCTATCAACACAATTATGAGTGTGATGGGAATTGATCTCAAAACATTGCGCCCAGAACCTTGTGTGGAGGGGTTAGATTCAGTTCCCTGGTTGTTTTTTGGAGCATGTCCATTTATTGCTAGCAATTTGAATCAACACTCTGTTCCACAGGTACTCCACACCCGGGGGATATTCTGCGAGAGCTGTGCACCCTATAGCACTTGCGAAAGTCATGCAGATAGCAAGATTGATCAAAGAGGAATTTCCTGAAGGTCGGTCCCTCTCCGCCATTGGCGGTGTTGAAACCGGCAATGATGCTGCTGAGTTTATTCTACTTGGCGCAGATACTGTACAGGTGAGCTCTTGAACTTAGTACGCAACATATTTTCTGATCAAGGAGGCTGATGTGGCTCTATGCGGTGTGCATCCTTATGTGTACTGATGGTACACATTTTTTAGACGTGGCGGTACACGTCATTTTTTAGTTGTAGTGTAGGCAGTACTTCTGAGACATCATTTTCAGTCGAGTCACTAACAAAGTAATGATTATTCATCACAGGTATGCACAGGTGTAATGATGCATGGTTATGGGCTTGTGAAGAAGCTGTGTACAGAGTTGCAGGACTTTATGAGAATGCACGACTTTTCATCAATTGAAGATTTCCGAGGGTATGTCCCCTTCACCGTTTTTTGTTTGTGGTTGAATTGGCGTTAGAAACCATCTGGATGAACTACCTTTTCTTTCCAGTACATATCAGGATACCATGTACTCCCTCCGTCCCAAAATAAGTGTCTCAAGCTTAGTACAACTTTGTACTAAAGCTAGTACAAAGTTGAGACACTTATTTTGGGACGGAGGGAGTACTTGACTATGTTGTGCTACCTCTAAACGTTCACTTTGCGTTAAGCCTCTAAGCACCATTGTGTTACTGAAATCTAACAAATGAACTTTGGGTGTAGTAGATGATCATCGACCTGAGAGCTCAGGAGGTTCCCTTTGCTATCTTTTTGTTACACATGTTACCAAATACAGGACAGGATTAGTGAAGGAGCATGCCCCTTGTTAAAACTGGAAAAGAATCCCCTTGTTAAAACCGGAAAAGAACAGTTTTCCATGAAAAACTTAAAAAAATAGAAGGTTTTGCGTAAATGGGTGAAAGGTAATCATCAACAGGGAAGACTTGGGAGGTGGTGGCTATAATCATGGTTAGCTATTGCCTTCAACCTTAATCATGCCTCCTATAGCCTGATTAGCACGCCTAGCCCCACCACCATGTATGAACGGCACAAGTTGAAAGCCTTGTGCATCGTGCAATGATTATATTTCTGTCAAGTTGATCTTGTTTTACTCTGCCTCGAGGAGGTTTCTCTGAAGCATCATCAGTAGCTGAGTGCTAAATGTGTACATATTTTTTGCCCCCCTTTTCTGCCGACGTGGTTGAGTATTGTTTTTTTCTCATTCTGGAACGAGATCGCTGACAGTTCGTCGTCGCAGGGCGTCTCTCCCCTACTTCACGACGCACACAGACCTGGTGCAGCGGCAGAAGGAGGCGATCAAGCAGCGGAAGGCCATCAGGATGGGGCTGCAGTCGGACAAGGACTGGACCGGCGACGGGTTCGTCAAGGAGACCGAGAGCATGGTCTCCAACTGATGCCGCACCTCGGTCCGATCCGATCCCCTCACGATGCCCTTCCTTTCCACCATACTTCCTTCCACTTGTGATTAAACCCGGACCTACAAACGAAACAAAAAGAACAGTGGGAACTTTTGATGCACCTCATTCAATAAAGCATGGTAGTGGTACGAAATTCCTTCTTCCTTTTCACCGTGTTGTTCAAGGCGGGAGTGACGGGCCAGTGCGACGACGATCCCGGTCCGGACCTGGACCTTGGACCTTGAGTCTTCAGGCTGGACCGAGTCATGAGTTCACTCAGCATTTGATTATTATCTTCTCTTTGCGACTGCCGGTCTCTTCCAGACACATTATGTTTCCGTGCCATGTGAACGTGATCGGCGGCGGGGGTATCCCGGACTTGACCTGGAGGCCATTGGCGGTGACTTGGAGTCCAGCGCGGGGTCTCTGGAGTGAAGTGTGGGGAGATGATGGCATCAGCCCCGGTCGGGCTCAGGTGTGTCGGAGTCCTTGGCCAAATCTCTTCCACTTCCACTTCCACACCTGCTGCCGTTTGGTGCAGCATGTTACCGGCTTTGTCGCGTTCATGGTACTCTCTCTCCTGAATCTTTGATGCGGTTTCGTGGCGTCATACGTGTTCTGTCAAGGGCGACTTCGGCTTATCGGTGAGGAGACGGGATTGCGAGCTCTGAGAAGGCAGGTTCACACCGGAACACAGGGACGGGGAATGCACGGCGGCTGGTTTCTGGAAGTGCTGTCGTGTTCCCCCAGGCTTCTCCTTGTACCACGGCGTATTCAGACATTTTAAATTCGGTAATGCTACGTTCCGCAATGATGAGATCCCAGCGAACGCCCCTACAAACCACATGATCAAGATCTGATGGCGACAGTTTTTCAATGACAAATGCACTAAAATAAACGAAATGTCATCCCCATACACTCTCGACGAAGACAGCCTCTGTTTTTGGCTCCTCGCCCGCTCATGCATGGCTCCATGGTCGATGTTGCAGATGTCTTGCCGCTGGACACTATGCGGCATGATGCAGGGATCCCTTTAGGCGCTCCTGTTGCTTGCAGAATGCCCACCGGGCTTGTGAGTGTCGCAACGCTTGGCGTTCACTCAGCTTGCTTGCAGACCTCGTCGTGTCGTCATTGTCCCGTCTCGACTCCGTTCGTCGTCTTGATCCAGCTTCAAATGAGGCTCAGTCCGACGCCACACTTCCCTCCAAGGTGACGTTGTCCGGAGGTCTTATCATGCACGTAACAGACTAGTTTCCTGTATCCCGAGCCGCACTCGGCTGTTGGGTCAGAATTTCACGTGAGACTTACACGGGACCAGGACAACGATGACGGAGCCCCCCTGGGGTTTTTCCGGAGGCGGCATTGGAGGGACAACGTTGCGACTGTTTACCGTCGGTCGGATCATGTGCGAAACTGGGTACTTTCCTGTTTCCCAAGCCACGTTTGGCTGTTGGGTCAAGATTTCTCAGGAGACGTACACGGGACCGGGCCAGCACCTTCGTGCTGGCATAACGACGGGACATCCGAGGCAACGTTGGGACGAAATTGGGTTACGGAAGAGACGTGTGTCTTTTCCAACGAAAAACCAACCGACTTCCCTATGCCCGACCGGGTCCGCTGCGAGCAGGGCCGGGCCGGCAAAATTGGAGGTCCTGTGCAAAACTCTAAAATGTGGCCTACCTCTTAAAAAATCTTCTTTATCGCTTAACAAATATATTGTGTAAATAAGACATCGCTGAGCAAATACAGTGTTTTCTTTGTCAGTACTAATTGAATTTAGTTTACTTATAGTATAAAATAGGCTGCTAAAGGCTTATCTATATGATGTAGTTTTCCACTCAGAGATACTTTTAAGAAACTACTATTGTGTATACTACATTTCTTCCAATTGCGTGGACTAAAATCAAATAGTGATATGGCTGACTAGTGTGGAGTAAAATCGACTAGTACATTAGGCAACAATCAAATTAGATGGGCATGATGTGCAAAAGAAAAACGATGGGCTGTACTTTCTATCTGAGAATACTGCTAGAGACTTGGAATTGATCGATTCTGTGACAAATTGATACAGCAGTACTGCAGTTTTTAGAGAATTAGATAAGCAGGATGTGCCAAAAAAATTGATGTACTTATAAAAACTCAGATACAGAAATGATAATGTGAGCTTGAGATTACCATTGATGAGGAAGTGACTTACGAGAAGAGCTACCGACATCAGCGAACATGGCGCTGGTAGCGCCGGCGGTGGCCATGAGACCTTCACCCAGCGGTGGTAGATGATGGCTTCAAGGTTGGGTGGAGCCTACATTTTGGCGAACTAAAAGTACGGCGGCCACCATAGCTTGTGGACGGAGAAGTTTCGTCGATTGGTGAACACTTGCGGAGGCGCTGCCGCGCTGGATCAAGTCGTCGTCGAAGCGCACAATTAGGGCATCGAGCTAACAACAGCACGGGCCTGATGAAGCCGCGAAGGCCCGTTTCCAGCAGTCGAGGCGTGCAAGACAATAGGCCCGCGACCTATCTATGGGCTGTGGTGAAGTGCTACAAAATTTTGGGGCCCCTCAGAGCTGGAGGCCCTGTGCGGCCGCACAGGCTGCACGCCCCTGGGCCCGGGCCTGGCTGCGGGTCCTGAGTGTTTGTTGTTTATGCTTTTTGTTGGTTCTACATCCCCAGCCGAGGTGGTGCCTCGGTCCATCTTCTTCGCAATAGATGAGTTGCAGGGCCCGACTTCCTCTCAGATGGTGGAGGCGCTTCAACCTCTTCATGACGTGGTTGATTCTTTCCACGGTTGGCGCGACATTTCTTGTTTCCAGAAGATCTCGGATGGTTTCTGAAGCTTCCACGATCTTGTAAAAGAAAGAAACCCTTTCTATAAGTCATGAAGACGTGGACGAAAATACTAAGAAACTGCACAATCTATTGATTGACCGAAAAACTCAAGCTGAGTAACTTGCTTGAATGATCGCTCCGGCTCTGGGTCGTCTGATCTTCGGGATACAGAATATGGGATCGCTTGCCAACCTTTAGTTAGGACCAGTGAAAACCCACGCTTGGTGAAGGCGAAGTTCAGTTTGGAGATCTAACAATTCCTTATGTCGTGTATCCTCGATTGATGCAACCTCAGATGTGCTTTGAGAAGGCTCTCAGTTGTGCCTAGTGTGGAGAGGTCATCTCCTACATCGCCCTCTCTGTCAGAGCTCTACGGCTGCTTCTCCCCTCGTGCTACGGTCGCTTTGTCGACATTGCCTACCTTCCCCACTGAAAGATTATGGATGTCGCCTAGAGGAGGGGGGGGTTGAATAGGTGCTTTAAAACAATCACGGTTTCGGATTGAACAAATGCGGAATAAACCTAGCGGTTAATTTGTCAAGCACAAAATTTACAACAACTAGGCTCACCTATGTGCATCAACAACTTATGCTAAGCAAAATAAACAACTAAGTGATAGCAAGATATATAACATGAAACACTATGGCTATCACAAAGTAAAGTGCTCGGGTAATAGATAATTGAGGCACGCGGAGACGACGATGTATCCCAAAGTTCACACCCTTGTGGATGCTAATCTCCGTTTGGTGCGGTGTGGAGGCACAATGCTCGCCAAGAAGCCACTATGGCCACCGTAATCTCCTCACGCCCCCGCACAATGCAAGATGTCATGATTCCACTAAGGGACCCTTGAGGGCGGTCACCGAACCCGTACAATTGGCAACCCATGGGGGCGGTCACCGAACCCGTACACTTTGGCGGCCCTTGGGGGCGGTCACTAGAACCCGTCAAATTGCCCGGGGCGATCTCCACAGCCTAATTGGAGACCTCGACGCTTGCCTGGAGCTTTACACCACAATGATTGAGCTCCGAACACCACCAACTGTTTAGGGCGCCCAAGCACCCAAGAGTAATAAGCTTCTCAACTTGTAACTTCCACTTATCACCGTGAAGAACTCAAACCGATGCACCAAATGCAATGGCAAGGGCACATGGAGTGCCCAAGTCCTTCTCTCCCAAATTCCACCACAACAACTAATGCTATGGAAGAGAAAGAGAGGAAGAACGAAGAAGTGAACACGAAGAACTTTAAGATCTAGATCCAAGGGGTTCCCCTCACATAGAGGAGAAAGTGATTGTTGGAAATGTGGATCTAGATCTCCTCTCTCTTTTCCCTCAAGAACTAGCAAGAATCATTGGAGGGATTGAGAGATAGCAATCTCGAAGAAAGTCAACAATGGGGGGAGAATACGAGCTCAAGAGGTCAAATGCAATGGGGGAAGAAGACCCCCTTTTATAGGCCTCCCCAGATCCAACTGTTATGCACACAGCCCGTGCACAAGCGGTAGTACCGCTCGGGCGAGCGGTACTTCCGCTGGCACGGTAGTTTCAGCCGTACCGAGCAACTGAGAAACTCAAGGAGGCGGTAGTGCCATCGGAGCGGTACTACCGCTAGGTGTTGCGTGTATAGGTGAAACCGCGGTAGTAGAGTAGGGCAGCGCGGTACTACTACACGGAGCGGTACTACTTCCGCTGTGACGCCCCCGACTTGACCGTACACTAATCATGCACGCAAATGTGTACGACCAAGATCAGGGACTCACTGGAAGATATCACAACACAACTCTAGACACAAATTAAAATAATACAAGCTTTATATTACAAGCCAGGGGCCTCGAGGGCTCGAATACACAAGAGTCAGCGGAAGCAATAATATCTCAGTACAGACATAAGTTAAACAAGTTTGCCTTAAGAAGGCTAGCACAAAAGTAACAACGATCGAAAAGGCAAGGCCTCCTGCTTGGGACCTCCTAACTACTCCTCGAAGCCGAACTTCACGTAGAAACATCCTCGAGATCCTCTGGGTCCTGGACTCCACCATCTGGTTGTTGGGGAACGTAGTATTTTAAAATTTTCCTATGATCATGTAAGATCTATCTACCAGATGAATAGCAACGAGAGGGAGAGTGTGTCTATGTACCCTCGTAGACCGGGAGCGGAAGCGTCAAGTGACGCGGTTGATGTAGTCGAACTTCTTCGCGATCCAACCGATCAAGCACCGAACGTACGGCACCTCCGCGTTCAGCACACGTTCAGCTTGATGACGTCCCACGAGCTCTTGATCCAGTTGAGCTTCACGTGAGAGTTTCGTCAGCACGATGGCGTGGTGACGGATATGATGAAGTTACCGGCGCAGGGCTTCGCCTAAGTACTGCGACAGTATGACCGAGGTGTGTTTCTGTGGAGGGGGGCACCGCACACGGCTAAAACAATTCAACTTGTGTGTCTTTGGGTGCCCCCTGCACCCGTATATAAAGGAGCAAGGGGGGAGGCCGGCCGGCCCCTATTGGCGCGCCAAGGAGGAGCAATCCTACTAGGAATAGGATTGCAATCCTATTCCTAGTAGGAACTACCAAAAGGGAGAAGGGGAAAAGGAAGGAGAGGGAGAAGGAGAAGGAAAGGGGCGCCGCCCCCCCTCCTTCCTTGTCCAACTCGGACCAAGGGGTGGGGGGCGCGCGGCCCAGCCCTGGCCCTCCTTCCTTCTTTCTCCTACGGCCCATAGCTTCCCCAGGGGGTTCCGGTAACCCCCCGGTACTCCGGTTAATTCCGAAACTTTACGGAACACTTCCGGTGTCCGAATATAGTCGTCCAATATATCAATCTTTACGTCTCGGACATTCCGAGACTCCTCGTCATGTCCGTGATCTCATCCGGGACTCTGAACTACCTTCGGTACATCAAAACTCATAAACTCATAATACCGATCGTCATCAAACGTTAAGCGTGTGGACCCTACGGGTTCGAGAACTATGTAGACATGACCGAGACTCATCTTCGTTCAATAACCAATAGCAGAACCTGGATGCTCATATTGGCTCCTACATATTTTACGAAGATCTTTATCGGTCAAACCGCATAACAACATACGGTGTTCCTTTTGTCGTCGGTATGTTACTTGCCCGAGATTCGATCGTCGGTATCTCTATACCTAGTTCAATATCGTTACCGGCAAGTCTCTTTATTCGTTCCGTAATACATCATCTCATGACTAAATTATTAGTCATTTGCTTGCAAGGCTTATTATGATGTGCATTACCGAGAGGGCCCAGAGATACCTCTCCGACACCCAAAGTGACAAATCCTAGTCTTGATCTATGCCAACACCACGGACACTTTCGGAGACACCTGTAGAGTATCTTTATGATCACCCAGTTACGTTGTGACGTTTGATAGCACACAAGGTGTTCCTACGGTATTCGGGAGTTGCATAATCTCATAGTTATAGGAACATGTATAAGTCATGAAGAAAGCAATAGCAGTAAAACTAAACGATCATAGTGCTAAGCTAACGGATGGGTCTAGTCCATCACATCATTCTCCTAATGATGTGATCCCATTGATCAAATGACAACTCATGTCTATGGCTAGGAAACATAGCCATCTTTGATCAATGAGCTAGTCTAGTTGAGGCATACTAGGGACATACTATTTTTTCTTTGTATTCACACATGTACTAAGTTTCCGGTTAATACAATTCTAGCATGAATAAAAGACATTTATCATGATATAAGGAAATACAAATAACATCTTTATTATTGCCTCTAGGGCATATTTCGTTCAGTCTCCCACTTGAACTAGAGTCAATAATCTAGATTACAAAGTAATGATCCTCACACCCATGGAGTCCTGGTGCTGATCATGTTTTGCCCGTGGAAGAGGCTTAGTCAATGGGTCTGCAACATTCAGATCCGTATGTATCTTGCGTCTTTTGATGTGCTTTGTTCTCTTGTGAAACCTGGATTCCTTCGCCAAGGCTATTGATCCAGTGTTGTCACAAAAGATTTTCATTGGACCCGATGCACTAGGTATTACACCTAGATCGGATATGAACTCCTTCATCCAGACTCCTTCATTTTCTGCTTCCGAAGCAGCTATGTATTCCGCTTCACACATAGATCCCGCCACGACGCTCTGCTTGGAACTGCACCAACTAACAGCTCCACCGTTCAATAAAAATACATATCCGGTTTGTGACTTAGAGTCATCTTGATCAGTGTCAAAGCTGGAATCGACGTAACCATTTACGACGAGCTCTTTGTCACCTTCATACACGAGAAACATATCCTTTGTCCTTTTCAGGTATTTCAGGATGTTCTTGACCGCTGTCCAGTGATCCACTCCTGGATTACTTTGGTACCTCCCTGCTAGACTTATAGCAAGGCACACATCAGGTCTGGTACACAGCATTGCATACATGATAGATCCTATGGCTGAGGCATAGGGAATGCCTTTCATTTTCTCTCTATCTTCTGCAGCGGTCGGGCATTGAGTCTTACTCAACTTCATACCTTGTAACACAGGCAAGAACCCTTTCTTCGACTGATCCATTTTGAACTTTTTCAAAACTTTATCAAGGTATGTGCTTTGTGAAAGTCCAATTAAGCGTCTTGATCTATCTCTATAGATCTTGATGCCTAATATATAAGCAGCTTCACCGAGGTCTTTCATTGAAAAACTCTTATTCAAGTATCCTTTTATGCTATCCAGAAATTCTATATCATTTCCAATCAACAATATGTCATCCACATATAATATTAGAAATGCTATAGAGCTCCCACTCACTTACTTGTAAATACATGCTTCTCCAAAAGTCTGTATAAAACCATATGCTTTGATCACCTCATCAAAGCGTATATTCCAACTCCGAGATGCTTGCACCAGTCCATAGATGGATCGCTGGAGCTTGCAAACTTTGTTAGCACCTTTTGGATCGACAAAACCTTCTGGTTGCATCATACACTACTCTTCTTTGAGATATCCATTCAGGAATGCAGTTTTGACATCCATTTGCCATATTTCATAATCATAAAATGCGGCAATTGCTAACATGATTCGGACAGACTTAAGCATCGCTACAGGTGAGAAAGTCTCATCGTAGTCAACTCCTTGAACTTGTCGAAACCCTTTCGCAACAAGTCGAGCTTTGTAAACAGTAACATTACAGTCTGCGTCGGTCTTCCTCTTGAAGATCCATTTATTTTCGATGGCTTGCCGATCATCGGGCAAGTCAACCAAAGTCCACACTTTGTTCTCATACATGGATCCCATCGCAGATTTCATGGCCTCAAGCCATTGTGCGAAATCTGGGCTCATCATCGCTTCCTCATAGTTCGTAGGTTCATCATGGTCTAGTAACATGACTTCCAGAACTGGGTTGCTGTACCACTCTGGTGTGGAACGTACTCTGGTTGATCTACGACGTTCAGCAGAAACTTGATCTGAAGTTTCACGATCATCATCATTAGCTTCCTGACTAATTGGTGTAGGAATCACTGGAACAATTTTCTGTGATATACTACTTTCCAATTCAGGAGAAGGTACAATTACCTCATCAAGTTTTACTTTCCTCCCACTCACTTCTTTCGAGAGAAACTCCTTCTCTAGAAAGGATCCATTCTTAGCAATGAATATCTTGCCTTCGGATCTGTGATAGAAGGTGTACCCAACAGTCTCTTTTGGGTATCCTATGAAGACACATTTCTCCAACTTGGGTTCGAGCTTATCAGGTTGAAGATTTTTCACATAAGCATCGCAACCCCATACTTTAAGAAACGACAACTTTGGTTTCTTGCCAAACCATAGTTCATAAGGTGTCGTCTCAATGGATTTAGATGGTGCCCTATTTAACGTGAATGCAGCTGTCTCTAAAGCATATCCCCAAAACGATAGTGGTAAATCAGTAAGAGACATCATAGATCGCACCATATCCAATAAAGTACGGTTACGACGTTCGGACACACCATTACGCTGTGGTGTTTCGGGTGGCGTGAGTTGTGAAACTATTCCACATTGTTTCAAATGAAGACCAAACCCATAACTCAAATATTCTCCTCCACGATCAGATCGCAGAAACTTTATTTTCTTGTTACGATGATTCTCTACTTCACTCTGAAATTCTTTGTGAAGGAAATATGCCCTAGAGGCAATAATAAAGTTGTTATTTATATTTCCTTATATCATGATAAATGTTTATTATTCATGCTAGAATTGTATTAACCGGAAACTTAGTACATGTGTGAATACATAGACAAAACAGAGTGTCCCTAGTATGCCTCTACTAGACTAGCTCACTGATCAAAGATGGTTATGTTTCCTAACCATAGACATGAGTTGTCATTTGATCAACGGGATCACATCATTAGGAGAATGATGTGATGGACTAGACCCATCCGTTAGCATAGCATTTTGATCGTTTAGTTATACTGCTATTGCTTTCTTCATGACTTATACATGTTCCTATGACTATGAGATTATGCAACTCCCGAATACCGAAGGAACACCTTGTGTGCTATCAAACGTCACAACGTAACTGGGTGATCATAAAGATGCTCTACAGGTGTCTCCAAAAGTATTCGTGGTGTTGGCATAGATCAAGATTAGGATTTGTCACTCCGAAGTGTCGGAGAGGTATCTCTGGGCCCTCTCGGTAACACACATCACAATAAGCCTTGCAAGCAAAAGACTAATGAGTTAGTCATGAGATGATGTGTTACGGAACGAGTAAAGAGACTTGCCGGTAACGAGATTGAACTAGGTATGGAGATACCGACGATCGAATCTCGGGCAAGTAACATACCGATGACAAAAGGAACAACGTATGTTGTTATGCGGTTTTGACCGATAAAAGATCTTCGTAGAATATGTAGGAGCCAATATGAATATCCAGGTTCCGCTATTGGTTATTGACCGGAGATGAGTCTCGGTCATGTCTACATAGTTCTCGAACCCGTAGGGTCCGCACGCTTAACGTTTGATGACGATCGGTATTATGAGTTTATGAGTTTTGATGTACCGAAGGTAGTTCGGAGTCCCGGATGAGATCACGGACATGACGAGGAGTCTCGGAATGTCTGAGACATAAAGATTGATATATTGGACGACTATATTCGGACACCGGAAGTGTTCCGGAAAAGTTTCGGATTTAACGGGATTGCCGGAGGGGGTTACCGGAACCCCCTACGAAGGGGGATGGTCCATAGTGGGCCTTAAGGGAAAGAGAGAGGCAGCCCATAGGGCTGGCCGGCGCCCCACCTAGGGTTCCTAGTTGGACTAGGATTGGGGGGCGCCACCTCTCCCTCTTTTCCTTTCCCTCTCTTCCTTCTTTGGTGATTCCTACTAGGAATAGGATTGCAATCCTATTCCTAGTAGGATTGCTCCCCTAGCCGCACCAAACAAGGGCCGGCCGGCCTCCCCCCTTGCTCATTTATATACGGGGGCAGGGGGGCACCCAAAGACACACAAGTTGAATAGTTTTAGCCGTGTGCGGTGCCCCCCTCCACAGAAACACACCTCGGTCATACCGTCGCGGTGCTTAGGCGAAGCCCTGCGCCGGTGAATACATCATATCCGTCACCGCGCCGTCGTGCTGACGAAACTCTCCCGTGAAGCTCAACTGGATCAAGAGCTCGTGGGACGTCATCAAGCTGAACGTGTGCTGAACGCGGAGGTGCCGTACGTTCGGTGCTCGATCGGTTGGATCACGAAGAAGTTCGACAACATCAACCGCGTCACTTGACGCTTCCGCTCTCGGTCTACGAGGGTACGTAGACACACTCTCCCCTCTCGTTGCTATGCATCTGGTAGATAGATCTTGCGTGATCGTAGGAAAATTTTAAAATACTACGTTCCCCAACAGTGGCATCATGAGCCAGGTCTATGCGTAGATGATATGCACGAGTAGAACACAATGAGTTGTGGGCGATACTAGTCATACTGCTTACCAGCATGTCATACTTTGCTTCGGCGGTATTGTGAGATGAAGCGGCCCGGACCGACATTACGCGTACGCTTACGCGAGACTGGTTTCACCGTTACGAGCACTCGTTGCTTAAAGGTGACTGGCGGGTGTCTGTCTCTCTCACTTTAGCTGAATCAAGTGTGGCTACGCCCGGTCCTTGTGAAGGTTAAAACAACACATACTTGACGAAATATCGTTGTGGTTTTGTATGCGTAGGTAAGAACGGTTCTTGCTAAGCCCGTAGCAGCCACGTAAAACTTGCAACAACAAAGTAGAGGACGTCTAACTTGTTTTTGCAGGGCATGTTGTGATGTGATATGGTCAAGACATGATGAGTTATACGGTTTTGTATGAGATGATCATGTTTTGTAATGTTATCGGCAACTGGCAGGAGCCATATGGTTGTCGCTTTATTGTATGAAATGCAATCGCCATGTAATTGCTTTACTTTATCACTAAGCGGTAGCGATAGTCGTAGAAGCAATAGTTGGCGAGACGACAACGATGCTGCGATGGAGATCAAGGTGTTGTGCCGGTGACGAAGGTGATCATGACGGTGCGTTGGAGATGGAGATCAAAAGCACAAGATGATGATGGCCATATCATGTCACATATTTTTGATTGCATGTGATGTCTATCTTATTATGCTTCTTATTTTGCTTAGAACGACGGTAGCATTATAAGATAATCCCTTACTAAAATTTCAAGGTATAAGTGTTCTCCCTGAGTATGCACCGTTGCGAAAGTTCGTCGTGCCGAGACACCACGTGATGATCGGGTGTGATAAGCTCTACGTTCAAATACAACGGGTGTAAGCCAGTTTTGCACACGCAAAATACTAAGGTTAAACTTGACGAGCCTAGCATATGCAGATATGGCCTCGGAACACTGGAGACCGAAAGGTCGAGCGTGAATCATATAGTAGATATGATCAACATAAGATGTTCACCATTGAAACTACTCCATCTCACGTGATGATCGGACATGGTTTAGTTGATTTGGATCACATGATCATTTAGATGACTAGAGGGATGTCTATCTAAGTGGGAGTTCTTAAGTAATATGATTAATTGAACCTTAATTTATCATGAACTTAGTCCTGGTAGTATTAGCATTTCTATGTTGTAGATCAATAGCTCGCGATGTTGCTCCCCGTTTTTTTATGTTCCTAGAGAAAACTAAGTTGAAAGATGTTAGTAGCAATGATGCGGAATTGTTCCGTGATCTAGGGATTATCCTCATTGCTGCACAGAAGAATTATGTCCTTGATGCACTGCTAGGTGACAGACCTATTGCAGGAGCAGATGCAGACGTTATGAACGTTTTGACAAAAGCTCGATATGATGACTACTTGATAGTTTAGTGCACCATACTTTACGGCTTAGAATCGGGACTTCAAAAACGTTTTGAACGCCACGGAGCATATAAGATGTTCCAAGAGTTGAAATTAGTATTTCATACTCATGCCCGTGTCGAGAGGTATGAGACCTCTGACAGTACTTTGCCTACAAGATGGAGGAGAATATCTCAACCAGTGAGCATGTGCTCAGATTGTCTGGGTACTGCAATTGCTTGAATCAAGTGGGAGTTAATCTTCCAGATAAGATAGTAATTGACAAAGTTCTCTAGTCACTATCACCAAGTTAGTAGAACTTCGTGATGAACTATAATATGCAAGGGATGACGAAAGTAATTCCCGAGCTCTTCGCGATGCTGAAATTGGCGAAGGTAGAAATCAAGAAAGAGCATCAAGTGTTGATGGTTAACAAGACCACTTGTTTCAAGTAAAGGGCAAAGGGATAGAAGGGGAACTTCAAGAAGAATGACAAGCAAGTTGTCACTCCCATGAAGAAACCCAAAGCTAAACTCAAGCCTGAAACTAAGTGCTTCTGCTGCAAAGGAAATGGTCACTGGAAGTGGAACTGCCCTAGATACTTGGCGGATAAGAAGGATGGCAAAGTGAACAAAGGTATATTTGATATACAGATTATTGATGTGTATTTTACTAGTGTTCATAGCAACCCCTCGGTATTTGATACTGGTTTAGTTGCTAAAGAGTAGTAACTCGAAATAGGAGTTGCATAATGAACAGAAACTAGTTAAAGGATGAAGTGACGATGTGTATTGGAAGTAGTTCCAAGATTGATATGATCATCATCGTACACTCCCTATACTTTCGGGATTAGTGTTGAACCTAAATAAGTGTTATTTGGTGTTTGTGTTGAACATGAATATGATTTGATCATGTTTATTGCAATACGGTTATTCATGTAAGTTAGAGAATAATTGTTGTTCTGTTTACATGAATAAAACCTTCTATGGTCATACACCCAATGAAAATGGTTTGTTGGATCTCGATCGTGTGATACACATATTCATAATATTGAAGCCAAAAGATGCAAGGTTAATAATGATAGTGCAACTTATTTGTGGCACTGCCGTTTAGGTCATATTGGTGTAAAGCGCATGAAGAAACTCCATAGTGATGGACTTTTGGAATCACTTGATTATGAATCACTTGGTGCTTGCGAACCATGCCTCATGGGCAAGATGACTAAAACTCCGTTCTCCGGAACTATGGAGCGAGCAACAGATTTGTTGGAAATCATACATACTGATGTATGTGGGCCAATGAGTGTTGAAGCTCGCGGCGGGTATCGTTATTTTCTGACCTTCACTGATGATTTAAGCAGATATGGGTATATCTAGTTAATGAAGCACAAGTCTGAAACATTTGAAAAGTTCAAAGAATTTCAGAGTGAAGTAGAGAATCATCGTAACAAGAAAATAAAGTTTCTACGATCTGATCGTGGAGGAGAATATTTGAGTTACGAGTTTGGTCTTCATTTGAAACAATGTGGAATAGTTTCACAACTCACGCCACCCGGAACACCACAGCATAATGGTGTGTCCGAACGTCGTAACCGTACTTTATTGGATATGGTGCGATCTATGATGTCTCTTACCGATCTACCACTATCGCTTTTGGGGTTATGCATTAGAGACAGCTACATTCACGTTAAATAGGGCACCATCTAAATCCGTGGAGATGACACCGTATGAACTGTGGTTTGACGAGAAACCTAAGCTGTCATTTCTTTAAGTTTGGGACTGCGATGCTTATGTGAAAAAGTTTCAACATGATAAGCTCGAACCCAAATCGGAGAAGTAAATCTTCATAGGATACCCAAAAGAGACTGTTGGGTACACCTTCTATCACAGATCCGAAGGCAAGATATTCGTTGCTAAGAATGGATCCTTTCTAGAGAAGGAGTTTCTCTCGAAAGAAGTGAGTGGGAGGAAAGTAGAACTTGATGAGGTAATTGTACCTTCTCCCGAATTGGAAAGTAGTACATCACAGAAAATTGTTCCAGTGATTCCTACACCAATCAGTGAGGAAGTTAATGATGATGATCATGAAACTTCGGATCAAGTTTCTACTGAACGTCGTAGATCAACCAGAGTACGTTCCGCACCAGAGTGGTACGGCAACCCAGTTCTGGAAATCATGTTACTAGACCATGATGAACCTACAAAGTATGAGGAAGCGATGATGAGCCCAGATTCCGCAAAATGGCTTGAGGCCATGAAATCTGAGATGGATCCATGTATGAGAACAAAGTGTGGACTTTGGTTGACTTGTCCGATGATCGGCAAGCCATCGAAAATAAATGGATCTTCAAGAGGAAGACCGACGCTGACGGTAATGTTACTGTTTACAAAGCTCGACTTGTTGCGAAAGGTTTTCGACAAGTTCAAGGAGTTGACTACGATGAGACTTTCTCACCCGTAGCGATGCTTAAGTCTGTCCGAATCATGTTAGCAATTGCCGCATTTATGAAATCTGGCAAATTGATAGCAAAACTGCATTCTTTAATGGATTTATTAAAGAAGAATTGTATATGATGCAACCAGAAGGTTTTGTCAATCCTAAAGGTGCTAACAAAATGTGCAAGCTCCAGCAATCCATCTATGGACTGGTGCAAGCATCTCGGAGTTGGAATATACGCTTTGATAAGTTGATCAAAGCATATAGATTTATACAGACTTGCGGTGAAGCCTGTATTTACAAGAAGTGAGTGGGAGCACTACAACCTTTCTGATAAGTATATGTGAATGACATATTGTCGATCGGAAATGATGTAGAATTTTCTGGAAAGCATAAAGGAGTGTTTGAAAGGAGTTTTTCAAAGAAAGACCTTGGTGAAGCTGCTTACATATTGGGCATCAAGATCTATAGAGATAGATCAAGACGCTTGATAAGACTTTCGATGAGTACATACCTTGATAAGATTTTTGAAGTAGTTCAAAATGGATCAGTCAAAGAAGGAGTTCTTGCCTGACTTGTAAGGTGTGAAGTTGAGTAAGACTCAAAGCCAGACCACGGCAGAAAAATATAGAGAGAATGAAAGTCATTCCCTATGCCTCAGCCATAGGTTCTATAAAGTATGCCATGCTGTGTACCAAACATGTTGTGTACCTTGCCATGAGTTTGTCAAGGGGGTACAATAGTGATCCAGGAGTAGATCACTGTACAGCGGTCAAAATTATCCTTAGTAACTGAATGACTAAGGAAATGTTTCTCGATTATGGAGGTGATAAAGAGTTCGTCGTAAAGGGTTACGCCGATGCAAGCTTTGACACTAAATCCAGATGACTCTAAGTATCAATCTGGATGCGTATTGAAAGTGGGAGATATTAGCTAGAGTAGCTCCATGCAGAGCATTGTAGACACATAGAAATTTGTGAAATACATACGGATCTGAATGTGACAGACCCGTTGACTAAACTTCTCTCACGAAGCAAAACATGATCACACCTTAGTACTCTTTGGGTGTTAATCACATAGGGATGTGAACTAGATTATTGACTCTAGTAAACCCTTTGGGTGTTGGTCACATGGCGATGTGAACTATGGGTGTTATTCACATAACGATGTGAACTATCGGTATTAAATCACATGGCGATGTGAGCTAGATTATTGACTCTAGTGCAAGTGGGAGACTGAAGGAAATATGCCCTAGAGGCAATAATAAAGTTGTTATTTATATTTCCTTATATCATGATAAATGTTTATTATTCATGCTAGAATTGTATTAACCGGAAACTTAGTACATGCGTGAATACATAGACAAAACAGAGTGTCCCTAGTATGCCTCTACTAGACTAGCTCATTGATCAAAGATGGTTATGTTTCCTAACCATAGACATGAGTTGTCATTTGATCAACGGGATCACATCATTAGGAGAATGATGTGATGGACTAGACCCATCCGTTAGCATAGCATTTTGATCGTTTAGTTATACTGCTATTGCTTTCTTCATGACTTATACATGTTCATATGACTATGAGATTATGCAACTCCCGAATACCGTAGGAACACCTTGTGTGCTATCAAACGTCACAACGTAACTGGGTGATCATAAAGATGCTCTACAGGTGTCTCCGAAAGTATTCGTGGTGTTGGCATAGATCAAGATTAGGATTTGTCACTCCGAAGTGTCGGAGAGGTATCTCTGGGCCCTCTCGATAACACACATCACAATAAGCCTTGCAAGCAAAAGACTAATGAGTTAGTCATGAGATGATGTGTTACGGAACGAGTAAAGAGACTTGCCGGTAACGAGATTGAACTAGGTATGGAGATACCGACGATCGAATCTCGGGCAAGTAACATACCGATGACAAAAGGAACAACGTATGTTGTTATGCGGTTTTGACCGATAAAAGATCTTCGTAGAATATGTAGGAGCCAATATGAATATCCAGGTTCCGCTATTGGTTATTGACCAGAGATGAGTCTCGGTCATGTCTACATAGTTCTCGAACCCGTAGGGTCCGCACGCTTAACGTTTGATGACGATCGGTATTATGAGTTTATGAGTTTTGATGTACCGAAGGTAGTTCGGAGTCCCAGATGAGATCACGGACATGACGAGGAGTCTCGGAATGTCCGAGACATAAAGATTGATATATTGGACGACTATATTCGGACACCGGAAGTGTTCCGGAAAAGTTTCGGATTTAACGGGATTGCCGGAGGGGGTTACCGGAACCCCCTACGAAGGGGGATGGTCCATAGTGGGCCTTAAGGGAAAGAGAGAGGCAGCCCATAGGGCTGGCCGGCGCCCCACCTAGGGTTCCTAGTTGGACTAGGATTGGGGGGCGCCACCTCTCCCTCTTTTCCTTTCCCTCTCTTCCTTCTTTGGTGATTCCTACTAGGAATAGGATTGCAATCCTATTCCTAGTAGGATTGCTCCCCTAGCCGCACCAAACAAGGGCCGGCCGGCCTCCCCCCTTGCTCCTTTATATACGGGGGCAGGGGGGCACCCAAAGACACACAAGTTGAATAGTTTTAGCCGTGTGCGGTGCCCCCCTCCACAGAAACACACCTCGGTCATACCGTCGCGGTGCTTAGGCGAAGCCCTGCGCCGGTGAATACATCATATCCGTCACCACGCCGTCGTGCTGACGAAACTCACCCGTGAAGCTCAACTGGATCAAGAGCTCGTGGGACGTAATCAAGCTGAACGTGTGCTGAACGCGGAGGTGCCGTACGTTCGGACCTTGATCGGTTGGATCACGAAGAAGTTCGACAACATCAACCGCGTCACTTGACGCTTCCGCTCCCGGTCTACGAGGGTACGTAGACACACTCTCCCCTCTCGTTGCTATGCATCTGGTAGATAGATCTTGCGTGATCGTAGGAAAATTTTAAAATACTACGTTCCCCAACACTTTGAACTTTTCAAATGTTTCGCACTTGTGCTTCATTAAGTAGATATACCCATATCTGCTCAAATCATCAGTGAAGGTCAGAAAATAACGATACCCGCCGCGAGCTTCGACACTCATTGGTCCGCATACATCAGTATGTATGATTTCCAACAACTCTATTGCTCGCTCCACAGTTCCGGATAACAGAGTTTTAGTCATCTTGCCCATGAGGCATGGTTCGCAAGCACCAAGTGATTCATAATCAAGTGATTCCAAAAGTCCATCACTATGGAGTTTCTTCATGCGTTTTACACCAATATGACCTAAACGCCAGTGCCACAAATAAGTTGCACTATCATTATTAACCTTGCATCTTTTGGCTTCAATATTATGAATATGTGTATCACTACAATCGAGATCCAACAAGAATAGACCACTCTTCAAGGGTGAATGGCCATAAAATATATTATTCATAAAAATAGAACAACCATTATTCTCTGATTTAAATGAATAACCGTCTCGCAACAAACAATATCTAGATATAATGTTCATGCTCAACGCTGGCACCAAATCACAATTATTTAGGTCTAAAACTAATCCCGAAGGTAGATGTAGAGGTAGCGTGCCGACGGCGATCACATCGACTTTGGAACCATTTCCCACGCGCATCGTCACCTCGTCCTTAGCCTCTTCGTTTAATCCGTAGTCCTTGTTTCGAGTTACAAATATTAGCAACCGAACCGGTATCAAATACCCAGGTACTACTACGAGCATTAGTAAGGTACACATCAATAACATGTATATCACATATACCTTTGTTCACCTTGCCATCCTTCTTATCCGCCAAATACTTGGGGCAGTTCCGCTTCCAGTGTCCAGTCCCCTTGCAGTAGAAGCACTTAGTTTCAGGCTTGGTTCTAGACTTGGGTTTCATCGCGGGAGTAGCAACAGTCTTGCTATTCTCCTTGAAGTTCCCTTTCTTTCCCTTGCCCTTTTTCTTGAAACTAGTTGTCTTGTTAACCATCAACACTTGATGCTCCTTTTTGATTTCTACCTCTGCAGCTTTGAGCATAGCGAAGAGCTCGGGAATTGTCTTCTGCATCCCTTGCATATTATAGTTCATCACGAAGCCTTTATAGCTTGGTGGCAGTGATTGAAGAACTCTATCAATAACACTATCCTCGTCAACTTGGCAACCAAGTTGAGTCATATGATTGTAGTGCCCATACATTGTGAGCAAGTGTTCACTGATAGAACTATTCTCCTCCATCTTGCAGCTGTAGAACTTATTGGAAATCTCATATTTCTCAATCCGGGCATTTGCTTGAAATATTAACTTCAACTCCTGGAACATCTCATATGGTCCATGACGTTCAAAACATCGTTGAAGTCCCAGTTCTAAGTCGTAAAGCATGGCACACTGAACTATCGTGTAGTCATCAGACCACGTCTGCCAGACGTTCAAAGCGTCTACATTAGCGGGAGGGGGCTTGTCACCTAGCGGTGCTTCAAGGACATAATTCTTCTGTGCAACAATGAGGATAATCCTCAAGTTATGGACCCAGTCCGTGTAATTGCTAGCATCATCTTTCAACTTAGCTTTCTCTAGGAATGCATTAAAATTCAAAGGAACGGTAGCACGGGCCATTGATCTATAACAACATAGATATGCAAAAACTATCAGGACTAAGTTCATGATAAATTGAAGTTCAATTTAATCATATTACTTAAGAACTCCCACTTAGATTGACATCCCTCCGGTCATCTAAATGATCACATGATCCAAATCAACTAAACCATGTCCGATCATCACGTGAGATGGAGTAGTTTCAATGGTGAACATCTTATGTTGATCATATCTACTATATGATTCACGCTCGACCTTTTGGTCTCCAGTGTTCCGAGGCCATATCTGCATATGCAAGGCTCGTCAAGTTTAACCCGAGTATTCTACGTGTGCAAAACTGGATTACACCCGTTGTATTTGAACGTAGAGCTTATCACACCCGATCATCACGTGGTGTCTCGGCACGACGAACTTTCGCAATGGTGCATACTCAGGGAGAACACTTATACCTTCAAATTTAGTAAGGGATCATCTTATAATGCTACCGTCATTCTAAGCAAAATAAGGAGCATAATAAGATAAACATCACATGCAATCAAAATATGTGACATGATATGGCCATCATCATCTTGTGCTTTTGATCTCCATCTCCAAAGCACCTTCATGATCACCTTCGTCACCGGCGCGACACCTTGATCTCCATCGTAGTATCGTTGTCGTCTCGCCAACTATTACTTCTACGACTATCGCTACCGCTTAGTGATAAAGTAAAGCAATTACATGGCGATTGCATTTCATACAATAAAGCGACAACCATATGGCTCCTGTCAGTTGCCGATAACTTTACAAAACATGGTCATCTCATACAAACCCGTATATCTCATCATGTCTTGACCATATCACATCACAACATGCCCTGCAAAAACAAGTTAGACGTCCTCTACTTTGTTGTTGCAAGTTTTACGTGGCTGCTACGGGCTTAGCAAGAACCGTTTTTACTTACGCATACAAAAACCACAACGATGTTTCGTCAAGTATGTGATGTTTTAACCTTCATAAGGACCAGGCGTAGCCACACTTGATTCAGCTAAAGTGAGAGGGACAGACACCCGCCAGTCACCTTTAAGCAACGAGTGCTCATAACGGTGAAACCAGTCTCGCGTAAGCGTACGCGTAATGTCGGTTCGGGCCGCTTCATCTCATAATACCGCAGAAGCAAAGTATGACATGCTGGTAAGCAGTATGACTAGTAGCGCCCACAACTCATTGTGTTCTACTCGTGCATATCATCTATGCATAGACCTGGCTCTGATTCCACTGTTGGGGAACGTAGTATTTTAAAATTTTCCTATGATCACGCAAGATCTATCTACCAGATGCATAGCAACGAGAGGGAGAGTGTGTCTACGTACCCTCGTAGACCGGGAGCGGAAGCGTCAAGTGACGCGGTTGATGTAGTTGAACTTCTTTGTGATCCAACCGATCAAGCACCGAACGTACGGCACCTCCGCGTTCAGCACACGTTCAGCTTGATGACGTCCCACGAGCTCTTGATCCAGTTGAGCTTCACGGGAGAGTTTCGTCAGCACGATGGCGTGGTGACGGATATGATGAAGTTACCGGCGCAGGGCTTCGCCTAAGTACTGCGACAGTATGACCGAGGTGTGTTTCTGTGGAGGGGGGCACCGCACATGGCTAAAACAATTCAACTTGTGTGTCTTTGGGTGCCCCCCTGCCCCCGTATATAAAGGAGCTGAAGGAAATATGCCCTAGAGGCAATAATAAAGTTGTTATTTATATTTCCTTATATCATGATAAATGTTTATTATTCATGCTAGAATTGTATTAACCGGAAACTTGATACATGTGTGAATACATAGACAAAATAGTATGTCCCCAGTATGCCTCTACTAGACTAGTTCATTGATCAAAGATGGCTATGTTTCCTAGCCATAGACATGAGTTGTCATTTGATCACCGGGATCACATCATTAGGAGAATGATGTGATGGATTAGACCCATCCGTTAGCTTAGCACTATGATCGTTTAGTTTTACTGCTATTGATTTCTTCATGACTTATACATGTTCCTATGACTATGAGATTATGCAATTCCCGAATACCGTAGGAACACCTTGTGTACTATAAAACATCACAACGTAACTGGGTGATCATAAAGATGCTCTACAGGTGTCTCCGAAAGTATTCGTGGTGTTGGCATAGATCAAGACTAGGATTTGTCACTCCGAGTGTCGGAGAGGTATCTCTGGGCCCTCTCGGTAATGCACATCATAATAAGCCTTGCAAGCAAATGACTAATGAGTTACTCACGAGATGATGTATTACGGAACGAGTAAAGAGACTTGCCGGTAATGAGATTGAACTAGGTATAGAGATACCGACGATCGAATCTCGGGCAAGTAACATACCGATGACAAAAAGGAACAACGTATGTTGTTATGCGGTTTGACCGATAAAGATCTTCGTAGAATATGTAGGAACCAATATGAGCATCCAGGTTCCGCTATTGGTTATTGACCGGAGATGAGTCTCGGTCATGTCTACATAGTTCTCGAACCCGTAGGGTCCGCACGCTCAACGTTTGATGACGATCGGTATTATGAGTTTATGAGTTTTGATGTACCGAAGGAAGTTCAGAGTCCCGGATGAGATCACGGACATGACAAGGAGTCTCGGAATGTCCGAGACATAAATATTGATATATTGGACGACTATATTCGGACACCCGAAGTGTTCCGGAAAAGTTTCGGATTTAACCGGATTGCCGGAGGGGGTTACCGGACCCCCCCACGAGGGGGGATGGTCCATAGTGGGCCTTGAGGAAAGAAGAGAGGCAGCCCATAGAGGCTGGCCGGCGCCCTACCAGGGAATCCTAGTTGGACTAGGATTGGGGGGCGCCACCTCTCCTTCTCCTTCCTTTCCCTCTCTTCCTTCTTGGTGGACTCCTACTAGGAATAGGATTGCAATCCTATTCCTAGTAGGATTGCCTCCCTGGCGTGCCATAGAAGGGCTGGCCGACCCCTCCCCTTGCTCCTTTATATACAAGGGCAGGGGGGCACCCTAGGACACACAAGTTGATCAGTTGATCTCTCCCAACCGTGTGCGGTGCCCCCCTCCACAGAAACACACCTCGATTATACCGTTGCAGAGCTTAGGCGAAGCCCTGCGCCGGTAGACACATCATATCCATCACCACACCGTCGTGCTGACGAAACTCTCCCGTGAAGCTCAACTGGATCAAGAGCTCGTGGGACGTCAGCAAGCTGAACGTGTGCTGAAGGCGGAGGTGCCGTACGTTCGGTGCTTGATCGGTTGGATCACGAAGAAGTTCAACTACATCAACCGCGTCACTTGACGCTTCCGCTCCCGGGCTACGAGGGTACGTAGACACACTCTTCCCCTCGTTGCTATGCATCTAGTAGACAGATCTTGCGTGATCATAGGAAAATTTTGAAAATACTACGTTACCCAACAGTGGTATCAGAGCCAGGTCTATGCATAGATGATATGCACGAGTAGAACACAATGAGTTGTGGGCGATACTAGTCATACTTCTTACCAGCATGTCATACTTTGCTTCGGCGGTATTGTGAGATGAAGCGGCCCGAACCGACATTACGTGTGACGCCCGAAGACAGACGTCCCAGAAGATTCCAGAGATTCCAGATGTTCCGGGTTCTCCCGTGTGTTTCTTTTGTGCTTGTGTTATTTATTTTTGCTTTGCATCATGTCATCATGCCATCATGTCATTATCTTTGCATCTCAACTTAAATAAATCGTGTGGACCTTCGGTCCATTTAAATCGAGGGAAGTGTGATTTCTCTTTAAAACATATCCTCCCAATATTTAGGGAGCTATATTATAAATATTTCATTCTTTGGAATTAAGCATAACACACTTGCAAAATTCCCATGCCTATTCCATCTCAAGTTTGACTTCAAAACCTTTGCCAACAACTCATATCTCTTTTTTCGAGGTTCCTCCAAAAATGTGAACATTTTTGGACACTTCAAAAATCTAGTCTTTGTTCAAACCTTTTGAATTAAATTCAAATCCTTTGAATATAATGTTTCATTCATGCCCACTTGTATTTTCTGGTGTCACCCTCATTTTTTGTGAGTCCAGGGAATTTTACCCCTTGTCCAAATTCTTTATGCAACCCTTCCTTCTTTTCTTTTTCTCTTCTTTGTTTTGTTTATTATTTTGAGAAAAAGAGAGACAGGAGATCCCAGCCGCAGCTGGCCCAACAACCTCATCAGCCTCCTGGCCCATCAGGCCCAACTCCAGTCCTCTCCTAACCCTAAGCCCGACCCCATCTCTCCCCATCGCTCTCTCCCACTCCTCTCGTCCTCCCTCGCCAGCGCCGCCAGGATCCCGTTTCCCTCGATCCCGTGCAGCGCCCTCTTCCCTCGCCCGATCTCTCCTCGCTTGCCCCCGCAGCCAGGAGCTCCCTCAAGCCGCGCCGCCTACCTGCGGCCTCCCATCTCCTCCGCCTCGCAAGGGCCTCATTGCCAGCGCCCCTCGAGCGCCCCGCATCGCCAAGGCTGCAGCCGGCCCGCGTCCGCACCCTCCTTCGCTAAGACCGCAGCGCCGCGCCCTCCTTCTCCCACCTTGCCGGCGGCCTCGGCTGGCCCGAGCACTGCCCGCCATGGAGCCCCGCGTCACCGCAGCTCCTCCACGCCTCAAGCTGCCGCCCCGACCTCAAGCTTCCGCTGGCCGCAGCTTCCGCCGTGGGAGCCGCACTCCAGCGCCGAGCCCGCGCCTTCATCTTCAGCGCCGTGCCTGCCGACCCACGGGCTGGGCCAGGAGCCGACGTCCAGCGCGACCTCAAGCCCGACGCAGCGCTCAGCCCCAAGCCACTGCTCCGCCGCCGCGCCTTCGGGGATGTGCTCCTTCGGTTGCCTCGACCACGAGCACCCAAGGGCCTGCGCCTCTCCGTCGTCGCTGCATCACCGCCGGCCCTACAACCTCGTCGCCACCATGGCCCCCTTCACGCAAGCTTGCTGCTGCCGTGTCCTGTGTTTTTTTTGTGTTGCCCTGTGCTGTTGTTTTGCCAAGGACCCGTGTACGACTACGCGAGATCGAGACCGGCAAGACCGCCCGACGCCTGTACGACTACATCCGATGTGGTTTTTGACAAGTACCACGGTGGCCGGAGCCCTCGGAACCGTCAAGTTCGTCTACGTGCGTGTACCACTACCGTCGCAAGAACGAGACCTCAAGTACCACGACGTCGACGACCTTCAAGTTCGACTACACGGATTCCACGAGTACCCCTACGACGCGACAAGTACCTCGACGAACCGAACATCTACGGGAACTTGAACGGCTACATAACGTGTACCTCTACGGAACGGCTACTTCCCTCTACGACCGACTCGCGAGAACGTCTACTTCCTCTACTTTCCTCGAACCGCCCCGAAACGAACGCTTCGAAGGTATAACCCCGAGACGATGACCCGAGAACGTTTGCATGTGTTGTATGAGATGTTTCCCTTGTGTTCACCATGCCCGTTTCGTCCTTTTGTCATGCTCCTCGGTTGCCTCGTCGCCGACCCGTGGGAACCCGGTGACGGGATCACCCCACCTTTCATCTTGTTCGGCTCGCTCACGCCACCTTTCTTTTGCACCGGACTCTCAACGAGTTACCGGAACCGAGATGTTGCGTTGCATCATTTTTGGATCGTTGCCGTGGCACCCTTTCGTTCCACCACGGTGACAAATACTCCTTATCATCTTCATGTCAACTTTTAATAAAAATTGCATAAAACTTGATCATGTCATCTGCATCATGTTAACAACATTAAAATGTGTAAATTGTTGTTGCTTAAATTACTAAACATGCATATGGGGATTTTTTTCGGAATTGTTGTTGTTATTCTCCGGCCTCATTTAAATTGCCTAGATAGGTAGTTTGTTTTTGCTTCACCTCTTGCTATGTTAAAAACATTTAATCTTGTCTTGTAAATAAACGAGAGTCAACTAAATAAATAACATGTGGTGTTTCGTCAATATGCAACTCGTTGCATATTGAGCTCCACTTAACTTGTAGTTTTGTTTGTGCTCATTGCCATGCCATGCATCATTAAACCGGACATGCATCATACTTGGATTTGCATCGTATGCCATATTTATGCTTGTGTGTTTACCGTGTTGTTTGCTTCTTTCCGGTTGCTTCTCTTGTTAGCTTCGGTTCCGTTCCGGAGTTGTGAGGATCCGTTCGACTACTTCATGGACCCGTTCTTCTCCTTTGCGGAATCCCAGGCAAGATGATCATACCCTTGGATACCTTTACTACCATTGCCATGCTTAATTGTCTCGATGCTATCGTTACATGTCGCGCTACCCATCTTTTATGTCAGCCTCTCCTTGTTGCCATGAAACCTCTAACCTTTGACACCTTCCTAGCAAAACCACTGTTTGGCTATGTTACCCGCTTGCTCAGCCCCTCTTATAGTGTTGTTAGTTGCAGGTGAAGATGAAGTTCGTTCCAGGAGGGAACTTGTTGTTGGAATATCACAATATCTATAATTATTATTAACACACCTATATACTGGGCATGGGTGGAAGGCTTGGCCTTTTGCTCGGTGTTTTGTTCCACTCATGCCACCTTAGGCGCCGATAAACCGGCATTATGTTCCTTGATTTTGCGTTCCTTACACGATGGGTGGATGGGGACCCCTTGACAGTTCGACTTTGAATAAAACTCCTCCAGCAAGGCCCAACTTTGGTTTTAATTTGCTCATAATAACAACTTAATTAATTAATTAAATTTGCATAGGGGGTCGCGTCCCCGGGTTCTTAATTCTACATAACAGGGGGGGCCAGTGCTAATGGTGTTGGTCCCAAACGGGGGTTATGCGGGGCCACCACGGGGAAACTAGAGGTTTGGTTTTACCTGTAGGATCACCCATCCGGTCGTGGCCTGAGACGAGATACGCGCGGCTACTATCAGGGTGTCGACACACCGGGAGGTCTTGCTGGACTTGTTTTACCATTGTCGAAATGTCTTGTGCATCGGGATGCCGAGCCTGATCGGTTTTCCCTAAGATAAGGGGTGATGATATTATATTTATCACTTCAGCTAATCGTGAGAGCTTGTGATGGGCTAAGTTGGGACACCCCTGTAGGGTTATGATCTTTTGAAAGCCGTGCCCGCGGTTATGTGGCAGATTGGAATTTGTTAATGTCCGGTTGTAGAAAACTTGACAGAGGATCCGAAGTAAAACACACAACTGTGTGAGTAACCGTGACTGTCTCTTTTCACTTTGAGAAGAGAACATGGTGGGGTTATGTTTGACTCGTATGTAGTTAGGATCTTTAGCGATCACTACTAGTTGCGACCGTTTGCATAGATGCTCATCTTATTCTTGTACTCGTAAGCTAGCCACCATATTATGCTTAGCCGCTGCTGCAACCTCACCACTTTACCTCTTCCTACCCACAAAGCTTTGCTAGTCTTGATACCCATGGTTATGGGATTGCTGAGTCCTCGTGGCTCACAGATACTACAACACCAGATGCAGGTTCAGCCGAGAATGACGCAGGAGCTGGTTCAAGTACCTCGTTGGGAGCTCGATGAAGAGAGTGGCCGTATGCTTGTGACGTTTTCGACGATCAGTAGTGGTTTCTACTAGGGGCGATTCAGACCTGTGGCTTTTCGTTGTTTTTGGTATCTTTCTTTTGGATCTTCGCCCGTAGTCGGGTTGTGATGTTTTGAATGATGATTTGCTTATGTAATGTATTGTGTGACGTGGCGAGTGTAAGCCACCTATCCCTTTTGCAATTTCATCCCCATTTTTACATGTGTCGTGCAAAGATACCAAACTTGAGATCATTCCAGAATGGGCTTATACCTTTAAGTCGTGCCTCGACACGTAGGAGGTATAGTCCCATCATGGGCATTATAAGTTGGTATTCAGAGCCTTCTCCGACCTAGAAGCCCCCACTGATTGATCGAATCGTTGACGGTTGAGTCTAGGCACACACTCGAAAATGTTTTGAGTCCTATATATATATCGGAGAGTAGGATTTCTGTTTGTTCCTCATCTCTTTTCACTCTGGTGAGGACTCCTGACGATTACTCTTGCCTCTTCTACTTTCAAAAAATTTACCAATTTTTTTTTAGGATCACGCGAGTATTGTTTGGATTGTTCCGATGTCTTTGTGACGAGAACATTGTTCTCGATGCCTCCTGTCATTAGGGGTTGTGGCAGTGTCCCAGGGAGTTGAGCTCCGAGGTGTTGTCGTCACAAACATATTGCGGCAGTTCTAGAATACTTAAGACAGCCGACATCGAAAACTCTCCTATGCGGTTAGTGGCAAGATAACCCCGACATCACCCAGTACTGGGGAGGTAGTTCGGGAGTATTGCCATAGCTTGTATAGTAGATGCGTTTCGAAGGTCCGAGGTAAACGGTTTCCGGAAATAACCGGTTATATGTTGAAGGATGGATACAGCTGGATGTAGGATTAGAGTTGAGTGCGCGGTGCTTCCCCTGTATCCCCAACACCTGATTGCATAACTGGAAACTTTCGGAAATTAATAGGTGGGTTCATCTAGTAGTTCTAGGCATTCTTCCAACGAGTGCATGATATGAAGTTTGGGGTTCTACATTGAGTGAAGTGGTTTTATGGGCTTGTTCCGATCGGGAGTTGCATCTTAAAGGGTCCTTGGCTATGCTGATCCGGGGATTGCAAAACCCTTTTGCAACACGTTCCATGAGCTTTCAGCATGAATATGTCGAACGAAGCTTCTATCTTGTATTTGTTCTATCTGCTCCTTGTTGCTTTTGTTTACCTTTTGTTCTCCAAGTGGCTTCTCGACAAGTTGATGTACCTACGGAATCAATTCGTTCAATTCTCTGTTCGGATGATATTGTGAAGATTATGTTGCAACATATCTATCCTTTCTTTTCGTTTTGATTCTGGTATTCGAGTTGCTTCGATGTCAAATGTTGATTCCATACCTTTCCTAATCGGTATTCTCATATTTCTATGGGAGTGCTAATTCTTCTTGACCATCAAGATCTTCATGTTAATCCTTTCAACCGGTGTGCCTTCTCTTCAAGTTATTCCATACGGACGCCGTTGAGAAATCTGACGATTTGTCTGTTTCTTTCATCCCAAGTTGTCTTTGTTTAACCCACCCTCCCACCCTTCTTCTTCTTGGAGCCAGAAATTCTCAAATGAAGTATCCATTTTATTCAGGTGATATTTCTTCATTCTTTTCCTTCAATGTTCTTATCCGGTGAATTATCGTGAAGATGCTCAAGAGCTTCAAGTTCATCATTCTTTTGTTCTCAAATTCTGCCGGTGGATGTAATTCAAGAATTCGGTGTTGATCTTATCCTTTTTCCTCATTTCACAATGCTTTCTTATTCCGGTGCACCAATTAATCATTCTCCTCTTGCTATTCATATATGGAGAGGTGAAGGTATTTCAGAAGATTCGTGGTTCTAACTTCATGCCATCCTCATTATTGTTCCGATTGTGAAGAATTCTTTTATACCCATCCGAAGCATTTCATGAATTCTTTCCATTGTGATCCTCCGAAGGCCATCATTTCAGAAGATTCGTCGCTCTCAGTTTTCAACTTGTCCTCCAAATATTCTTCATTGATGCCTCTTCGTTCGTCTCCATATTTTTACGGTGGTTCATTCAAGATTTCTCTTCCTTGTTATCGTATTAATTCATTTGTTCTTTTCATAATCCTACCGGTGAGTCGGTCAAGATTATTCTCAAGTTTGGCTATATCTCTCTTCAATCCTCTCAAGAAGAATAAGTAGTAGGCCAAATCCGTTGCTTGTCATCAATTTAATTTGATGAAGGATAAGCATACAGTAAATCTTATTCTTATTTCCCCGAAGTGATTAATCTCTTTTCCGGAGCTTGTTCATCATATCATATTCTCGGTTCTAAGTTGTTCATCTTGTTTTCCGGAGTTCCAAGTTATTTAGTTATATCATTTCAAAGCTCCATCTAATTCATCGCAGGCCTTGAATCTTATTCTTTTCATCTTTCACTTCTCATGCTTTCCATTACCGAAGTTCTCATGGTGGTTCATCATGTTTTAATTCATCCTCGTAGTCTTCATCAAGATTCTTGTTGGAGCTCAAGCATTCTTCATCATGCTTTCGAATTGCAATCCTTTCTACCTTATCTTTTCAGATGGTGTTATGTCATTCTTGACAATTCCTTCATGTTTCATGATTCACGAGTTATCAAGAATGAGATAGTTAAAACCATCATTTCTTTCTCTTTAGGAGATCCTTTCAACCCCCATTTTTTTATCTCTTGGAGTTATCTTGGGTTGTATTTCACCTAAAAGCTTTCCCTGAGAATTGTTGCGATTATGGTGCTTATAAATGACCCAAGTACTTCATTCATCATTCCGGTGGAATAAGTTTTTCGTCTGCTTGTTGATCCCAATCCAATCAATTGTTTTCCATTAGTGGCTGGTTGTCACCTCATAACTTTGAGATGTTTTCCATAAGCCCACATCAAGCTTATTCGTTTTCGTTGTTGATTTTTTCCAACAACTCCATTCAACCCTTCTTCGTAAGGATGTTTTTCATATTCATTTGTGGGAGAAGTTGTCATTTTCTTCTCCGTTCTTTTCTTTCCAATGACCTAGCATATATTATTTCATTCCGGAGGCATTGTGATGACGATCTCTCCAAACCATTATCTCGTTTTTATCGAGATCATGTTCTTTCCTTGTTTATCTATTTATCCGGAGCGTTGTATTCTCCATTCTAATTCTCTCATCTCATCAAGTTCTGGCTCTCTTTTCAATCGAAGTCCTATCTGAATCTTTCTTACCCCTTGTGCCATTCTTCTAATTGTTCCGGAGGCTGTGTGTTGTTGTTTTCATCAAGTATCATCCCGACTTGGCAAGTTCTTGTTTATTCCTTCCATTTTCAGACGGATTGCTGTCCAAATTCTGTTTTTCTTATTCCTTGGCTATACCATTGTGGTTTCTTATTCTTTTGGTTCGGAAGCTCTTGTTTCATGTCTTTTCAACCTTCAAGGTTCTCATAATGCTCCTTGTTCCTCTTTTCTAAAGGAGTGTTTTCATCTTCGTTCATCTCTGTTGTAATCTTTCCGTCAAGATTGTTCAACCTCTCAAGGTTCATTGGTTTCACTCGTCTGTCAAAGAAGCAACTTTGTTTTACCTCTTTTCTTTACCGTTTCTATCTGGTGCCATCTCCAGGATCTCGGGTCGAGATCCTCTGTTAGTGTGGGAGAGTTGTGACGCCCGAAGACCGACGACCCAGAAGATTCCAGAGATTCCAGATGTTCCGGGTTCTCCCGTGTGTTTCTTTTGTGCTTGTGTTATTTATTTTTGCTTTGCATCATGTCATCATGCCATCATGTCATTATCTTTGCATCTCAACTTAAATAAATCGTGTGGACCTTCGGTCCATTTAAATCGAGGGAAGTGTGATTTCTCTTTAAAACATATCCTCCCAATATTTAGGGAGCTATATTATAAATATTTCATTCTTTGGAATTAAGCATAACACACTTGCAAAATTCCCATGCCTATTCCAT
The DNA here is from genome assembly GCA_902687465.1 of Secale cereale. Classification (NCBI taxonomy): domain Eukaryota; kingdom Viridiplantae; phylum Streptophyta; class Magnoliopsida; order Poales; family Poaceae; genus Secale; species Secale cereale. The sequence continues at coordinate 598,113,284 of LR738714.1, forward strand.
CTCAAGTTTGACTTCAAAACCTTTGCCAACAACTCATATCTCTTTTTTCGAGGTTCCTCCAAAAATGTGAACATTTTTGGACACTTCAAAAATCTAGTCTTTGTTCAAACCTTTTGAATTAAATTCAAAGGAATTTGAATTTAATGTTTCATTCATGCCCACTAATATTTTCTGGGGTCACCCTCATTTTTTGTGAGTCCGGGGAATTTTACCCCTTGTCCAAATTCTTTATGCAACCCTTCCTTCTTTTCTTTTTCTCTTCTTTGTTTTGTTTATTATTTTGAGAAAAAGAGAGACAGGAGATCCCAGCCGTAGCTGGCCCAACAGCCTCATCAGCCTCCTGGCCCATCAGGCCCAACTCCAGTCCTCTCCTAACCCTAAGCCCGACCCCATCTCTCCCCATCGCTCTCTCCCACTCCTCTCGTCCTCCCTCGCCAGCGCTGCCAGGACCCCGTTTCCCTCGATCCCGCGCAGCGCCCTCTTCCCTCGCCCGATCTCTCCTCGCATGCCCCCGCAGCCAGGAGCTCCCTCAAGCCGCGCCGCCTCCCTGCGGCCTCCCATCTCCTCCGCCTCGCAAGGGCCTCGTTGCCAGCGCCCCTCGAGCGCCCCGCATCGCCAAGGCTGCAGCCGGCCCGCGTCCGCACCCTCCTTCGCCAAGACCGCAGCGCCGCGCCCTCCTTCTCCCACCTCGCCGGCGGCCTCGCCTGGCCCGAGCACTGCCCGCCATGGAGCCCCGCGTCACCGCAGCTCCTCCACGCCTCAAGCTGCCGCCCCGACCTCAAGCTTCCGCCGGCCGCAACTTCCGCCGTGGGAGCCGCACTCCAGCGCCGAGCCCGCGCCTCCATCTTCAGCGCCGCGCCTGCCGACCCGCGGACAGGGCCAGGAGCCGCCGTCCAGCGCGACCTCAAGCCCGACGCAGTGCTCAGCCCCAAGCCACTACTCCGTCGCCGCGCCTCCGGGGACATGCTCCTTCGGTTGCTTCGACCACGAGCACCCAAGGGCCTGCGCCTCTCCGTCGTCGCTGCATCACCGCCGGCCCTGCAACCTCGTCGCCACCATGGCCCCCTTCACACAAGCTTGCTGCTGCCGTGTCCTATGTTTTTTTTGTGTTGCCCTGTGCTGTTGTTTTGCCAAGGACCCGTGTACGACTACGCGAGACCGAGACCGGCAAGACTGCCCGATGCCTGTACGACTACATCCGATGCGGTTTTTGACAAGTACCACGGTGGCCGGAGCCCTCGGAACCGTCAAGTTCGTCTACGTGCGTGTACCACTACCATCGCAAGAACGAGACCTCAAGTACCACGACGTCGACGACCTTCAAGTTCGACTACACGGATTCCACGAGTACCCCTACGACGCGACAAGTACCTCAACGAACCGAACATCTACGGGAACTTGAACGGCTACATAACGTGTACCTCTACGGAACGGCTACTTCCATCTACGACCGACTCGCGAGAACGTCTACTTCCTCTACTTTCCTCGAACCGCCCCGAAACGAACGCTTCGAAGGTATAACCCCGAGACGATGACCCGAGAATGTTTGCATGTGTTGTATGAGATGTTTCCCTTGTGTGCACCGTGCCCGTTTCGTCCTTTTGTCATGCTCCTCGGTTGCCTCGTCGCCGACCCATGGGAACCCGGTGACGGGATCACCCCACCTTTCATCTTGTTCGGCTCGCTCACGCCACCTTTCTTTTGCACCGGACTCTCAACGAGTTACCGGAACCGAGATGTTGCGTTGCATCATTTTTGGATCGTTGCCGTGACACCCTTTCGTTCCACCACGGTGACAAATACTCCTTATCATCTTCATGTCACCTTTTAATAAAAATTGCATAAAACTTGATCATGTCATCCGCATCATGTTAACAACATTAAAATGTGTGAAATGTTGTTGCTTAAATTACTAAACATGCATATGGGGATTTTTTCCGGAATAGTTGTTGTTATTCTCCGGCCTCATTTAAATTGCCTAGATTGGTAGTTTGTTTTTGCTTCACCTCTTGCTATGTTAAAAACATTTAATCTTGTCTTGTAAATAAACGAGAGTCAACTAAATAAATAACATGTGGTGTTTCGTCAATATGCAACTCGTTGCATATTGAGCTCCACTTAACTTGTAGTTTTGTTTGTGCTCATTGACATGCCATCCATCATTAAACCGGACATGCATCATACTTGGATGTGCATCGTATGCCATATTTATGCTTGTGTGTTTACCGTGTTGTTTGCTTCTTTCCGGTTGCTTCTCTTGTTAGCTTTGGTTCCGTTCCAGAGTTGTGAGGATCCGTTCGACTACTTCATGGACCCGTTCTTCTCCTTTGCGGAATCCCAGGCAAGATGATCATACCCTTGGATACCTTTACTACCATTGCCATGCTTAGTTGTCTCGATGCTATCGTTACATGTCGCGCTACCCATCTTTTATGCCAGCCTCTCCTTGTTGCCATGAAACCTCTAACCTTTGAAACCTTCCTAGCAAAACCACTGTTTGGCTATGTTACCCGCTTGCTCAGCCCCTCTTATAGCGTTGTTAGTTGCAGGTGAAGATGAAGTTCGTTCCAGGAGGGAACTTGTTGTTGGAATATCACAATATCTATAATTATTATTAACACACCTATATACTGGGCATGGGTGGAAGGCTTGGCCTTTTGCTCGGTGTTTTGTTCCACTCATGCCACCTTAGGCGCCGATAAACCGGCATTATGTTCCTTGATTTTGCGTTCCTTACACGATGGGTGGATGGGGACCCCTTGACAGTTCGACTTTGAATAAAACTCCTCCAGCAAGGCCCAACTTTGGTTTTAATTTGCTCATAATAACAACTTAATTAATTAATTAAATTTGCATAGGGGGTCGCGTCCCCGGGTTCTTAATTCTACATAACAGGGGGGACCAGTGCTGATGGTGTTGGTCCCAAACGGGGGTTATGCGGGGCCACCACGGGGAAACTCGAGGTTTGGTTTTACCTGTAGGATCACCCATCCGGTCGTGGCCTGAGACGAGATACGCGCGGCTACTATCAGGGTGTCGACACACCGGGAGGTCTTGCTGGACTTGTTTTACCATTGTCAAAATGTCTTGTGCACCGGGATGCCGAGCCTGATCGGTTTTCCCTAAGATAAGGGGTGATGATATTATATTTATCACTTCAGCTAATCGTGAGAGCTTGTGATGGGCTAAGTTGGGACACCCCTGCAGGGTTATGATCTTTCGAAAGCCGTGCCCGCGGTTATGTGGCATATTGGAATTTGTTAATGTCCGGTTGTAGAAAACTTGACAGAGGATCCGAAGTAAAACACACAACTGTGTGAGTAACCGTGACTGTCTCTTTTCACTTTGAGAAGAGAACACGGTGGGGTTATGTTTGACTCGTATGTAGTTAGGATCTTTAGCGATCACTACTAGTTGTGACCGTTTGCGTAGATGCTCATCTTATTCTTGTACTCGTAAGCTAGCCACCATATTATGCTTAGCCGCTGCTGCAACCTCACCACTTTACCTCTTCCTACCCACAAAGCTTTGCTAGTCTTGATACCCATGGTTATGGGATTGCTGAGTCCTCGTGGCTCACAGATACTACAACACCAGATGCAGGTTCAGCCGAGAATGACGCAGGAGCTGGTTCAAGTACTTCGCTGGGAGCTCGATGAAGAGAGTGGCCGTATGCTTGTGACGTTTTCGACGATCAGTAGTGGTTTCTACTAGGGGCGATTCGGACCTGTGGCTTTATGTTGTTTTTGGTATCTTTCTTTTGGATCTTCGCCCGTAGTCGGGTTGTGATGTTTTGAATGATGATTTGCTTATGTAATGTATTGTGTGACGTGGCGAGTGTAAGCCAACTATCCCTTTTGCAATTTCATCCCCATTTTTACATGAGTCGTGCAAAGATACCAAACTTGAGATCATTCCAGAATGGGCTTATACCTTTAAGTCGTGCCTCGACACGTAGGAGGTATAGTCCCATCCTGGGCATTATATTACGCGTACGCTTACGCGAGACTAGTTTCACCGTTATGAGCACTCGTTGCTTAAAGGTGACTGGCGGGTGTCTGTCTCTCTCACTTTAGCTGAATCAAGTGTGGCTACGCCCGGTCCTTGTGAAGGTTAAAACAACACATACTTGACAAAACATCGTTGTGGTTTTTTATATGTGTAGGTAAGAACGGTTCTTGCTAAACCCGTAGCAGCCACGTAAACTTGCAACAACAAAGTAGAAGACGTCTAACTTGTTTTTGCAGGGCATGTTGTGATGTGATATGGTCAAGACATGAGGAGTTATACGGTTTTGTATGAGATGATCATGTTTTGTAATGTTATCGGCAACTGGCGGGAGCCATATGGTTGTCGCTTTATTGTATGAAATGCAATCGCCATGTAATTGCTTTACTTTATCACTAAGCGGTAGCGATAGTCGTAGAAGCAATAGTTGGTGAGACGACAACGATGCTACGGTGGAGATCAAGGTGTCGCGCCGGTGACGAAGGTGATCATGACGGTGCTTTGGAGATGGAGATCAAAAGCACAAGATGATGATGGCCATATCATGTCACATATTTTGATTGCATGTGATGTTTATCTTATTATGCTTCTTATTTTGCTTAGAATGACGGTAGCATTATAAGATGATCCCTTACAAAATTTCAAGGTATAAGTGTTCTCCCTGAGTATGCACCGTTGCGAAAGTTCTTCGTGCTGATACACCACGTGATGATCGGGTGTGATAAGCTCTACGTTCAAATACAACGGGTGTAAGCCAGTTTTGCACACGCAGAATACTCGGGTTAAACTTGACGAGCCTAGCATATGAAGATATGGCCTCGGAACACTGGAAACCGAAAGGTCGAGCGTGAATCATATAGTAGATATGATCAACATAAGATGTTCACCATTGAAAACTACTCCATCTCACGTGATGATCGGACATGGTTTAGTTGATTTGGATCACGTGATCATTTAGATGACTAGAGGGATGTCTATCTAAGTGGGAGTTCTTCAAGTAATATGATTAATTGAACTTTAATTTATCATGAACTTAGTCCTGGTAGTATTAGCATATCTATGTTGTAGATCAATAGCTCACGATGTTGCTCCCCGTTTATTTTTTATTTGTTCCTAGAGAAAACTAAGTTCAAAGATTAGTAGCAATGATGCGGAATTGTTCCGTGATCTGAGGATTATCCTCATTGCTGCACAGAAGAATTATGTCCTTGATGCACCGCTAGGTGACAAACCTATTGCAGGAGCAGATGTAGACGTTATGAACGTTTTGACAAAAGCTCGGTATGATGACTACTTCATAGTTTAGGGCACCATGCTTTACGGCTTAGAACCGGGACTTCAAAAATGTTTTGAAGGCCACGGAGCATATGAGATGTTCCAAGAGTTGAAATTAGTATTTCATACTCATGCCCGTGTCGAGAGGTATAAGACCTTTGACGGTACTTTGCCTACAAGATGGAGGAGAATAGCTCAACCAGTGAGCATGTGCCCAGATTGTCTGGGAACTACAATTACTTGAATCAAGTGGGAATTAATCTTCCAGATAAGATAGTAATTGACAAAGTTCTCTAGTCACTATGACCAAGTTAGTAGAACTTCGTATGCCAGGGATGACGAAAGTAATTCCCGAGCTCTTCGCGATGCTGAAATCGGCGAAGGTAGAAATCAAGAAAGAGCATCAAGTGTTGATGGTTAATAAGACCACTTGTTTCAAGTAAAGGGCAAAGGGATAGAAGGGGAACTTCAAGAAGAATGACTAGCAAGTTGTCACTCCCGTGAAGAAACCCAAAGCTAAACTCAAGCCTGAAACTAAGTGCTTCTACTGCAAAGGAAATGGTCACTGGAAGTGGAACTGCCCTAGATACTTGGTGGATAAGAAGGATGGCAAAGTGAACAAAGGTATATTTGATATACAGATTACTGATGTGTAATTTACTAGTGTTCATAGCAACCCCTGGGTATTTGATACTAGTTTAGTTGCTAAAATTAGTAACTCGAAACAATAGTTGCAGAATGAACAGAGACTAGTTAAAGGTGAAGTGACGATGTGTGTTGGAAGTGGTTCCAAGATTGATATGATCATCATTGCACACTCCCTATACTTTCGGGATTAGTGTAGAACCTAAATAAATGTTATTTGGCATTTGCGTGAAGCATGAATATGATTTGATCATGTTTGTTGCAATACGATTATTCATTTAAAGTCATAGAATAATTGTTATTCTGTTTACATGAATAAAGCCTTCGATGGTCATACACCCAATGAAAATAGTTTGTTGGATCTCGATCGTAGTGATACACATATTCATAATATTGAAGCCAAAAGATGCAAGGTTAATAATGATAGTGCAACTTATTTGTGGCACTGCCGTTTAGGTCATATTGGTGTAAAGCACATGAAAAAACTCCATAGTGATGGACTTTTGGAATCACTTGATTATGAATCACTTGGTGCTTGCGAACCATGCCTCATGGGCAAGATGACTAAAACTCCGTTCTCTGGAACAATGGAGGGAGCAACAGATTTGTTGGAAATCATACATGCTGATGTATGTGGGCCAATGAGTGTTGAAGCTCGCGGCGGGTATTATTATTTTCTGAACTTCACAGATGATTTGAGCAGATATGGATATATCTACTTGATGAAACACAAATCTGAAACATTTGAAAAGTTCAAAGAAATTTCAGAGTGAAGTAGAGAATCATCATAACAAGAAAATAAAAGTTTCCACGATCTGATCACGGAGGCGAATATTTGAGGTTACGAGTTTGGCTTTCATTTAAAACAATGTGGAATAGTTTCACAATGCACGCCACCCGGAACACCACTGCGTAATGATGTGTCCGAACATCGTAATCATACTTTATTAGATATGGTGCGGTCTATGATGTCTCTTACCAATTTACCACTATCGTTTTGAGTTATGCATCAGAAACAGCTGCATTCACGCTAAATAGGGCAACATCTAAATCCGTTGAGACGACGCCTTATGAACTGTGGTTTGGCAAGAAACCAAAGTTGTCGTTTCTTAAAGTTTGGGGCTGCGATGCTTATGTGAAAAAGCTTCAAGCTGATAAGCTCGAACCCAAGTCAGAGAAATGTGTCTTCATAGGATACCCAAAGGAGACTGTTGGGTACACCTTCTATCACAGATCCTAAGGCAAGATATTCGCTGCTAAGAATGGATCCTTTCTAGAGAAGGAGTTTCTCCCGAAAGAAGTGAGTGGGAGGAAAGTAGAACTTGATGAGGTAATTGTACCTTCTCCCGAATTGGATAGTAGTACATCACAGAAACTAGTTCTAGTGATTCCTACACCAATTAGTGAGGAAGCTAATGATCATGATCATGAAACTTCAGATCAAGTTTCTGCTGAATGTCGTAGATCAACCAGAGTACGTTCCGCACCAGAGTGGTATGGCAACCCAATTCTGGAAGTCATGTTACTAGACCATGATGAACCTACGAACTCTGAGGAAGCGATGATGAGCCCAGATTCCGCAAATGGCTTGAGGCCATGAAATCTGAGATGGGATCCATGTATGAGAACAAAGTGTGGACTTTGGTTGACTTGCCCGATGATCGGCAAGCCATTGAAAATAAATGGATCTTTAAGAGGAAGACTGACGCCGATGGTAATGTTACTCTCTACAAAGCTCGACTTGTTGCGAAAGGTTTTCGACAAGTTCAAGGTGTTGACTACGATGAGATTTTCTCACCCGTAGCGATGCTTAAGTCTTTCCGAATCATGTTAGCAATTGCCGCATTTTATGAAATTTGGCAAATGGATAACGAAACTGCGTTCTTTAATGGATTTATTAAAGAAGAGTTGTATATGATGCAACCAGAAGGTTTTGTCGACCCTAAAGGTGCTAACAAAGTGTGCAAGCTCCAGCGATCCATCTATGGACTGGTGCAAGCAACTCATAGTTGGAATATACGCCTTGATAAGTTGATCAAAGCATATAGTTTAATACAGACTTGCGGTGAAGCCTGTATTTACAAGAAAGTGAGTGGGAGCATTACAGATTTTCTGATAAGTATATGTGAATGACATATTGTCGATCAGAAATGATGTAGAATTTTCTGGAAAGCATAAAGGAGTGTTTGAAAGGAGTTTTTCAAAGAAAGACCTCGGTGAAGCTGCTTACATATTGGGCATCAAGATCTATAGAGATAGATCAAGACGCTTGATAAGACTTTCGATGAGTACATACCTTGATATGATTTTGAAGTAGTTCAAAATGGATCAGTCAAAGAAGGAGTTCTTGCCTGACTTGTAAGGTGTGAAGTTGAGTAAGACTCAAAGCTAGACCACGGCAGAAAAATATAGAGAGAATGAAAGTCATTCCCTATGCCTCAGCCATAGGTTCTATAAAGTATGCCATGCTGTGTAGCAAACATGTTGTGTACCTTGCCATGAGTTTGACAAGGAGGTACAATAGTGATCCAGGAGTAGATCACTGTACAGCGGTCAAAATTATCCTTAGTTACTGGATGACTAAGGAAATGTTTCTCCATTATGGAGGTGATAAATAGTTCGTCGTAAAGGGTTACGCCGATGCAAGCATTGACAATAAATCCAGATGACTCTAAGTATCAATCTGGATGCGTATTGAAAGTGGGAGCAATTAGCTAGAGTAGCTCCATGCAGAGCATTGTAGACATAGAAATTTGCGAAATACATATGGATCTGAATGTGACAAACCCGTTGACTAAACTTCTCTCACAACCAAAACATGATCACACCTTATTACTCTTGGGTATTAATCACATAGCGATGTGAACTAGATTATTGACTCTAGTAAACCCTTTGGGTGTTGGTCACATAGCGATGTGAACTATGGGTGTTATTCACATAACGATATGAACTATCGGTATAAAATCACATGGCGATGTGAGCTAGATTATTGACTCTAGTGCAAGTGGGAGACTGAAGGAAATATGCCCTAGAAGCAATAATAAAGTTGTTATTTATATTTCCTTATATCATGATAAATGTTTATTATTCATGCTAGAATTGTATTAACCAGAAACTTGATACATGTGTGAATACATAGACAAAATAGTATGTCCCTAGTATGCCTCTACTAGACTAGCTCATTGATCAAAGATGGCTATGTTTCCTAGCCATAGACATGAGTTTTCATTTGATCAACGGGATCACATCATTAGTAGAATGATGTGATGGACTAGACCCATCCGTTAGCATAGCACTATGATCATTTAGTTTTACTGCTATTGCTTTCTTCATGACTTATACATGTTCCTATGACTATGAGATTATGCAATTCCCGAATACCGTAGGAACACCTTGTGTGCTATCAAACGTCACAACGTAACTGGGTGATCATAAAGATGCTCTACAGGTGTCTCCGAAAGTATTCGTGGTGTTGGCATAGATCAAGACTAGGATTTGTCACTCCGAGTGCCAGAGAGGTATCTCTGGGCCCTCTCGGTAATGCACATCATAATAAGCCTTGCAAGCAAATGACTAATGAGTTAGTCACGAGATGATGTATTACGGGACGAGTAAAGAGACTTGCCGGTAACGAGATTGAACTAGGTATAGAGATACCGACGATCGAATCTCGGGCAAGTAACATACCGATGACAAAAAGGAACAACGTATGTTGTTATGCGGTTTGACCGATAAAGATCTTCGTAGAATATGTAGGAACCAATATGAGCATCCAGGTTCCGCTATTGGTTACTGACTGGAGATGAGTCTCGGTCATGTCTACATAGTTCTCGAACCCGTAGGGTCCACACGCGTAACGTTTGATGACGATCGGTATTATGAGTTTATGAGTTTTGATGTACCGAAGGAAGTTCGGAGTCCCGGATGAGATCACGGACATGACGAGGCGTCTCGGAATGTCCGAGACATAAAGATTGATATATTGGACGACTATATTCGGACACCGGAAGTGTTCCGGAAAAGTTTCGGATTTAACCGGATTGCCGGAGGGGGTTACCGGAACCCTCCACGAGGGGGGATGGTCCATAGTGGGCCTTGAGGAAAGAAGAGAGGCAGCCCATAGAGGCTGGCCGGTGCCCCACCAGGGAATCCTAGTTGGACTAGGATTGGGGGGCGCCACCTCTCCTTCTCCTTCCTTTCCCTCTCTTCCTTCTTGGTGGACTCCTACTAGGAATAGGATTGCAATCCTATTCGTAGTAGGATTGCCTCCCTAGCGCGCCATAGAAGGGCTGGCCGGCCCCTCCCCTTGCTCCTTTATATACGGGGGGAGGGGGGCACCCTAGGACACACAACTTGATCAGTTGATCTCTCCCAACCGTGTGCCGTGCACCCCTCCACAGAAACACACCTCGATTATACCGTTGCAGAGCTTAGGCGAAGCCCTGCGCCGGTAGATACATCATATCCGTCACCACGCTGTCGTGCTGACGAAACTCTCCCATGAAGCTCAACTAGATCAAGAGCTCGTGGGACGTCATCAAGCTGAACGTGTGCTGAACGCGGAGGTGCCGTAAGTTCGGTGCTTGATCGGTTGGATCGCGAAGAAGTTCGACTACATCAACCGCGTCACTTGACGCTTTCGCTCCCGGGCTACGAGGGTACGTAGACACACTCTTCCCCTCGTTGCTATGCATCTAGTAGACAGATCTTGCGTGATCGTAGGAAAATTTTGAAAATACTGCGTTACCCAACAGGAGCAAGGGGGGAGGCCGGCCGGCCCCTATTGGCGTGCCAAAGAGGAGCAATCCTACTAGGAATAGGATTGCAATCCTATTCCTAGTAGGAACTACCAAAAGGGAGAAGGGGAAACGGAAGGAGCGGGAGAAGGAGAAGGAAAGGGGCGTTGGCCCCCCCTCCTTCCTTGTCCAATTCGGACCAAGGGGTGGGGGGGCACGCGGCCCAGCCCTGGCCCTCCTTCCTTCTTTCTCCTACGGCCCATAAAGGCCCATAGCTTCCCCAGGGGGTTCCGGTAACCCACCCGATACTCCGGTTAATTCCGAAACTTTACGGAACACTTCCGGTGTCCGAATATAGTCGTCCAATATATCAATCTTTACGTCTCGGACATTCCGAGACTCCTCGTCATGTCCTTGATCTCATCCGGGACTCCGAACTAACTTCGGTACATCAAAACTCATAAACTCATAATACCGATCGTCATCAAACGTTAAGCGTGCGGACCCTACGGGTTCGAGAACTATGTAGACATGACCGAGACTCATCTTCGGTAAATAACCAATAGCGGAACCTGGATGCTCATATTGGCTCCTACATATTCTACGAAGATCTTTATCGGTCAAACCGCATAACAACATACGTTGTTCCTTTTGTCATCGGTATGTTACTTGCCCGAGATTCGATCGTCAGTATCTCTATACCTAGTTCAATCTCGTTACTGCAAGTCTCTTTACTCGTTCCGTAATACATCATCTCGTGACTAACTTATTACACTACTATAATCAACGATTTTACCTAGGGCAAAGCTGTTTACCTAGAGCTCATTGATCTCCTCAAGGGAAACAAGAGCCATGAACAGTACACCCTAGGGGAAGTGAAATTCATGTGTGATTTTTCCTGGAAAACAAGTAGCCACTACCTCCCGCTCATTTCTCGTCGTCCGCGCGCTTTCTTTGGGTGGCGAGCGCCATATTTCGGCGGGGACCCACTGGCTAGTGAGAAAGACATGGACGCGTGTATTAGGTATATCCTTCCGCATCTGCGCCGCCAGCCCCAAAAATCCCCCTTCTCCTTTGATCTCCTTCTCTCCCAAGCCGCCCCGATTCAACCCCAACCTGTAGCAAGCAAGGAGCACGGCGGTACACCGCCCCACCACCCCTCCCTGCTGAGAGCTAGTGACCGGAGAGGAAGAACTGGATCGTCGCCGACTAGCACTGGGCGAGGTCCCCGTGCACCGGATCTGTCATCCCCATCATGGGAGCAGCCATGGCCTCCCTGACTCCCTTAGTCCAACCAAGGATCCACGCCGACGAGCACTGGGCGAGGTCCTCATGCACCGGATCCGTCGCCCCCCACTGTGGGAGGAGCCGTGGCATACCGTTCACCGTTCGTGCTCCCCTTCTCCAACAATGGATCCGCGCCGCCGACCCCATACTGCCTAAGGTCCACCCTGCCACCGAGTTCATGAAGGACGGCGGACACGGCCGACTCCCCCACCATGCTCCCGCCATTGTCAAGGTCCTCCATCTCCCCCTTCTCTTGTTGGTGACCCAATCTTAGTATTACAATATTCTACAGATGCTATTAGTTCGCATATCATTTGATTTGTGACTGCTCGTTGCATCACAACATTTAGTCTATTTGTAACCCACTGTAAAAATCTCGAGGTAAATATTTGTGCGATGGTCTTATTCGGTCAATTCCCTCGCTCGCTGGCCCTTCTTTAAACTAGACTCTGTTCTACAATATCTCTTCATGTGTCATAATGATATAAACATGAGCTACACACTTTAGGCATTTAGCATTATAATTAAATGTTGTTTGGGTGGTTCAACATGTTAGAAATTGGGTGGTTTATTAATCTAACTGCACTAAAATTATATATGGTTGATGGACTGCATCATAACATGACATAGTTATCTGATAAAACATAAAAGTAACTTAGCAAGTGGGATGACATTCATGTTCCTGCACTGTTTTATCAAGTATGATTTTTATTTGAGAAGGCAAAAGAGAGGCCAGACATGAGTGTTCTTACTTCTGTCATTCTGTGAAGTCAATCATTGCATGATTTTTGGTTTTTTGTTCTAGCCTTTAGGTTAGGTTTTCCTTTTGTAGGCATATCACCTGATTGGCAGTGAGCTGCATCCAACAATAAAAGAACAATTTGAGTCCGTCAAGAAATTGCTCCCATTAAGTTGAGATCAATCAAGTTAGTTACAAGGGACCTGGACGTCGTGCAAGACAGGTCCATCTCACATGCATGTGAAACCTACATATTCATCCTTCTGTTATCATATACTCCCTCCGTCCCAAAATAAGTGTCTTGAGCTTAGTACAAATTTGCACTAGAGCTAGTACAAAGTTGAGACACTTATTTTGTGACGGAAGGAGTACTTGTTTAAATGTGGGGTTCATCCTAAAGGTCCTCACATCTCACTCTTTTATTTCAGGAAACTGAGAGATGTGCATTTGTGCAATATATTTGCTTAGCTCAGCATGGTCTCAAGTAAGTCCTGAAGCTACTTTACATTTGTTGTATGCATCTGCTGGTTATATTCCTCGAGTGTCTTTCTGCATTCAAAATAAGTTCTTAAATCTGTATCAAGTTGTTTGCTTTGTGTGTTCACTGATATAATATTACCTGCCTAGTTTGAGGATTCCAATTTTCTCACACTCTCTGCATTCTTATACATCTTATTGTCACTTTAACCATCTAGATGCAGTATTCTGATAACTCAACTAGGTTTTCTAATTTCGCAAAATAAAAACAAACAAACTAGGTTGTCTAATTACTTATTAAACAAACAAACAAACGACAATGATGTCTTGTGAAGCTTTAGATTTCTCATATACGGCATTTATATGCAGCACAATATGTAGTTCAAGTATGCCCCGCTGCAGTGCGGGTGAGGCGATGCTGTTCGGCATGAGCTACAAAATAGCCATGGTGAGCTCCTCTCCTTCCTCTACTAATTCAAGTTAATATGCACATGATGTTCAAGATTTTCATGTATGGTTTTAGAAATTTAGAAGTGGGGTTCGGTGGGTTAAAAAACATTCAGTTATTTGTATGTGCTAATTTAAGTAACTGCTTTTTTAAGATGGCTCTGATGTTCTCTTTCTTTATGATATGTTGTGTTTTGCACCTTTGATCTGTTGTATCTATAGTGGTTTATGCACCGTAATGGTTGATTGACTGCATCATAACATGATGTAGTTGTATCATAAAAGTAACTTAGCAAGTGGGATACCATACATGTTCCTGCACTGTTTGTCAAGTGTAGTTTTTATTTGAGAAGGCAACAGCGAGGTATGACACGAATGCTTTGCTACACATGTTAAAAAATTGTGTCTTCTTCCTGCGATTAAACTTAGGAGTTGAGGCTATTTTCTGGACACGTGCAATTTCATTTCGAGCTTGGTAGACTATCGAGAGGTTTGAAAACGTGCGTTGTACTCAGATAGATCGTATAGCGCTGTACTTATTTTCTGGTATTTTGTATAAATAGATCAATATTCTGTCCTTATTTTCAGTTATTTACAAGTTACTGTCGGCATGAGGTCTGTATATCCATGATTGTTGTGCTTCTGTTAATATGATGCAGATTTTTGAGTTCTTATGTAAGTTGCCTTTTTTCTATTTTAACCAAGTGCTAAACTTGTGATTGTTATTTTCAGGCTCATGTTTTGTGAGCCCAGATGTCCCTCTTTAACATTTGGATGGGCAAGTGTGATCAAGGGGTGTTCGGTGCATATACTTCCCAAGGTTGACATTGTGAATTTGTGATGCGTGTGTAGTTAGTTTAGAAGTGTTTTGTATAGCAGCACTAGCTGATATGTAGTCTTGTCTGTAGCTGATTGTATATGCAAGTCGAAGTGTCCTGACCATTTTATGCAACTTAATCTAGCTTTTTATTGGATTGATGGGTGGTATGAATATGATGTATGATAAATAAATTTGAACTATGGCTGGTATAAATACAATTTTGTCGTGTGTTACTAAGGCAATATAGCAGATATTGAAAATTCAAATTGCTGCTATATATCAAAATAGGGTCCCACAAGCTTTCCCTAGGGCAATTTGACCCTAGGGATATGTACTTTCCACGTTGGCAAAGCTGACCCAGCGTATACTTTCCCTAGGGCATGTGCCCCTAGGTAAAGCATACTTCTCCTAGGGCTGATGGAAAACGCTAGGGAAAGCCCTCTTTCCCGTCTATACTTCACCTAGGGCCCTTTACCTAGGGGAAGCTCTAGGTAAAGCCTTCACCTAGAGTTTTTGGGATTTCACCTAGGGTATTCTCCCCAAGGTAAAATCGTTGATTCTAGTAGTGTTAGTCATTTGCTTGCAAGGCTTATTATGATGTGCATTACCGAGAGGGCCCAGAGATACCTCTCCGACACTCGGAGTGACAAATCCTAGTCTTGATCTATGCCAACACCACGAACACTTTCGGAGACACCTGTAGAGTATCTTTATGATCACCCAGTTACGTTGTGATGTTTGATAGCACACAAGGTGTTCCTACGGTATTCGGGAGTTGCATAATCTCATAGTTATAGGAACATGTATAAGTCATGAAGAAAGCAATAGCAGTAAAACTAAACGATCATAGTGCTAAGCTAACGGATGGGTCTAATCCATCACATCATTCTCCTAATGATGTGATCCCGTTGATCAAATGACAACTCATGTCTATGGCTAGGAAACATAGCCATCTTTGATCAATGATCCAGTCTAGTAGAGGCATACTAGGGACATACTATTTTGTCTATGTATTCACACATGTACTAAGTTTCCGGTTAATACAATTCTAGCATGAATAAAAGACATTTATCATGATATAAGGAAATACAAATAACATCTTTATTATTGCCTCTAGGGCATATTTCCTTCACTGGTTGCGTTATCCCGAAAGAAAGGACAAAAGGGGAAAAAGGGGGAGCAAAGCAACCGTGAGTACTCATCCAAAGTACTCGCAAGCAAGGATCTACACTACATATGCAATGATATCTATGTAAAGGGGTAATATATGTGGACTAAACTGCAGAATGCCAGAATAAGAGGGGGATATCTAATACTTTCAAGACAAGCAACATGATGTTGCCAGGGTGAGCTAACGCAGGGATAGGTGATACTGGCGAGGATGGAAACATCCGGCAAAGTATTTTCGGTGTTAGGTATTTTTGGACAGGTGAAACGGAGGGGGACGGTTGTAGGTTCGCTATGCTTGGGACGTGCGATGGACGAACGGACTGCTTATTCGAATTCGTCTCGTTGTTCTGAGCAACTTTCATGTACAAAGTATTTTCATCCGAGGTACGGTTTATTTTATATGAATTTTCGAAGATTTAAACATTTTCGATATTTTATAGAAATGATTTAATTCGAAAATAAATTAAATAATAATTGCTAAGTGAACACAAAGAGTGTACACAGCAATGGCATTAGAGGTTGATAGGTGGGGCCTGTTGACTGGGTCAGCAGCCCAGTCAACAGAGGCTGACATGTGGGCCCAGTCAGCAGTTGACTGGGTCAATGTTGACTGGTCAAGGGGCACCGAAGTCCCACCTGTCACTGACTGGGACTGCCAAGTCAGCATGTTTGACTGGTCAACTGACCACTGGGGCCCTGTTGTCAGTGACAGAGTCTAATTTAACATAGTTTTGACATTTAATTAGTTTAACTTAAAGGTGGGGCCAGACTGTTAGTGAGTCAATTTCTTTTAACAAAGTTTTATTTAATCAAACTAATTAATTACGAGGTGGCCCCACGTGTCATAAACACAGTTAGCATTAGGGGCATATTTAGTAAATTATGAACTAGGGGACCAACGCGTCAGTGTCTACTGTTCTGTTTTAATTAGCTGCTAACACTAAATGGATGGGCCCACTTGTCATTTACACAGGGTCAGGCTAAACAGAGCTGGCGCTGGTGGTGATTTGCAGGGCGGCGGCAGGGCGCTGGATCTTGACTCCGGTGACCAAATGGTCCTCGGCGACCACCCACAGAACCAGCGGGGCCTTGCGCAGGTAGTGGTACAAGGCGTTCGTGCGGTGACGGCCGGAGATGGACACGGTGACGACGTCGGACAGCGGTGACGACACGGCCTCGGTTGCATCCGAGCTGCGGGGCGAGGGGGAGAAAGGGGAGAGGCCACATAGGACCAAGAGCTCACATCGGGGCTCATGAAGGCTCGGGGAGGCCGGGGTTGCAGCGAAGGCGGCCGACCGAGCGGTGGCGACCGGTGGATGCAAAAGACGAGGAACGGTGCGGGCACGTTGGCTTCGGCATGGGCGAGGAGGAGGATGAAACGCCTGGAGGAGGTGGGGCAGGCGCGATTCGAGGGAGGTCGTCACCATCGAGTGGCTCGCCGACGACAGAGGGTCGTTGGGCGGCATGGGGCCCGAGCACGGCGCCCTGCAGAACCAGGGCGGCGGCGATGCTCCGGTCCACGATGGGGCCTCGATGGCCGGTGGTCTGCTGGTGCTCGCCGGTTATGGTAGGCGGCAGGGCGCCGATGCTGGAGAGGGGACGAGTGCACGGCTTTCCCCCGGCGGCGCGAGGTGAGGGGTCAGGGGAAACGGGATGGGAGGAGAGCGGGTCGATGCAGCTAGGGTTGGTCGTGGGCAGGCCATATAGGCGCGGGGTGGGCCTGGCTGGCCAGCTGGGCCCGTTGGCCCAGTGGGG
>LR738714.1:598130801-598201666 GCA_902687465.1 Secale cereale
GGGGGGGGGGGGGGGGAAGCGTCGGCCCTTCCCCATTTTTTTCTTTTGTCCATTTTCTTTTACTGTTTATTTATTTATTTTAGTTTCATTTTATCCTAGTTTTCCAAAATATAGAAACGATCCCTAAATTAGTATTACCACTAAACTCACTTCCACAAAATGTTTAACCCCAAAATAAAATAGTTTGACATTTTTTAAAATTATAAAGGCATTTATTTAACTGTTTATGTTGTTGTTTAAATTACTTTAGTGCATTTAAGTATTTCATAAAAGTGTGGTTTCTCCATCATTATTACTTATGATTTATTTTTCACAACCAGAACCTTTTAGTTTTAATATTTGCAAACCTTTATCATTTGACTTGATTTTGAATTTGAATTCAAACGAGATTTGAACTAACGTGAATTTAACAACAGTAATCGAGGTGACGTGGCATCATTACCAGAGAGTTACTGTAGCTTGATTACCCGGGCGTCACATCCGCGCGGAGGAAAACCGAGTCTCGAAGCTAAAATATGCGATAGTTCCCACAGCACTGGAACCGGAGAAGTACCACGCAAGTGGTACTACCACTGACCGGGGCGGTACTACCGATAGGGAGCAACAAAATGGTCTAAGCAAAACAGATCAATGCAGGAATGCCTGGACTGCCATAACTTCTTCAAATGAGCTCTGAATTGAGCAAACTCAAGCTTGCTGGATATATGAAGACAATTACTATCCAAACATCTATGAATGAAGAAACCTCTATGAATGAAGAACCGACAAAAACATCAACATCGAAAACATCATAGAAGATGCAAGTGAACTCCGTTTTTGATGAACTCAAGCTTTTCATGAAGATGACCATAAGCTCCAAATCTCACAAGGAGAAACACCAAACAAGAATCAATAAAGATGATGCAAGGATGCAATGGTTTGAGCTCTCTACGAACGATACAATCAAGCGACTAACTTGAGAGCCCCCCTTGATAAAGTAAAGCAATTACATGGCGCTTTAGTGATTGACACACATGTCATACAATAATTAAGGACAATCCTAAGGCTCTTGCCTATTGTCGTACTCATCGACATGCAAGTCGTGAACTTATTACAAAACATGATCATCTCATAGATCAACATATATCAAATCATATCTTGACCATATCACATCACAACATGCCCTGCAAAAATAAGTTAGACGTCATCTACTTTGTTGTTGCAAGTTTTATGTGGATGCTACGTGCAACTAACAAGAACTATTCTTACCTATGCAAAACCACAATGGTGATTATCAAGTTTGATTTTTTAACCTTCTGCAAGGACCAGCCATAGTCAAATTCGATTCAACTAAAGTAGGAGAAACAAACACCCGCCAGCCACCTTTATACAAAACAAGTTGCACGTGAGTAGATGGAACCAGTCTCATGTACGTGGACATGTAAGGTTGGTCCGTACCGCTTCATCCCACAATGCCGCCGAATCAAAATAAGATATTGGTGGTAAGGAGCATGAACATCACCGCACACAACTTCTTCGTGTTCTACTTGTGCATATCATCTACGCATAGAACAGGCTCATCATGCCACTATTGGGGAATGTTGCATGGAAAATAAAAAAAATTCTACACACACGCAAGATCTATCCATGGAGATGCATAGCTACGAAAGGGGGAGGACATCTTCATACCCTTGAAGATCGCTAAGCGCAAGCGTTTATAAACGCGGTTGATGTAGTCGTACACCTTCACGATCCGTCCCAATCAAGTAACGAACGTACGACACCTCCGCGTTCAGCACACATTCAGCTCGATGACGTCCTTGCCTTCTCGATCCAGCAAGAGAAGCGAAGTAACAGATGAATTTCAGCAGCACGATGGCGTGGTGATGTGTCACGCCCAAGATGCGATTCTACCCCGATCACGTGATAACTTTGTGATTGGGGCACAACCGCATTTCGGGTGCTTAGCAAGATGATATCATTACATCGTACCATTACATAAATAGATGAGGATACATACAAGTCATACAACTCCCACATGAATACAACACATCATACGAAGGAAATATGCCCTAGAGGCAATAATAAAGTTGTTATTTATATTTCCTTATATCATGATAAATGTTTATTATTCATGCTAGAATTGTATTAACCGGAAACTTAGTACATGTGTGAATACATAGACAAAACATAGTGTCCCTAGTATGCCTCTACTTAACTAGCTCGTTGATCAAAGATAATTATGTTTCCTAACCATGGACATGTGTTGTCATTTGATGAACGGGATCACATCATTAGAGAATGATGTGATGGACAAGACCCATCCGTTAGCTTAGCACTATGATCGTTTAGTTTTATTGTTATTGCTTTCTTCATGACTTATACATGTTCCTCTGACTATGAGATTATGCAACTCCCGAATACCAGAGGAACACCTTGTGTGCTATCAAACGCCACAACGTAACTGGGTGATTATAAAGATGCTCTACAGGTGTTTCCGAAGGTGTTTGTGGTGTTGGAATAGATCAAGATTAGGATTTGTCACTCCGAATGTCGGAGAGGTATCTCTGGGCCCTCTCGGTAATACACATCATAATAAGCCTTGCAAGCAAATGACTAATGAGTTAGTCACGGGATGATGTATTACGGAACGAGTAAAGAGACTTGCCGATGACGAGATTGAACTAGGTATGATGATACCGACGATCGAATCTCGGGAAAGTAACATACCGATGACAAACGGAACAATGTATGTTGTTATGCGGTTTGACAGATAAAGATCTTCATAGAATATGTAGGAACCAATATGAGCATACAGGTTCCGCTATTGGTTATTGACCACAGAAGTGTCTCGGTCATGTCTACATAGTTCTCGAACCCGTAGGGTCCGCATGCTTAATGTTTGATGATGATTGGTATTATGAATTATGTGATTTGATGACCGAAGTTTGTTCGGAGTCCCGGATGAGATTGGGGACATGACGAGGAGTCTCGAAATGGTCGAGAGGTAAAGATTCATACATTGTAAGGCTATATTTGGACATCGGAAAGGTTCCGAGTGATTCGGGTATTTTTCGGAGTACCGGAGAGTTACGTGAATTCGTATTGGGCCATAATGGGCCATACAAGAAAGGAGAGAAAGGCCTCAAGGGTGGCCGCGCCCCTTCCCCATGGACTGGTCCGAATTGGACTAGGGAAAGGTGGCGCCCCCTTCCTTCCTTCTCATTGTCCCTTCCCCTTTTCCTATTCCATGTGGGAGGTGGAATCCTACTAGGACTAGGGAGTCCTAGTAGGACTCCACACTTTGGCGCGCCCTATGAGGGCCGACATCCTCCTCCCTCCATCCTTTATATACATGGCCAAGGGGCACCCCATGATCACACAAGTTGATTTCTTAGCCGTGTGGGTGCCCCTCCCCACAGTTACACACCTCGGTCATATCGTTGTAGTGCTTAGGTAAAGCCCTACGCCGGTAACTTTATCATCACTGTCACCATGCCGTCGTGCTGACGAAACTCTCCCATGACGCTCAACTGGATCAAGAGCTTGTGGGACGTCATCGAGCTGAACATGTGCTGAACGCGGAGGTGCCGTACGTTCGATACTTGGATCGGTTGGATCGCGAAGACGTTCGACTACATCAACTGCGTCACTAGACGCTTCCGCTTTCTTTCTACGAGGGTACATGGACACACTCTCCCCGCTCGTTGCTATGCTTCTCCTAGATATATCTTGCGTGATCGTAGGAAATTTTTGAAATACTATGTTCCCCAACAGTGGCATCATGAGCCAGGTCTATGTGTAGATGATATGCACGAGTAGAACACAGTGAGTTGTGGGCGATAATAGTCATACTGCTTACCAGCATGTCATACTTTTATTCGGTGGTATTGTGAGATGAAGCGGCCCGGACCGACATTACACGTACGCTTACGCGAGACTGGTTTCACCGTTACGAGTGATACGTCCAAAACGTATCTATAATTTCTGCTTGCTCCATGTCTTTTTTGTGTGATATTGCTATGATATTTATGCACTTTCATACACTTTTGATCATATTTGGACTAACCTACTAATGGTTGCAAAAGTGCACAATGTTCTTGTTTTACACTTTATTGTGTAGGAATTACTTGGAAATTGACAAAAACGCAAAAGGAGTCGTATTGGAGTAGGACTCTGACTTTCCTGAAATCTGTCTGAGAACGTTTTCTAAAGATGGTCACGTTCCGGCCTGAAGACGACGTCAAACGGAAAAATTCTAGTTGCAAAAGTTGTGGGGAATTTCGAGGCGATGCTTCTGGATATAAAATTCGTCCAAATCGGAGTTCGGACGGCCGAGTAAAGCCCGTTTTACTGAGGCCCAAAATCTGATGACGGGAATCCGAGAGTCTATATAAAGAGAGCAAACCTAGGTCACCAAGGGCCACGAATTTTCCTCCTCCCAAGCCGCCGTCTTGGAGGGGAGGACCAGCACCATTGCAGCACCATCCACAAGGAAGAAGGGGGGCCAAGGAGCCGCTGCCCCCTAGGGCCGCCGCTGCCCCCTAGGGCCGCCGCCGCCCCGAGGGCCGCCGCCGCCGCCTCCGTGGCTGCCGCCGGCCGTCTCCTCCTCGCGGGGCTGCACCTCTCCATCAACATCATCATCAACCTTCTCCTCACCATGTCCATGTGTGAGTAGTCTTCTCCGGGGCCGAGGGCTCGTACGTGTAGCTATGTGGTTATCTCTCTCTCCCATGATGTGATCTTCGTTGTGATCATAGGCTATGTTAATCTAGGGTGATCCCATGATATTTCCCCTTCCTCTATGTATTGGGTTGATGTACTCACTTGTCTTTATCTAGTATAATCGCCGAGACCAAGGTGACAGCGGTCTATTGGACATGGATTAGAAAAATATTTTCATGAGTGATTTCCTCTCTTGTGTGTTGGTTGAAGATTGAGAGTCTCTTGGTGCTTGTCTTTGACTATCCTTTAGATATGTTGTGGTGATTGTGGGACTCTCTTTGGATGGCCGCGGTGAAATTGGAAAATCCTTAGATTGAGAACTACGAACTTTGAGGTGTGCTTTTGTAGCCCTACATAATTCTCGTCCTCTCTTGACCACGAAGGAATGACCTCCGGGTGCGTCTCCATTGCATGTTTTATGGGAAATATCATGTGATTCGATTATGTTAATGTTGTTGGGAGTTGCCTCTAGTGAAAGTATGATCCCTAGGCCTTGTTTCCACCATTGCAATACCATTTGTGCTCACGTTTACCACTTGTTTGCTTGCTGCACTTTTTATTACAGATTTATATTACTTTGCTTTGCCACTCCTATCATCCATATTTTACCATCTCTTCGCCGAACTAGTGCACCTATACAACTCCTAGTTGTATTAGGTGTGTTGGGGACACAAGAGACTTCTTGTATCTTAGTTGCAGGGTTGCTTGAGAGAGACCATCTTCAACCTCTACTTCCCTGAGTTCGATAAACCTTAGGTCATCCACTTGAGGGAAATTGCTGCTGTCCTACAAACCTCTGCGCTTGGAGGCCCAACATAGTCTACAAGAGTAGAAGCATCTGTAGACATCAAGCTATTTCTGGCGCCGTTGCCGGGGAGGTGAGTGCTTGAAGGTATATCTTTAGATCTTCCAATTAAATCTTTTTGTTTCTTGTTTTTATTTTCACTAGTTTTGCTTAATGGAAAACAACAAAAATATGAGAGAGCTTTATAAGCTCTACCTTGAACTTGGACATGATGTGTTCGAAGAGAAAATTAAAAAACCTTTGGAACTTTATTATTTGCATAACAATCATGATGGTGGTGATGTTATTAGTATGTTTTTATTTAATATCAATATTGCTAATGACATGGAAAGCTCTAAGCTTGGGGATGACACGTTTGATGAACATGATATTTTTAGTCCCCCAACTTTTGAGGAGAAATTTTTACTTTGATGATACTATGCCTCCTATATATGATGATTACAATGATGAATATGATATTTTCAGTCCACCTACTATTGAGGATAAAATTTATTATGATTATGATATGCCTCCTAAATACGATGATTACCATAATGGTTATGATAGTCTTACTCTCACTATTCCTAATAAGAAAGATTTTGCTTATATGAAGAGTAATGACACTTTTATGCTTTTGGATCATGGAAATAATGCCTTATGTGATAGTTATATTGTTGAGTTCATCCATGATGCCACTAAAATTTATAATGAGAGAGGGAGACATGGTTCTAAATATCTTAATAATAAGAAGTTTCCTCTTTTTATGGTGAATATTTTGAAGTTATGTTTGTTTTGCCTTCCTATGCTTATTGCTTTGTGCTTCAATGAATTATTCTATTGCAATATTCCTATGCATAGGAAGCATGTTAGGCTTAAATGTGTTTGGTATTTGCTTCTTGATGCTCTCTTTTGTTCTTCAACTCTTATTCCTACGAGAGCATCATTAAAGTCTTATGCCTAGCTTAAAGGCATAAAAGAAAGCGCTTTTGGGAGGCAGCCCACAATGAATAAAATTTTATTTTGCTTTTGTTGTGTCTTGATGTTGTTACTACAGTAGCATCATCATTGTATCTTTACTTTTCAGCTTTGTGCCAAGTGTAGCCTCTGATTGCAAGAAAGTTCAAAAGTTGTGACGTGCTGTCCAGGAAACAGATTCTGTCCTTGGATAGAAAAATTCGTATAAAATCACCAGATCATCTTTTTGGTCTGAATTTTTTCGACAGCGTGCTCTATACAATTGTCTTTCGGGCGTCTGTTCTGAGTTTTTTGATTAGAGTTGCAGAAGTGCCCCGAAAAAATCATTTACTACCTGCTGATCTGTTTTTCACAGATTCTGTCCTGTTTTGCCTTTCCTTCATTTTGCAAACCTTGAGCTTGCTTTTTCTTTGCAAAAACCTTTTGGCAATCTTGAGTAACAGTAGACCTTCAAGAATATTCTTATTTCCAACAAGGAACAATTATTTTATTAAGGGTACTAACCTCGCTAATCAGATTATGATGAGTTATGTATGAAGTGAGTTTTCAAGTGTGCGAGGGAAGATGATAAAAAGATTCAGGAGTGTCAAACGCTCAAGCTTGGGGATGCCCCCGTGCACCCCCAAGACATATTCAAGAATACTCAAGCGTCTAAGCTTGGGGATGCCCCCGTGCATCCCCTTCTCCATCAACAATTATCAGTTCGTCTTTCGTTCCACTATATTTTTATCACTTCATGTGTTATGTGCTATGCTTGGAGCGTCTTGCTTTAGTTTCCTTTTTATTTTTCTTTAGCTTTGCTTGCTGTTCATAACAAGTTGGAAATCAGCTTTCTTTGTGTGGGAGAGAAACACGCTCCACTTCAACCTAGAGCACAACATAGAATTTTCATGTCTATCTTTGCTGTGTGTGTTCTTTATCTTTCAATAGCTACTATCATGTCAGCTCTTAGTTTTCATGCTTTATCTTTTTAAAGAGCTTTTGTTTAGTTGGTTGCTGGAACTCTCTTTAGTTATCATGCTTATCTTGTTAAGAGAGTTGGCTTCTGTTGCACTGGTTGATATGTCTATGATAAAAACGCTATGTGCATAATGGTGCCTAGTAGTTCATGTTTTCTTGTGGTTAGTCTCAAATAGCTGGGGGGTTCTCAATGTGTTATTGGAGTACCAACATGATTTGTTTGCCTATGATGTGGTATGGTTTAGTGGTATCTTCCCCCAAGAATTTATTTTGATTGACTTGGCGTATGCTCACGCATATTTAAGACTGTAAAGAAAGTCTATCAAGCCTTGATGATCTTTAATTTCTGAGTAGCGATATAACTTCCATGCCTGATTCAATGTTGCTTTGTCGCTCTGCATGATTATGACCATCATTGCTCTCTTAGTTGGTCGCTCCCAGTCTTTTGCTAACCTTCGCCTGTACTAAGCGGACTGACTGCTTGTGCATCCAAAATCCTTTAAACCAGTTATGCCATATGAGTCCACCATACCTTCCTATACATGGTATTTACCTGCCATTCCTAACGAAGACTTTCATGTACCATCTCGAAATTATTCAAAAAAAACATTTCTCTTTTGTGCCTCTGTTTTAGCTCATGAGGAAGTAGTAGTTAATTCATGATCTTTTTAAGTTGGACAAGCTTCACCCCGGGATTGCATGTCTAATGTGCAAACCCCTAATACGAGAAGGAACTGGCAAAGAGTGCAACCGGCTCATTAAAAAATAATATAACAAACAAACCCTCCTTCACGCTTTGTTCATGAGAAATCAGAAAACTTTGGCAGTGATAAACAAAGGAAATTAAGAGGATGTGATCGTCCTCGTGCGGGAGCCGTTCCTCGAAACTTGTCCAGCTCGAGAAGTAATTGAGTTATCTACTAGCATTCGTTGACGAAACATGCATATCCAAAAATAATAATTTTTACTTCTGTTTTTAAAACCAAGAGCTCTGGTACATGTTTAATTTTTGTTTCCGACCACGGGTTTTCAACCTTGCCATCAAAAGCCACGGTTCGAGAGTATCCACCCATTTTAAAGCACCAACTATTGAGAGCATGATTGTCATTCTGAGTGTAATGTGCATTGTCCCAAAGTACCATTGTCTTTTGCATGATTATGATATTGTTTATTCTGAAATCATTGTATCTAGTCGTCACTTAAACCTTGGAGGTGCCCCTGCATTTATGTTTTGTTTCACTAAAGGGGGCAAGCGAGATACCACTTTATCATATTTTCACACCATGCTCACTACAAATCTATTGAGTGTTTCAGTATCATATTGTAAAACTTTCAGTTCTTTGTGATATTCTCATGAGGAAACTTAATTACTACAGATTCATTATCTCAGTAAGCATTTGTCATGTGACTCCACACTTTGGCGCGCCCTATGAGGGCCAACATCCTCCTCCCTCCATCCTTTATATACATGGCCAAGGGGCACCCCATGATCACACAAGTTGATTTCTTAGCCGTGTGGGTGCCCCTCCCCACAGTTACACACCTCGGTCATATCGTTGTAGTGCTTAGGTAAAGCCCTACGCTGGTAACTTCATCATCACTGTCACCATGCCGTCGTGCTGACGAAACTCTCCCATGACGCTCAACTGGATCAAGAGCTTGTGGGACGTCATCGAGCTGAACATGTGCTGAACGCGGAGGTGCCGTACGTTCGATACTTGGATCGGTTGGATCGCGAAGACGTTCGACTACATCAACTGCGTCACTAGACGCTTCCGCTTTCTTTCTACGAGGGTACATGGACACACTCTCCCCGCTCGTTGCTATGCTTCTCCTAGATACATCTTGCGTGATCGTAGGAAATTTTTGAAATACTATGTTCCCCAACAGTGGCATCATGAGCCAGGTCTATGTGTAGATGATATGCACGAGTAGAACACAGTGAGTTGTGGGCGATAATAGTCATACTACTTACCAGCATGTCATACTTTTATTCGGTGGTATTGTGAGATGAAGCGGCCCGGACCGACATTACACGTACGCTTACGCGAGACTGGTTTCACCGTTACGAGTGATACGTCCAAAACGTATCTATAATTTCTGCTTGCTCCATGCCTTTTTTGTGTGATATTGCTATGATATTTATGCACTTCCATACACTTTTGATCATATTTGGACTAACCTACTAATGGTTGCAAAAGTGCACAATGTTCTTGTTTTACACTTTATTTTGTAGGAATTACTTGGAAATTGACAAAAACACAAAAGGAGTCGTATTGGAGTAGGACTCTGACTTTCCTGAAATCTGTCTGAGAACGTTTTTTAAAGATGGTCACGTTCGGGCCCGAAGACGACGTCAAACGGAAAAAGTCTAGTTGCGAAAGTTGTGGGGAATTTCGAGGCGATGCTTCTGGATATAAAATTCGTCCAAATTGGAGTCCGGACGGCCGAGTAAAGCCCGATTTACTGAGGCCCAAAATCTGATGACGGGAATCCGAGAGTCTATATAAAGAGAGGAAACCTAGGTCACCAAGGGCCACGAATTTTCCTCCTCCCAAGCCGCCGTCTTGGAGGGGAGGACCAGCACCATTGCAACACCATTCACAAGGAAGAAGGGGGGCCAAGGAGCCGCTGCCCGCTAGGGCCGCCGCCGCCCCGAGGGCCGCCGCCGGCCGCCGCCTCCTCGCGGGGCTGCACCTCTTCATCAACACCACCATCAAGATCCTCCTCACCATGTCCATGTGTGAGTAGTCTTCTCCGGGGCCGAGGGCTCGTACGTGTAGCTATGTGGTTATCTCTCTCTCCCATGATGTGATCTTCGTTGTGATCATATGCTATGTTAATCTAGGGTGATCCCATGATATTTCCCCTTCCTCTATGTATTGGGTTGATGTACTCACTTGTCTTTATCTAGTATAATCCCCGAGACCAAGGTGACGGCGGTCTATTGGACATGGATTAGAAAAATATTTTCATGAGTGATTTCCTCTCTTGTGTGTTGATTGAAGATTGAGAGTCTCTTGGTGCTTGTCTTTGACTATCCTTTAGATATGTTGTGGTGATTGTGGGACTCTCTTTGGATGGCCGCGGTGACATTGGGAAATCCTTAGATTGAGAACTACGAACTTTGAGGTGTGCTTTTGTAGCCCTACATAATTCTCGTCCTCTCTTGACCACGAAGGAATGACCTCCGGGTGCGTCTCCATTGCATGTTTTATGGGAAATATCATATGATTCGATTATGTTAATGTTGTTGGGAGTTGCCTCTAGTGAAAGTATGATCCCTAGGCCTTGTTTCCACCATTGCAATACCATTTGTGCTCACGTTTACCACTTGTTTGCTTGCTGCACTTTTTATTACAGATTTATATTACTTTGCTTTGCCACTCCTATCATCCATATTTTACCATCTCTTCGCCGAACTAGTGCACCTATACAACTCCTAGTTGTATTAGGTGTGTTGGGGACACAAGAGACTTCTTGTATCTTAGTTGCAGGATTGCTTGAGAGAGACCATCTTCAACCTCTACTTCCCTGAGTTCGATAAACCTTAGGTCATCCACTTGAGGGAAATTGTTGCTGTCCTACAAACCTCTGCGCTTGGAGGCCCAACATAGTCTACAAGAGTAGAAGTGTGTGTAGACATCAACGAGCACTCGTTGCTTAAAGGTGACCGGCGGGTGTGTGCCTCTCTCACTATAGTTGAATCAAGTGTGGCTACGCCCGGTCCTTGTGAAGGTTAAAACAACACATACTTGACGAAAAATGGTTGTGTTTTTTGTATGCGTAGGTAAGAATGGTTCTTGCTAAGCCTGTAGAAGCCACGTAAAACTTGCAACAACAAAGTAGAGGATGTCTAACTTGTTTTTGCAGGGCATGTTGTGATGTGATATGGTCAAAACGTGATGAGTTATATGTTATTGTATGAGATGATCATGTTTTGTAAATTATCGGCAACCGGCAGGATCCATATGGTTGTCTTTTTATTGTATGAATTGCGAAGGCCATGTAATTGCTTTACTTTATCACTATGAGTTAGCGATAGTAGTGGTAGCAATAGTTAGCGAGACGACCACGATGCTACGATGAAGATCATGGTGTCTAGCCGGTGACGATGGACATCATGACGATGTTTTGGAGATGGAGATCAAAAGCACAAGATGATGATGGCCATAGTATGTCACATATTTTGATTGCATGTGATGTTTATCTTATTATCCTTATTATTTTGCTTAGTATGGCGGTAGCATTATAAGATGATCCCTTACAAAATTTCAAGGTACAAGTGTTCTCCCTGAGTATGCACCGTTGCGAAAGTTTGTCGTGCCGAGACACCATGTGATGATCAGGTGTGATAAGCTCTACGTTCAAATACAACGGGTGTAAGATAGTTTTGCACATGCAGAATACTTGGGTTAAACTTGACGAGCCTAGCATGTATAGACATGGCCTCGGAACACTGGAGACCGAAAGGTTGAGCGTCAATCATATAGTAGATATGATCAACATAAGATGTTCACCATTGAAAACTACTCCATCTCATGTGATGATCGGACATGGTTTAGTTGATTTGGATCACGTGATCATTTAGATGACTAGAGGGATGTCTATCTAAGTGGGAGTTCTTTAGTAAAATTACCAATTGAACTTCAATTTATCATGAACTTAGTCCTCATAGTATTTGCAAATTATGTTGTAGATCAATAGCTCGCGTCATAGCTCCCCTGTGTTTTTTTATATGTTCCTAGAGAAAACTAAGTTGAAAGATGTTAGTAGCAATGATGCGGACTAGGTCCGTGATCTGAGGATTATCCTCATTGCTGCACAGAAGTATTATGTCCTTGATGCACCGCTAGGTGACAGGTTTATTGCAGGAGCAGATGCAAATGTTATGAACGTTTGGCAAAGCTCAAAATGATGTCTACTTAATAGTTTAGTGCACCATGCTTTACGGCTTAGAACCGGGACTTCAAAAATGTTTTGAACGCCATGGAGCATATAAGATATTCCAAGAGTTGAAATTAGTATTTCATACTCATGCCCGTGTCGAGAGGTATGAGACCTCTGACAGTACTTTGCCTACAAGATGGAGGACAATAGCTCAACCAATGAGCATGTGCTCAGAATGTGTGAGTACTACAATCACTTGAATCAAGTGGGAGTTAATCTTCCAGATAAGATAGTGATTGACAGAGTTCTCTAGTCACTATCACCAAGTTACTAGAACTTTGTGATGAACTATAATATGCAAGGGATGACGAAAATGATTCCCGAGCTCTTCGTGATGCTGAAATCAACGAAGGTAGAAATCAAGAAAGAACGTCAATTATTGATGGTTAACAAGACCACCAGTTTCAAGAAAATGGCAAGGGGAAGAAAGGGAACTTCAAGAAGAATGGCAAGCAAGTTGTCACTCCCGTGAAGAAGCCCAAAGCGGGACCTAAGACTAAAACTGAGTGCTTCTAACTGGAAAGATAATTGTCACTGGAAGCGGAAGTTCCCCGAATATTTGGCGGATAAGAAGGATGACAAAGTGAACAAAGGTATATTTGATATACATGTTATTGATAATGCGTACCTCACTAGTGTTCATAGTAGCCCCGGTGTATTTGATACTTGTTCAGTTGCTAAGATTAGTAACTCGAAACAAGAGTTGCAGAATAAATAAAGACTAGTTGAGGGTGAGGTGACGATGTGTATTGGAAGTAGTTCCAATATTGATATGATCATCATCGCACACTGCCTGTACTTTCGGGATTAGTGTTAATCCTAAATAAATGTTATTTGGTGTTTGCATTGAGCATGAACAAGATTGGATCATGTTTATTGCAATACGGTTATTCATTTAAGTGAGAGAATAATTGTTAATCTGTTTACATGAATAAAACCTTCTATGGTCATACACCCAAGGTGAATGGTTTATTGAATCTCTATTGTAGTAAATACACATATTCATAATATTGAAGCCAAACGATGTAGAGTTGATAATGATAGTGCATGATACTTGTGGCACTGTCGTTTAGGTTATATTGGTGTAAAGCGCATCAAGAAACTCCACGCTGATGGACATTCAGAATCACTTGATTATGAATCATTTGATGCTTGCGAACCATGCCTCATGGGCAAGATGACTAAAACTCCGTTCTCTGGAACAATGGAGCGAGCAAGTGACTTATTGGAAATAATACATATTGATGTATGCGGACCAATGAGTGTTGATGCTCGCGGCGGGTATCATTATTTTCTCACGTTCACTGATGATTTGAGCAGATATGGGTATATCTACTTGATGAAGCACAAGTTTGAAACATTTGAATGGTTCAAAGAATTTCATAGTGAAGTAGAGAATCATCGTAACAAGAAAATAAAGTTTTTACGATCTGATCGCGGAGGCGAATATTTAAGTTATGAGTTTGGTCTTCATTTGAAACAATGTGGAATAGTTTCACAACTCACGCCACCTGGAACACCACAGCATAATGGTGAGTCTGAACATCGTAACCATACTTTATTAGATATGGTGCGATCTATGATGTCTCTTACCGATTCCACTATCTTTTTGGGGTTATGCATTAGAGACAACTACATTCACGTTAAATAGGGTACCATCTAAATCCGTTGAGACGACGCCTTATGAACTGTGGTTTGGCAAGAAACCAAAGTTTGGGGTTGCGATGCTTACGTGAAAAAATGTCAAGCTGATAAGCTCGAACCCAAGTCGGAGAAATGTGTCTTCATAGGATACCAAAGGAAACTGTTGGGTACACCTTCTATCACAGATCCGAAGGCAAGATATTCGTTGCTAAGAATGGATCCTTTCTAGAGAAGGAGTTTCTCTCGAAAGAGGTGAGTGGGAGGAAAGTGGAACTTGATGAGGTAACTGTACCTTCTCCCGAATTGGAAAGTAGTACATCATAGAAACTAGTTCCAGTGATTCCTACACCAATCAGCGAGGAAGCTAATGATGATGATCATGAAACTTCAGATCAAGTTAGTACTGAACCTCATAGGTCAACCAGAGTGCGTTCCGTGCCAGAGTGGTACGGTAACCCGGTTCTGGAAGTCATGTTACTAGACCAAGATGAACCTACGAACTATGAGGAAGCGATGATGAGCCCAGATTCCGCAAAATGGCTTGAGGCCATGAAATCTGAGATAGGATCCACGTATGAGAACAAAGTGTGGACTTTGGTTGACTTGCCCGATGATCGGCAAGCCATTGAGAATAAATGGATTTTCAAGAGAAGACGAACGCTGATGGTAGTGTTATTATCTACAAAGCTCGACTTGTCGCAAAAATGGTTTTTCAACAAGTTCAAGGTGTTGACTACGGTGAGTTTATCTCACTCGTAGCGATGCTTAAGTCTGTCAGAATCATGTTAGATATTGCCACATTTTATGAAATCTGGCAAATGGATAACAAAATTGCATTCCTTAATAGATTTATTAAAGAAGAGTTGTATATGATGCAATCAAAAGGTTTTGTCAATCCTAAAAGTGCTAACAAAATGTGCAAGCTCCAGCGATCCATGTATGGACTGGTGCAAGCATCTCGGAGTTGGAATATACGCTTTGATAAGGTGATCAAAGCATATGGTTTTATACAAACTTACGGTGAACCCTGTATTTACAAGAAAGTGAGTGGGAGCACTACAACATTTTTGATAAGTATATATGAATGGCATATTGTTGATCGGAAATGATGTAGAATTTTCTGGAAAGCATAAAGGATTGTTTAAAAGGATTTTTTCAATAAAAGACCTCAGTGAAGCTGCTTACATTTTAGGCACCTAGATCTATAGAGATAGATCATGACGCTTGATAAGACTTTCGATTAGTACATACCTTGATAAAGATTTTGAAGTAGTTCAAAATGGATCGATCGGAGAAGCAGTTCTTGCCTGAGTTATAAGGTATGAAGTTGAGTAATACTCAAAACCCGACCCTGGCAGAAGATAGAGAAAGAATGAAAGTCATTCCCTATGCCTCAGCCATAGGTTCTATAAAGTATGCCATGTTGTGTACCAAACATGTTGTGTACCTTGCCATGAGTTTGACAAGGAGGTACAATAGTGATCCAGGAGCAGATCACTGGACAGCGGTCAAAAATATTCTTAGTTACTGGATGACTAAGGGAATGTTTCTCGATTATGGGGGTGATAAAGAGTTCGTCGTAAAGAGTTACGCCGATGCACGATTTGACACTAATCCAGATGACTCTAAGTATCAATCTGGATGAGTATTGAAAGTTGGAGCAATTAGCTAGAGTAGCTCCATGCAGAGCATTGTAGACATAGAAATTTGCAAAATACATACGGATCTGAATGTAACAAACCCGCTGACTAAACTTCTCTCACGAAGCAAAACATGCTCACAAATTAGTACTCTTTGGGTGTTAAATCACATGGCGATGTGAACTAGATTATTGACTGTAGTAAAACCCTTTGGGAGTTGGTCACATCGCGATGTGAACTGTGGATGTTATTCACATAACGATGTGAACTATCGGTATTAAATCACATGGCGATGTGAACTAGATTATTGACTCTAGTGCAAGTGAGAGACTGAAGCAAATATGCCCTAGAGGCAATAATAAAGTTGTTATATATATTTCCTTATATCATGATAAATGTTTATTATTCATGCTAGAATTGTATTAACTGGAAACTTAGTACATGTGTGAATACATAGACAAAACAGAGTGTCCCTAGTATGCATCTACTTGACTAGCTCGTTGATCAAAGATGGTTATGTTTCCTAACCATGGACATGTGTTGTCATTTTATGAACGGGATCGCATCATTAGAGAATGATGTGATGGACAAGACCCATCCGTTAGCTTAGCACTATGATCGTTTAGTTTTATTGCTATTGCTTTCTTCATGACTTATACATGTTCCTCTGACTATGAGATTATGCAACTCCCGGATACCGGACGAACCCCTTGTATGCTATCAAATGTCACAACGTAACTGGGTGATTATAAAGATGCTCTACAGGTGTTTCTGAAGGTGTTTGTGGTGTTGGCATAGATCAAGATTATGATTTGTCACTCCGAATATCGGAGAGGTATCTCTGGGCCCTCTCGGTAATACACATCATCATAAGCCTTGCAAGCAAATGACTAATGAGTTAGTCACGGGATGATGTATTACGGAACGAGTAAAGAGACTTGCCGGTGACGAGATTGAACTAGGTATGATGATACCAACGATCAAATCTCGGGCAAGTAACATACCGATGACAAAGGGAACAACGTATGTTGTTCTGCGGTTTGACCGATAAAGATTTTCGTAGAATATATAGGAACTAATATGAGCATCCAGGTTCCGCTATTGATTATTGACCAGAGAAGTGTCTCGGTCATGTCTACATAGTTCTCAAACCCGTAGGGTCCGCACGCTTAACCTCCGATGACGATTGGTATTATGAATTATGTGATTTGATGACCGAAGTTTGTTCGAGAGGTAAAGATTCATATATTGGAAGGCTATATTCGGACATCGGAAAGGTTCCGAGTGATTCGGGTATTTTCGGAGTACCGGAGAGTTACGGGAATTCGTATTGGGCCTTAATGGGCCATATGGGAAAGGAGAGAAAGGCCTCAAGGGTGGCCGCGCCCCTTCCCCATGGACTGGTCCGAATTGGACTAGGGAAAGGGGGCGCCCCCTTCCTTCCTTCTCCTTCTCCCTTCCCCTTTTCCTATTCCATGTGAGAGGTGGAATCCTACTAGGACTAGGGAGTCCTAGTAGGACTCCACACTTTGGCGCGCCCTATGAGGTCCGGCCTCCTCCTCCCTCCATCCTTTATATACGTGGCCAATGGGCACCCCATGAACACACAAGTTGATTTCTTAGCCGTGTGCGGTGCCCCTCCCCACAGTTACACACCTCGGCCATATCGTTGTAGTGCTTAGGCGAAGCCCTGCGCCGGTAACTTCATCATCACCGTCACCACGCCGTCGTGGTGACGAAACTCTCCCGTGACGCTCAACTGGATCAAGAGCTCGTGGGACGTCATCGAGCTGAACGTGTGATGTACGCGGAGGTGCCGTACGTTTGGTACTTGGACCGGTTGGATCACGAAGACATTCGACTACATCAACCGCGTCCCTAGACGCTTCCGCTTTCGGCCTACGAGGGTACGTGGACACACTCTCCCCGTTGATACGTTTCCATCGTATCTATAATTTTTTATTGTTCCATGCCAATATTCTACAACTTTCATATACTTTTGGAAACTTTTTATACTATTTTTGGGACTAACATATTGATCCAGTGCCCAGTGTCAGTTCCTGTTTGTTGCATGTTTTTTGTTTCGCAGAATATCCATATCAAACGGAGTCCAAACGGGATAAAAACAGACGGAGATTTTTTTTAGAATATATGTGAATTTTGGGAAGCGGAACCAACGTGAGACGATGCCCGAGTGCCCCACGAGGGTGGGCGGCGCGCCCAGGGGGCAGGCACGCCCTGGGCCCTCGTGGCCACCCCGTAAGGCGGTTGATGCCCTTCTTTCGCCTCAAGAAAGCTAATATCCGGATAAAAATCATGTCCAAAATTCAGCCTAATCGGTGTTACGGGTCTCCGGGAATTTAAGAAATGGTGAAAGGCCAGAATCTGGAAAACGCAGAAATAGAGAGAGACCGAGAGACAGATCCAATCTCGGAGGGGCTCTCGCCCCTCCCACGCCATGGAGACCATGGACCAGAGGGACAACCCTTCCCCCATCTAGGGAGAAGGTCAAGGAAGAAGAAGAAGGAGGGGAGCTCTCTCCCCCTCGCTTCTGGTGGCACCAGAGTGCCGCCGGGGCCATCATCGTCACCGCAATCTACACCAACAACTTCACCGCCGTAACCACCAACTCTTCCCCCCTCTATGCAGCGGTGTAACCCCTCTTCTACCCTCTGCAATCTCTACTTAAAGATGGTGCTCAACGCTATATATTATTTCCCAATGATGTATGGCTATCCTATGATGTTTGAGTAGATCTGTTTTGTCCTATGGGTTAATTGATGATCGTGATTGGGTTGAGTTGCATGTTTTATTATTAGTGCTGTACTCTGGTGCTCTCCGTGTCGCGCAAGCGTGATGGATCCCAGCTGTAGGGTTTGCAATATGTTCATGATTTGCTTATGGTTGGGTAGCGTGAGTGACAGTAGCACATACCTGAGTAAGTAGGTTGTTTGCGTATGGGAATAAAGAGGACTTGATACTTTAATGCTATGGTTGGGTTTTACCTTAATGATCTTTAGTAGTTGCGGATGCTTGCTACAGTTCCAATCATAAGTGCATATGATCCAAGAAGAGAAAGTATGTTAGCTTATGCCTCTCCCTCAAATAAAATTGCAATAGTGATTACCGGTCTAGTTATCGATTGCCTAGGGACAAATAACTTTCTCGTGACAAAAAGCTCTCTACTAAAACTAATTTAGTTGTGTCTTTATCTTAACAGCCCCTAGTTTTTTATTTGCGTGCTCTTTATATTCTTGCAAACCTATCCCATAAAAACCACAAAGTACTTCTAGTTTCATACTTGTTCTAGGTAAAGTAAACGTCAAGCGTGCGTAGAGTTGTATCGGTGGTCGATATAACTTGAGGGAATATTTGTTCTACCTTTAGCTCCTCGTTGGGTTTGACACTCTTACTTATCGAAAGAGGCTACAACTGATCCCCTACACTTGTGGGTTATCAAGACCTTTTTCTGGCGCCGTTGCCAGGGAGCAATAGCGTGGGGTGAATATTCTCGTGTGTGCTTGTTTGCTTTATCACTAAGTAGATTTTATTTGTTGTTCTAAGTTGTTCTCTATCTTTGGTTATGGATATGGAACACAAAATACCGAAAAACTTAGGTGTACTTGCTACTCATGGAGATGGGGAACCTCCTAAAACCCTCGATGCTCATTATGTGAAAGATATTATGTACTACTTTGATAATCCTGAGAAAACCCCATTCAACTATGTAATGGGAGTAACGTTGGATCAACGTGAATACTTTAGGGATTATCGCTTGACACAAAAAGGGAAACTGTTATGGGATCAAATTCATATGTTGCATTGGTATGCTCAGCAACTATGCTTGAGATATTATTATACTTGTTGCTCTAGGATGAAGGCTCCACACCTTCCCTTTTCATGCAAATTTAATGGTAATGAAACCTTAGCTTCTTATGCTAATGGTATATATGATTATTATTATCATGTGGAACAAATAGAAGAATTCATTGCTTTTAAGGGTGCTTATGAAATTGAATCTCTGTTTAAAAGGAATGATGCTTTTGATGATGATGTTTATAGGCCTGAAAATCTTGCTATATTGAAATATTGCTATTTGAATTATGAACATAACTCCGATATTGATGCGTTTATTGAGAAGGTCTCTGCTGTCCAAGAAGAGACTAATATTTCGCAGGAGTCTATGGAAGAAGAAATTAATGACATGGTGAGCTCATTGGATGAAAAAGATGAGGAGGAGAGCGAAGAGCAAAAGGAGGAAGAGCAGATTGATCACCCGTACCCACCTTCTAATGAGAGTAACTCTTTATCTCATACATTGTTTAATTTCCCTTCGTGCTTACCGAAGGATGAATGCTATGATGATTGTTATGATCCCGTTGATTCGTTTGAATTGTCCCTTTTTGATGAAATTGATGCTTGCTATGCTTGTGGCCAAGATGCCAATATGAATTATGCTTATGGAGATGAACTTGCTATAGTTCCTTATGTTAAACATGAAATAATTGCTATTGCACCCACACATGATAGTCCTATTATCTTTTTGAATTCTCCAAACTACACTATATCGGAGAAGTTTGCACTTATTAAGGATTATATTGATGGGTTGCGTTTTACTACTACACATGAATATTTTAATATATATAATATGCATGTGCTTGCTGCTCCTACTTGCAGTTATTATTAGATAGGAACTACATCTCTGCCTCTCTATGTTTCCAATACGATAAAATTGCAAGAAACTGTTTATACTATGCATTGGCCTTTACTATGTGTGTATGAATTGTTCTTGTATGACATGTCGATGCATAGGAAGAGAGTTAGACTTCGTTGTGGCATGATATATGTTACTTTGTGCTCACTACTAAATGCCAAATCATTGTTAATTAAAATTGGCTTTGATATACCTTGGGATCCGGGTGGATCCATTACTTGAGCACTATATGCCTAGCTTAATGGTTTTAAAGAAAGCGCTGCCAGGGAGAAAACCCGGAAGTTTTAGAGAGTCATTTATTTTTGTTGTGTGCTTTTATAAAGTTTAAAATCAAAATAAATAAATAGGGGAACCTAAAACTTTTTCAAAAAGAAAAGCGAAAGTGAGAAAGACGAGCACTGTTAAAGTGGGAGCTAGCCTTGAACTTTGTTCATGCCCATGGAAACTTTGTGAACCTTGATTACAGAAAATTTTCAACAAAAATAATTATCCCCTTTTAAAATTCCATTGTATTACAAAAATATTGTGCCAAGAGTTTCCTTTAGCAGGATTAAACTGCTTGTTGGTTTGTGCGGTGCAAAAACAGAAACTTTGGCTCTAGTGCACGATTTTACATTTTTTACTGGAATGTCGAAAGGATCTAAAACTTTTTGCAAGGTCTTGCTATTAAAATTGTTTATTTTTCCTAATGTTTCCATAATTTTTAGGGTTACAGAAGTATGGTTAATGTCCAGATTACTACAGACTGTCCTGTTTTCACAGATCAAGATTATGCTAGGTAGCATTCCACATCAAAAATTATCTTTTTTATCATTTACCTACTCGAGGACGAGCAGGAATTAAGCTTGGGGATCCTGATACGTCTCCGTCATATATATAATTTTTGATTGTTCCATGCCAATATTCTACAACTTTCATATACTCTTGGCAACTTTTTAAACTATTTTTGGGACTAACATATTGATCCAGTGCCGAGTGCCAGTTCTTGTTTGTTGCATGTTTTTTGTTTTGCAGAATATCCATATCAAACGGAGTCCAAACGGGATAAAAACGGACGGAGATTTTTTTGGAATATATGTGAATTTTGGGAAGCTGAATCAACGTGAGACGATGCCCGAGTGGCCCACGAGGGTGGGGGCGCTCCCTGGGCCCTCGTGGCCACCCCTTAAGGCGGTTGATGTCCTTCGTTCGCCGCAAGAAAGATAATATCCGGATAAAAATTGTGTCCGAAATTCAGCCCAATCGGAGTTACGGATCTTCGGGAATTTAAGAAACGGTGAAAGGCCAGAATCTGAAAAACGCAGAAACAGAGAGAGACAGAGAGACAGATCCAATCCCGGAGGGGCTCTCGCCCCTCCCACGCCATGGAGAGAATGGACCAGAGGGGAAACCCTTCTCCCATCTAGGGAGAAGGTCAAGGAAGAAGAAGAATGAGGGGGGCTCTCTCCCCCTGGCTTCCGGTGGCACTGGAGTGCCGCCGGGGCCATCATCGTCACCGCAATCTACACTAACAACTTCACCGCCGTCACCACCAACTCTTCCCCGCTCTATGCAGCGGTGAAACCCCTCTTCTACCCGCTGTAACCTCTACTTAAACATGGTGCTCAATGCTATATATTATTTCCCAATGATGAATGGCTATCCTATGATGTTTGAGTAGATCCGTTTTGTCCTATGGGTTAATTGATGATCATGATTGGTTTGAGTTGCATGTTTTATTATTGGTGCTGTCCTATGGTGCTCTCCATGTCGCGCAAGCGTGAGGGATCCCCGCTATAGGGTTTGCAATATGTTCATGATTTTCTTATGGTGGGTGGCGTGAGTAAAAGAAGCACATACCCGAGTAAGTAGGTTGTTCGCGTATGGGAATAAAGAGGACTTGATACTTTAATGCTATGGTTGGGTTTTACCTTAATGATCATTAGTAGTTGCGGATGCTTGCTACAGTTCCAATCATAAGTGCATATGATCCAAGAAGAGAAAGTATGTTAGCTTATGCCTCTCCCTCAAACAAAATTGCAATAGTGATTACCGGTCTAGTTATCGATTGCCTAGGGACAAATAACTTTCTCGTGACAAAAAGCTCTCGACTAAAACTAATTTAGTTGTGTCTTTATCTTAACAGCCCCTAGTTTTATTTGCGTGCTCTTTATATTCTTGCAAACCTATCCCATAAAAACCACAAAGTACTTCTAGTTTCATACTTGTTCTAGTTTCATACTTGTATCGGTGGTTGGTATAACTTGAGCGAATATTTGTTCTACCTTTAGCTCCTCGTTGGTTTCGACCCTCTTACTTATCGAAAGAGGCTACAACTGATCCCCTACACTTGTGGGTTATCACCCGCTCGTTGCTATGCTTCTCCCAGATAGATCTTGCGTGATCGTAGGAAATTTTTGAAATACTATGTTCCCCAACATCATACACAAGACATCCGACTACGGATGAAAACACATGAAAAACACAACGACGTCCATCCTGCTATCCCAGGCTGCCGTCTGATAACCCACAAGTATAGGGGATCGCAACAATTTTCGAGGGTAGAGTATTCAACCCAAATTTATTGATTCGACACAAGGGGAGCCAAAGAATATTCTCAAGTATTAGTAGTTGAGTTGTCAATTCAACCACACCTGAAGTAGTATGGGAATAACAGTAACGGTGGCAAAAGTAACAGTAGCAGTTTTGTAGTAATTGTAACAGTGACAGTGGAAAAGTATCTAAGCAAGGATCAATATGTGAAAAGCTCGTAGGCATTGGATCAGTGATGGATAATTATGTCGGATGCGATTCCTCGTGCAATGGTTATAACATAGGGTGACACAGAACTAGCTCCAGTTCATCAATGTAATCTAGGCATGTATTCCGAATATAGTCATACGTGCTTATGGAAAAGAACGCGCATGACATCTTTTGTCCTACCCTCCCGTGGCAGCGGGGTCCTATTGGAAACTAAAGGATACTAAGGCCTCCTTTTAATAGAGTACTAGACCAAAGCATTAACACTTAGTGAATACATGAACTCCTCAAACTACGGTCATCACTGGGAGTGGTCCCGATTATTGTCACTTCGGGGTTGCTGGATCATAACACATAGTAGGTGACTATTGACTTGCAAGATAGGATCAAGAAGTCACATATATTCATGAAAACATAATAGGTTCAGATCTGAAATCATGGCACTCAGGCCCTAGTGACAAGCATTAAGCATGGCAAAGTCATAGCAACATCAATCTCAGAACATAATCGATACTAGGGATCAAACCCTAACAAAACTAACTCGATTACATGGTAAATCTCATCCAACCCATCACCGTCCATCAAGCCTACGATGGAATTACTCACGCACGGCGGTGAGCATCATGGAATTGGTGATGGAGGAAGGTTGATGATGATGATGGCGACGGATTCCCCTCTCCGGAGCCCCGAACGGACTCCGGATCAGCCCTCCTGAGAGAGATTAGGGCTTGGCGGCGGCTCTGTATCGTAAAACGCGATGAATCCTTCTCTCTGATTTTTTTTCTCCCCGAAAGTGAATATATGGAGTTGGAGTCGAGGTCGGTGGAGCCTCAGGGTGCCCATGAGACAGGGGGCGCGCCCCCACCCTCATGGACAGGGTGTGGGCCCCCTGGTCTTGATTCTTTCGCCAGTATTTTTTATAAATTCCAAAAATATTCTCCGTGGATTTTCAGGTCATTCCGAGAAATTTTTTTTCTGCACAAAAATAACACCATGGCAATTCTGCTAAAAACAACATTAGTCCGAGTTAGTTCCATTCAAATCATGCAAGTTAGAGTCCAAAACAAGGGCAAAAGTGTTTGGAAAAGTAGATACGTTGGAGACGTATCAACTCCCCCAAGCTTAAACCTTTGCTTGTCCTCAAGTAATTTAGTTGACAAACTGAAAGTGATAAAGAAAAACTTTTACAAACTCTGTTTGCTATTGTTGTTGCAAATATGTAAAACCAACATTCAAGTTTTCAGCAAAGATTATGAACTAACCACATTCACAATAACTTTCAGGTCTCATGTTTACTCATATCAATGGCATAATCAACTAGCGAGCAATAATAATAAACCTCGGATGACAACACTTTCTCAAAGCAATCATAATATGATATAACAAGATGGTATCTCGCTAGCCCTTTCTGAGATCGCAAAACATAAATGCAGAGCACCTCTGAAGATCAAGGACTGACTAGACATTGTAATTCATGGTAAAAGAGATCCAGTCACAGTCATACTCAATGTAAGTTAATAGCAATGCATGAAAATGATAGCGGTGCTCTCCAACTGGTGCTTTTTAATAAGAGGATTATGACTCAACATAAAAGTAAATAGATAGGCCCTTCGCAGTGGGAAGCAGGGATTTGCAGAGGTGCCAGAGATCGAGTTTTGAAACAGAGGAAAATAATATTTTTGAGTGGCATACTTTCATTGTCAACATAACAACCAAGAGATCTCGATATCTTCCATGCTACACACATTATAGGCGGTTCCCAAACAGAATGGTAAAGTTCATACTCCCCCACCACCAACAAGCACACTCCATGGCTGGCCCGAAACAACGGGTACCGTTCATACCAACAACAGTCCCGGGGAGTTTTGTTTAATTATTTTGATTTGATTTGAGCATGGAACTAGGCATCCCGGTTACCGGCCATTTTCTCGTGAATGATGAGCGGAGTCCACTCATCGTGAGAATAACCCGCCTAGCATGGAAGATATAGACAACCCTAGTTGGTACATGAGCTGTTCGAGCATACAAAACGGAATTTCATTTGAAGGTTTAGAGTTTGGCACATACATATTTACTTGGAACGGCAGGTAAATACCGCATATAGGAAGGTATGGTGGACTCATATGGAATAACTTTGGGGTTTATGGAAATGGATGCACAAGCAGTATTCCCGCTTAGTACAAGTGAAGGCTAGAAAGAGACTGGGAAGCGACCAAGTAGAGAGCGACAACAGTCATGAACATGCATTAAGATTAATCAGCAATGAATGCAAGCATGAGTAGGATATAAATCACCATGAACATAAATATCGTGGAGGCTATGTTGATTTTGTTTCAACTACATGCGTGAACATGTGCCAAGTCAAGCCACTTGAATCATTCAAAGGAGGATACCACCCTATCATACCACATCATAACCATTTTAATAGCATGGCATGAGCAACTAAAATCTCTAATTGTCATTGCAAGCATGTTCCATTCATAAGAGGCTGAATCAGGAACGATGAACTAATCATATTTACAAAAATAAGATAGGTCGAGTTCATACTAGCTTCTCTCATCTCAATCAGTCCATCATATATTGTCATTATTGCCTTTCACTCGCACGACCGGACGGTGTGGATAATAATAATAGTGCACGTGCATTGGACTAAGCTGGAATCTACAAGCATTTAATACAAGGGAGAAGACAAGGTAATATGGGCTCTTGGTTAAATTAACAATAATGCATATGAGAGCCACTTCAATATTTTCATCATGCTCTTCTCTTCTCGAGCCCCAAAGAAAAGAAAAGAAATAAAACTATTTACACGAGAAAGCTCCCAACGAGCAAAAGAAGAACGAGAAATCTTTTGGGGTTGTATTTTAATTACTACTACTACAGGCATGGAAAATAAACTAGCTAAAAGCTACAACTTTTTTTTGTTTTTTCTTAAGTTTTTTCACACACACACAAGAAAAGACTTAGAAAAGAAAATAAACTAGCATGGATAGTACAATGAAAAATTATAAGCACCGACAACTGGAATGAGTGTGTGAACATGAATGTAATGTCGGTGAGAAATACGTACTCCCCCAAGCTTAGGCTTTTGGCCTAAGTTGGTCTATGGCCACTGCTGGCCTGACGGATATCCAAAGTCGTAGTTGGGCTTGTACTGCGATGCAGCGGCTATTGCCTCATGAGCTGCAGCTTGGAGACGCCGCCTCCGTCATCTCCTCATAATCATTTGCCTCCTCCCTGGTTATTACATATCTCCTTTTTGCCTGAAATTCAAAGAAAGTAGGACCAGGGAGAGCAATATGGACAGTGCGACGTCTGTCAAAGATTAGTCGATACTGGAGGAATTGTTCATTCCTCTCAACAAACTGATGGCGAACCATAGCATTATAATCTAGATAAGCAGGAGGCAACTTCATATCATTTTCATGTATGGGTACACGAAGATAATTAGCCACACGAGTTGCATAAATTCCACCAAACAAATCTCCACTTAAACCGTTGAGATGTAACCTTCGTGCAACAATAGCCCCCAAGTTATATTGTCTATCACCTAATACCGCACTCTTGAGGACAGAGAGATCTGGAACGCACATGTGGCAAGCCTCATCTTTACCGTTAATGCATCTACCAACGAAGAGAGCAAAATAATGTATGGAAGGGAAATGAATGCTCCCTATGGTAGCTTGTGTGATTTCTCTAGATTCCCCCACAGTGATACTAGCAAGAAAGTCTTCATATTCAGATTTGCGAGGTTCACTAATATTACCCCACTGCGGGAGCTTACAAGTATCATTAAAATCTTCTAAGTCCATGGTATATGATTTATCATAAAGATCAAATAAAACAGTGTGAGAATTGCGTGAGGATGTAAATTTAAATCTTCTCACAAAGGAATCAGTTAGATAGTGGTACTGGGGGCACTTATCTGACACGAAGTCCTGAAGATCAGCATTACGCACATACGTGTCAAATTCTTCCTTGATGCCTGCCTGGACCATAAACTCCTCCGGCGGCCATTCACAAGGCCGCACTTGAGCTTCCCTCAGTGGTTCATCGTCTGGCTCACGTATCGTGAGCCTTGGTACTTGCTTCCTTGAGGAACCACCTTGGTAGATTTACCTATGCATTTTTCTCTGAATATTTTTTGAAATTTTAGTGACTCAAAATAAAAGTGAACCAAACTCAACGAGATTGATAGCAACTACTCCCTTAAGTGCCTAGAGGCTATATAATGCATTAAAACTACTTTGGACTATATAAAATTGACATGCAAGCTCAAGAACAGGGTCACCTAAACAGCAAAAATTTGCAATAAATAAAGCACTAGAACAAAACCTAATGGACCATTGGAGGAGTTACATACCGAGGAACAATCCCCCAAAACAGTTTTGTGAATGGAGCTTTGAGCAAGGAGATCGAAAATGGCAGCAAGATGAGCTAGAACACGGGTTT
Source organism: Secale cereale (assembly GCA_902687465.1). NCBI lineage: Eukaryota > Viridiplantae > Streptophyta > Magnoliopsida > Poales > Poaceae > Secale > Secale cereale. The sequence continues at coordinate 598,158,364 of LR738714.1, forward strand.
GAGCTATGGGAGGATTTTTTCTAGAGGAAGATAAAGTGTGTGGGTGCTGGAATAAGTGGAGGGAGGCCACGTGGGGCCCACGAGGCAGGGGGCATGCCCAGGGGTGGGCGTGCCTTGGACCCTCGTGGCCAGGTGGTGTGGCCCCCTGATGTGTTCTCAGTGCCAAATATTCTTAAATATTCCACAAAAAATCATATTTCATTTTCGGGACATTTGGAGAACTTTTATTTTGAGGGTATTTTTATTGCAAGGATAATTCAGAAAACAGACATAAAATATTATATTTGCTTTATTTAATCTAAATAACAGAAAGTAAATAGAGGGTACAGAGAGTTGTGCTTTCTAACTTCATCCATCTCATGCTCATCAAAAGGAATCCACTAACAAGGTTGATCAAGTCTTGTTAACAAACTCTTTCCGAATAACATGAAACCGGAGAATTTTCGAATAACACTAGGTTACCTCAACGGGGATATGTATGTCCCCTACAATAAGAATATCATATTTCTTCTTGACAGTAGGGAGAGGGAATTCAAAACCTCCAATAATAATAGTTGAAATTTTTCCAATAGAATTGATACTATGGACTTGTGGTTGTTTCCTCGGAAAGTGTACCGTATGCTCATTACCATTAACATGAAAAGTGACATTGCCTTTGTTGTAATCAATAACAGCCCCTGTGGTATTCAAAAAGGGTCTACCAACGATAATCGATATACTATCGTCCTCGGGAATATCAAGAATAACAAAGTATGTTAAAATAGTAACATTTGCAATCACAACAGGCACATCCTCACAAATACCGACAGGTATAGCAGTTGATTTGTCGGCCATTTGCAAAGATATTTCAGTAGGTGTCAACTTATTCAAATCAAGTCTACGATATAAAGAGAGAGGCATAACACTAACACCGGCTCCAAGATCACATAAAGCAGTTTTAACATAGTTTCTTTTAATGGAGCATGGTATAGTTGGTACTCCTGGATCCCCTAGTTTCTTTGGTATTCCACCTTTAAAAGTATAATTGGGAAGCATGGAGGAAATTTCAACCTCCAGTATCTTTCTTTTATTTGTAACAATATCTTTCATATACTTAGCATAAGGATTTGTTTTAAGCATATCAGTCAAACACATACGCAAAAAGATAGGTCTAATCATTTCAGCAAAGCGCTCAAAATCCTCATCATCCTTTTTCTTGGATGGTTTAGGAGGAAAGGCATGGGTTTCTGAACCCATGGTTCTCTTTCTTTACCGTGCATCCTAGCAATGAAGTCTCTTTTGTTGGGGAACGTAGTATTTCAAACAAAATCCTACGATCACGCAAGATCTATCTAGGATAAGCATAGCAACGAGCGGGGAGAGTGTGTCTACGTACTCTCGTAGACCGAAAGCGGAAGCGTCTAGTGACCTGGTTGATGTAGTCTAACGTCTTCGCGATCCAACCGATCCAAGCACCGAACGTACGGCACCTCCGCGTTCAGCACACGCTCAGCTCGATGAAGTCCCACGAGCTCTTGATCTAGTTGAGCGTCACGGGAGAGTTTTGTCAGCACGACGGCGTGGTGACGGTGATGATGAAGTTACCGGCACAAGGCTTCGCCTAAGCACTGCAACGATATGTCCGAGGTGTGTAACTATGGGGAGGGGCACTGCACACTGCTAAGAAATCAACTTGTGTGTCTATGGGGTGCCCCCTCCCCACGTATATAGAGGAGGGAGGGGGAGGAGGCGGCCGGCCCAGGAGGCGCGCCATGAGGGGAGTCCTACTCCCACTAGGAGTAGGACTCCTCCTTTTCCTAGTAGGAGTAGGAGAGGGGGAAGGAAGAGAGAGGAGGAGAAGGAAAGAGGGGCCCGGCCCCCTTGCCCTAAACCAATTCGGTTTGGGCCTTAAGGGGGCGCGCCCCACACTCCCCTTGCTGCCCTCTATTTCCACTAAGGCCCATTAACCCCCCGAGAGGTTCCGGTAACCTCACATAACTCATATAATAACAAATTATCGTCAAACGTTAAGCGCGCGGACCCTACGGGTTCAAGAACTATGTAGACATGACCGAGACTCATCTCCGGTCAATAACCAATAGCGGAACCTGGATGCTCATATTGATTCCTACATATTCTACGAAGATCTTTATCGGTCAAACCGCGTAACAACATACGTTGTTCCCTTTGTCTTCGGTATGTCACTTGCCCGAGATTCGATCATCGATATAATCATACCTAGTACAATCTCTTCACCGGAAAGTCTCTTTACTCGTTCCGTAATACATCATCTCGTGACTAACTCATTAGTCGTTTGCTTACAAGGCTTATTATGATGTGTATTACCGAGAGGGCCTAGAGATACCTCTTCGACACTCGGAGTGACAAATCCTATTCTCGATCTTTGCCAACACCACAAACACTTTCGGAGACACCTGTAGAGCATCCTTATAATCACCCAGTTACGTTGTGACGTTTGATAGCACACAAGGTGTTCTTCTGGTATTCGGGAGTTGCATAATCTCATGGTCATAGGAACATGTATCATTCATGAAGAAGGCAATAGCAGTAAAACTAAACGATCAAGTTGCTAAGCTAACAGATGGGTCTTGTCCATCACATCATTCTCCTAATGATGTGATCCCATTGATCAAATGACAACTCATGTCTATGGTTAGGAAACATAACCATCTTTGATTAATGAGCTTGTCTAGTAGAGGCATACTAGGGACACTATGTTTTGTCTATGTATTCACACATGTACTAAGTTTCCGGTTAATACAATTCTAGCATGAATAATAAACATTTATCATGATATAAGGAAATACAAATAACAACTTTATTATTGCCTCTAGGGCATATTTCCATTAGTCTCCCACTTGAACTAGAGTCAATAATCTAGATTACATAGTAATGATTCTAACACCCATGGAGTCTTGGTGTTGGTCATGTTTTACTCATGGAAGAGGCTTAGTCAATGGGTCTGAGACATTCAGATCCGTATGTATCTTGCAAATTTCTCTGTCTCCCTCCTTGACTTGATCGCGGATGGAATTGAAGCGTCTCTTGATGTGCTTGGTTCTCTTGTGAAACCTGGATTCCTTCGCCAAGGCTATTGCTCCAGTGTTGTCACAAAATATTTTCATTGGACCCGATGCACTAGGTATTACACCTAGATCGGATATGAACTCCTTCATCCAGACTCCTTCATTTGCTGCTTCCGAAGCAGCTATGTACTCCGCTTCACACGTAGATCCCGCCACGACGCTCTTGTTGAAACTGCACCAACTGATAGCTACCGTTCAATAAAAACACATATCCGGTTTGTGACTTAGAGTCATCCTTATCAGTGTCAAAGCTTGAATTGACGTAACCATTTACGACGAGCTCTTTGTCACCTCCATAAACAAGAAACATATCCTTTGTCCTTTTCAGGTACTTCAGGATGTTCTTGACCGTTGTCCAGTGATACACTCCTGGATTACTTTGGTACCTCCCTGCTAAAATTATAGCAAGGCACACATCAGGTCTGGTACACAGCATTGCATACATGATAGATCCTATGGCTGAGGCATAGGGAATGACTTTCATTTTCTCTCAATCTTCTGCAGTGGTCGGGCATTGAGTCTTCCTCAACTTCACACCTTGTAACACGGGAAATAACCCTTTCTTTGACCGATCCATTTTGAACTTCTTCAAAACTTTATCAAGGTATGTGCTTTGTGAAAGTCCAATTAAGCGTCTTGATCTATCTCTATATCTTGATGCCTAATATATAAACAGCTTCACCGAGGTCTTTCATTGGAAAATTCTTATTCAAGTATCCCTTTATGCCATCCAGAAATTCTACATCATTTCCAATCAATAATATGTCATCCACATATAATATCAGAAATGGTACAGAGCTCCCATTCACTTTCTTGTAAACACAGGCTTCTCCAAAAGTCTGTACAAAACTATATGTTTTGATCACCTCATCAAAGCGTATATTCCAACTCAGAGATGCTTGCACCAGTCCATAGATGGATCGCTGGAGCTTACACACTTTGTTAGTACCTTTAGGATCGACAAAACCTTATGGTTGCATCATATACAACTCTTCTTTGAGGTATCCATTAAGGAATGCAATTTTGACATCCATTTGCCAGATTTCATAATCATTAGACGCGGCAATTGCTAACATGATTTGGACAGACTTAAGCATCGCTACGGGTGAGAAAGTCTCATCGTAGTCAACTCCTTGAACTTGTCGAAAACGTTTCGCAACAAGTCGAGCTGTGTAGACAGTAACATTACCCTCGGTGTCGGTCTTCCTCTTGAAGATCCATTTATTTTCAATTGCTTGCCGATCATCGGGCAAGTCAACCAAAGTCCACACTTTGTTCTCATACATGGACCCCATCTCAGATTTCATAGCCTCAAGCCATTTTGCGGAATCTGGGCTCATCATCGCTTCCTCATAGTTCGTAGGTTTATCATGGTCTAGTAACATGACTTCCAGAACCGGGTTACCATACCACTCTGGTGCAGAACGTACTCTGGTTGACCTAAGAGGTTCAGCAGTAACTTGATCCAAAGTTTCATTATCATCACCATTAGCTTCCTCGCTGATTGGTGTAGGAATCACTGGAACTAGTTTCTGTGATATACTACTTTCCAATTCAGGAGAAGGTACAATTACCTCATCAAGTTCCACTTTCCTCCCACTCACTTCTTTTGAGAGAAACTCCTTCTCTAGAAAGGATCCATTCTTAGCAACGAATATCTTGCCTTCGGATCTGTGATAGAAGGTGTACCCAACAGTTTCCTTTGGGTATCCTGTGAAGACACATTTCTTCGACTTGGGTTCGAGCTTATCAGGTTAAAGCTTTTTCACATAAGCATCGCAGCCCCAAACTTTAAGAAATGACAACTTTGGTTTCTTGCCAAACCACAGTTCATAAGGCGTCGTCTCAACAGATTTATATGGCGCCCTATTTAACGTGAATGCAACTGTCTCTAAAGCATAACCCCAAAATGATAGTGGTAAATCGGTAAGATACATCATAGGTCGCACCATATGTAATAAAGTGCGGTTACGATGTTCGGACACACCATTACGCTGTGGTGTTCCGGGTGGCGTGGGTTGTGAAACTATTCCACATTGTTTCAAATGAAGACCAAACTCATAACTCAAATATTCGCCTCCACGATCAGATTGTAGAAACTTTATTTTCTTGTTACGATGATTCTCTACTTCACTCTGGAATTCTTTGAACTTTTCAACTGTTTCAGACTTGTGCTTCATCAAGTAGATATACCCATATCTGCTCAAATCATTAGTGAAGGTCAGAAAATAACGATACCCGCCGCGAGCTTCAACACTCATTGGTCCACATACATCAGTATGTATGATTTCCAGCAGATCAGTTGCTCGCTCCATTGTTCCGGAGAATGGAGTTTTAGTCATCTTGCCCATGAGGCATGGTTCGCAAGCACCAAGTGATTCATAATCAAGTGATTCCAGAAGTCCATCTGCATGGAGTTTCTTCATGCGCTTTATACCAATATGACCTAAACGACAGTGCCATAAATAAGTTGCGCTATCATTATCAACCTTGCATCTTTTGGCTTAATATTATGAATATGTGTATCACTACGATCGAGATCTAACAAGAATAGACCACTCTTCAAGGGTGCATGACCATAAAAGATATTACTCATAAAAATAGAACAACCATTATTCTCTGATTTAAATGAATAACCGTCTCGCAACAAACAAGATCCAGATATAATGTTCATGCTTAACACTGGCACCAAATAACAATTATTCGGGTATAAAACTTATCCCGAAGGTAGATGTAGAGGTAGCGTGCCGACGGCGATCACATCAACTTTGGAACCATTTCCCACGCGCATCGTCACCTCGTCCTTAGCTAATCTTCGTTTAATCCATAGCCCCTGTTTCGAGTTACAAATATTAGCAACCGAATCAGTATCAAATACCCATGTGCTACTACGAGCATTAGTAAGGTACACATCAATAACATGTATATCAAATATACCTTTGTTCACTTTGCCATCCTTCTTATCCGCCAAATACTCGGGGCAGTTCCGCTTCCAGTGTCCAGTCCCTTTGCAGTAGAAGCACTCAGTTTCAGGCTTGGCTCCAGATTTGGGTTTCTTCGCGGGGGTAGCAACTGTCTTGCTATTCTTCTTGAAGTTCCCCTTCTTTCCCTTGCCCTTTTTCTTGAAACTAGTGGTCTTGTTAACCATCAACACTTGATGCTCCTTTTTGATTTCTACCTCCGCGGCTTTGAGCATAGCGAAGAGCTCGGGAATTGTCTTCTGCATCCCTTGCATATTATAGTTCATCACGAAGCCTTTATAGCTTGGTGGCAGTGATTGAAGAACTCTATCAATAACATTATCTTCGTCAACTTTACAACCAAGTTGAGTCATATGATTGTAGTACCCAGACATTCTGAGCAAGTGTTCACTGATAAAACTGTTCTCCTCCATCTTGCAGCTATAGAACTTATTCGAGACTTCATATCTCTCAATTCGGGCATTTGCTTGAAATATTAACTTCAACTCTTGGAACATCTCATATGCTCCATGACATTCAAAACGTCTTTGAAGTCCCGATTCTAAGCCGTAAAGCATGGCACACTGAACTATCGAGTAGTCATCAGAACGAGCTTGCCAGACGTTCATAACATCCGAAGTTGCTCCTGCAGCAGGCCTGTCACCTAGCGGTGCTTCCTGGACATAATTCTTCTGTGCAACAATGAGGATAATCCTCAAGTTACGGATCCAGTCCGTGTAGTTGCTACCATCATCTTTCAACTTAGGTTTCTCTAGGAATGCATTCAAGGGAACGGTAGCACGGGCCATGGATCTACAACAACATAGATATGCAAAAACTATCACGACTAAGTTCATGATAAATTAAAGTTTAATTAATCATATTACTTAAAGAACTCTCACTTAGATAGATATCCCTCTAGTCATCTAAATGATCACGTGATCCAAACAACTAAACCATGTCCGATCATCACATGAGATGGAGTAGTTTTCTATGGTGAACATCTTATGTTGATCATATCTACTATATGATTCACGCTCGACCTTTCGGTCTCCATTGTTTCGAGGCCATATCTGTACATGCTAGGCTCGTCAAGTTTCACCCAAGTATTCTGCATGTCCAAAACTATCTTACACCCGTTGTTTTTGAACGTAGAGCTTATCACACCTGATCATAACATGGTGTCTCGGCATGACGAACTTTCGCAACGGTGCATACTCAGGGAGAACACTTGTACCTTGAAATTTTGTTAGGGATCATCTTATAATGCTACCGCCGTACTAAGCAAAATAAGAAACATAATAACATAAACATCACATGCAATCAAAATATGTGACTTGATATGGCCATCATCATCTTGTACTTTTGATCTCCATCTCCAAAGCATCGTCATGATCTCCATCGTCGCCGGCTAGACACCATGTTCTTCGTCGTAGCGTCGTGGTCGTCTCGCCAACTATTGCTACTACTACTATCGCTAACTCATAGTGATGAAGTAAAGCAATTACATGACCTTCGCAATTCATACAATAAAGAGACAACCATAAGGCTCCTGCCGGTTGCCGATAATTTACAAAACAGGATCATCTCATACAATAACGTATAACTCATCACGTCTTGACCATATCACATCACAACATGCCCTACAAAAACAAGTTAGACGTCATCTACTTTGTTGTTGCAAGTTTTACGTGGCTGCTACGGGCTTAGCAAGAACCGTTCTTACCTACGCATACAAAAACCACAACGATTTTTCGTCAAGTGTGTTGTTTTAACCTTCACAAGGACCGGGCGTAGCCACACTCGATTCAACTAAAGTGAGAGAGACAGACACACGCCGGTCACCTTTAAGCAATGAGTGCTCGTAATGGTAAAACCAGTCTCGCGTAAGTGTACGTGTAATGTTGGTCCGGGCCGCTTCATCTCACAATACCGCTGAATCAAAGTATGACATGCCGGTAAGCAGTATGACTATTATCGCCCACAACTCATTGTGTTCTACTCGTGCATATCATCTACGCATAGACCTGCCTCTGATACCACTGTTGGGGAACGTAGTATTTCAAAAAAATTCCTACGATCATGCAAGATCTATCTAGGAGAAGCATAGCAACGAGCAAAGAGAGTGTGTCTACGTACCCTCGTAGACTAAAAGCGGAAGCGTCTAGTGACGTGGTTGATGTAGTCGAATGTCTTCGCGATCCAACCGATCCAAGCACCGAACGTACGGCACCTCCGCGTTCAGCACACGTTCAGCTCGACGACGTCCCACGAGCTCTTGATCTAGTTGAGTGTCACGGGAGAGTTTCGTCAGCACGACGGCGTGGTGACGGTGATGATGAAGTTACCGACGCAGGGCTTCGCCTAAGCACTGCAAAGATATGACCGAGGTGTGTAACTATGGGGAGGGGCACCACACACGGCTAAGAAATCAACTTGTGTGTCTATGGGGTGCCCCCTCCCCACGTATATAAAGGAGGGAGGGGAGGAGGAGGCGGCCGGCCTAGGGGGCACGCCATGAGGGGAGTCCTACTCCCACTAGGAGTAGGACTCGCCCTTTTCCTAGTAGGAGTAGGAGAGGGGGGAGGAAGGGAGAGGAGGAGAAGGAAATATGGGGCCTGCCCCCCTTGCCATAAACCAAATCGGTTTGGGCCTTGGGGGCGCGCCCCACACTCCCCTTGCTGCCCTCTATTTCCACTAAGGCCCATGTAGGCCCATTAACCCCCCGGGAGGTTCCGGTAACCTCCCGGTACTCCGGTATTTATCCGATAACCCCCGGAACTCATCCGGTGTCTGAATATAACCTTACAATATATGAATCATTATGTCTCAGACATTCCGAGACTCCTCGTCATGTCCGTGATTACATATGGGACTCCGAACTACCTTCAGTTGATCAAAACACGTAAACTAATAATACCGATCATTATCGAACGTTAAGCGTGCGAACACTACGGGTTCGAAAACTATGTAGACATGACCGAGACTCATCTTCGGTCAATAACCAATAGCGGAACCTGGCTGCTCATATTGGTTCCTACATATTCTACGAAGATCTTTATCGGTCAAACCGCATAACAACATACGTTGTTCCCTTTGTCATTGGTATGTTACTTGCCCGAGATTCGATCGTCGGTATCATCATACCTAGTACAATCTCGTCATCGGCAAGTCTCTTTACTCGTTCTGTAATACATCATCTCGTGACTAATGATACGTCTCCGTCCTATCTATAATTTTTTATTGTTCCATGCCAATATTCTACAACTTCCATATACTTTTGGCAACTTTTTATACTATTTTTTGGGACTAACATATTGATCCAGTGCCCAGTGCCAGTTCCTGTTTCTTGCATGTTTTTTGTTTTGCAGAATATCCATATCAAACGGAGTCCAAATGGAATAAAAACGGACGGAGATTTTTTTGGAATATATGTGAATTTTGGGAAGCGGAACCACCACGAAACGATGGCCGAGTGGGCCTCGAGGGTGGGGCGGCGCGCCCCCTGCCCAGGGCGCGCCCTGGGCCCTCGAGGACACACCATAAGGCGGTTGATGCCCTTCTTTTGCCGCAAGAAAGCTAATTTCCGGATAAAATCGTGTCAAAAGATGAGCCCAATCGGAGTTACGGATCTGCGGGAATTTAAGAAACGGTGAAGGGCCAGAATCTGGGAACGCAGAAACAGAGAGAGACAGAGAGACATATCCAATCTCGGAGGGGCTCTCGCCCCTCCACCGCCATGGAGGCCATGGACCAGAGGGGAAACCCTTCTCCCACCTAGGGAGAAGGTCAAGGAAGAAGAAGAAGGAGGGGGGCTCTCTCCCCCTCACTTTCGGTGGCACGGAGTGCCACCGAGGCCATCATCGTGTGACGGCGATCTACACCAACACCTCTGTCATCTTCACCAACATCTCCATCACCTTCCCCCATCTATCTACATCGGTCCACTCTCCCGCAACCTGCTGTACCCTCTACTTGAACATGGTGCTCTATGCTTCATATTATTATCCAATGATGTGTTGCCATCCTATGATGTCTGAGTAGATTATCATTGTCCTATCGGTGATTTGTGAATTGCTATGATTGATTTAAATTGCTTGTGATTATGTTGTTGTCCTTTGGTGCCCATCATATGAGCGCGCGCATGGATCACACCATAGGGTTAGTTGTATGTTGATAGGACTACGTATTGGAGGGCAAGAGTGACATAAGCTTCAACCTAGCGTAGAAATTGATGCATACGGGATTGAAGGGGGGCCAATATATCATAATGCTATGGTTGGGTTTTACCTTAATGAACGTTAGTAGTTGCGGATGCTTGCTAATAGTTCCAATCATAAGTGCATAGAATTCCAAGTCAGGGATGACATGCTAGCAGTGGCCTCTCCCATATAAAACTTGCTATCGATCTAGTAACGTAGTCAATTGCTTAGGGGCAATTTCGCAACTCCTACCACCACTTTTCCACACTCGCTATCACTATCTTTATTGTGTCTTTATGTTAACAACCCCTAGTTTATATTTGTGTGCTCTTTATATTCTTGCAAACCTATCCAACAAAAACTACAAAGTACTTCTAATTTCATACTTGTTCTAGGTAAAGTAAACGTTAAGCGTGCGTAGAGTTGTATCGGTGGTCGATAGAACTTGAGGGAATATTTGTTCTGCCTTTAGCTCCTCGTTGGGTTCGACACTCTTACTTATCGAAAGAGGCTACACCCGATCCCCTACACTTGTGGGTTATCAAGACCTTTTTCTGGCGCCGTTGCCGGGGAGCAATAGCGTGGGGTGAATATTCTCGTGTGTGCTTGTTTGCTTTATCACTAAGTATTATTTTATTTGCTGTTCTAAGTTGTTTTCTATCTTTAGTTATGGGTAGGAAACGCAAAATACCAAGAAAAATAGTGGTACCTGTTGAACCAATGGTTGAAGAACCACTCAAAATCTATCACAGTCCTGAAGCTTATTACTTGGATCATCTTTGATCCCTATGTGCTCGGGCTAAAACCCCAACTAGCTTAGTTGAGGGCAAATCTTTAGATGAGCATGCTTGTTATGTGCGACACTGCTTGTCTCAAGAAGGGAAACTTTTACTGCTATGCTTGGAATTTATGTGAAATATATCATTTTACTTGTTGTTCTGAAGACCCTAAGAAACACCTTCCCTATCAATGTGAGTTTAGTGATAATGGAATCGTATCTTCGTATGCTAAGGGTGTTTATAGTTACTATGATGTTCAACAAATTGAAGAATTTGTTGCTTTTAAGGGTGCTTATGAAATTGCTTCTTTGATTGAAAAGTATGATGCTACTCTTTACAAATCTGAAATTTTTGCCATATTTAAATATTGTTATGATAATTATGCTTCTAATGCCTATGTTAAACCATATATTGAGGAGTCCTCCGCTGTCCAAGAAGAGACTAATATTTTGCAGGAGTCTATGGAAGAAGAAATTAATGACATTGTGAGCTCATTGGATGAAAAAGATGAGGAGGAGAGCGACGAACAAAAGGAGGAAGAGCGGATTGATCACCCGTGCCCACCTTCTAATGAGAGTAACTCTTTATCTCATACATTGTTTAATTTCCCTTCGTGCTTACCGAAGGATGAATGCTATGGTGATTTCTATGATCCCGTTGATTCTTTTGAAATATCCCTATTTGATGATGCTTGCTATGCTTGTGGCCAAGATGCCAATATGAATTATGCTTATGGAGATGAACTTGCTATAGTTCCTTATGTTAAACATGAGATAGTTGCTATTGCACCCACACATGATAGTTCTATTATCTTTTTGAATTCTCCAAACTACACTATATCGGAGAAGTTTGCACTTATTAAGGATTATATAGATGGGTTGCCTTTTCCTGTTACACATGATGATTTTGATGAATATAATATGCATGTGCTTGCTGCTCCTACTTGCAATTATTGTGAGAGAGGAACTACATCTCCACCTATCTATGTTTCCAACACGATAAAATTGCAAGAAACTACTTATACTATGCATTGGCCTTTACTTGATGTGCATGAAACTTTCTTGTATGACATGCCTATGCATAGGAAGAGAGTTAGACTTCGTTGTTTCATGACACATGTCACTTTGTGCTCACTACTAAATGCCAAATCATTGCTAATTAAAATTGACTTTGATATACCTTGGGATCCGGGTGGATCCATTACTTGAGCACTATTTGCCTAGCTTGATGGCTTTAAAGAAAGCGCTGCCAGGGAGACAACACGGAAGTTTTAGAGAGTCATTTATTTCTGTCATGTGATTTTATAAAGTATAAAAAAAGGGAACTTAAAACTTTTTCAAAAAGAAAAGTGAAAGTAAGAAGGTCGAGCACCGTTGAAATAAGGGAGCTCCTTGAACTTTGTTCATGCCCATGGAAACTTTGCAAATCTTGAATTACAGAAACTTTTCATCAAAAATAATTATCCCATTGTACAATTCCATTGTATTATAAAAATAATGTGCCAAGGTTTGCCTTTAGGATGTTTACAATGCTTGTTGGTTTGTGCGGTGCAGGACAAAAACTTTGGCTGTAGTGCGTGATTTTACATTTTTTTTTTGGAACGTCAAATGGTTCTGAAACTTTTTGCACTGTCTTTCTATACGAATTTTTGATTTTTCCTAATTTTGGCAGAAGTTTTCAAGTATCAAAAGTATGGTGAATGTTCAGATTATTACAGACTGTTCTGTTTTAGACAGATTCTGTTTTTGATGCATAGTTTGCTTCTTTTGATGAAACTATCAATTTATATCAGTGGACTAAGCCATGGAAAAGTTATATTACAGTAGCTACAATGCAAAAACAAAATATGAATTGATCTGCAATAGTACTTAGAGTAGTGATTTGCTTTATTATACTAACTGATCTTACCGAGTTTTCTGTTCAAGTTTTGTGTGGATGAAGTGTTCGAAGATCGAGGAGGTCTCGATGTGAGAAGAAGAAGGAGAGGCAAGAGCTCAAGCTTGGGGATGCCCAAGGCACCCCAAGTAAATATTCAAGGAGACTCAAGCGTCTAAGCTTGGGGATGCCCCGGAAGGCATCCCCTCTTTCTTCAACAAGTATCGGTATGTTTTCGGATTCGTTTCATTCATGTGATATGTGCAACTCTTGGAGCGTCGTATGCTTTCTATTTTTCCTTTTAATAAATGCACCATGCTGGTATGAGATAGTCCTTGGTTGATTTATATAATTCTCTTTGCACTTCACTTATATATTTTGAGTATGGCTTTATAGAATACTTCATGTGCTTCACTTACATCATTTGAAGTTTGGATTGCCTGTTTCTCTTCACATAGAAAACCGCCATTTGTAGAATGCTCTTTTGTTTCACTTATATCTATTAGAGCATGGGCATAACTTTTGTAGAAAGAATTAAAACTCTCTTGCTTCACTTATATCTATTTAGAGAGTTGACAGGAATTGGTCATTCACATGGTTAGTCATAAAATCCTACATAAACTTGTAGATCGCTGAATATGATATGTTTGATTCCTTGCAATAGTTTTGCGATATAAAGATGGTGATATTAGAGCTAGTGGGTAGTTGTGGATTGTAGAAATACTTGTGTTGAGGTTTGTGATTCCCGTAGCATGCACGTATGGTGAACCGATATGTGACGAAGTTGGAGCATGATTTATTTATTGAGTGTCATCCTTTGTGTGGAGGTCGGGGGCGCGCGATGGTTAACTCCTACCAACCTCCCCCCTATGAGCATGCGTGTAGTACTTGGTTTTGATGGCTAATAAATTTTTGCAATAAGTATGTGGGTTCTTTATGACTAATGTTGAGTCCATGGATTATACGCACTCTCACCCTTCCACCATTGCTAACCTCTCTTGTACCGTGCAACTTTCGCCGGTACCATACACCCACCATATACCTTCCTCGAAACAGCCACCATACCTACATACTATAGCATTTCCATACCCATTCCGAGATATATTGCCATGTAACTCCACCATTCCGCTTATTATGACACGCACCATCATTGTCATATTGCCTTGCATGATCGTAAGATAGCTAGCATGATGTTTCCATGGCTTGTCCGTATTTTGATGTCATTGCTACGCTAGATCATTGCACATCCCGGTACACCGCCGGAGGCATTCATATAGAGTCATATTTTTGTTCTAGTATCAAGTTGTAATATCGAGTTGTAAGTAAATAGAAGTGTGATGATCATCATTATTAGAGCATTGTCCCTTGAAAAAAAAGGAAAAAAAAGGCCAAAAGAAAAGAAAAAAAAGAAAGGCCAAAACAAAGAGAAAGGCCAAATAAAAAAAGGAAGGCCCAAAAAAAGAAAAAAGAAAAAAAGGGGGCAATGCTACTATCTTTTTCCACACTTGTGCTTCATCATAGCACCATGTTCTTCATTATAGAGAGTCTCCTATGTTGTCACTTTCATATACTAGTGGGAATTTTCCGTTATAGAACTTCGCTTGTATATTCCAACGATGGGCTTCCTCAAATGCCCTAGGTCTTCATGAGCAAGCAAGTTGATGCACACCCACTAGTTTTCTTTTGAGCGTTCATACACTTATAGCTCTAGTGCATCCGTCACATGGCAATCCCTACTCACTCACATTGATATCAATTGATGGACATCTCCATAGTCCATTGATTTTCCTGGTTGATGTGAGACTTTCTCCCACCTTTTGTATATCACCACCTTCTATTCCACCCATAGTGCTATGTCCATGGCTCACGCTCATGTATTGCGTGAAAGTTGAAAAGGTTTGAGAACACTAAAGTATGAAACAATATATTGGCTAAAACCGGGGTTGTGCATGATTTAAATACTTTGTGTGGTGAAGATGGAGCATAGCCAGACCATATGATTTTGTAGGGATAACTTTCTTTGGCCATGTTATTTTGAAGAGACATGATTGCTTTATTAGTATGCTTGAAGTATTATTGTCCTAATGTCAAATGATAGACTATTGCTTTGAATCACTCGTGTCTTAATATTCATGCCATGATTAGATTACATGATCAAGATTATGTTAGGTAGAATTCCACATCAAAAATTATCTTTTTTATCATTTACCTACTCGAGGACGAGCAGGAATTAAGCTTGAGGATGCTGATACGTCTTTGTCGTATCTATAATTTTTGATTGTTCCATGCCAATATTCTACAACTTCCATATACTTTTGGCAACTTTTTATACTATTTTTTGGGACTAACATATTGATCCAGTGCCCAATGCCAGTTCCTGTTTGTTGCATGTTTTTTGTTTTGCAGAATATCCATATCAAACGGAGTCCAAACGGAATAAAAACGAACGTAGATTTTTTTTGGAATATATGTGAATTTTGGGAAGTGGAACCACCACGAAACGATGGCCGAGTGGGCCTCGAGGGTGGGGGGCGCGCACTGGTCCCTCGAGGCCACACCGTAAGGCGGTTGATGCCCTTCTTTCGCCGAAAGAAAGATAATTTCCGGATAAAAATCATGTCAAAAGATGAGCCCAATCGGAGTTACGGATCTCCGGGAATTTAAGAAACGGTCAAGGGCCAGAATCTGGGAACGCAGAAACAGAGAGACAGATCCAATCTCGGAGGGGCTCTCGCCCCTCCACCGCCATGGAGGCCATGGACCAGAGGGGAAACTCTTCTCCCACCTAGGGAGAAGGTCAAGGAAGAAGAAGAAGGAGGGGGGCTCTCTCCCCCTCACTTCCGGTGGCACCGGAGTGCCACTGGGGCCATCATCGTGTGACGGTGATCTACACCAACACCCCCGTCATCTTCACCAACATCTCCATCACCTTCCCCCATCTATCTACATCGGTCCACTCTCCCGCAACCCATTGTACCCTCTACTTGAACATGGTGCTCTATGCTTCATATTATTATCCAATGATGTGTTGCCATCCTATGATGTCTGAGTAGATTATCGTTGTCCTATCGATGATTGGTGAATTGCTATGATTGATTTAAATTGCTTGTGGTTATGTTGTTGTCCTTTGGTGCCCATCATATGAGCGCGCGCGTGGATCACACCATAGGGTTAGTTGTATGTTGATAGGACTACGTATTGGAGGGCAAGAGTGACAGAAGCTTCAACCTAGTGTAGAAATTGATGCATACGGGATTGAAGGGGGACCAATATATCATAATGCTATGGTTGGGTTTTACCTTAATTAACGTTAGTAATTGCGGATGCTTGCTAATAGTTCCAATCATAAGTGCATAGAATTCCAAGTCAGGGATGACATGCTAGCAGTGGCCTCTCCCACATAAAACTTGCTATCGGTTTAGTAACGTAGTCAATTGCTTAGGGGCAATTTCACAACTCCTACCACCACTTTTCCACACTCGCAATCACTATCTTTATTGTGTGTTTATCTTAACAGCCCCTAGTTTATTTTTGCGTACTCTTTATATTCTTGCAAACCTATCTAATAAAAACTACAAAGTACTTCTAGTTTCATACTTGTTCTAGGTAAAGTAAACGTTAAGCGTGCGTAGAGTTGTATCGGTGGTCGATAGAACTTGAGGGAATATTTGTTCTGCCTTTAGCTCCTCGTTGGGTTCGACACTCTTACTTATCAAAAGAGGCTACAACTGATCCCCTACACTTGTGGTTATCAACTAACTCATTAGTAGTTTGCTTGCATGGCTTATTATGATGTGTATTACCGAGAGGGCCCAGAGATACCTCTCCGACACTCGGAGTGACAAATCCTATTCTCGATCTATGCCAACACCACAAACAACTTCGGAGACACCTGTAGAGCATCTTTATAATCACCCAGTTATGTTGTGACGTTTGATAGCACACAAGGTGTTCCTCTGGTATTCGGGAGTTGCATAATCTCATAGTCATAGGAACATGTATGAGTCATGAAGAAAGCAATAGCGGTAAAACTAAACGATCAAGTTGCTAAGCTAACGAATGGGTCTTGTCCATCACATCATTCTCCTAATGATGTGATCCCGTTGATCAAATGACAACCCATGTCTATGGTTAGGAAACATAACCATCTTTGATCAATTAGCTAGTCTAGTAGAGGCATACTAGGGACACTTTGTTTTGTCTATGTATTCACACATGTACTAAGTTTCCGATTAATACAATTCTAATATGAATAATAAACATTTATCATGATATAAGGAAATACAAATAACAACTTTATTATTGCCACTAGGGCATATTTCCTTCATCTTTTATCATAACTTTGATTCTTTGATTGTGGGTTATCAAGATCAACAGCAGGTTCAATCTCTACATCATCGTTATTGCTTGGTTGAGCATGAACATGAGCATCATCATTGTCATTATCACTAGATGCATGTTCATTACCAGATTGTGTTTCAGCATTAGAAATAGAAATATCATTGGTATTCTCAGGTGTTTCAACAACAGGTTCACTAGAAGCATGCAAAGTCCTATCATTTTTCTTTTTCTTCTTCTTAGAAGGACTAGGTGCATCAACATTAGTTCGTTGAGAATCTTGCTCAGCTCTCTTAGGGTGGCCTTCAGGATACAAAGGTTCCTAAGTCATTCTACCCCCTCTAGTCACAACTCTAACAGCATTATCATTTTTCTTATTATTTAATTCATTGAGCAAAGCATTCTGTGCTTTAAGCACTTGTTCTACTTGAGTTGTAACCATAGAAGCATGTTTACTAATGAGTTTAAGTTCACCTTTAACTCTAGACATATAATCACTCAAGTGTTCAATCATATAAGCATTATGTTTCAATTGTCTACTAACATAAGCATTGAAGTTTTCTTGTTTAACAATAAAATTGTCAAACTCATCTAAGCATTGGCTAGCAGATTTATTACGAGGAATATCACCTTCATCAAATCTATAGAGAGAATTTAACTTTACTACCTGTGTCGGGTTATCAAGACCATGTATTTCTTCAATAGGTGGTAAATTCTTAACTTCTTCAGCCTTAATACCTTTTTCTTTCATCGATTTCTTTGCCTCTTGCATATCTTCAGGACTGAGAAATAGAATACCCCTTTTCTTCGAAGTTGGCTTAGGAGTTGGTTCAGGAAGTGTCCAATTATTTTCATTACTCAACATATTATTCAATAGCAATTCAGCTTGATCAACAGTTCTTTCCCTGAAAGCACAACCAGCACAACTATCCAGGTGGTCTGTGGAAGCATCGGTTAGTCCATTATAAAAGATATCAAGTATTTCATTTTTCTTAAGAGGATGATCAGGCAAAGCATTAAGTAATTAGAGAAGCCTCCCCAAGCTTGTGGGAGACTCTCTTCTTCAATTTGCACAAAATTATATATTTCCCTTAAGGCAGCTTGTTTCTTATGAGCGGGGAAATATTTAGCAGAGAAGTAATAAATCATATCCTGGGGACTACGCACACAACCAGGATCAAGAGAATTAAACCATGTTTTAGCATCACCCTTTAAGGAGAACGGAAATAGCTTAAGGATATAATAGTAATGATTCTTTTTCCTCATTAGTGAATAGGGTGGCTATATCATTTAATTTAGTAAGATGTGACACAACAGTTTCAAATTCATAGCCATGGAAAGGATTAGATTCAACCAAAGTAATTAACTCAGGATCGACAGAGAAATCATAATCCTTATCAGAAATACAGATAGGTGAAGTAACAAAATGATGACCCACAAGTGTAGGGGATCTATCGTAGTCCTTTCGATAAGTAAGAGTGTCGAACCCAACGAGGAGCAGAAGGAAATGATAGGCAGTTTTCAGTAAGGTATTTTATGCAAGCACTGAAATTATAGGTAACATATAGTTTTGTGATAAGGTAATTGGTAGCAAGTGACAAATAGTAAAAGTAAATAAGTTGCATCAAGATGGCCCAATCCTTTTTGTAGCAAAGGACAAGCCTGGACAAATTCTTATATGAAGGAAAACGCTCCCGAGGACACATGGGAATTATCGTCAAGCTAGTTTTCACCATGATCATCTGATTCGCGTTTGGTACTTTGATAAGTTGGTATGTAGGTGGACCGGTGCTTGGGTGTTGTCCTTACTTGGACAAGCCTCCCACTTATGATTAACCTCTAATGCAAGCATCCGCAACTACAAAATAAGTATTAAGGTAAACCTAACCATAGCATGAAACAAGTGGATCCAAATCAGCCCCTCACGAAGCAACGCATAAACTAGGGTTTAAGCTTCTGTCACTCTAGCAACCCATCATCTACTTATTACTTCCCAATGCCTTTCTCTAGGCTCAAATAATGGTGAAGTTTCATGTAGTCGACGTTCACATGACACCACTAGAGGAGAGACAACATACATCTCATCAAAATATCGAACGAATACCAAATTCACGTGGCTACTTATATCAAGACTTCTCCCATGTCCTCAGGAACAAAAGTAACTACTCACAAGACATAATATTGTTCATGATCAGAGGGATATTAACATGCATAATGGATCTGAACATATGATCTTCCACCAAATAAACCAACTAGCATCAACTACAAGGAGTAATAACACTACTAGCAACCCACAGGTACCAATCTGAGGTTTGGGTACAAAGATTGGATACAAGAGATGAACTAGGGTTTGAGAGGAGATGGTGCTGGTGAAGATGTTGATGAAGATAACCCTCCCCAAGATGGGAGAGTTTTTGGTGATGACGGTGGTGACGATTTCCCCCTCCCGGAGGGAAGTATCCCCGGCAGAACAGCTCTGCCGGAGCCCTAGATTGGTTTCTACCAAGGTTCCGCCTCGAGACGCCCAAAAGCCTCCTCCTGATTTTTTCCAGGTCAAAACACTTCATATAGGAGAATATGGGCATCGGGGGGCCATCAGGGGCCCCACGAGGCAGGGGCGCGCCCAGAGAGGGGGGCACCCTTGTGGATAGGTGGTGGCTCCCCTGATGAATCTCCTTCGCCAGATATTTTTTATGTTTTCTGAAACGATGTCCCGTGGAGTTTCAGAGCTTTTTGAGTTGTGCAGAATAGGTTTCCAGTGTTTGCTCCTTTTCTAGCCCAGAATTCCAGCTGTCGGCATTCTCCCTCTTCATGTAAACCTTGTAAAATAAGATAGGAAAGGCATAAGTATTGTGACATAATGTGTAATAACAGCCCATAGTGCAATAAATATCAACATAAAAGCATGATGCAAAATGGACGTATCACAAAAGCAGGGTCATGTTTCATTCTAGCATTCAAGGACTTTTCTTTCAGCTTAGCTAATAGTTTCTTAAGATCATATCTATCTTTGCAAGCTAAAAGATCTCTAGCAGTTTCTTCATCCATAACATAACCCTCAGGCACAACAGGCAATTCATATCTAGGGGGAGAATCTTCATCATCACTTTCATCAATATTATTAGTTTCAATAATTCCATTCTCTCTAGCCCTAGCAAGTTGTTCATCAAGAAATTCACAGTATTATCAAGCATAGAAGTAGTTTCATCATAAGTATCATGCATAGCATAAGTGGAATCATCAATAACATGCGACATATCAGATTCAATAGTAGGTGTAGGTGTCGCAAATTTACTCATAACAGAAGGTGAATCAAGTGCAGAGCTAGATGGTAGTTCCTTACCTCCCCTCGTAGTTGAGGGAAAGATCTTGGTTTTTCCGTCTCTCACGTTCTTCATAGTGCTCAACAGATATAAATCCCAAGTGACTCAAAGAATATAGCTATGCTCCACGGCAACGGCGCCAGAAAATAGTCTTGATGACCCACAAGTATAGGGAAACACAACAGTTTTCGAGGGTAGAGTATTCAACCCAAATTTATTGATTCGACACAAGGGGAGCCAAAGAATATTCTCAGGTATTAGCAGTTGAGTTGTCAATTCAACCACACCTGAAAGACTTAATATCTACAGCAAAGTATTTAGTAGCAAAGTAGTATGGAAGTAACAGTAACAATGGCAAAAGTAACAGTAGCAGTTTTGTAGCAATTGTAACAGTGACAGCGGAAAAGTAACTAAGCAAGGATCAATATGTGAAAAGCTCGTAGGCATTGGATCAGTGATGGATAATTATGTCGGATGTGATTCCTCATTCAACGGCTATAACATAGGGTGACACAGAACTAGCTCCAGTTCATCAATGTAATCTAGGCATGTATTCCGAATATAGTCATACGTGCTTATGGAAAAGAACTTGCAGGACATCTTTTGTCCTACCCTCCCGTGGCAGCGGGGTCCTATTAGAAACTAAGGGATATTAAGGCCTCCTTTTAATAGAGTACCGGACCAAAGCATTAACACTTAGTGAATACATGAACTCCTCAAACTACGGTCATCACCGGGAGTGGTCCCGGTTATTGTCACTTCGGGGTTGCTGGATCATAACACATAGTAGGTGACTATTGACTTGCAAGATAGGATCAAGAACTCACATATATACATGAAAACATAATAGGTTCAGATCTGAAATCATGGCACTCGGGCCCTAGTGACAAGCATTAAGCATGGCAAAGTCATAACAACATCAATCTCAGAACATAATATATACTAGGGATCAAACCCTAACAAAACTAACTCCATTACATGGTAAATCTCATCCAACCCGTCACCGTCCAGCAAGACTACGATGGAATTACTCACGCACGGCGGTGAGCATCATGGAATTGGTGATGGAGGAAGGTTGATGATGACGATGGCGACGAATTCCCCTCTCCGGAGCCCCGAACGGACTCCAGATTAGCCCTCCCGAGAGAGATTAGGGCTTGGCGGCGGCTCCATATCGTAAAACGCGATGAATCCTTCTCTCTGATTTTTTTCTCCCCGAAAGTGAATATATGGAGTTGGAGTCGAGGTCGGTGGAGCCTCGAGGGGCCCACGAGACAGGGGGGCGCCCAGGGGGGCAGGCATGCGCCCACCCTCGTGGACAGGGTGTGGTCCCCCTGGTCTTGATTCTTTCGCCAGTATTTTTTATAAATTCCAAAAATATTCTCCGTGGATTTTCAGGTCATTCCGAGAAATTTTATTTCTGCACAAAAATAACACCATGGCAATTCTGCTGAATACAGCGTTAGTCCGGGTTAGTTCCATTCAAAGCATGCAAGTTAGAGTCCAAAACAAGGGCAAAATGTTTGGAAAAGTAGATACGTTGGAGATGTATCACCGACCAGGAACCTAACCCAATACTGACGAAGAAGAAGAAGAAAGAACTCCAACACAAGTAAACATCGCTATCGTGTCAAGTCATCGGAAACCTGCACCTACAACTGTTGTTGTAGTATATGTGATCCATGAGGACTCGGCAATCCCATAACCATGGGTATCAAGACTAGCAAAGCTCAATGGGTACGGAGAGGTTAAGTGGTGAGGTTGCAACAGCGGCTAAGCATTGTATGGTGGCTAACTTATGATTCTTATGCTAAAGTAACAATTCATTCAAAATGTCAAGTATGACTCAGAAACTTCATTGAAAACTAACAAACTATGATCTCAGTCATTGAAACAATTGCAATTTATCATAACATCGGAAAGAGGCAACATAAGAGCTTTTCAGCAAGCCCACATACTCAAGTATCATATAGTCTTTCACAATTGCTCACACTCGCGCAATACTTATGGGTATGGAGTTTTAATCGGACACAGAGAAAGATAGGGGCTTATGGTATTGCCTCCCAACCTTTTACCTCAAGGGTAATGTCAACACTGATAAACCATGATAACTTACATCCAAGTAGGTATATATGTCAGGATCTTTCCAACACAACGTGCTTGCCAAAGGATAAAATGTAAAAAGGAAAGGTGATTTTCACCTTGACTCTTATAAGGCAAGAATAATAGATAGGCCCTTCGCAGAGGGAAGTAGAGGTTGTCATGTGCTTTTATGGTTGGATGCACAAAGTCTTAGCGCAAAAGAATGTCACTCTATATTGCCACTTGTGATAGGGACATTTATTATGCAGTCCATCGCTTTTATTACTTCCATATCACAAGATCGTATAAAGCTTATTTCCTCCACACAAATAAATCATACATATTTTAGAGAGTTTGCGAACATGACAACTTACTTGAAGGATCTTACTCAATCCATAGCTAGGTATGGTGGACTCTCATGGCAAAACTGGGTTTAAGGATGTATGGAAGCACAAGTAGTATCTCTACTCGGTGCAAGGAGTTTTGGCTAGCATGAGGGGGAAAGGCAAGCTCAACATGTTGGATGATCCATGACAATATACTTTATTTTAGATATAAGAAAACATAACCCATTATGTTGTCTTCCTTGTCCAACATCAACTCTTTAGCATGTCATATTTTAATGAGTGCTCACAATCATAAAAGATGTCCAAAATAGTATATTTGTATGTGAAACCTCTCTTTCTCTATTACTTCCTATTAATTGCAACGATGACCAAAACTATGTTTGTCAACTCTCAACAACTTTTAATCATCATACTCTTTATATGTGAAGTCATTACTCCCCATAAGATCAATATGATCTCCTTGATACTTTTTATATTTTCTTTTATTGTATCATGACCAAAGTGAGGAAATCAAGCCCATGACTCAACACTAATCTTTATAGCTCACAGACTCGATTACAAAGGTAAAGATCATAAAGCAAAAGCTTACAACTAGATCATGCTAACTTTATTCTACTAGATCAAGATATTACCAAAAGGATTGAACTAAGAAAAACGGTAAAGATAGGAGTGTGATGGTGATACGATATTGCTACTTATCGAGCTTGCGTTGTATTCCCTCGAAGAGGAAAGAGAGATGTAGCATAGTAGCGTAAGTATTTCCCTCAATTTTGGAGAACCAAGATATCAATCCAGTAGGAGACCATGCGCCAGTCCCTCGCACCTGCACAAACAAATAAGAACTTCGCAGCCAACGCGATAAGGGGTTGTCAATCCCTTTACGGTCAGTTACGAAAGTGAGATCTGATAGAGATGATAGTTTATATTTTTGGTATCTTTGGTTTATAAGAACAGCAAATAAAAGCGATAAAAGTAAAGTAGATGTAGATTGATATGTTGAGAATAGACCTGGGGGCCATAGTGTTCTCTAGTGGCTTCTCTCATGATAGCGATATTCTACGGCGGGTAAACAAATTACTGTCGAGCAATTGATAGAAAAGCGAATAATTATGAGACTATCTAGGCATGATCATTGTATATAGGCATCATGTCCGAGACAAGTAGACCAACTCCTGCCTGCATCTACTACTATTACTCCACACATCGACCGCTATCCAGCATGCATCTAGTGTATTGAGTTCATAAGAACAGAGTAACGCCTTAAGCAAGATGACATGATGTAGAGGGATAAACTCAAGCAATATGATATAAACCCCATCTTTTTATCCTCGATGGCAACAATACAATACGTGCCTTGCTGCCCCTACTGTCACTGGGAAAGGACACCGCAAGATTGAACCCAAAGCCAAGCACTTCTCCCATTGCAGAACTATAGATCTAGTAGGCCAAACCAAACCAATAATTCGAAGAGACTTGCAAGGATATTATGAGCACACATAAAAAGTTTAGAGAAGAACCAAATATCTTTCATAGATAACCTTGATCATAAACTCACAATTCATCGGATCTCGACAAACACACCGCAAAAAGAGATTACATCGAATAGATCTCCTCAAAGATTGAGGAGAACTTTGTATTGAGATCCAGAGAGAGAGAAGAAGCCATCTAGATACTAGCTATGGACCCGAAGGTCTGTGGTAAACTACTCACAACTCATGGTGAGGGCGATGATGATGATGATGATGACCTTCGTGATGGATCCCCCTCCGGTGGAGCTCCGGAACAGGCTCCAAGATGGGATCTCACGGGAACAGAAGGTACGTCGGTGCAATTAGGGTTTTCTCTCTGTTCACGGAGGTTTTGGGGTACGTAGACTTATATAGGAAGGAGGGCACCGGGGGATGCTCGAGGGGGCCACGAGGCAGGGGGCGCGCCCTAGGAAGGGGGGCGCCCCCCCCCCCTCGTGGGCCAGCCCTCGATCCCCTGACGTGGTTCTCAATCTTCGCGTGCGTGATTTTCTCCAAAAATATCTCTCGCGAAGGTTTCATTCCGTTTGGACTCCATTTGATATTCTTTTTCTGCAAAACCCTGAAACAGGCGAAAAACATCAATCTGGACTAGGCCTTTGGGTTAGTAGGTTAGTCCCAAAAATGATATAAAAGTGTATGATAAATCCCATTAAACATGGAAGACTTCATAAATAATAGCATGGAACAATCAATAATTATAGATACGTTGGAGACGTATCAAGCATCCCCAAGCTTAATTCATGCTCGTCCTCGAGTCGGTAAATGATAAAGAAAGAATTTTTGATGTGGAATGCTAACCAATATAGTTTTTCAGTGTAATTCTCTTCATTGTGGCATGAATGTTCAGATCTAAAAGATTCAAGATAAAAGTCTATATTGACATAAGAAATAACAATACTTCAAGCATAATAACAAAGCAATCATGTCTTCTCAAAATACTATGACTAAAGAAAGTTATCCCTACAAATCATATAGTCTGGCTATGCTCCCTCTTCATCGCACAAAATATTCATATCATGCACAACCCCGATTTCAGCCAAGCATTTGTTTTCATACTCTATCTTTTCAAACCTTTCAACTTTCATGCAATACATGAGCGTGAGCCATGGACATAGCACTATGGGTGGAATAGAGGTGGTTGTGGAGAAGACAAAAAGGAGGGAGATAGTCTCACATCAACTAGGCGTATCAACGGGCTATGGAGATGCCCATCAATAGATATCAATGTGAGTGAGTAGGGATTGCCATGCAACGGATGCACTAGAGCTAAATATGAATGAAAGCTCAACAAAAGAAACTAGTAGGTGTGCGTCCAACTTGCTTCCTCACGAAGACCTAGGGCATTTGTGGAAGCCCATCGTTGGAATATACAAGCTAAGTTCTATAACGAAAATTCCCACTAGTATATGAAAGCGGCTAAACATGAGACTCTCTACAATGAAGAACATGGTGCTACTTTGAAGCACAAGTGTGACAAAAAAGATAGTAGCAATTGTCCCTTTTTTTTCTTTTTTTGGGCCTTTCTTTTTTCTTTGGCCTTTTTTTGCGGAGGGGCTTTATAGATTTGGCCTTTCCTCCCATGGGACAAAGCCCTAATAGTGATGATCATCACACTTTCATTACAACTCGATACTACAACAAAGTATGACTCTATATGAATGCCTCCGGTGGTGTACCGGTATGTGCAATGAAACAAGAGTGACATGTATAAAAATTATGCATGGTGGCCTTGCCACAAATACGATGTCAACTTCATGATCATGCATGGCAATATGACAATATGATGTGTGTCATATGAACGGAACGGTGGAAAGTTGCATGGCAATATATCTCGAAATGGATATGGAAATGCCATGATAGGTAGGTATGGTGGCTATTTTGAGGAAGATATATGGTGGCTGTTTTGAGGAAGGATATATAGTGGGTGTATGGTACCGGCGAAAGTTGCGCGGTACAAGAGAGGCTAGCAATGGTGGAAGGGTGAGAGTGCGTATAATCCATGGACTCAACATTAGTCATAAGAACTCATATACTTATTGCAAAAATCTATGAGTCATCGAAACAAAGCAATCAACGCATGCTCCTAGGGGGGAGGTTGGTAGGAGTTAACCATCGCGCGCTCCCGACCTCCACACAAAGGTTGGCACTCTACAAATACCTCATGCTCTAACTTCATCACATAGCGGTTCACCATACGTGCATGCTACGAGAATCACTAACCTTAACACAAGTATTTCTCAATTTCATAATAACTCCACTAGCATGACTCTAATATCACTATCCTCATATCTCAAAACAATTATCAAGCATCCAACATCTCATTCTATTCAATGCATTTAGTGCGAATTTTTTTACTACATTGACATTGGATGTTTATCATGTGAAGACTAGTTTATTTAGCCTAAACACATTACCATGCTGTTTTAATAGACTCTCAAATAGATATAAGTGAAGCATGAGAGTTCAACAATTTCTACAAAATATTACCACCACCGTGCTCTAAAAGATGTAAGTGAAGCACTAGAGCAAAAACTATTCAACTCAAAAGATATAAGTGAAGCACATAGAGTGTCCTGACAATTCCTAGGCCATATTTGACTCTCTCAAATAGGTGTGTCCAGCAAGGATGATTGTGGCAAACTAACAAGCAAAGACTCAAATTATACAAGACGCTCCAAGCAAAACACATAAGTTGTTGCGAATAAAAATATAGCTCCAAGTATAGTTACCGATGGATGAAGACGAAAGAGGGGATGCCTTCCCGGGGCATCCCCGAGCTTAGGCTTCTGATTATCTTGAATTATTTGGGGTGCCATGAGCATCCCCAAGCTTAGGCCTTTGCTACTCCTTGTTCCATAGTCCATCAAAGCAATACTCAAAACTTGAAAACTTCACAACACAAAACTTAGACAAAAATTCTCGTGAGCTCCGTTAGTATAAGAAAGCAAACCACTACTCAAAGGTGCAGCAATAAATCATTCTTTGTTTATATTGGTGTTAAACCTACTGTATTTCAACTTCTCTATGGTTCATATCCTCCAATACTACTCCTAGAAGCATTGAAATAAGCAAACAACACACGAAAAAACAGAATCTGTCAAAAACAGAACAGTCTGTAGTAATCTGCAGGTTTCGCCTACTTCTGGAACTCCAAAAAATTCAAACTAAATTGGTAAATTTGCGGAATTTGTCTACCAATCATCTGCAAAAAGAATCAACTAAAAAGCACGCTCCAGTAAAATCCCAAGACCACTTTAGCAGCGCTAACGATTCTGTTTTTCACAGCAAGATCATATAAACTTCACACAAGTCTTCCCAAAGGTTCTACTTGGCACAAGCACTAAAAAAACATGAAAACACATCTAATCAGAGTCTAGATGCAATATTTATTCCCTAACAGCAACAAAAACAAAAAATATAAAATTGGGTTGCCTCCCAACAAGCGCTATCGTTTTATGCCCCTAGCTAGGCACGATACAAGATAAATCTAGGTATTGCCATCTTTGGTCTTCACCCTTTTGATGGTGTCAAGCTCGAATCCGGGAGGTTCTTTACGTTTCCCTTCATATTCGGAAATCTTTAGATCTAAAGCATCCAACTGCTTATTACAAAGAGTAATCAACGTATTCATGCGGTGGAGATTCCCACTAACACTTTTAAGAGGTTCAAGAGAATTTTGTAATATTTTTGTTACTTCACAAATTTCCTCAAAAACTTGCGTCCCTTCTGGGGTTGAATTTGACCCTTTTTGGGAAGGTAGTGTTCCCACTATTCCCTCTATAATTTCATGCGTGATACTAGGATCAACTTCGATAAAATTCCCTTTGGCAACGCAATCCAAGAGTTGTCTATGAGACATGTTCAACCCAACATAAAAATTGCGAAGCAAGATTCTAAATTTCACCTCTAGGGTGCACTTACGATAAGATTCCATCATCCTAAACCAAGCATCTTTTAAATTTTCTCCTTGCTTCTGCTTGAAGTGAAGTACTTCAAACTCGGGAGACAAAGGAGCGGATAAGGGACTAGCCATAATAACAAGCAAGCTATCCAACACACACAAGCAAACAAGAAGCAAGCAAACGATAAACACACGGCGGAAAAAGGGCAAATAAAACGGCAAGGGTGAAGTGGGGGAGAGGAAAACGAGAGGCAAATAAATGTAATGTGAAGGATAAGGGTTTGTGATAGGTACTTGGTATATGACTTTTGCGTAAGCCTCCCGGGCAACGGCGCCAGAAATTCTTCTTGCTACTTCTCGAGCTTGCGTTGTATTCCCTCGAAGAGGAAAGGGAGATGCAGCACAGTAGCGTAAGTATTTCCCTCAGTTTTTTAGAACCAAGGTATCAATCCAGTAGGAGACCACACGCCAGTCCCTCGCACCTGCACAAACAAATAAGAACTTCGCAGCCAATGCGATAAGGGGTTGTCAATCCCTTTACGGTCACTTACGAAAGTGAGATCTGATAGAGATGATAGTTTATATTTTTGGTATGTTTGGTTTATAAGAACAGCAAATAAAAGCGATAAAAGTAAAGTAGATGTAGATTGATATGTTGAGAATAGACCCGGGGGCCATAGTGTTCTCTAGTGGCTTCTCTCATGATAGCGATATTCTATGGCGGGTAAACAAATTACGGTCGAGCAATTGATAGAAAAGCGAATAATTATGAGACTATCTAGGCATGATCATTGTATATAGGCATCATGTCCGAGACAAGTAGACCGACTCCTGCCTGCATCTACTACTATTACTCCACACATCGACCGCTATCCAGCATGCATCTAGTGTATTGAGTTCATAAGAACAGAGTAACGCCTTAAGCAAGATGACATGATGTAGAGGGATAAACTCAAGCAATATGATATAAACCCCATCTTTTTATCCTCGATGACAACAATACAATACGTGCCTTGTTGCCCCTACTGTCACTGGGAAAGGACACCGCAAGATTGAACCCAAAGCCAAGCAATTCTCCCATTGCAAGAACTATACATCTAGTAGGCCAAACCAAACCAATAATTCGAAGAGACTTGCAAGGATATTATGAACACACATAAAAAGTTCAGAGAAGAACCAAATATCTTTCATAGATAACCTTGATCGTAAACTCACAATTCATCGGATCTTGACAAACACACCGCAAAGAGAGATTACATCGAATAGATATCCTCGAAGATCAAGGAGAACTTTGTATTGAGATCCAGAGAGAGAGAAGAAGCCATCTAGATACTAGCTATGGACTCAATGGTCTGTGGTAAACTACTCACAACTCATGGTGAGGGCGATGATGATGATGAAGAAGACCTTCGTGATGGATCCCCCTCCGGTGGAGCTCCGGAACAGGCTCCAAGATGGGATCTCACGGGAACAGAAGGTACGGCGGTGCAATTAGGGTTTTCTCTCTGTTCACGGAGGTTTTGGGGTACGTAGACTTATATAGGAAGAAGGAGGGCACCGGGGGACGCTCGAGGGGGCCACGAGGCAGGGGGCGCGCCCTGGGAAGGGGGGCGCGCCCCCCACCCTCGTGGGCCAGCCCTCGATCCCCTGTTGTGGTTCTCAAGCTCTGCGTGCGTGATTTTCTCCAAAAATATCTCTCGCGAAGGTTTCATTCCGTTTGGACTCTGTTTGATATTCTTTTTCTGCAAAACCCTGAAACAGGCAAAAAACAGCAATCTGGACTGGGCCTTTGGGTTAGTAGGTTTGTTCCAAAGATGATATAAAAGTGTATGATAAAGCCCATTAAACATCCAAGACTTCATAAATAATAGCATGGAACAATCAATAATTATAGATACGTTGGAGACGTATCAGATACCGGGCCACCTCCCCCAAGCTTGGCAGTTGCCAAGGGGAGTGCCCATACCCATATGATTATGTCTCCTTCTTTGGGGGTGGTGATGATGGAGTTATTGATGATGTAGGCTTGTCGTTCATCTTCCAAGGCATGGGCTCACCATCGTAGAAGGATGATCGAGTCTCCGTGATACTCAAATCTGCAGCCAAACTCATCTTCTTGAATCTATATTCATACTCATAGTTTTGGTTTTGCAGGTCATAGATTTGGGCCTGGAGGTGTTTGAATTTCTCTTGGAGATTGGAGATGGCTTCCCCGAAGATCCTTGAGTCCAGCTTGAGGTTGTTGGCGAGCTCCGTGATCATCATGTGGTTGGCGTTGATTCCTCGCTCCACCATACCTTGGCACTTGAAAACTTGTTGCTTTGTTGCTTCGAGTCTCGTCCCCATGCTTCCAGTCCTACTTGGCCCTTCAACATCGCGGATGTGCAGCACCCCTTCACACAACTCCATGGTTTGAGGGTGATGCAACACCTCCGCGAGGTAGGGGTTGATGACCTTCTCGAAGAACTTGTCCTTGGGGGTACTGGAAGACGCCTTGATGATCTAGATCTGTCAGAAACAACAGCTCGAAACGAAAAGGATTTTTGCGTGATAAAGTTGTCAAAACCTTCGGGGGAATATATAATGAATTTTTACCGACCAAAAGGAGTAACATACAAGAAATCGGAGTCCGGGAGGCACACGAGGTGCCCACGAGGTAGGGGACGCGCCTAGAGGAAGGGGGCGCGCCCTCCACCCTCGTGGACGCCTCGTGTCTCTTTCGGACTGCCACTTATTTTTCTATTTTTCTAAATATTCCAAAACAGTGAAAAATTGCCTTTAGAACTATTTTAGAGTCGGTTTACTTACCGTACCACATACCTCTTCCTTTTCGGGGTCTGAATCATTCTGGAAAGCGTCCCTTATGTATTCCTCTGGGGTTACCGTTTCAATAACATTGGTTTCAATATTTATAGGATTACCTGAGATATAATGTTTGATTCTTTGACTGTTCACCACCTTCGGATTTGTGCCTTCGAAGTTGTTGATTTTTATGGCACCGGAATGATAGACCTCCTCGATAACGTAAGGACCTTCCCATTTAGAGAGAAGTTTTCCTGTAAAAAATCTTAAACGAGAGTTGTATAGCAAGACATAATCACCTACATTAAACTCACGCTTTTGTATCCTTTTATCATGCCATCTCTTAACCTTTTCTTTAAACAACTTGGCATTCTCATAGGTCTGGGTTCTCCATTCATCAAGAGAGCTAATTTCAAATAACCTCTTCTCACCGGCAAGTTTGAAATCATAATTGAGCTCTTTAATAGCCCAATATGCCTTATGTTCTAGCTCAAGAGGTAAGTGACATGCTTTTCCATATACCATTTTATATGGAGACATACCCATAGGATTTTTGTATGCAATTATATGGGCCCATAATGCATCATCAAGTTTCTTGGAACAATTCTTTCTAGACCTATTAACTGTCTTTTACAAAATTTATTTCAGCTCTCTATTACTTAATTCTACTTGACCACTGGTCTGTGGGTGATAAGGGGATGCAATTCTATGATTAACATCATACTTTGCAAGCATTTTACGGAAAGCACCATGAATAACGTGTGAACCCCCGTCAGTCATTAGGTATCTAGGGACTCCAAACCTCGGAAAAATAACTTCTTTAAGCATCTTAATAAAGGTGTTGTGATCAGCACTACTAGTTGGAATAGCTTCTACCCACTTAGTAACGTAATCAACAACAACTAAAATATGTGTATACCCATTAGAGGAAGGAAATGGTCCCATATAATCAAAGCCCCAGACATCAAACGTTTCAATAACAAGTGAATAATTCATAGGCATTTCTTGGCGTCTACTGGTATTACCAATTCTTTGACATTCATCACAAGATAAGACAAACTTACGGCCATCCTTGAAGAGAGTAGGCCAATAAAAACCGGATTGTAACACCTTATGTGCAGTTCTATCTCCAGCATGGTGTCCTCCATAAGCTCTGGAGTGGCACTTGCGTAGGATCTGTTCCCGTTCATGCTTAGGTACACAACGTCTAGTAATACCATCTACTCCTTTATAATGATGTGGGTCATCCCAGAAGTAATGTCTCAAATCATGGAAGAACTTTTACATTTGCTGGTATGTGAAGCTAGGAGGTATAAACTTAGCAACAATGTAATTAGCATAATCAGCATACCAAGGAGTAGTACGAGAAGTATTTATGACAGCTAGTTGTTCATCAGGGAAGCTATCATCAATAGGTTGTGGGTCATCAAGTATATTCTCTAACCTAGACAAGTTATCTGCTACGGGGTTCTCAGCTCTCTTTCTATCAATAATATGCAAGTCAAATTCTTGCAGCAAGATAACCCATCTGATAAGTCTAGGTTCAGCATCTTTCTTTTCCATAAGGTATTTGATAGCAGCATGATCAGTGTGAATAGTTACTTTAGAATCAACAATATAAGGTCTAAACTTATCACATGCAAATACAACTGCTAAAAATTCCTTCTCCGTAGTAGCATAATTTCTCTAGGCACTATCTAGAGTTTTACTAGCTTATTGGATAACATTCAATTTCTTATCAACTCTTTGCCCTAGAACATCACCTACAGCATAATCACTAGCATCGCACATAATCTCAAAGGGTAAATTCCAGTCAGGAGGCTGGACAATAGGTGCAGAGATCAATGATTTCTTAAGTATTTCAAGTGCTTCTAAACAATCATCATCAAAGACAAAAGGAATATATTTTTGTAAGAGATTACTCAGAGGCCTGGAGATTTTGGAGAAGTCCTTAATGAACCTCCTATAAAACCCGGCATGGCCAAGGAAACTTCGTATACCTTTGATGTCCTTTGGACATGGCATCTTTTCAATAGCATCAACCTTAGCCTTGTCAACTTCAATACCTCTTTCAGAAATTTTATGCCCCAAGACAATGCCTTCATTAACCATAAAGTGGCACTTCTCCCAATTCAAGACAAGATTAGTGTCTTCACATCTCTGCAAAACTCGATCAAGGTTTCTCAAGCAATCATCAAAAGAAGTTCCATAAACGGAAAAATCATCCATGAAAACCTCAACAATCTTTTCACAAAAATCAGAGAATATAGCCATCATGCATCTTTGAAAGGTAGAAGGTGCATTACATAAACCAAAAGGCATACATCTATAAGCAAAGGTACTGAAAGGACAAGTAAAAGTGGTCTTTTCTTGATCCCCTTTTGACACGGGTATTTGAGAGAAACCAGAATAGCCATCTAGAAAGCTAAAATGAGTATGTTTGGATAATCTTTATAGCATTTGATCAATAAAAGGCAAAGGGTAATGATCTTTCTTAGTAGCTTTATTTAATTTGTGGAAATCAATTACCATCCTATAACCTGTAACAATTCTTTGTGGGATCAATTCATCTTTATCATTAGGAACAACAGTCATACCTCCCTTCTTAGGGACACAATGGACAGGACTTACCCACTGGCTATCAGCAACTGGATAGATTATACCTACCTCTAGAATCTTTAGTATTTCCTTCCTTACCATTTCTTTCATCTTAGGATTTAACCATCATTGATGATCAATAACCGGTTTAGCGTCCTCTTCCAATTTTATCTTGTGTTGGCGTAAAGTGGGACTAATGCCCTTAAGATCATCCAGAGTATACCCAATAGTAGCACGGTGCTTCTTCAGAGTTTTCAATAGTTTTTCTTCTTCCTGCTCTGAAAGGTTAGCACTAATAATAACAGGATATATCTTCTTTTCATCAAGATAAACATACTTAAGATTATAAGGTAATGGTTTAAGTTCAAACACAGGATCACCCTTGGGTGGAGGAGGATCCCCTAGGATTTCAACAGGCAAATTGTTTTTCAATACGGGTCCCTGCTTAAAGAATATTTCATCTATTTCCCTTCTCTCATTCATATACATATCATTTTCATGGTCTAGCAGATATTGTTCCAAAGGATCATTAGGAGGCACGGCAATAGAAGCACGACCAATAATTTCATCCTTACTAGGTAATTCTTTATCATGGGGTTGTCTACGAAATTTTGCAAAGTTAAAATCATGAGACATATCCCCTAAACCAACGGTAACAATATCTTTAACGCAGTCTATCTTAGCATTAACAGTATTTAAGAAGGGTCTACCAAATATAAGACAATCAGCGGGGTATTTAACCTTCCCACATAAAACTTCAACATCTCTAACAATCCCAACTGGTGAAATAGTGTCTCTATTAGCAAGCTTAATAGTAACATCAATCCCTTCTAACTCAACAGGTGCAATATCATGCATAATTTCTTTATATAAGGTATGAGGAATTATACTCGCGCTAGCACCTACGTCGCATAAACCATGATAGCAAAGATCTCCTATTTTAACAGAAATAACAGGCAGGCCTATAACAGGTCTATGTTTATTCCTAGCATCGGGTTTGGCTATTCTTGCAACTTCCTCTTGGAGGTAAATAACATATCCATCTAAATTTTCTACCAAGAGATCTTTAACCATAGCAACACTAGGTTCAACTTTAATTTGCTCAGAGGGTGTAGGTGTTCTAGTACTACTCTTACAAACCACAATTGAAGCTTTAGCATGATCCTTTATTCTAACAGGGAAATGTGGTTTCTTAATATAAGCAGTAGGAACAATAGGATCAACATTATAAGTGATAGTCTTTTCTTCAATTTTAACAGGTTCAACTACTTTTACTTCAATGGGAGGATGGTATTTAAACCACTTCTCCTTGGGAAGATCAACATGAGTAGCAAATGATTCATAGAAAGAAGCTACTATCTCAGAGTCAAATCCATACTTAGTGCTAAACTCACGGAAAACATCAGTATCCATAAAAGCTTTAACACAATCAAACTTAGGGGTCATACCTAACTCCTTACCTTTGTTGAGATCCCAGTCTTCAGAGTTGCATTTAATTCTTTCCAATAAATCCCATTTGAATTCAACCGTCTTCATCACAAAAGAACCAGAACAAGAATTATCGAGCATGGTGCAATTGTTGAGAGAAAGCCGAGCATAAAATTTTGAATGATCATTTTTCTTGAGAGCTCATGATTGGGGCATGAATATAACATTGACTTAAGCCTCCCCCAAGCTTGAGCGATGCTTTCTCCTTCGCGAGGCCAAAAATTACATATATAATTACGATCACGATGAACCTGATGCATAGGGTATAACTTCTGATGAAATTCCAACTTCAGTAGATTATAGTTCCATGATCCAATATCCTCACATAGCCTAAACCATGTTAATGCCTCTCCCTTCAAAGATAAAGGGAAGACCTTCTTCTTGATAACATCCTCGGGCATACCTGCAAGCTTAAATAATCCACAAACTTCATCCACATAGATTAGATGCAAATCGGAATGCAGTGTTTCGTCTCCTGTAAAAGGATTATCTAGCAGTTTCTCTATCATACCGGAAGGAATTTCAAAGCAAACATTTTCAGTAGGTGTAGTAGGTTGAGGAGCAACTCTTTGCTCTTCTGGTCGGGGTGAAGATACCCCGAACAAGCCCCTCAAAGGATGATGAGCCATAGTAACAAGTAACAGCAAATTTCAGCACACTATATAAAATTTTCCTTACCAAATTCCACTTACCAAAGGCATTTCACTCCCCGGCAACGGCGCCAGAAAAAGTCTAGATGACCCACAAGTGTAGGAGGTCTATCGTAGTCCTTTCGATAAGTAAGAGTGTCGAACCCAACGAGGAGCAGAAGGAAATGATAGGCAGTTTTCAGTAAGGTATTTTTTGCAAGCACTGAAATTCTAGGTAACAGATAGTTTTGTGATAAGGTAATTGGTAGCAAGTGACAAATAGTAAAAGTAAATAAGGTGCAGCAAGATGGCCCAATCCTTTTTGTAGCAAAGGACAAGCCTGGACAAATTCTTGTATGAAGGAAAACGCTCCCGAGGACACATGGGAATTATCGTCAAGCTAGTTTTCATCACGATCATCTGATTCGCGTTCGGTACTTTGATAATTTGATATGTGGGTGGACCGGTGCTTGGGTGTTTTCCTTACTTGGATAAGCCTCCCACTTATGATTAACCTCTAATGCAATCATCCGCAACTACAAAAGAAGTATTAAGGTAAACCTAACCATAGCATGAAACAAGTGGATCCAAATCAGCCCCTTACGAAGCAACGCATAAACTAGGGTTTAAACTTCTGTCACTCTAGCAACCCATCATCTACTTATTACTTCCCAATGCCTTTCTCTAGGCTCAAATAATGGTGAAGTGTCATGTAGTCGACGTTCACATGAAACCACTAGAGGAGAGACAACATACATCTCATCAAAATATCGAACGAATAACAAATTCATGTGGCTACTTATATGAAGACTTCTCCCATGTCCTCAGGAACAAAAGTAACTACTCACAAGACATAATATTGTTCATGATCAGAGGGGTATTAATATGCATAATGGATCTGAACATATGATCTTCCACCAAATAAACCAACTGGCATCAACTACAAGGAGTAATCAACACTACTAGCAACCCACAGGTACCAATCTGAGGTTTGGGTACACAGATTGGATACAAGAGATGAACTAGGGTTTGAGAGGAGATGGTGCTGGTGAAGATGTTGATGAAGACAACCCTCCCCAAGATGGGACAGTTGTTGGTGATGACGGCGGTGATGATTTCCCCCTCTCGGAGGGAAGTATCCCCGGCAGAACAGCTCTGCCGGAGCCCTAGATTGGTTTCTGCCAAGGTTCCGCCTCGAGACGGCGGCGTCTGGTCCCGAAAGCCTCCTCCTAATTTTTTCCAGGTCAAAACACTTCATATAGGAGAAGATGGCCATCGGGGGGCCCACGAGGCAGGGGCGCGCCCAGAGAGGGGGGGCGCGCCCCCACCCTCGTGGACAGGTGGTGGCCCCCCTGATGAATCTCTTTCGCCTGATATTTTTTATATTTTCTGAAACGATGTCCCGTGGAGTTTCAGAGCTTTTTGAGTTGTGCAGAATAGGTTTCCAGTGTTTGCTCCTTTTCCAGCCCAGAATTCCAGCTGCCGACATTCTCCCTCTTCATGTAAACCTTGTAAAATAAGAGAGAAAAGGCATAAGTATTGTGACATAATGTGTAATAACAGCCCATAGTGCAATATCAACATAAAAGCATGATGCAAAATGGACGTATCACAAAAGTAGGGTCATGTTTCATTCTAGCATTCAAAGACTTTTCTTTCAGCTTAGCTAATAGTTTCTTAAGATCATATCTATCTTTGCAAGCTAAAAGATCTCTAGTAGTTTCTTCATCCATAACATAACCCTCAGGCACAACAGGCAATTCATATCTAGGGGGAGAATCTTCATCATCACTTTCATCAATATTATCAGTTTCAATAATTTCATCCTCTCTAGCCCAAGCAAGTTGTTCATCAAGAAATTCACAGTATTATCAAGCATAGAAGTAGTTTCATCATAAGTATCATGCATAGCATAAGTGGAATCATCAATAACATGCAACATATCAGATTCAATAGAAGGTGTAGGTGTCGCTAATTTACTCATAACAGAAGGTGAATCAAGTGCAGAGCTAGATGGCAGTTCCTTACCTCCCCTCGTAGTTGAGGGAAATATCTTGGTTTTTTCATCTCTCAAGTTCTTCATAGTGATCAACAGATATAAATCCCAAGTGACTCAAAGAATATAGCTATGCTCCCCGGCAACGGCACCATAAAATAGTCTTGATAACCCACAAGTATAGGGGATCGCAACAATTTTCGAGGGTAGAGTATTCAACCCAAATTTATTGATTCGACACAAGGGGAGCCAAAGAATATTCTCAAGTATTAGCAGTTGAGTTGTCAATTCAACCACACCTGAAAGACTTAATATCTGTAGCAAAGTATTTAGTAGCAAAGTAGTATGGAAGTAACGGTATCAGTGGCAAAAGCAATAGTAGCAGTTTTGTAGTAATTGTAACAGTGACAGCGGAAAAGTAACTAAGCAAGGATCAATATGTGAAAAGATCATAGGCATTGGATCAGTGATGGATAATTATGTCGGATGCGATTCCTCATGCAACGGTTATAACATAGGGTGACACAGAACTAGCTCCAGTTCATCAATGTAATTTTGGCATGTATTCCAAATATAGTCATACGTGCTTATGGAAAAGAACTTGCATGACATCTTTTGTCCTACCCTCTCATGGCAGTGAGGTCCTATTGGAAACTAAAGGATATTAAGGCCTCCTTTTAATAGAGTACCGGACCAAAGCATTAACACTTAGTGAATACATGAACTCCTCAAACTACGGTCATCACCGGGAGTGATCCCGGTTATTGTCACTTCGGGGTTGCTGGATCATAACACATAGTAGGTGACTATTGACTTGCAAGATAGGATCAAGAACTCACATATATACATGAAACCATAATAGGTTCAGATTTGAAATCATCGCACTCGGGCCCTAGTGACGAGCATTAAGCATGGCAAAGTCATAGCAACATCAACCTCAGAAAATAATGAATACTAGGGATCAAACCCTAACAAAACTAACTCCATTAAATGGTAAATCTCATCCAACCCATCACCGTCTAGCAAGCCTACGATGGAATTACTCACGCACGGCGGTGAGCATCATGGAATTGGTGATGGAGGAAGGTTGACGATGACGATGGCGACGGATTCCCCTCTCCGGAGCCCCGAACGGACTCTGGATCAACCCTCCCAAGAGAGATTAGGGCTTGGCGGCGGCTCCGTATCGTAAAACACGATGAATCCTTCTCTCTAATTATTTTCTCCCCGAAAGTGAATATATGGAGTTGGAGTCGAGGTCGGTGGAGCCTCAGGGGGGGCCATGAGACAGGGAGGGTGCCCAGGGGGGCAGGCGTGCCCCCACCCTCGTGGACAGGGTGTGGGCCCAGGTCTTGATTCTTTCGCCAGTATTTTTTATAAATTCCAAAAATATTCTCCGTGGATTTTCAGGTTATTCCGAGAACTTTTATTTCTGCACAAAAATAACACCATGGCAATTCTGCTGAAAACAGCGTCAGTCCAGGTTAGTTCCATTCAAAGCATGCAAGTTAGAGTCCAAAACAAGGGCAAAAGTGTTTGGAAAAGTAGATACGTTGGAGACGTATCACCGACCAGGAACCTAACCCAATACTGATGGAGAAGAAGAAGAAGAAAGAACTCCAACACAAGTAAACATCGCTCTCGCGTCAAGTCATCGGAAACCTGCACCTGCAACTGTTGTTGTAGTATATGTGAGCCACGAGGACTTAGCAATCCCATAACCATGGGTATCAAGACTAGCAAAGCTCAATGGGTATGGAAAGGTTAAGTGGTGAGGTTGCAGCAGCGGCTAAGCATTGTATGGTGGCTAACTTATGATTACAAGAATAAGAAGAGCCTCTACGCAAACGGTCGCAAACTATTAATGATTGCTAAGTGATCATGAACTACCTATGAGTCAAACATAACCCCACCGTGTTCTCTTCTCAAAATGAAAAGAGACGATCACGGTTACTCACGCGGTTGGTGTATTTTATTTCAGATCCACTGTCAAGTTTTCTACAACCGGAGATTAACAAATTCCAATCTACCACATAACTGCGGGCACGACTTTTGAAAGATCATAACCCTGCAGGGGTGTTCCAACTTAGCTCATCACAAGCTCTCGCGATCAGCAGAGGTAAAACCTCTTATCTTAGGGACAACCCGATCAGACTCGGAATCTCGGTGCACAAGACATTTTGACAATGGTAAATCAAGTCCAGCAAGACCTCCCGGCGTGCCGACACCCTGATAGTAGCCACGCGTATCTCGTCTCGGGCCACGTCCGGATGAGCTACGCGTACAGAACTGAAGTCCTTGGGTTGCCCCCAAGTAGCCCACACAGTGCTTTAGTTTGGACCAACACCATCAGCACTGCCCCCTATATTATGTTGAATTAAGAATCCCCAGAGACGCGGCCCCCTATGCAAAATTAATTAATTAATTAATAGTTTTATTATGTTGGGAAATTAAAACCAAAGTTGGGCCTTGCTGGAGGAGTTTTATTCAAAGCGAACTGTGAAGGGGGCCCCATAACCCCAACCGCGTTAGGAACGCAAAATCAAGGAACATAACACGTGTTTAACGGTTCTTAAGGTGGCATGAGTGGAACAAAACACCGAGCAAAAGGCCAAGATCCTTCCACCCATTGCCAAGTATATAGGTGCATTAATTATAGTAATAGATATTGTGATATTCCAAATATCCAAGTTCCGACATGGAGCAATCTTCATCTTCACCTGCAACTATCAATGCTATAAGAGGGGCTGAGCAAGCGGTAACATAGCCATACAACAGTTTGTTTGGATGGTGTCAAAGGTTAGAGCCTATTTCATGGCATAATGGGAGGCTTG
Organism: Secale cereale; assembly: GCA_902687465.1. Lineage (NCBI taxonomy): Eukaryota > Viridiplantae > Streptophyta > Magnoliopsida > Poales > Poaceae > Secale > Secale cereale. The sequence continues at coordinate 598,199,133 of LR738714.1, forward strand.
ATAAACAAGTGGTGGGTAGCACGACATATAGCGATAACATCTATACAACTAGCATAGCAATGATAGTAATGAGATCCAAGGTGACAGTCATCTTGACTGAGATCCCGCAAGGAAGAAGAACGAGTCCATTAAGAAGACGAAGCCACGAAGACTAACCAAACGTAGTTGAACGAATCCTCACGGTCGCAACGAAACAGGAACTAACGAGAAGAAGCAAATAACAAGGTAAACACGCGACACATAAACAAGACATGATGCTACATGATGCTTTACATGGCAAGGGATGGTGCATACAAGAACAACACAACAAAACAAGTTTAAATGAGGTCGGAAACAACATATAACAATTCCAGTAAGTCCTCATATGCAAATTTCGAAATTGGTCCAGATCTGAACAAACCTTAAGTTAAAGTTGTTAAACAGCAAGTTAAGATGCACCATGATGATCTACACGAAATTCTAGTCAAATTACATATAAAGTTCATTTAATTCGGAGCTACGGCCTAGAAGATATGAGCAAAACAAGTGACACATGGCATTGATGCAAAATGCATTCAAACATCATGCACACACTCTCAAAATATGGATGCAACATGACATGATGCATCTACATGCAAAACCAAGCAAGTTTCATATAAAGCGTGCTCAAAACAGAGCAACGGTTCAACACATACACATGAAACAAGTTTAAAAGGACAAGATGTCCAAAACAGCAACTAGGCATTTTACAAGCGTCAAAACAACATGCTAAAAGATGAGGATAGGCCCAAGCATGGCATGAACTTAAAGTACAGATATCATGCTTCAAAGATCAACAAGGATCAGGTTCATAGGCATCAAGACTAATCCAACATGATCAAGGCAACAAGCAAACTTTATATCACAGATAATGACTTAGTGAAAAACAGAGCATATACATGAGCAGAGTTAATATGGTGACATGTTGGAGGCAAGAAATAATTAAGCTACATCACGAGAACATGGCAAGCAAAAGCATGGCATGCTAGAACACAACATGGAGCTCAAGGAACACAAGATGGCATATACATGGGAGCAACAGGTTCATGGCATTCATCAAAACAAGATGCAAACATGATATAGCAGATTCTCAGACTTAGAGAAAAACAGAGTAAGGCTGAAAATAGATTCATGATGCATACTTTAAGGCAACAAAAGTAAATGCTACAGGAACAATTCATGGCATCAAAGGGCATGGAAAGCATTTACATGTCAATCATTACAAAACATGATTAATGAGCTACTGCTACAAATCACTAGAACATGCTCAAAATATCATGACAAGATTGCAAAAGATAACAGATTCACAGACTTAGTGAAATAACTGAACATGGCAGGAACAACGACAAGTAGGCATGTTTGCAAGCTTGTGCAACTCATCTCAAAGCATATCATGGCATGTGGATATAACCAACAGCAAGAGGACATGTTTATGCAGCTACTCATGGCAATAACATGGTCATAGGATGCATAGAACACTAGCTATTCACATGGCAAAATTGAACTTACTGATAACAGGCTGACAGAAACATTATTTAGCAATTTGAGAGCATGGTTAACACAAACTACAGCATGCAATAATTGCAAAGAAGGGCATGGATGGATAGAGCATTACATGGACAAGATGGGGTCTATTCCTACATGAATAGATCTTGTCTACATCATGTCACCGTTCTTATTGCATTACTCCGTTTCTCCATGAACTTAATCCACTAGATGCATGCTGGACAGCGGTCGATGTGTGGAGTATTAGTAGTAGATGCAGAATAATTTCGGTCTACTAACCTTGGACGTGATGCATATATACATGATAATTGCCTTGGGTATCGTCATAATTATTTGATCTTCTATCAATTGCCCAACAGTAATTTGTTTACCCACTGTATGCTATTTTCTCGAGAAAAGCCACTAGTGAAATATACGGCCCCGGGGTCTATCTTTTATCATATTGCTTTCAGATCTATTTTTCATTGTATTTGTTTTCAGATCCATTATTACAAAAACCCAAAAATACTTTGCTGCACTTTTTATTTGTATCCTTTATTTTGCGTTTTATTCTGATTTATTTATCCAATCCAATACAGATTAATCTATCATTTTATCGAGGAGGGATTGACAACCCCTCTTACGAGTCGGATTGCAAGTATTTGTTCTTTGTGTGCAGATACCGTTTACGTAGTGTTGCTTGGTTCTCCTACAGGTTTGATAACCTTGGTCTCACAACTGAGGGAAATACCTACCATAGATGTACTGCATCATCCCTTCCTCTTTGGTGACATACCGACGTAGTTTCAAGCCACATCAGGCTCCCCAAAGGAGGGACTGAGCAGAAGAAGACAAGAGCCCGTCAAAGGTCTCAAAGACCTGTCCTGCGACCTCCGCCGCACTCGCAGGCTACTTATGGTGCCCTGCACCGGAGGTGCCTAACCTTAAGAAGCCTGGTCTTGGTATCCGACCAGGGGCCCATCGGGCCAGGAGCAAAGAAGGAACCCTAGATAGGCGCTGGAGACCTTCTT
>LR738714.1:598201745-598231856 GCA_902687465.1 Secale cereale
CCCCAAGACAGGAGCAACGGTGCCCAAGATCGCATCTACCCTTTTGTAAAACCCTAGATCTCCACTGTCTATATAATGGGAGGTCAGGGTGCCCCTAATGTCAGATAGCAACTCTCGGTAGCACATCAAACACTATTGTACACCCTCGCACGAGATATCCCTCCACCATAAATAATCAAAGCAAGCATGATGTAGGATTTTACTCTATGGGGCAGAGACTAAATACAGAAGAGATTAACTACAGCGAGGAAGCTAAGCAAGCTATGTCATGTGTTGTGTGCAAACTGGCAAAGTGACCCGTTGCGTTATGTGGGTCGCTTTGCTGGTTTGCACATAATACAGTGAACGGTAATGCATTCCCTTTAATCATTGTGCCGAACAGATCAACGAGAGGACACAAAGGAAAAATACTTTCCCATGCTCATGTGGTACATCATCAAAGCATAGTTCAGACCTATGTCATGTGTGTGCTTTATTTCTGCCGGCCAGGATAAGATAATTAGCCGCTAGTGGAAGTGCCATTATCCGAGTCTTTGGCCCATGGGCTGATTACTCACTCGGTCATGGCCCTAGGCCCATGACTACCTACCCGATGACCTATATATTGGAGGCGTTGGCAACTCTAGCCGACACACTCAGTTACTCATTGGGCATAGCCCTAGCCGTCAGTCTACTATTCCAATCACCGTTGCTGTTTCCGGTGATCCCATCCCGTCGATCTCGTGCACAGCCGTTTGAGAGAGAGGCCTCCGGAATCCCGCCCTTTGCGATCCTCCACCGGGAGAAAGGCGGTAAGGTTTTTGGGGAGCGTCTCGGTGCGACTGCTCCAGTTCATCTTCGTCCTCTGCTTCAACTACTTCTCCGACACCGATGCCATGGCTAACGACGACTCACGGAAGAGAAGGACTGCGGAGAAAGCCGCCACCGCCGCAGCGTTAGCGTGGCCTACCGGAGGGTATGCTATGTGCATCCTTTTTTACTAGTTCATATGCTAGCCGTATTTACCGTGTTTGTAGACGTTTCAATTATACGGTCGATACGTCCTCACATGATTAGATATCGGTACGAGCTTCATACTTTTAGTGCCATGTTCTTGATTTATTGAAAGTGCTCATATTTCCATCATAATGAACTCCCAAAAATACACTACCACCCCGGGTCAACCTTTACCCAGTCTTTGGAACTTGAAACCCCAACAGAAAAACTTTGTCAGTTCCAACTAGCAGCACTGAAAATGAGTACATGCAAGCCCTCATTCCATTTATCTTTACACATATACAGCAACAGCTTCTGGCCCTTGATTCAAAACCCAGGAACCAAGCTCGTTTCAAGTAAAATAAGCGAGGGAATCATTCTCACTTGATTGGAGAGAGAAAGTGACACATCCTAGTTTCGTTCACACCAAGAAGGAGCCGAACCGGACATTAACAATCCATGTACGCTGCAGCTGCCCAAACAGCCGCGCCCCTTCAGACTCCAGTTTCTGGACAACTTCCCGGCGCAAGCAATGCCATATATATAGTCAACTTGCTCTAGCTAGCGAGAGAAGTCATGGCCGGAGGCGTAGCAGAGCAGCAGCCATAGGGACCGATAGGCGAAGACTGCTGGACCGATGGCCGTGGCGGCGGCAGAGAAGGCGGTGCGGTGCCTGGGCCTCGGGTTCGACATGACGTGCGACCTCCGGCTCAAGTTCTGCAAGCACTCCGGCGGCTGCGTGGTCGCCAGGAGCTCCGGCGAGGCGGCGCCGGCCGCCGTGCCGGGCGTCGGCGTGGTCCGCGACATGCCCGCCGACGTCAAGTGCGGCAAGGGCGACCGCGTCCGCTTCAAGTCCGACGCGCTCGAGTTCAACAAGGTTAGCACGCCCCATACTTAACACAAGCATTTATTCTGCATGAAGCATGATCAAAGTTTCCGATCGTCCGGTCGCTTCTTCCATCCGATCGAGCTTCCTTTCCGTGTCGCGAGATTGCACTTACGTGCACGCCGCTAGTAAGTAGGAGTAGAAGAAGAAATTGGAGCCAAGCAGACGCAATGGAGTGAAATTTAATTAAGCTATTTCTTGTTAACTTCTCTAAAACTTTGGCCAAATCATTCAAGCGTTGCTGATAAGATTAGGTACGAGAAACTGGAGCAACACGAAACGCAACGAACTGAAGTAAGATTTAGTGCTCTTTGTCCTTGTGCCGTTGGGAAAGCTCTCTGAAACTTTTGCTGGCTTTTTGCATTTGGACAATGAAGAAGCATCGTAAGCAATCAGTTCGTTCCGGAATTAGCCGTCGGATTAAATTAGTTCGTCGTGGTATGGAAAGCAACCCAAGTACTAGTAGCACGGTTGGTGTGAATGGTGGCTGCTATTTTAATTTGATTTGTTATTTTGAGAATGTGAATGGTGGCTGCTTGCGGAGCTTTCCCTCATTAAATACCCATTTTGGAGGTGCTGACCACGCCTGTGCGGTCCTACGTGATTCTCACGAACTGCACCAATCATCCACCTCTCTCTGGTAATTTTAAAAAAAAACCATCGACGCGTTCCTTCGACATTTGTCCGGGAGTTTAACCAACATTTGTCCGTATTTCGGTGCACCGTCGGCGTCAAACGCTCTGCGTTCCGCGGGATCAAAATCAACCGTCCAAGATGAAGATCAGATAGGAGTACTACTAGCGGTAGATTTGATTGGCCATAGCGTGTGGTCCTGCTGTCCTCATTACATTATCCACTGTACTTACAATTTCTTTGTAAATTCAAGTCAAATTTGGCTCCACAATTATGGCCACCCCTTGCATAAACAAACATCGCCTCGAATCGTGACAGTGCACTAGCACCTGTTTGACTTTCACCTCGATGTTCTTTCTTACTGAAGGAGTACGTGCTAGTTGTAGTAATGTGAAAGGGAAATGTGGTTAGTATAGGGAATTAATTTGGTTGAGATGCGTGCGTGCAGATGTCGGAGGTGTTCAACCAGCGGAGCGCGGTGGAGGGGAAGATCCCGTCGGGGCAGTTCAACGCGTGCTTCGACCTGGACAGCGGGTCGTGGGCGCAGGACGCGTCCTCCACCAAGTGCCTCGCCATGGACGGCTACTTCATCTCCCTCCTCGACCTCCGCCTCGACCGCCGCCCGCTCGCCCTCGCCGCCCACGTCCTCCGCGACGTCCCCGCCGCCTGGGACCCCGCCGCCATCGCCAGGTTCCTTCTCCCCTCCCTTCCCTCCTACACGACTTTGACTGGTTCCACGTCCGGGTTCGTGCCGACCGGCCCCGTGCACGCAAAGCAGTTCAGACGTCCATACCTCTGACTGCAAGCAGAGAACAACGTGGTTCAGAGCATTAATCTAGCGCCAAGTAGATGGTACGATGTCCATTTTTCTTCTTCTCTGCCCGTCTTTGTTGAACGTACTACAAGTACAGCATGTGGCGCCCTGGGCTCCGAACGTGGCGCCATTGACAAACCGGAGCGAGACACATGCCGCCGGCGATTTGGTCTCATCAGGCCTACATGCAGGCGCGTAGTTTTCTGACAGTGAGCTGACACTGACAGTCCGGTCGACAGACAACACCCCACCTTGTATGAACCCTGAAATGTGAAGGAACGTTCACTGACCGGGCGATGCGCGTGCGTGCGTGCGTGCAGCTTCATCGAGAAGTACGGGACCCACGTGGTGGTGGGGCTGAGCATGGGCGGGCAGGACGTGGTGTACGTGCGGCAGGACGCGTCGTCGCCGCTGTCGCCGTCGGAGATCAGGGGCCATCTCGACCGCCTCGGCGACCAGCTCTTCACCGGCGCCTGCGCCGTGCCGCCTCCCCACTCCAAGCCCAGATCCAAGCTCGCCAAGACGCCGGAGGCCTTCAACGTGTTCGACGCGCAGGTGGCCCAGCAGCGGCTGCAAGGGATCACCACCCTCGTCTCCTCCAAGGAGGTAATTACAATTATCAGTGCCAAAATAAATGTCTCAACTTTGTACTAACTTGACGTACTTAATCTTGTGGCACAGTAAAAATCTTACTCAATCTTACTCAGTTGGTTGTGTGTTTTTCGTGGTGTGCAGGGAGTGACGGTGATATACTCGAAGCGGGGAGGGAACACGACGGTGAGCAGCCACGCGGAGTGGCTGCCGACGGTGGCGGCGGCGCCCGACGTCATCAACGCCAAGCTTGTGCCCATCACCTCGCTGCTCCGAGGCGTCGCCGGCACCGGCTTCCTCTCGCACGCCATCAACCTCTACCTCAGATGTGAGCGCGCCTATACCTCACCTGTCGTCACACCCCTTTGCTTAGCCTAATTAATTAAAACCAGCGTACAGCAATTAGTGCAGCGTAGAGAAATTTCTTTCGAGAATTAATACTGCAAGCAAGTACTGGCCCGTGCTTAATAGTTACGGAGCACTGCACCCAAAAGTGACACGTGATCTGCCGAATGACTGTTACAGATAAGCCGCCGTTGGCTGACCTGAGGTACTTCCTGGATTTCCAGCATCACAGGATGTGGGCCCCGGTGCTCGGCGAGCTGCCCCTCGGCCCGTGCTCCAACCGCCGGGGCTCCGGCCCGGCCCTGCATTTCAGCCTGCTCGGCTCTAAGCTCTACGTCAGCTACAGCCAGGTATTACTTTTTTTTTGTTGGAAAATCACAGACCTTCTCGTCCTTCTCAAATGGTTCCATGGTTGATGTGTGCCGTGCATGATCATGTATAAATTCATGTGGCATGACGAAAATGTATGGAACATTAACGCAGGTGGTGGTGTCGAATTTGCCGGTCACCGGGATGCGGCTGCACCTGGAGGGCAAGAAAAACAACAGGCTAGGCATCCACCTGCAGCACCTGTCGGCCACCCCGACGTTCATCGCCGCCGTGCAGGCGCAGGCCGACATGGCGCCGGCGTGGCGGGGCTCCGAGGCGGTCGCCGACGACCACCGCTACTACGAGCCGGTGCAGTGGCGGATGTTCGCGCACGTCTGCACCGCGCCGGTCAAGTACGACCCGCGGTGGCATCACCACTCCGACGACGACGGCCGCCGCGCCGCCTACGTGGTGGCCGGCGCGCAGCTCCACGTCAGGGCGCACGACTCCACCACCGTGCTGCACCTCCGGCTACTCTACTCGGAGCTCCCCGGCTACGCCGTGGTGCAGTCCAGGTGGGGGCGCGGCACGGCGAGGACGGCGTCGGGGAAGTCATCGTCGTCGTCGGCGTCGAGCTTCCTGTCCATGCCCTTCTCGGGGTCCTCTTCGTCGTCGTCGTCCGGCGGCGGCCAGAAGCGAGGCGTCCCGCTGGTGGTGGCCAACATCAACTCGGGCGTGTTCGCCGGCGGGCCGCCCGTGCCCGTGGGCGCGCAGAAGCTGCTCAAGTTCGTGGACACCTCGCAGGTGACCATGGGCCCGCACGACAGCCCCGGGTACTGGCTCGCCACCGGCGCCAGGCTCGACGTCGACAAGGGCAAGATCTCGCTGCACGTCAAGTTCTCCCTGCTCGCCCCGTCTCCTTACTGACAGTTCCACAGTCTGTACAGTTCTCCTGATGCCAAATGCTAACTGAACCCTGTAATTAACATCACAAGGCTCCCTGATTCTCTTATTTCCTGGCCCCATCCTTCTGGATATTTTTTGTTGTCGGATCCTGCAAATGTTGCTGTGCAACGAGTGTAAATTCATACTGTGTAAAACCAGAGGTATTGTTTTGATAGAGCAAGGAAAAAGATTCATGGATACAGGTCATACAGCCAATCTAATGTTGGGTCCTCAATATATTTCAAAATTTTCAATACGGCGCTTGTCACTCACAGGATTAATAAGAACATGCAGTACGAACATGACCCAAAGGCAGGGAGAAGCTATGTACGATTACAGATCAAACCACAGAAATACATTCAACGACTGCATCCAAATGCACACAAGGTTTGCAGTACTTCGTAGCCACATGTACAACAACACATCTGAGTTAACAATTACAATCACTCTTCGGCGATCATTCTAGCACAAGAATCAACAGGTTCAAATATATGTACAAGACCAACAACGACCTGATGGTCGCACTCAGCCGAATATCGTGCTCCGTCTCATTCTGTTCTGGAGATCGAACATCTTCCTGACAAAGTTCTTCTGCTTCTTGATGTGAAGCAGCTTGTCATAGACACACCACGGAAAGCTGATGAGGTGTGGCCGGTGATCATATCCTTCATTGTAGCAACCCCAGTACTCAGGGTGATAGGTAACATGATACCAAGCGGATGCCTTGGCGTCCGAGGCCTCGTGACCATCTCCGCTCTCATCTGAACCCATGTCGCTGAACCATGACCTTGCTTCCTTCCGCAAAGATTTCACCGCCAGTCTGATAGCATCGGCGTCGTTCTTCTTGGTAAAATTCTTTGCCATCTTAAGAATGCATCCACTTATTATCTCAGCCTCGCTACTTATTCCGTAGTGCTCCATCAGATTACCCAACTTGAAGTCATACTGTTCCTTGAACCACACAGCTTCGCTAATGTAGTTTTGGTAGCCATCAACTATCAAATCAGTGTCATAAGACCGCCTTGCCACATCCTTTGTGAAGTGTCCAATGTGAGGGTTCTGCTTCTTAATTTCCCGGTACAGCTTCCCTATTACTCCCTCAGACACATAGGTAGCCCTGTCGAGCTTCTCCATGAAATCTGGATACTCCTTCACATGTAGTTCAGGCGGAATTTGAGCCGGCACTCCTGTCTTTGGGTAATCAACAGCAATGGAGAAGAGCTCTGCCAGCTTAATGCATGGTGTACTTTCAGCCTTCAAGCTTTCCCTATCCGCAAAGACTACGTGCGCGTTGGAAATGAGTCCCAGACTCTCGTTAACTATGTAATTTGTGAAATACTCATGTACTTCCTGCACAATATTAGAGTGGTCCTTTTAGCCTTACAAGATGCTTGGAATTTCCTTGCAAGTAATAGACAATGAGAAGAAACAGATTTATCTTCCTACTTCCTCCGATCCAAAACATAGGTCCTTTTAGTTTTTTCAATTCCATCCAAAATGTCGGTCCTTCTACATTCGCAAACACATCTCATGTGTTCCAATCTAGCCCCACATTAGTTTCATCAAGAATTGAGCCTATACTGTAGCACATGTTAAATTATGATCCAAATTATACCATGTTGGACTAGACGTAGTACAACAGGTGTGGGCCTTTCCGTTGACGTCGACGTGTACGAGTACAACTCGTTTACTTGTCCTCCAAGGACTCTTATGTATTGCCCTCAATATATACCCCATGTAGTCGCACCTAAGACGGCCTGTCGTCTCGTGCTTGTAATACTCCTTCTCATAGTGATTGCGCCTTCGTGCGTCCGTGGTTTTCTCCCGCAAGGGTTTCCACGTAAAAATCCGTGTCTCTTTGTCTCGTTTATTCTCGTTATTATCTAACAAGTGGTATCAGAGCCAAGTTCGCTAGATACGAGATTTGAGACGGGAGATTAGGGTTGCGGCTGTGCGCGCCGCCGCCGTCCTGCGATTTGTCGATCGGTTCAAGTTGGAGATTCGTCTGCGTATCCGACATCGATTGCTGGTAGCTGTACCAGCTGCAGCCGCGCGTCACCGAGACCGACCGGATTTCCCATCGCGCATCGCTTCGGAAGTGCGGCCACGTCTTCCACAGCAGCCTTGCTTCAAGTCCAGAGTACTACTTCGAGTCCCGACGCGAGTACTACTTCAAGCATCGATCGGCTCCAAGTTCAACTGTTCATCACGTGAAGACAAAGCAAATAATTGACATTACTACTTCAACTAGTACTGTCATAGCTGAATCACGTTCAGTTTTTTCTTTTCTATTCCGTTGCTACATCCACATCCGTGATCTATCAGGTGCTATCTGTTTTATTCCGATTCTTTGCTCGCATATTAAATTCTGTCAAGAATTATTCTACTCCGACTTGTACTACTTTGTGCACAGATTTGTTCGACTCATGGCATCCATGAAGTACGATCTTCCGCTGCTGGACCGTGACACAAGGTTTACCCTATGGCAAGTCAAGATGCGGGCGTTGTTGGCACAGGCCGACTATGATGATGCACTGGATAGTTTTGGGAAGGACCGAATTCAGGACTGGACTGCTGATGAGAAAAGAAGAGATCGTAAGGCTTTGTCACAAATTCAACTCCATTTGCATAATAATATTTTGCAGGAAGTTTTGAGCGAGAAAACTGCCGCCGCTCTATGGTTAAAGCTGGAAAGCATTTGCATGACAAAAGATCTTACCAGCAAGATGCATCTGAAGCAAAAATTATTCCTGCACAGGTTACCCGAAGGAGGTATTGTTTTGAATCATATTTCTGAATTTAAAGAGATCATACCCGATCTAGCTGCAATGGAGGTTAAGTATGAAGAGGAAGATACTGCTTTAATGCTACTTTGTTCATTGCCAAGTTCTTATACCAATTTTAGAGACACCATATTATACAGTCGTGATACTCTCACACTTAATGAAGTTTATGAAGCTTTGAACTCTATGGAGAAGATGAAATTAATGGTGCCTCATGATGGTTCGAGTTCATCCCAAGCCGAGGGATTATCTGTTCGTGGCAGAACAAAGGAGAAGAACTCCAATAATGGAAACAGAGGCAAAAGTAAGAACGGCCATAGGGGCCGGTCACAATCCAGAGACAAGAAGTATTGCAGATATTGCAAGAGAGACTGGCATGACATCTCCGAGTGTTTCAAGTTGCAGAACAAGGAAAAGAGAAAAGGTAATAAACAAGGTGAAAATTCTGCTAACGTTGCTCGTGATGATAGTTCCGATGATGCTCTTGTCGTTACTGCTGGATGTGCTGAGACCAATGATGAGTGGGTACTTGACACTGCATGTACTTTTCATATGTGCCCGCATAGAGATTGGTTTACTACTTTTGATTCCACTACTGCTGCTGGTTCCGTTTTGGGTTTTGATAATTCACCATGCAAGATTGAAGGCATAGGTTCCGTTCGAATCAAGATGTTTGATGGCACAATCAGAACTTTGACAGATGTTCGGTATATTCCGAAGATGAAGAGAAATCTTATCTCTGTGAGTGCCCTTGATGCAAAGGGGTACAAGTATTCAGGTGGAGATAGTGTTTTGAAGGTCACTAGAGGTTCCCTTATTGTGATGAAAGGTGACTTAAGTTCGACCAATGGTCTTTATTACCTTCGAGGTTCTACCGTTTCAGGTAATGCTACTCCAGTTATTTCAAAGAATTCTGATTGTGATGCTGCTAACCTTTGGCATATGCGTCTTGGACATATGAGTGAACTTGGTTTGGCAGAGTTAAATAAGAGAGGTCTTCTGAAAGGATACGAAACTGGTAAATTGAAATTTTGTGAGCATTGTATCTTCGGCAAGCACAAGAGGGTGAAGTTCAATACTTCGACTCATACAACTGAAGGTATTCTTGATTATGTGCATTCTGATTTATGGGGACCATCTCGCAAGAAGTCACTAGGTGGTGCTAGTTACATGCTGACCATAATTGACGATTATTCAAGAAAAGTTTGGCCTTATTTCTTGAAGCATAAATGGCAAGCATTCTCAGCTTTTAAGGAGTGGAAGATTATGATTGAAAGACAAACTGAAAAGAAGGTAAAAATACTTCGCACTGATAATGGTATGGAATTCTGTTCTAAGCAATTTAAGAATTATTGCAAGTCTGAAGGCATTGTTAGACACTACACCGTTCCTTATACTCCTCAACAGAACGGTGTTGCTGAGCGTATGAACAGGACCATTATTTCCAGAGCCCGTTGCATGTTGTCTAATGCAGGTTTGCATAAGCGTTTTTGGGCTGAGGCCGCTTCCACTGCTTGTTATCTCATTAACCGTTCACCATCTATTGCTCTTAATAAGAAAACTCCAATTGAGGTATGGTCTGGTTCACCTGCTGATTATTCACAGTTGAGAGTTTTTGGTTGCACTGCTTATGCTCATGTTGATAATGGAAAATTAGAGCCTAGGGCTGTTAAGTGCATCTTTCTTGGTTATAAGTCTGGTGTTAAAGGTTTTAAATTGTGGAATCCTGAAACCCAGAAGGTTGTTATTAGCAGAAACGTCATCTTTAATGAATCTGCTATGTTACATGATGTTTCATCTACTAATGTTCCTGTTGAGAGTGAACAGCAGGCTACTATTCAGCATCCTACTGTTCAGGTGGAGCATGTTATTGATTCAGGTGATACATCTGGTAATGAAATTTTTGATGCACATGATGAACCCGTCATTGATGATGAACATGTCACTCCCACTCCAAATCAGCCTATTGTTCCACCCGGTTGGAATCTTGCACGTGACAGAGTTAGGCGGGGTACTGATAAACCTAAAAGGTTAATTGAAGAGTGCAATATTGTTTCTTTTGCTTTATCTGTTGCAGAGGAAATTGAAGGTAATGCTGAGCCTTCTTCATATTCCGAGGCTATTATTTCTGGTGATAGTAATAAGTGGATGACTGCAATGCATGATGAGATGGAATCACTTGAAAAGAATGACACTTGGGATTTAGTAAGATTACCGAGAGAGAAGAAACCTATTCGTTGCAAGTGGGTTTTCAAGAGGAAAGAAGGTGTTTCTCCTAATGATGAGACAAGATATAAAGCAAGGTTAGTTGCTAAAGGTTATAGCCAGATTCCAGGTATTGACTATAACGAAGTCTTTTCTCCTGTTGTGAAGCATAGCTCTATTCGCACTTTACTCAGTATTGTTGCCATGAATGATTTTGAGCTTGAACAATTGGATGTTAAAACTGCATTCTTACATGGAGAATTAGAAGAGGATATTTATATGGAACAACCTGAAGGTTTTGTTATTCCTGGAAAAGAAAAGCTTGTCTGCAAGTTAAATAAATCTCTTTATGGATTGAAGCAATCCCCTAGACAGTGGTACAAGAGATTTGACACCTTTATGCTCTCAAGGTTTCAAAAGGTCTAAATATGATAGTTGTGTTTATTTGAAAACTGTCAAAGGTTCAACTATTTATTTGCTCCTTTATGTTGATGATATGCTAATTGCTGCAAAGAGTATGTCAGATATTAATGAACTAAAGAAGCAATTGAGTAATGAATTTGAGATGAAGGATTTGGGTGCAGCAAAGAAAATTCTTGGCATGAAAATATCCAGAGATAGGCCGTCTGGAAAGGTATATCTAAGTCAGAAGGGATATATTGATAAAGTTCTTCGTCGTTTTAATATGCATAATACCAAGCCAGTAAGTACTCCGTTAGCTGCACACTTCAAATTATCATCAGCTTTATGTCCTAAGTCAGATGCAGATATTGAGTACATTTCTAGAGTTCCCTATTCGAGTGCAGTTGGTTCACTTACGTATGCCATGGTTTGTTCCCGTCCGGATTTATCATATGCATTGAGTGTTGTCAGTAGATATATGGCTAATCCTGGAAAGGAGCATTGGAGAGCAGTTCAGTGGATTTTAAGATACCTGCGAGGTACTTCTAATGCTTGTTTACAGTTTGGGAAAACTAGAGATGGACTTGTTGGTTTTGTTGATTCTGATTTTGCTGGTGATTTGGATAAGAGAAGATCACTCACAGGTTATGTTTTCACCATTGGTGGTTGTGCCGTGAGTTGGAGAGCAACTTTGCAGTCTATTGTGGCTTGTTCCACTACTGATGCCGAGTATATGGCTATTTCTGAGGCATGCAAAGAAGCTATCTGGTTGAGAGGTTTGTACGCTGAGCTTTGTGGAGATTTATCTTGCCCTACCGTATTTAGTGACAGTCAAAGTGCTATATATCTTACAAAGAATCCAATGTATCACGAGAGAACGAAGCACATTGATGTCAGATTTCACTATATTCGAGATGTTGTTGCTGAAGGTGATTTGAAGGTATGCAAGATAAGTACTCATGATAATCCTGCTGATATGATGACAAAGCCAGTTCCTACCAATAAGTTTGAGCTTTGCTCAGGCTTAGTTGGTATTTCTCACTAGTCCTATGGACTTTGACGCACAAAGTGTTTATGCTGATTTGGATGGAGTTATTTACTTTTTCGACTACTGGAGGGAATTTGGATCAAGGTGGAGATTGTTAAATTATGATCCAAATTATACCATGTTGGACTAGACGTAGTACAACAGGTGTGGGCCTTTCCGTTGACGTCGACGTGTACGAGTACAACTCGTTTACTTGTCCTCCAAGGACTCTTATGTATTGCCCTCAATATATACCCCATGTAGTCGCACCTAAGACGGCCTGTCGTCTCGTGCTTGTAATACTCCTCCTCATAGTGATTGCGCCTTCGTGCGTCCGTGGTTTTCTCCCGCAAGGGTTTCCACGTAAAAATCCGTGTCTCTTTGTCTCGTTTATTCTCGTTATTATCTAACAGCACATACTGTGTTGAGAGGAACAGAGTGTACTTGAAATGAATGAGGGTAACATTGGCATGTTACCACCACCCTTAGTTCATGTGCTCAACTCTAAAAATACCTACATTTTGGATTAGCGGAAGTACAAACAAATAAATTTAAACCCTTCAGACTCAGAAAATAGGTTTAAGTAGTCGCCTCTTCAGAAATGCAAGAACCAGAATCTAAAGGAAATTCACAATCAGAAGCACGACTAAATGACAGTTCATGGCAACAGCCAACAGGTGTACAGACGTTATATCGTGAATGGCATGGAAAATGAAACACCTGGGCTACAAACATAAAATACCTCAATCATAACATCATGATCTAATGTTTCTGTTGGTGCTGGAGTATAGTCCATAGGCGCCACCATACGAGTTGGAATGAGATCTGGGTCCCATGAAACAAAATATATGTCCCCATCAAGATCACTCCCTGAACATTCATTAGGATGAGGCCTGCATGAACAAAATTCGACATTGATTTCAATAACAAAGGACAAACAAAGCAAGAGTAGTACATCCAAGAAATAATAATGGATCACATGGCATCCATGAGGAGCGCCTAAACTTCACTAGCAAAAGGTTCTTCGATTTAAATGTACAAAGCTGTTTCACTTTCAACTGATGCTTTCTACCAAATCAGAAAGAACATTATTCCAGAAATGAGATTTTGGTAAAAAAAAAAATACTGGAAAACATAGAAGAATGCATTACTAAATACTTGCCTTGGCCCCAGCTGTGGAAAGACAACACAGTTAACCATGTGGCCCAGAAGAGGACTTTGAACAGCCTGGAGAATACGGATATCACCAGGGTGGATGCAAGGGTTTTTGGCAACGATAACTGTTCCAGTTACGATGGACTTTCCACGGTCATTTGCACTATTAGAAGCTTGAATGAATACCTGTCCGTACTTCAGTGTGCGGGTTTCATCCAGGCATCCCATCATTGCTCGTCCTTTTGGGATAAATATCCTTGACCTCGTTTTCAATTCTAGCAGCTTGGATGCTCTAAAGGTTTGTAGAAGCATAGAAACATATGGTTCAACATTAGGCTGGTAGCCACATAACAACAACTCTTTAACAATGTTGGTAATTTCTCCCATGGGCATAAGCTCAATTGCATCAATAGCTGCTTGTGGTTCAGCTACCATTCTGTTTAACTGCATCACAGATTCTTGTTGCTTCAGTTCAAATATGCTATCTCTGACTCCGAGTGTCGAAAGCAGAGTGATTAACTGCCGGTTCAGGAAACATGGCTGGTACTTGCTGTATGCAAGGACATCTAGTGTGATGTTATCTGACTGAAACTTTGACATGCTTTTTCTTAAAGATAGTTTCCAGTGTGATCTTGGATCAATAGCGACAACACCTTTGTAACCTCCATACCTTATTTGGAAAGCAGAGGGAGTAAAGCGGGTCAAGTTGCACTTCTTAGACACTTCATCTGCAAAATCAGCTGAAATGGTTCCAATTCCATCCGAGAATACATACTTTGTACCGTTTGTTACATCTGGAGCTTCTTTCACCTCATACTTATGCACTTTCAAAGTTTCTGTTGAGGAACTAAAAGACTGACCAAGCCTTGCAGCATACTTTGCCACATTTCTAATATTACGGAAGTTCCCCATCCACTCCCTGATGTCACTGGCAGATAGCCCTGGCCGAGAAGCAAACATCCATGCAGAGTTATCTCGGAGCTGGCTTGAAGAAAAAGCCAGAAAGTCAAAGTGCTTGTCACCGATGGTGATGCCATTTGAAAGAACCGAAAGAACTCTGTTATAAAGAGCAGTCCTCCTTGTATTGTTTCCTGGAGCAGAGCGTTGTGATAAATCAGTTGAACGAAGCTTTTCACAGTCCTCATCAACAAACGAAATCCGAAGGAAGTTATCCAAATCAGCGGCGTAATTCCGTACAACCCGATTCGAGACATTAATCTCAGGACCATAAAAGTACACTTTGGCAGGGGTAATTTGTACCCTGTAGACATATACCAACCCATCATCATCCAGGGTTATGTTTGGTGATGTTAACATGTAGCGTGATCTCTTAATTTTTTTATATTGTTCAGATAACCACTTTGTTGGATTCAAACAAGTCTTTTTTAGGTATGACATCTTTTCAAGTGCACACTTTATATGGTCAATACATTCATATACTGGGCTGACCAGACGGTAGAAGTTGTCATCAAGTGTTGGTCCACTAAGTGTTCCATTCTGAACCAAGTGGTTGATCTTAAAGAGTATCTCATATGGGAGATCAGTGAAATGATAAGATTTCACAACTGGAACAAAGCAAGGATTGCTTGAATATGAATATCCACGCTGGAGATGGAAGACGTCATTGTGTACTTCATAGTAAACAAAGTACTCTCGGATGTTCGGGAGATAAAGAATATGTGGTAGCTCCAGACATAGGATATATGATTGCCCAATGCTGGCTGATGGAGTAAAATCAGTTGTTCTGGTCCACTGGTCATCTGTATCATCCCTAAAATAGTTGAAAAAAGGATCGTCGTACATAGAACCAGAGCGGCGTATATTTTGTTCGTAAATTTTCGGAGCAGCCTGAACCTGAGAAACGGATACATTTCTCCAACTGAGGTTATCGGAAATCTCTGAGCTTGTAACAAACAAAAACAAACTAGATGTAACTAAAAAATGTTTACAGATTTTGATCGGCATTTAAAGATGCATGCAACCATTGAGGAAATACTGGAAACTGTATTATAGCAATTGGTGTTCCCATCCCATCATCTTGGGCTATAAATTAAAACTCAACTAGCATAACTTTATATGGATTGATTATCACTTTATCAGTACGCTAGAAAATTATTGTTGTACGCTTAACAACACTAATGTATAACAGAAGAATCAAGAAAGAACAAACACTACCAAGAAAGCTGAACACTACAAAATTGAAGTGCACCTCCAGCATTCCAAACACAGCAAAATGATCAATGACCAAAAGGCAACAAAATGAAATATAGCAATTATATTGTTTCTGGCACAAGTTGACAGGCACATGAAAAGACATGTGTATGAACTATTTTAATATTTACAATAACATAATTACATCTGTCATGCAGAAGCTGTAATATGAAGACAATACTTATACACTTGGATCACTGTGAACTCAGTAATGTACTTATACTGTACTCTACGATCGCAGCAGCAGAAAAGGAAAATGATATGCAACTAAAAATACTATGAATTCATGAAAAGCATGCCCAGCATACATATACATGTGTTGTACAACTAACATACCTGAATCAGAAGGAACTTTTTTTGCAACCCAGGTGGACGATGAAGCTGGATCTCCCATATGCTCTCATAGGAGAGTTCAAGTTTGTATTTCTTCGAGTTGTAGTTCAGGCAAAAGTCAATCCTCTTCATAGCAAATCCAAACTCAACGGAAACATCTGTTCCGCTCCACAGAACAGATAGAACTTTTTCCTTCAGAAGGCAGCCAAGATGCAGTGTTGCATTCTGTAGATTAAAAATTGTAGTTCTTGGTCTCGGAACAATGTCACGCTCTGCATATCGGGCCTTCAGATGATAACTTCCACTCCTAAGTGCATTCCGTTGGGCCGCATTCAACACCAGCGAAGCATGTGCCTCGGACTGGAACTGAACAATGGCAAACGATCTTGAGTTTGCAGAGACGTTCTTTGGAGGCCTGAGCTTGATCGCAAAGACGTTGCCAGTACCAACAATTTGTTCCAACAAATCCTTGACATGGTCAGCATTGGCAGTTGAAGGAAACCCTGACACCTGAATAGTCTTGCCACCCATGGCGATGGTGCATATCAAAACTACAGCAGCGCATAATCATGATTAAAAAAAAACAGTCAGTCACTGGGAAGCATGGACAGATATGCAGATATATGTCAGGTCTTCTACGTACTCCATGTTGCAGTTTCACATTTGAGTTCTTTTATTTGGATCTCTACACTAATAAAGAAGTAAGGAATGTATGGAATGTCAAACACTGGTACTAGTAATAAATACATAAACAATCAAACGGTTCCTCCCAAAACTAAGTACGGAGTAGATCCGTATGCAACGGTTTCACCCGGAACTAAAAACTGAAGTGGCATAGGAGTAAATCCCATCACAATGCAGTACTAGCATAAACATGCCGACAAAAGAATAGACATCCCACTTCATCAGGCACTAGCAAACAGACAGCTCGGGCAAAGCAAGAAACCAAGAACAGCTAAAAAAGGTCAACGACGACAAAAAAATAGGCGAACCCCAAAGATTTGTCCATAAAACAATCAGAGACGTACATTTTCCCCGACCTATACGCCCGCCGCGATTCTTCACCTGCCCTGTTTATTCGTTCCGAAAAGAAGTGCAGCACCCTCTACCTCTATTATTGGCGAAGCAGGGGCGGGCCGAGCCCGAGCGTGGGGGTTTGGGGGTTTAGTTGAATCCCCCAAAATTCAGGTAAACAAGCCGCGCTCGAGCCAACTGTGATTGATCTAACCTAGACGAAGAAAACTCTGACCGATCTCGCGCGCTGCAGAAGAAGAAGAACCTAACGGAGGACCGCGGACAAACCGAGCAAACTGCGAACGATTCGGGCCCCGGCTGCTCAATGCCACCACAGCAGAGCAAAGATGGAAGAACCCCCACAGCGAAACGCGCTCGCGGGGATGATCCGTCCGATCGAGCTAGGGTTCCTTACTTACCAGCAGCAAAAGGAAGGGAAGGGACGAAGCCGACCCCGCCCCAGACCAGGACCAGCGGCAGGAATGGCTTTTTGTCTGCCGCTCGCTCCCGTCGCCGCCGGCGCGGCAGGTCGCGAGGCGGGGAGCGGAGAGCGGCGGCGGGAATCCGGTGGATCTGGGGGTGGGAATCGGGGAGGAGGGATGGGCGAGGGGAGGGGAGGGGAGGGGAGGCGGAGCTGACGATTGCCCGATGGTTTTGTCGCCGAGGCGGAGGCGAGGAGACTGTGGAGGAGGACTTGAGGAGTGTCGGTCAATGTGCTCGAAGCATTAAAAGCAACTGGGTTGGTGGGGCCGGGGGATGCGGAGTAGGGCCGGATATGTCAAGGTTCGTTAATTGCGCTCCGAAATCTTCACCCGATAGGCAGACATAAAAAAAAACCCATTTTTTCTATTTTTAGATAATGCGCTAGCTTTGTTTCATCAATCAACTCAATCAAACAAACATCTCAAAAAAAAAAAAATCTCACGAGCAAAGTTGAAGAGCGCAAAGATTAAGAGGCACGGATGGAGTAAACCAGCAGAGGGGATCATCAAACTAAATGTTTACGCCACTTTCAGTTATGATAATGGAACGGGAAGTACGGGTGTTGTGCTTCGCGACTATAATGGCTTCTTCATTGCAGCTGCATGCAGTAATATACCCTTCGTGGAAGATGCGGCGACGGCTGAAGCAAGGGGAATACGAGATGGACTCGTACTCGCGAACGAGGTGGGGTGTAATAAGATACACGTGGAGGCGGACTGCATGGAGGTCATTGAGATCATGCAGAATGGCGGGAATTCGCTTGGGCCAGCAACGGCGATTTATGAATAATGTTCTTTTCTAGCTAATAATTTTATTTCCATAGTTTTTACTCATTGTCCTAGGAAGGCCAATATGGCGGCAGATGTAGTGGCTAGGAACTCCGAGGTGATGTGAACCATTGTTTGGAAATGTGAACCTCTGAGGTTCTTAGTTGATGTGTTAACAAATGATGTATCACTATTTTCTCATGAAATATAAACAGCCATGATGGCTTTTCCTTAAAAAAACATTTCAACAAAAAAACTCAATCAAACAAAGAAACATTGTCAACAATCAATCCACGGATGATTGGAGCAGCCATGGCAGGAGCATATGCTCCCATGTTCATAAAAGTTCACAAGCTCCGAACAATCAGGCTGCACCATGAGGTGCTGGACTAAGATATTCGAAGATAGCTCGATGCCTCTCTTAAGCGCCATGGCCTCCACGGTTTGAGGATCGACTGTCGATCCAGGGTGCAGGGTCTGTGCTGCAACAAAATCCCCTTGGTAATTCCGAACAACCAGTGTTGTAGCGAGGATCCACCCAAACCCCAAGCCATCCTTGTATCTACAGTGATTATTGTTGCTACAGTCAACAAAGGGATTGCTTGTTGCGCCCCAGGCCATGGCTCTGGCATCCTGGGGCCTGCCTATGCCCCTGTGAATAATGGCTCCACGAGTTGTAGAACCGTCCTCGTACGAAAAGGACGCATAAACATTGAGCTTTAGCATACCAGTTGGAGGTTTTGTCCATGAGGGTTGTTGTGTCGGATGAGCTACTGTACCTCCTGCGCGAGTATAATTGATCGCCATCCTATGGAAGTAGTTGATTGTCGGATGAGCTAAGAACGAAACATACTCGCGGGGATGATATATCCGACCGGGTGGGGTTCCTTACGAACAACGGAACGGCGGGATGAAGTCGACCCCACCCCGGCACAAGACTATCGGCAGGAATGGCTTTTTTGTTTGTCGCTCGCTCCCATCGTCGCAGGTGCAACAGGTTGCCAAGCGGGGAGCAGAGAGCTACGGTGGGAATCCGATGGATGTGGAGGATGGAATTGGGGAAGATGGATGGGCGAGGGGAGGCGGAGCTGATGATTGCCCAATGGTTTTATTACCGACGCGAGGGCGAGGAGACTGTGGAAGAGGACTTGAGCAGTGTTAGTCAATGTGCACGTAACATTTAGAGCAACTGAGTTGGTGGGGCCGGGCGATGCGGGGTATGGAATGCAGGAATGGAGTGCGATAGATAGGGGTCGGATATGTCGAAGGTTCGTTAATTGCGCTCTGAAATCTTCATGGATGTAGGTAGGCAATCCAGTACTAGTTGTATTGCTAATTTTTATACATAAATAAACACTATTCTGATCACGGGATGAGAATAATATTATGATCACAACCTGACCTGCCCGCTAGTAGTATGTTGAACTTCCCTCTGTGCTAGATTGAACTTCCGCCAACATTGCCCAAACGAAATGGGGCTTGCTATATATCGTTGGAAAGATATGGACACGAGTATCATACCCCAAGTTAAATTTTTGGCAAAATGTAAGCGGTTTAAGAGCAGTTTTGAAAACCGTTTTTTCTCCATACAAAAAATGTGAATCGTATTTTCGATCGCTTTTCTAAACCTTTATCGGAATGAGGCAAATAATATGGCATTGGAAAGCTGCTGCAAAACCGCTCCTTCCACATGTTGAAAGTTTTCTCTAATTCCCTATGGTTAAATAGTAATTTGGAAAACGTAAAATTTCGCAAACCGAACAACTGAGTTGGTATTTTCGATGCCATTTCTAAACGGCTAATCCAATCGAGGCAAACGATATGGCGTTGGAATTCTTATGAAAATGCGCTACTTTTCCATGTTAAAACTGTTTTCTAATTTTGCATGGTTTAAGAGTAATTTAGAAAACGGTATTTTCGAGCTATTGTTTTAACCATACGTCCGAATGCAGCAAATGATATGGTGTTGGAAAGCTTGAATAAATGTGAAACGTTTTGGTATGTATTATTTCTCCCAATTCCTTACGGTTTTAAAACAATTTTGAAAATGGCTAAAAACGTAGTTTCGCCGTAATTTTTACAAACTTTATCGGAATGGGGCAAATAATATACCGTTGAAAAGCTACGAAAAATGCAAAACTTTTTCATGTTGACGGTTCTCTCTGATTCCTAGCCGGTTCCAAGTAATTTCGAAAACGGCGGGATCATGCGTTCTGCCTTTATCGTGAAACAGATTCTTCGAAAATGCACGGCGTGAAGAACTTGAACTTCTCGGCGTGTTGAACTTCACTCTGTTTTTCATAGACTTTTTTTGCTCGTAGCTCTCCATCCACTCATCGGAATTGAGCAAATGATGTACCGATGGAAAGCTGCTGTAAACACGCGACTTTCCCATGTTGATCATTTTTTCATACTCACGACGGTTATAAAACTTTTCATCTGAAATTCATTCAGTGCAGTAGTTGAACTTTCTGCTGTTTTCACGTTGAACTTCTATGACGTATTTTCGTTTGTATTTTTCTCATCCATTCATCAGTGTTACACAAATGATATTCTTTTTGTACAAACCTCTCTCACAATAATTTTTTTTAACTTTCTCCGACCGAGGACTTGAACTTATAACAACAACAAAATTGGACCATGCCTTTTAATTCATTTTTCTCATATTAAACACACACCATGTAGTACATAAACTTTTCCCATTTTTATAATTTGAATTTTTTCCTTTTTGAAATCAAATTGCTTCCAAATAATAAGTGAACTTCTTTGTGGATTGAGAGAAATATTTTAAAATGCAAAAAACATTTTTTGTGTGTTTTCGAACATGGAAATACAAGGTGAACCTCTCTCGCAAGAATTTTTGAACTTCTCAGACAGAGCACGTGAACTTCTTGCAACAAACCTTTTAAATCTTTTGTTTTCTATTCTTATTATCTTATCTGAAACACATTCCGTGTAGTAGTTGAACTTCCCGCTATTTTGACCTTGAACTTCTGTTACGTATTTTTGTTCAACCTCTCTCACAAGATTTTTTGAACTTTCTTGGGCCGACCACTTGAACTTCTAGCAAGAAAACTTTTAGCCTTTGCCTTTTCATTCTTTTTTTATTCAAAATGCACAACGTGTAGTATGTGGACTTCTCGCGGTTATCAATCTGAGCTTCTCTTGGTTATGTGAAAATATTTGAATTTTTTATAGACATTGAACCGCCCTAGCCTTTTTATTTTAACTTCATTGTGTATTTTTAGAAATGTGAAAATTGTAGGTTTTTTAGAAACATCAAACTTCTTCGTTATTTGAAATTGAACTTATTGATTGTATTCTTTAGTAACTAGAAAAATGTGATTTTTTTCAAATAAATATCAAACTCCTTCGCTTTTTCCAAAAAAATTGACCAAATAACAGTGAGGCAAAAGCCTTACTGTAGATCATTTTTTTGTAAAAAAATAGAAGGGAGTAACATAGTCTTTACAGTGGTTGTTAGGAAGACAACCAGGGGAACTTAAAGAAAATTACAAAAGAGAGAAGAAGAAAAAATTATATGTTATCAATCCAAGATGACATGCCCTCCTTTAGACTGGGTTTGGCTCTTAACATTGTTAATTTGAAAGTTTTGATAAATTCATATCTGCATTCACTGATAGAGCATGGGATTCCTTCAAAAACTAATCCATTTCTTTGATTCCATATGCTCCAGCATCCTACTATCATAATTTCCATGAAGTGATGATGGCGATATCTTTGTTGGGCTTCAATAATCATATCATGAATATCCAGATCTGTGTTCCATTCAAGACCAATGTTCCACCAAAAACCCTGGCTGAAAGGACAAGAAAATAGTAGATGCATTCTGTCTTCAATATCTTCAGTATCACATAATACACAATGGGTGGTATCAAGTTGCATATTCTTCCTGGTCAATAGATCACATGTGTTTATTCTATCATGGAAGAGAAGCCAACAAAAAATTGTGCTTTGGTAAGCAGCATGATTTCCATATCCATTTGAAGGTCATTTCAGCATCCTCATTCTTCATAAGGTAATTATAAATTCTCTTGGTCATATTTAAACTGTTACTCCATGGGAAACTCCAAACATCATGTTCATTGTTGGATTTGATGCTATATAATTGATCAGCTAGATTATGAAATTGCTGGTGAGCAGTGATGGACAGTGGCAGCTGGAATAAGTTGTATAAATTTCTGGTACCTTTGGCTGACCCAAATGAAATATTCTCCTCAAGGCAAAAAGAGTGTAGTTCAGGGTATTTAAATTTCATAATCTCTCCCTTCCAGTTATCATCCCAAAGATTGCAACAGTTTCCTGCTTTGACCTCACATGATGTCATCTCTTTAAATAAATCAAACAATTTCATACAATCTTTCCACCAAAAAGATCCTTTGTTGGGGTTTGTATGTGGAGCTTCATTATTCTGGTAGTGTGCCTCCCATATTAGCTTGACCCAAGGAATATCCATCTTATTGTAGAATTTGTAGAGATGCTTGATAAGATGGGCTTTGTCCTGCACTCTCAGATTTAATACCCCAAGTCCTCCTTGATTTTTTGGCTTGCCGATCATATCCCAACTGGCAAGGCATTTACCTCTTCTGTTAATCTCTTTTCCATACCAAAGAAAGTTTCTGCTGGATTTGTCCACATGGTCCAATATGGTGTAATGAACTTTCAGAGAGCACATGGAAAAAATTGGCATGGAGGCAACAATGGA
Organism: Secale cereale; assembly: GCA_902687465.1. NCBI lineage: Eukaryota > Viridiplantae > Streptophyta > Magnoliopsida > Poales > Poaceae > Secale > Secale cereale. The sequence continues at coordinate 598,224,350 of LR738714.1, forward strand.
GTTAATATATGTGAGTCTACCAGAATAATTCATGAATCTAGTCACTCCTAATAATCTTTTGTCAATTTTGGATATCACAGGTATGAGATCCATAAGAGATGGTTTGGTGGTGCCCATGGGTAAGCCCAGATAGGTGAATGGAAGACTTTCAACCTTACATCCAAATGTATGTGCAAGCAAGGTAACTGATTGCTGATCAGTGTTGATGGGAATCATGAATGATTTATTGTAATTTACAAACATACCAGTGGAGAGACTGAATATGTTGAGCAAATATTTGAGGTGCATAATCTGATCTTCATTAGCTGGCATAATCATTAGGGTGTCATCTGCATATTGGATAATAGGATAATTATAACTGATCGCTTTTTCCAATTGTCCAATTGAACTTCTTGGTTTTATTCTCTAGTAACAAGGAAACCTGATTTTTTAATATACACTGAACCACTCCGTTATTTAAAACTAAACTTCTTGATTTTAATCTTTATTTACATGATGTTCGAGAATGGAAAATTTTTGTGCAACCTTGGATTTGCAAGGTTCACTCGTCAGCTAATATTTTTCTTGTGTTCAAACTCTTTTGTTTTTGCACACCCAAGGTGTGTTATTTTTTAGAAAGATTTTCTTTTGAACTATCAGCGGCAGAAACTATGAACTTCTCTTGCACAAAATGTATTTATTACACCCCATACATAGGGCACACATAATTGAAATTTATCTTTTTTTGTAGTTTGCGAATTTCTGCACACAAACACTGAACCTTCACAAAAATAAGGTTAAACTTCCTCATTTTTACAACTCTCTCTCTCTCTCTCTCTGCCGTAGTAAGGAAGCCAAAATAACATTTTTTCCGGAACATGTGTGTTGATTGCTGTCTTTTCTTCTTCCGCCTCTACACAAAAAAACATCCACAACGATTAAGAGAGAGTTTAGGTTCTCTCAAGTTCGAGTATGCGCACACATGCATTTTTGTCTGAAACAAAACTATTTTTTTACTTCAATCTTATTCAGAAAAAGAGGAACATTGTGCGGAGTGGGGAGACAGAAAATCAGGGAAAAAATGAAAAGGAAGGTGCTATGCTAGCGCTGCAGCAACATCATCAGTTTCACACGCCAAAATAGTTAAATTCCTGATGACTCATGTACTCCACGCCGGCGAGCTTGAACGGCCGTCAGAACTTGAAGGCGGCAGGGATTGAGGGAGGGGGTGGAAGCAAGGATCCAGGAAGAAAGCGGTAACACATATCCAACGATTTGCATTTGTTCATCTAACATAAGCATTTTCACCAAATGAATATTTTTCATACTTAAATGACTTCATGACAGTTGAAACACCATTCAAAATTCAAAATCTGTAACCATATTTTTTCGCCCAACTGCCTTCACATGCGTCCTGCCCATAGAGAGGGTGAAAAGAGAGAGGATGAACAACAACATTGCATCTAAAAAAATCAAAAACTAAATAAGCTACTAGATAGTGGGAGGTTCAAATCCAGAGGAAGAAGATAGAGAAATGTACTGGTTGCAATTCAGATCGACGCAATGGGGAAAGTCATGTTCTGGGCTCGCCGGAGTTGGGGATCTTCTTCCCTTCGCATCAAGGAGGAGGAGGGGATGATTTGCTGTGACCGGTGTATTCCGCGACTGGAGGAGGTGGTGGACACCATGCGTGGCTGGTGGGTGCCAGTGGACAAGGTGGCAGGAGCAAGGCGGTAGTGAAGAGGCGGCAGACAAGGCGACAGGAGCAAGGCACAAGCTCCAACGGTCCATGCCGTCACCACATCCAGGTGCTCCGTCCATGGAGGAGCACCATTGGGAGGAGGTGGAGGTAGCAGGGCCCGTCGGAGGTGCGTGGTATCCTCTGACGGCGTTGATGTAGGCAGATAACGGCGACGAGCGCGGTTGGGGGAAGAGTGGGGGCGGCGGCGCCGGTTGGGGGCAGGGCGGGGGCGGCATCCCCGTTTGGGGGCAAGGCGGGGCCGCGTCCCCGTTTGGGGGCAGATCAGGGGCGGCGGCGCCGGTTGGCGGCGGGGCGGCGGAAGCAGACGGAGGGATCCGACAGTGCGCTGGAAGCAGGTGGAGGGGAACCGGCGCGTTCCACGAGAGGAGAGGGAGTCGACAAATTAGGGAAGGGGAGCGATCGTGGGTGGGTGGGTGGCTTTTTTTCTTTTTCTTTCCACCGGTTCGGGAGGTCCGCTCGGCGCCTATATAGGGGGCGCTGTGATCCGAATAACTATTCTGATCCTGGGATCATAGTAGTGCCACCCTATATATATAGTGCCACCCTGGATTTTTAGATAATGCTCTAACTTCATTTCGATCAACTCAATTAAATAGAGAAACATTGTCAACAATCAATCCACGGATCGACGGAGGTTGGTTCTCCATCCACAATGACAGAGGATGAACCCTTCCCATGCTCATTAGCTCATGGGAAACACTTTGTGCAACGCATATAATGCCCAATAATAATCTTCTCAAACCATATACGTACGTAATTCAAAACAATCTTCAATGATTGGAGCGGCACGGTAGGAGCAGGGGCTCCCCTATTCATAAAATTCACCAGCTACGCACAATCAGACTGTGCCATGAGGTACTAGAATCCAATATTTGAAGCCATCTCCAAGCCCCTCTCTAAGCGCCATGGCCTCCATAGTTTAAGAATCGATGGTCGATCCAATGGGCAGGTTCTCCGCTGCAACGAAATTCGCTTTGTCATTTCAAACCATCTGTGTTGTAGTGAGTATCTGCCCAAGCCCCAGGCCAGCCTTGTATCTGTAGTGATTACTGTTGATATCACTACTGCAACAGTCAATGAAGGGATTGTTTGTTGCACCCCGGACATGGCCCTAACAGCCTGAAGCCTGCCTGCGTCGCTGCATCAACACAGAGCTTTAGCATACCGGCTGGAGGTTTTGTCCATGAGGGTTGTTCTGTCGGATGAGGTACAGTACCTCTAGCCCAAATATAACTGATCACTAGGCTTTGAATGGAAGCAACTGATTGTCAATCATTTGTACATTCTTTTCGTAATAAACTCGTCTCCGTTCCCACCAAATTACTACAATATGGATTCTATCAAGATAGCTTTGTTCGCTTTCTTGTCCATAAATTAATCCGTCAAGAACATCATAGCCCTCCCTATCAATTTGCATGGCATGTCAATTATATTACTGATTCACAGTCTTCTTCAAGAAATGCTCGTCGACAACCAAACAGCGAGTGTCAAATATCTTCCTGCCCTTACTAGGGCATAAAGGGGACACCTTGATACGGCGATCTTCAAGAGTAGTTTTATAGTGAATAGCACTATATAGAACACACCAAGTGAAAATATTTACCTTTGGCTGGTATCTCCATCTTCCAGAGTTTTTTCCAAACAAGGTTTAGGAATGATCCACCCTTGACGGCCTCACTTCTTAGTTTCATCCTAAATTATGGAGCTCATTCTAAATTATAAGCCAAACGCACATAAAAGACATTGTTTTTTGTAAACTACCGGGACACAAAGTCTTCCATGTCGTCGTTCGACAAGGGGATTTTTAGTATGAACTTCCATGTCACCATTGCGTTCGTGTAACCATGAGGGCCAACTCTACTAATTATAATGCCCCGTCCAAACCAATCGGTTCACACACCCATTCCTAATTGTTGTGCCCGACTATCTTCTAGGATATAGACTGCCTCCACAGACCAACACTAGTCTTTCCCGCAAAAAACATACATATAAGATACATACAGGTGAAGACCTGGTAATCATACAAGCATACAAGGATGAGGAAGATGAACTCAAGAAATGGAAAACAACATGATGAAAGTCTTCTGATCAAATTCTTCAGAGAATAGATCACAAATTCTTCAGCAGTGGAAATACGTAAGGTAAGGCTCAAGAATTTGAAACCAACTAGGCTCGGTGAAGACACGACGATTTGGTAGACCAGTGCCAGTTGTTGTATCAACTGTACGCCTGGTTGAGGCGCCTGAGACAAGCTTACAGGACACTTAGTCCTCATTGTATTCCTCTTGAGCCAAGGTCATTTAGACCTCTCCCAATCACTCGTGGTAAGTCTTCAAGGTAGGCATGCAAAACCTTCGCAGACTTGTTCACTGACACACCACAATTACTCTTGGGTGCTTAGAACATGACACCTAACCGTTTGGAAGAATGATATTCTTCAAAGGTAACAGGCGTCAGATCACACAGATCAATCTCTTTAGTGATGCTCAATCACTTTGGCTCAAGTTGGGTTTTTCCTCACTTATATTTCTCTCAAAGTCGTCGGAGGATGGGTTGCTTCCAAATGAAAAATGCCAAGTTCCCTCTAGAGCATCCAACTAACAAGTGGTTGTGGGAGCGGCTATTTCTAGCCAGGGTAACCCGACTTGAATTGTCAAAAATGCCCTTTTCAGTCATGATCGTTTTCAAGATAAGGATTCACTCGACATCTGGCAGGCGATGTAGCAACGGTCAAAAATTTTAGGTCTCAATTTTGTCGGGGCACTCAATTTCATCACGATAGGCAGATCACACTGGCGAAATCCTAACTCCTCAGTGTTTCCAAATTCATCAGCGACCAGATGAACTTCGTCATTGTCGCTAGCAAAGTCATCAGCTATTCCGGAGATTTCCAAAGACTTCAGTTGAAGCGGCTTGAGTATGTATAGGGCTGAGCATCACTTTGGAAATGTGAACTATGATTCACCTAGTCTCCCTTTAACAATACGGTTTTCCCTATGACTCAAAAATAAGAAGAAAGAAACTATGAAAACAAATTCTTCACGTCAATTTATTCAAAGGCCGTACCAATTTGTTCACTTGAAGAAATGCATTTTTAGGGGTCGTCTTCCATGAGTTAAACCAAATCTTCACGGACTATAACACCTGTGTACACTCACAAACACATTAGTCCCTCAACCCATTTGTCTTCAATATTCCAAAACCACTAAGGTGGCACTTGATGCACTTACATTCATCCAGCCTGAAATTGCTCCAAGTCTAGCACCCTTAACCTTGAGGCACCTTTTGATAAGCTCCCGAAAAAATAAGTTGCATCTTGTTAGTATGAGTAGTCCATCATTACTATTAAGTTGGGATGTCACAAACAACTTCGTACACAAAGATAGATTATTGCAAATAAGTCGCCAACATTGTTTCGTCAATAGTGCTACATTAAAATTGTCAATATTTATGATCCCAATCCTCCCTTCTCCTTTGGCACACAAAGTTTACCTCATCCAAACACATGCATCATTCATTGATTATTGCCACCATCCACCAATAATGCGAGATGGTGTAAGGTCATTATCCCTTGACGAGGGTTTTGGTGTTAATTACAATTGGGTTTAGGTGTTTAATTAACTATGTTTCGAGTATGCTTTCGATCTCAAAAGAAACATGGTGCTTATCAGCGATTTCCTCTATGATAAAAGGAGAAAGGAAGACGACGCGTCATTTTTATCTATGGTTTCTATCTTTGAGCCTTAGGTGTGTCGTACTATTAAGAGGGGATGCACTCTAGACTTTGATGACCCACAAGTATAGGGGATCAATCGTAGTCCTTTTGATAAGTAAGAGTGCCGGACCTAATGAGGAGCACAAGGAAATGACAAGCGGTTTTCAGCAAGGTATTCTCTACAAGCACTGAAATTATCGGTACCGGATAGTTTCATAGCAAGGTAATTCGTAACGAGTAACAAGTGTAACAAAGGTGCAACAAGGTGGCCCAATCCTTTTTATAACAAAGGACAAGCCTGGACGAACTCTTATATAAAGAAAAGCGCCCCCGAGGACACATGGGAATTGTCATCAAGTTAGTTTTCATCATGCTCATATGATTCACTTTCGCTACTTTGATAATTTGATATGTGGGTGGACAGGTGCTTGGGTGTTGTCCTTACTTGGACAAGCCTCCCACTTATGGTTAACCGTTGGGGAATGTAGCATGCAATTTCAAAAGAATTCGTAAACTCACGCAAGATGTATCTAGCAGATGCATAGCAACGAGGGGGAGAGTATGTCTACGTACCCTTGGAGACCAAAAGCGGAAGCGTTTGACAACGCGGTTGATGTAGTCGAATTTCTTCCAGCTCCGATCGATCAAGCATCAAACGTACGACACCTCCGAGTTTTGCACACGTTCAGCTCGATGACGTCCCTCGTTCTCTTGATCCAGCAAGATCTCGAGGAAGTAGATGAGTTCCGTCAGCACCACGGCGTGGTGACGATGATGGTGAAGTAATCCACGCAGGGCTTTGCCGAAGCACCACGAGAATATGACCAGGGGTGTAAGCTGTGGAGGGGGGCGCCACACACGGCTAACAAATTGATGTTGTGTCTTCTAGGGCGCCCCCACATATATATAGGTGGGAGGGAGAGGGAGGCAGCCAGGGTGTGCCCCAAGTAGGATCCGAATCCTACTTGGGGTTTCCCAAGTGGCGCCCCTCCTTTCATAAATCGTTGGAGGGAAAAAGGGAAGAGGGACGAGAGAAGGAAGGGGGGCCGAATCCCCTCTTCTCTTTCTCCTATTCGGACTCCTGGCTTAGGGGGGCGCGCCACCCCTTATGGGCTGGTGTGCTCCCATCTCATGGCCCATATGCCCATATATTCGCCCCGGTGGTTCCGGTAACCCCCGGTACTCCGATAATTACCCGATACACTTCAGAACACTTCCGGTGTCCGAATACTATCTTCCTATATATCATTATTTACCTCTCGACCATTTCAAGACTCCTCGTCATGTTCGTGATCTCATCCGGGACTCCAAACAACATTTGTCACCAAATCACATAACTCATATAATACAATATCGTCATAGAACATTAAGCGTGCGGACCCTACGAGTTCGAGAACTATGTAGACATGACCGAGACACTTCTTTGGTCAATAACCAATATCAGAATCTGGATGCTCATATTCACTCCTACATACTCTACAAAGTTCTTTATCGGTCGAACCGTTATGACAACATATGTTATTCCCTTTGTCTATCGGTATGTTACTTGCCCGAGATTCGATCATCGGTATCTTCATACCTAGTTCAATCTCGTTACCGGCAAGTCTCTTTACTTGTTCCGTTATACATCATCCTGCAACTAACTCATTACTCACTTTGCTTGCAAGGCTTCTTATGATGTGTATTACCGTGAGGGCCCAGAGATACCTCTCCGATACTCGGAGTGACTGATACGTCTCCGATGTATCTATAATTTTTTATTGTTCCATGCTATTATATTATCTGTTTTGGATGTTTTATATGCATTAATATGCTATTTTATATTATTTTTGGGACTAACCTATTAACCTAGAGCACAGTGCCAGTTTCTATTTTTCCTTGTTTTTGAGTTTCGCAGAAAAGGAATATCAAATGGAGTCCAAACGGAACGAAACTTTACGAGGATTTTTCTTGGACCGGAAGACATCTAGAGGACTTGGAGTACATGTCAGGGGAGCTGCAAGGCGAACACAAGGACAGAGGGCGCGCCCCCGGGGGGGGGGGGGGGGGGG
>LR738714.1:598232001-598251426 GCA_902687465.1 Secale cereale
GGGGGGGGGGCGTAGGGCGCGCCCCGCACCCTTGTGGCCCCCCTGCTGCTCCACTGACCTATTTCTTCCGCCTATATATTCACATATATTCTAGAAACCTTAGGGGCATCGAAAACACTTTTCCACCGCTGTAACTTTCTGTATCCATGAGATCCCATCTGGAGGCCTTTTCCGGTACTCTGCCGAAAGGGGATTCGACCACGGAGGGCATCTACATCTACCCTATTTCCCTTCCGATGAAGTGTGAGTAGTTTACCACAGACCTACGTGTAATGCCCCGGATGTAATACTTTCCCTTTTGGGCATATAATATATCTCTGGCTTCATCTATTCCATTCCGGGTTCTTTGTCTTTCGGGTTTCGTTGTTTTGTTGTGTGCGTGTGTGGCATTCATTCATAGCATATAGTCATGTGCATCGCATTGCATTTGTGTTGTTGTTTGCATCCGGTTCCACGCATTCCTTCCTGTTGTCCGTTTTGCGTTCTGGAGCTCCCTCACGTGTCCGTGGCGTCCCGTAGGCCTACTGTGGTGTTTGGCCGTGTGTAATGCCCAGGATGGAGTTATACCTCCTACGTGTCGAGGCACGACTTAAAGGCATACGTCCATCCTAGAATGATCTCAAGTTTGGTAATCTTTGGACAACTCATGTAAAAGAGGGGATAGTAAACTGAAAATAGTTGGCTTACACTCGCCACGTCACAGAATTACAGTACAAGTCTCAAACATCATACATTAAGAGCACTACAACCCTCTAAGGGCAAAAGCCAAATGTCAAAGTACCAAACTCAGATAAATAAACCACAGGCGGATCGAATCCTAGTAAGAGACTCCACTACTGATCGTCCGGGTAGCGCACGTAGTACCGACTACGCTCCTCGTCGTACTCCCAATCCAGCTCGGTGCCATCACCTGGATAGCTCACAGCTGGACCTGCATCTGGTGTGTGAAGTAACTGTGAGCCACAGAGGACTCAGCAATCCCGTCTCCGGGTAACAAGACTATCAAAGCCTTTGGGTGAGGAAAAGGCTGAAGAAAGAACAAGTCTGCAGCAGCAACTAGCATCTAGCTTACGCAAGTGAGAGCGAGAAGAGAAGGCCTCGGCGAGAAGTGATCACGAAGTGATCCTAGCTACAAGCTCACAAACATAACCCCTCCGTGTTCAACTCCCGAATCCCTATTCGGAAATTGACAGTCACGGAACACACGCTGGTAGTGTATTAGAAACATTGTGTCAAGTTATCTACAACCGGAATTAACAAGCTCCCATCTGCCACATAACCGCGGGCACGGCTTTCGAAAGTTCAAACCCTGCAGGGGTGTTCCAACTTGACCCATTACAAGCCCACGATCCGCGGAGTCGCAACTCCAAAGTGGGAAGACCCGAGTATCCTCGGAATCCCGTGCTCAAGATATACCAAGCTAAGGTAAGGCTAATCCAGCAAATCCTCCCGGCGTGTCGACACCCTGATAGTAGCTGCGCGTATCTAAGTCTCAGGACACGACCGGATGAGACGTCCTACAGGTGTATGCCAGATACCTCAGGTTGCCCCAAGGCGGCCCCGCAGTCCACTCGTTTCGGACCAACACTCATGTGGAGCACTGGCCCGGGGTTGTTGATTAAGAAAGAGGGTTAATTACTCCCTATGCATGTTTAGTTTGTTATTAGGCAAAAAGTACCAATGTTGGGATTTGCTGGAAAAGACTTAGCACTTAGCGGTTTATCGAGGGGGTCCCATACACCCCAACCGTGTTAGGAACGCATAATCAAGGAACATAATACCGGCTTATACGGATCCTAACGGCATGAGTGGAACAAATCACCAAGCAAAAGGCTTAGCCTTCCACCCTTGCCAATATATAGGTGATTTCATTTAAAGCATTTATATAGTGTGATAAAACCCAACCAAACTTCAACATGAAGCAAGCATCTTCGATCTTCACCTGCAACTAGCAACGCTATAAGAAGGGCTGAGCGAAGCGTACTTAGCCAAGCAACGGTTTGCATAGGTAGGGTGGTTAAACATGGCAATTGGTTACAAGTAGGAGGCTGACAAGAAGATCATGGGCATCGAGGCAAAACTATAGATCGAGACTACTAGCAATAGGCAAAGATAGTAATGTTATCGGGGTTCGGTCATCTTGCCTGAAGAGAAGTCGTTCGGATCGTAAGAAGGGTCCTCGTGCTCACCCTCGTTGGAAACCTCGTGCTCAACCTCGTACCCGGTCTCAGCTTCCGGCTCTAAACAAAACAATCACACCAAGCACCAATCAACAAGATGCAATGCGCACTCGGAAAACATGAATGCATGATGGATGCACTAAGGATGCACATGGAGTATGGAAAACATCACTCAAGCAAAACACCTCAAAACATGATAACAATCTGATATTATTAATCTACACGGAAAAACAACCAAGTTTGATATAAGATTCACTGAAATCGGAGTTACGGGCTAAAAGTTATGCCCGAAACAAGATTTGAGCGAAAGCTGAAAATTACAGCAACATAGCATCTTTGGAGCTCAAAATAATTAAGCTACAGCACCCAAAAAGCATGGCAAAGGACTTGAACACAAACTAGACATATAGTACAGCAACTAGGTCCAAAGTGCACCCCCAACGGAGTCACGGATCAATAGCAATGATCTTGGACATATTGAACTTTACAATAAAATTCTGGCAGCAGAATTTTATTGAAACTTTAGAGCAAAAGATAAACATGCTACAGCCACTCAAATGGACATGTGAGGACATGAATGGAAAGACAACAATATATACTACAAGGAACAATCAAAATCCACCCCAAAACTAACATGCTTTGTCCTAGAGCATCACACGAACATGGCATCGGAACGTTACAGATTTCAGACTTAGTGAAAAATCACTAAGTCCTAAAACAGCAATATCATCATAGCATATAAAAGAGCATGTTTAAGTCACCTCGAAACTAAACATGGCAAAGGGTAAGCACCTCATCAAAGTGCACATGAAGGTGATCCCGAAACACACAAGCATGCATCATAGAGGTGATCACAACGATTACCACGAGCTCATCAAGATGGCATTTCATAACAAGTGAAAACACCTCATTTGAACATGGCACTTTGCAACGATGATAACAAAGCAATAATAAATCTACCATGCAACCTATCACAAGCAACACGTAGTTCGTGGCAAGACGAACACGTGGACATGTCATTTGCATCGTTTGGACAAACGAGCTAAAAGTTATCACATGACAAAGGTGGCATGAAAATAACACATAACAGCAGTTTATATCATGATGCACCCTTGCAACAGCAAAACAAGTGTCTAGATGACCTCTAACATGCATGACAACAACAGGTAAAACGTAGAGGACATCTCCACGAACGTCTGGACATATTACACGCGCAAAACGGAGCATCACAGTAAAAGATATAGCAGTCCAAACATTGCATCTCAGAACAGGAGATCAGGGACTTAGGAGGATTTAGGGTTCAACCTTAGCAGATCTGAAGAATTCGAACGGGCCGGATCTGGAGCTACAGTGGCGGCGGCCCGGGCCTGGAGGGAGATGGCGCGGCCCGGCGGAGTCTGGCGCGGCCCGGCCCGGCGAGGAGCAGTGCGGGAGGAGCGACCGGCCCGCGGGGAGGCGAGGCGGCCCAGGGCGGCAGGAGCCCGCCCGGCTGGCGCGGCAGCTGGCCCTCGCGAGGAGGCCCGCGGGGTGGAACCGGCCCACCCAGCGGAGCGGGCGGTGCGGTGGCGAAGGCGCAGCTGGGCCCGCCGACGAAGTGGGGACCGGCCCAGACGAGGAACCGGCGGGCGCTGGCGAATGCTGGGCCGCGACGGCTCGCGTTGGCAGGGCGCGGTCGAGGCACCTCGGCCTGGAGATGAAGTGGTCCCCTGGGCCTCGGCGGAAGCGACGACGCGGCGCCCTGGCGGCCAAGTGGAGGCGCGACGAAGCCTCCCAGGCGCTGGGTCGATGCGGCCGGCGCGGCGCGTTGACCTGGCACCCGATCGAGGATCCGGTCGGCGGTGCGGGTAGATCGAGGGAGCTGGTTCCCTCGGATCCAGAGGATAAAAAAAGGGGATCTGTGATCTGAAAGAAAGGGAAAAAAATAGAGGGGAAGGGGAAGAAGAAGGGGACATGCCAAAATAGACTAGGGTCTATTATATAGCAGTTTTTTAGGGTTAGGAGGAGTTTTAGGGGCGCTAGGAGCCCTCCGATCGCGATCCGACGGATCCGATCGCGGGGATAGTTTTAAAAGGCCTAGGAGGAGATAAAAGAATGCAGCAGGGGTGTTTTCGGGACACGAAGTGAAGGCACATCGGACCCACACGAACAACGGATGGAAAAGTCAACGGAGTCCAAACGAGACGAGATTTGAGAGGCGGGTTGCACACAACAAAACAACAACACAGACAACAACCTCGTGGCACACCGGTAACGTAAAACGCCCGAACAACAAAGTAGGCCTACGGGACGTCACGGACACGTGAGGGAGCTCCGGAACGCGAAACGGACAACGGGAAGAAACACGCGGAACCGGATGCAACCCACAACACAAATGCAATGCGATGCACATGTCTACATGATATGAATGAATGCCACACACTCACACAACAAAACGACGAAAACCCGAAAGACAAAGAACCCGGAATGGAAATAGATGAAGCCGGATATATATTATATACCCAAAAGGGAAAGTATTACATCCGGGGCATTACAAACTCTCCTCTACTACAAAAAGATCTCGTCCCGAGATCTAGGACTGGAAAAAGGAAGGGTACTCGGAACGAAGATGATCTTCTCGTTCCCAGGTAGCTTCTCGGTCTGTGTGATGTGACCACTTGACTTTCAGAAATTTGATGGACTTGTTGCGAGTCTTGCGTTCGGTTTCTTCGAGAATTGCAACTGGATGCTCTCGGTAGGAAAGGTCTTGTTGGAGATCAATCTCCTCAAACGGAATCATGCGCTCAGGTGCCTTGAAGCATTTGCGAAGTTGAGACACATGGAAGACATCATGAACATTTGCAAAGTTGGAAGGGAGCTCGAGCTGATAGGCTAGATCGCCTCTTTTGCCAAGAATCTTGAAAGGCCCGACGTATCTAGGAGCAAGTTTTCCTTTGATACCGAATCTTTGGGTTCCTTTCATCGGAGAAACTCGGAGATAGACATGATCACCGATGTCGAAAGCCAAATCACGATGCTTTCCGTCATAGTAGCTCTTCTGACGCGACAGAGCGGCCTTGAGATTCTCACGTATGACTTTGCACATTTCTTCGGCTTCAGAGATCAAGTCATTGCCAAGAAGTTGGCGTTCGCCTGTTTCAGACCAGTTGAGAGGGGTACGGCACTTTCTGCCATAGAGAATTTCAAAAGGTGCTTTGCCTGCACTTGCTTGAAAGCTGTTGTTGTAAGAGAACTCGGCAAATGGAAGGCAGTCTTCCCATTTCATGCCGAAGGAGATGACATAGGCTCTGAGCATATCTTCTAGAATCTGATTCACACGCTCGACTTGACCACTAGTCTGAGGGTGAAAGGCAGTGCTGAACCTGATCTTCGTGCCCATGGCGAACTGAAAGGAGTCCCAGAACCTTGATGTGAACAAGCTGCCACGGTCTGAGGATATCACTTGAGGAATGCCATGTAGGGACACAATTCTGGAAGTGTACAGCTCTGCAAGTTGTTCTTTGACTGGAAGAAAGTGAGCGACTTTGGTAAGCTTGTCAATCACCACAAAGATAGCATCATTGCCTCACTTGGATTTAGGAAAGCCAGTGACGAAGTCCATTTCGATGTGGTCGAACTTCCACTCGGGGATAGGAAGAGGTTGGAGAAGACCGGCTGGACGTTGATGTTCTGCTTTCACTCTTCTGCATACATCACATTCGTTCACGAATTGGGCAATTTCCCTTTTCATGCGTGTCCACCAGTAAGATTGCTTGAGATCTTGATACATCTTGGAACTGCCAGGATGAATGGAAAGGAGAGAATCATGAGCTTCTTCCATTATGAGCTTCCTGAGATCACCTTTGGGAACAACGAGTCTGTCCTCGAAGAACAAGGTATCTCTCTCATCAACACGGAAGCACTTGTATTTTGGAGTGTCCTTTGCAATCCCATGTTTCACCTTCTTCACCATGGTATCACTGAGCTGGGCCTCACGGACTTGATCTTCCAAGGTAGGAGCAATTTGGAGATTTGCAAGAAAACCCTGCGGAACAACTTGAAGGTTGAGTTTCCTGAATGCTTCACAAAGCTCAGGCTGGTACGGCTTGATAAGAAGGCTGTTGCAATATGCCTTTCTGCTCAAAGCATCTGCAATCACATTCGCCTTGCCTGGAGTGTATTCAATGCTGGGGTTGTACTCTTGGATCATTTCAACCCAACGAGTCTGGCGGAGGTTCAGATGCGGCTGTGTGAAGATGTACTTCAAGCTCTTGTGATCAGTGAAGATGTCGACCTTTCTGCCCAACAACAGATGTCTCCACGTAATCAGAGCATGTACCACAGCTGCTAGCTCGAGATCATGTGTGGGATAATTCTTCTCACTGGGCTTGAGCTGCCGAGAAGTATATGCCACAATTTTCTTATCTTGCATAAGCACACCACCAAGACCTTGAAGAGAAGCATCGCAAAAAACTTCATAGGGCTTGGTTTCATCCGGAGGAGTCAGAACTGGAGCAGAGACAAGCTTCTCTTTGAGGGTTTTGAATGCCACTTCACACTCGGGAGACCAAAAGTATTTGACATTCTTCTGAAGCAGGTTGGAAAGAGGCTTGGCAATCTTGGAGAAGTTCTCCACAAACCTTCTGCAATAGCTGGCAAGACCCAGAAAACTGCGGAGCTGCTTGACGTTCTGAGGAGCTTCCCAGTTGACAATTGCTTCAACTTTCTCGGGATTAACCGCAATACCGTCAGCTGAGATGATGTGGCCCAGGTACAAAACCTTATCGAGCCAAAACTCGCACTTGGAGAACTTGGCATAGAATTTATGCTCTCGGAGTCGATCAAGAACCAGACGCAAGTGCTTTTCGTGATCTTCTTCATTCTTGGAAAACACCAGAATATCATCCAGATACACAAGCATAAACTCGCCAGTATAGGGGTTGAAGATGTAATGCATCATCCTTGAAAAGGTAGGAGGAGCATTGGCGAGACCGAAGGACATGACGGTATACTCGTATGAACCGTAGCTCGTTCTGAAGGCCGTCTTGGGAATGTCTTCCTCGCGAATGCGAATTTGATGATAGCCCATTCGGAGGTCAAGCTTAGAGAATACTTTAGCTCCTTTGAGCTGCTCAAAGAGTTCGTTGATGTTGGGGAGCGGATACTTGTTCTTAATAGTCTTCTTGTTCAATGGCCGGTAGTCAACACAGAGACGCTCCGTGCCATCTTTCTTCTTGACAAATAAGACACCACAGCCCCATGGAGATGTACTCGGTCTGATGAGACACATACTCTCCTGCTTATCAAACTGCTTCTTCAATTCCTTCAGTTCATCCGGAGAGAGCTTGTATGGACGCCGGCACGCAGGCTCAGTGCCCGGCTCGAGTTCAATGACAAACTCCACGTGACGGTGTGGAGGCATGCCTGGAAGATCTTCTGGAAAGACGTCTTGATACTCGTTCACCACAGGAATTTGTTCTATGGCATTAATTTCACCCTTATCATTAAGAGAGAAAAGCCGAATAGTATTATCCCTGGAGGCGAAGATAATCACATCTTCATCAGAATGAGTCAACTTGACTTCCTTTTGAGCACAATCAATGTGAGCATCATGCTGAGAAAGCCAATCCATTCCGAGAATGAGGTCGATGTCAGAATTACCAAGAACCACCGGAGAAGCCAAGAATCGATAATCACCCATGCGAATAGAAACATCCGGAGCATATAATCTAGAAGTCATGCATCTTCCCGGAGAAATCACTTGCAACTCCCTTGGCAAGGCCATGGTGCCCACATTATACTTGGATGCAAAAGGGAATGACATGAAAGAATGTGAAGCACCCGAATCAAATAACACTTTAGCTGGAAAAGAGTTCACTGGAAGGTTACCCAAAATGACATCAGAAGAAGCCTCCGCTTGTGCTGCATTCATCAGATTAACCCTTGCAGACTTTGGATCATGCTTGACAATAGCTGAACTCATAGGTGGAGGAGGAGGAAGACGCTTCGGATTCGGACATCTGTTTGCATAATGACCCTTCTGGCCACACTTGTTGCACACCACTTCAGAGAGAGGACGGAAATGAGAGCCACTGGACTTGGAGCCTTGAGACTGAAACTGCTTCTTCGACTGGTTGCTCGGGTTGGGTGGGTGGGAGAAACCACGACCACTAGAGTTCTTGTTGTTGGAGTTGTTGTATGGAGCTCGAATCACTCGAGGAGGAGGAAGCCAGAATTTCTGTTGTTTCGCAGCCAACTGAGACGACGAGGAAGAGTGAACAGCATCTCGAATTCTCTTCTTAGAAGCCTCCATCTTAAGCTGAGCTGCTTCTTGTTTCAAAGCCATGTTATAGAACTTATCGAATTCGTCTGGCTCGAACAAAGTGAGAGCAAGCTGAAGTTCATCTTTGAGACCTCCACGGAACTGATAGATTTTACTCTTTGCATCAGGAATGTCTTGCTTTGCATAGCGAGCGAGGTTTTGGAACTTGACATTATACTGATAGACTGTCATGGAGCCCTGCATGAGGTTGCGGAATTGCTCACGCATACCCTCGATGACACTTGTAGGAATGTGATGCGAGCGGAAATCCTTGCAGAAATTCTTCCAAGAGATCACTTGACCCGGCCTTGAGTCTTTGTACTGCTGCCACCAGTCAGCTGCTTGATCTTTTAGTTGG
This sequence comes from Secale cereale, assembly GCA_902687465.1. Lineage (NCBI taxonomy): Eukaryota > Viridiplantae > Streptophyta > Magnoliopsida > Poales > Poaceae > Secale > Secale cereale. The sequence continues at coordinate 598,240,838 of LR738714.1, forward strand.
AAGGCTGCAAACTTCACATAGTCATCTTCTTTCACGTTACTGCACTCAAAATGCTTCTTGATGTCGGTCAACCAATCCTCAGCATCAAGAGGGTCGACACAGTAACTGAAAGCTTTAGGATTGTTGGCCAGGAACTGGTTAAGAGTAGCATGGTGCTGCTGGAAGAAGTTGCCTTGATTCACTGGAACACCCTGATTAGCTTGATTAGCTTGCATAGCTTGCATAGCTTGCATTTGCTGCATCATCTGCATCATCAACTGAGTGTTCTGAGCTGTAGTCTGCATAATTGCTCTCCAAGCCTCGGGCGGAGGAGGAGGGGAAGGAGGATGCTCTGGGACCTCTTCCACCTCTGGGTTAGCGTTCGGAACCTTTTTTGGAGCCATCCTGTAAGAGATGACCACGAATCAGCAATTGATTGACAAAAGGAATAAGCTGAATCAATGGAATGAATTGCAACAAGTCTTCACAATAATCATTCGAACAATAAGAACGAATGAAATCATCCGAACAAGAGGAACGAATGATATTCTCAGTTAATAGATAACATCAGTCTTCAGGAGAAGCCACATAGGGATCAAAAAGATAAAATAAGAAAACAACAAGGTACGGAAAGGAACAAACACAAGAGAGGAGTTTCGTTCTAAAATCTTTGTGCTGAAAGCATATGAACGCGTTACGAAAAGGTTTTGCAATCCCCGGATCAGCATAGCCAAGGACCCTTTAAGATGCAACTCCTGATAGTAACATCGGTCATATAACCCCTTCACTCAATGTCGAACCCCGAACTCACTAACCTGCATTCGTTGGAAGAATGCCTACGATCTACTGGATAAAACCCACCTATAGTTTTCCGAAAGATTCCAGTTATGCAATCAGGTGTTGGGGATACACGGGAAGCACCGCGCAATCAACTCTAACCTACATCCAGGTGTATCCATCCTTCAACACATAACCAGTCTTTCTCGGAAACTGTGTACCTCGGACCTTCGAAAAGCATCCACTATAACAAGCTATGGCAATACTCCCGAACTACCTCCCCAGTACTGGGTGATGTCGGGGTTATCTTGCCACTGGCCGTATAGGGGAGATTTTCGATGTCGGCCGTCTTAAGTATTTAGTACTGCCGCGATATGCTTGTTACAATGATACCCCGAAGCTCAACTCCTCGGTAACAGGAGGCATCGAGAACAATATCCTTGTCACAAGAACATCGAAACAATCCCAGAATACTCGCGGGATTCCTAAAAAAATTTTGTGCAAATTTTGAAGATAGGAGAGACAAGAGTAGACGTCAGGAGTCCTCACCAGAGAGAAAGGGGATGAGAAGCAAAGAAATCCTACTCTCCGATATAATATAGGACTCAAAAAGTTTTCAGTGTGTGCCTAGACTCAACCGTCAACGGTTCGATCAAACAGTGGGGGCTCCTAGGTCGGAGAAGGCTCTGATACCAACTTGTAATGCCTAGGATGGAGTTATACCTCCTACGTGTCGAGGCACGACTTAAAGGCATAAGTCCATCCTAGAATGATCTCAAGTTTGGTAATCTTTGCACAACTCATGTAAAAGAGGGGATAGTAAACTGAAAATAGTTGGCTTACACTCGCCACGTCACAGAATTACAGTACAAGTCTCAAACATCATACATTAAGAGCACTACAACCCTCTAAGGGCAAAAGCCAAATGTCAAAGTACCAAACTCAGATAAATAAACCACAGGCGGATCGAATCCTAGTAAGAGACTCCACTACTGATCGTCCGGGTAGCGCACGTAGTACCGACTACGCTCCTCGTCGTACTCCCAATCCAGCTCGGTGCCATCACCTGGATAGCTCACAGCTGGACCTGCATCTGGTGTGTGAAGTAACTGTGAGCCACAGAGGACTCAGCAATCCCGTCTCCGGTAACAAGACTATCAAAGCCTTTGGGTGAGGAAAAGGCTGAAGAAAGAACAAGTCTGCAGCAGCAACTAGCATCTAGCTTACGCAAGTGAGAGCGAGAAGAGAAGGCCTCGGCGAGAAGTGATCACGAAGTGATCCTAGCTACAAGCTCACAAACATAACCCCTCCGTGTTCAACTCCCGAATCCCTATTCGGAAATTGACAGTCACGGAACACACACTGGTAGTGTATTAGAAACATTGTGTCAAGTTATCTACAACCGGAATTAACAAGCTCCCATCTGCCACATAACCGCGGGCACGGCTTTCGAAAGTTCAAACCCTGCAGGGGTGTTCCAACTTGACCCATTACAAGCCCACGATCCGCGGAGTCGCAACTCCAAAGTGGGAAGACCCGAGTATCCTCGGAATCCCGTGCTCAAGATATACCAAGCTAAGGTAAGGCTAATCCAGCAAATCCTCCCAGCGTGTCGACACCCTGATAGTAGCCGCGCGTATCTAAGTCACAGGACACGACCGGATGAGACGTCCTACAGGTGTATGCCAGATACCTCAGGTTGCCCCAAGGCGGCCCCGCAGTCCGCTCGTTTCGGACCAACACTCATGTGGAGCACTGGCCCGGGGTTGTTGATTAAGAAAGAGGGTTAATTACTCCCTATGCATGTTTAGTTTGTTATTAGGCAAAAAGTACCAATGTTGGGATTTGCTGGAAAAGACTTAGCACTTAGCGGTTTATCGAGGGGGTCCCATACACCCCAACCGTGTTAGGAACGCATAATCAAGGAACATAATACCGGCTTATACGGATCCTAACGGCATGAGTGGAACAAATCACCAAGCAAAAGGCTTAGCCTTCCACCCTTGCCAATATATAGGTGATTTCATTTAAAGCATTTATATAGTGTGATAAAACCCAACCAAACTTCAACATGAAGCAAGCATCTTCGATCTTCACCTGCAACTAGCAACGCTATAAGAAGGGCTGAGCGAAGCGTACTTAGCCAAGCAACGGTTTGCATAGGTAGGGTGGTTAAACATGGCAATTGGTTACAAGTAGGAGGCTGACAAGAAGATCATGGGCATCGAGGCAAAACTATAGATCGAGACTACTAGCAATAGGCAAAGATAGTAATGTTATCGGGGTTCGGTCATCTTGCCTGAAGAGAAGTCGTTCGGATCGTAAGAAGGGTCCTCGTGCTCACCCTCGTTGGAAACCTCGTGCTCAACCTCGTACCCGGTCTCAGCTTCCGGCTCTAAACAAAACAATCACACCAAGCACCAATCAACAAGATGCAATGCGCACTCGGAAAACATGAATGCATGATGGATGCACTAAGGATGCACATGGAGTACGGAAAACATCACTCAAGCAAAACACCTCAAAACATGATAACAATCTGATATTATTAATCTACACGGAAAAACAACCAAGTTTGATATAAGATTCACTGAAATCGGAGTTACGGGCTAAAAGTTATGCCCGAAACAAGATTTGAGCGAAAGCTGAAAATTACAGCAACATAGCATCTTTGGAGCTCAAAATAATTAAGCTACAGCACCCAAAAAGCATGGCAAAGGACTTGAACACAAACTAGACATATAGTACAGCAACTAGGTCCAAAGTGCACCCCCAACGGAGTCACGGATCAATAGCAATGATCTTGGACATATTGAACTTTACAATAAAATTCTGGCAGCAGAATTTTATTGAAACTTTAGAGCAAAAGATAAACATGCTACAGCCACTCAAATGGACATGTGAGGACATGAATGGAAAGACAACAATATATACTACAAGGAACAATCAAAATCCACCCCAAAACTAACATGCTTTGTCCTAGAGCATCACACGAACATGGCATCGGAACGTTACAGATTTCAGACTTAGTGAAAAATCACTAAGTCCTAAAACAGCAATATCATCATAGCATATAAAAGAGCATGTTTAAGTCACCTCGAAACTAAACATGGCAAAGGGTAAGCACCTCATCAAAGTGCACATGAAGGTGATCCCGAAACACACAAGCATGCATCATAGAGGTGATCACAACGATTACCACGAGCTCATCAAGATGGCATTTCATAACAAGTGAAAACACCTCATATGAACATGGCACTTTGCAACGATGATAACAAGGCAATAATAAATCTACCATGCAACCTATCACAAGCAACACGTAGTTCGTGGCAAGACGAACACGTGGACATGTCATTTGCATCGTTTGGACAAACGAGCTAAAAGTTATCACATGACAAAGGTGGCATGAAAATAACACATAACAGCAGTTTATATCATGATGCACCCTTGCAACAGCAAAACAAGTGTCTAGATGACCTCTAACATGCATGACAACAACAGGTAAAACGTAGAGGACATCTCCACGAACGTCTGGACATATTACACGCGCAAAACGGAGCATCATAGTAAAAGATATAGCAGTCCAAACATTGCATCTCAGAACAGGAGATCAGGGACTTAGGAGGATTTAGGGTTCAACCTTAGCAGATCTGAAGAATTCGAACGGGCCGGATCTGGAGCTACAGTGGCGGCGGCCCGGGCCTGGAGGGAGATGGCGCGGCCCGGTGGAGTCTGGCGCGGCCCGGCCCGGCGAGGAGCAGTGCGGGAGGAGCGACCGGCCCGCGGGGAGGCGAGGCGGCCCAGGGCGGCAGGAGCCCGCCCGGCTGGCGCGACAGCTGGCCCTCGCGAGGAGGCCCGCGGGGCGGAACCGGCCCACCCAGCGGAGCGGGCGGTGCGGTGGCGAAGGCGCAGCTGGGCCCGCCGACGAAGTGGGGACCGGCCCAGACGAGGAACCGGCGGGCGCTGGCGAATGCTGGGCCGCGACGGCTCGCGTTGGCAGGGCGCGGTCGAGGCACCTCGGCCTGGAGATGAAGTGGTCCCCTGGGCCTCGGCGGAAGCGACGACGCGGCGCCCTGGCGGCCAAGTGGAGGCGCGACGAAGCCTCCCAGGCGCTGGGTCGATGCGGCCGGCGCGGCGCGTTGACCTGGCGCCCGATCGAGGATCCGGTCGGCGGTGCGGGTAGATCGAGGGAGCTGGTTCCCTCGGATCCAGAGGAAAAAAAATGGGGATCTGTGATCTGAAAGAAAGGGAAAAAAATAGAGGGGAAGGGGAAGAAGAAGGGGACATGCCAAAATAGACTAGGGTATATTATATAGCAGTTTTTTAGGGTTAGGAGGAGTTTTAGGGGCGCTAGGAGCCCTCCGATCGCGATCCGACGGATCCGATCGCGGGGATAGTTTTAAAAGGCCTAGGAGGAGATAAAAGAATGCAGCAGGGGTGTTTCCGGGACACGAAGTGAAGGCACATCGGACCCACACGAACAACGGATGGAAAAGTCAACGGAGTCCAAACGAGACGAGATTTGAGAGGCGGGTTGCACACAACAAAACAACAACACAGACAACAACCTCGCGGCACACCGGTAACGTAAAACGCCCGAACAACAAAGTAGGCCTACGGGACGTCACGGACACATGAGGGAGCTCCGAAACGCGAAACGAACAACGGGAAGAAACACGCGGAACCGGATGCAACCCACAACACAAATGCAATGCGATGCACATGTCCACATGATATGAATGAATGCCACACACTCACACAACAAAACGACGAAAACCCGAAAGACAAAGAACCCGGAATGGAAATAGATGAAGCCGGATATATATTATATACCCAAAAGGGAAAGTATTACATCTGGGGCATTACACCGTGTAACGTTACCGGTTTGGCGCGAGACTTGTCGTGTGTTGTTGTTTTGGTATGTGTAACCCGCCTGTCAAATCTCGTCGCGTTTCGAGTCCGTTTGCTACCCCAACAGTTATTCTCGTGGGCTCAAAGTGCCTCCACTTTGAGGCCCATGACACCTCTCCAACAGCCCACCAAACCACTCCAAACCCCTCCTATCATCTAGGCCATCCAATTCTAATCGTGTGGCCGAAAACCGCACTCCATTTGGACAAACCTAGCTCCTTGTGCCTATATATTTGTCCACCTCCCACAATTTTTGCCCCAATTCAAGGAAACCCTAGCCCCCACCTTCTCCTTCCTCCAACCACCACCACCTTGATGTCTACACACGCTTCTACTCTTGTAGACTATGTTGGGCCTCCAAGCGCAGAGGTTTGTAGGACAGTAGCAATTTCCCTCAAGTGGATGACCTAAGGTTTATCGAACTCAGGGAAGTAGAGGTTGAAGATGGTCTCTCTCAAGCAACCCTGCAACTAAGATACAAGAAGTCTCTTGTGTCCCCAACACACCTAATACAACTAGGAGTTGTATAGGTGCACTAGTTCGGCGAAGAGATGGTAAAATATGGATGATAGGAGTGGCAAAGCAAAGTAATATAAATATGTAATAAAAAGTGCAGCAAGCAAACAAGTGGTAAACGTGAGCACAAATGGTATTGCAATGGTGGAAACAAGGCCTAGGCTTCATACTTTCACTAGTGGCAACTCCCAACAACATTAACATAATCGAATCACATGATATTTTCCATAAAACATGCAAAGGGGACACACTCGGAGGTCATTCCTTCGTGGTCAAGAGAGGACGAGAATTATGTAGGGCTACAAAAGCACACCTCAAAGTTCGTAGTTCCCAATCTAAGGATTTCCCAATGTCACCGCGGCCATCCAAAGAGAGTCCCACAATCACCACAACATATCTAAAGGATAGTCAAAGACAAGCACCAAGAGACTCTCAATCTTCAATCAACGCACAAGAGAGGAAATCACTCATGAAAATACTTTTCTAATCCATGTCCAATAGACCGCTGTCACCTTGGTCTCGGGGATTATACTAGATAAAGACAAGTGAGTACATCAATCCAATACATAGAGGAAGGGGAAATATCATGGGATCACCCTAGATTAACATAGCCTATGATCACAACGAAGATCACATCATGGGAGAGAGAATTGACCACATAGCTACTGGTAAGAACCTCAACCCCGAGGAGGAACTACTCCCGCATCATGGAGGGAGGAAGCAACGTCGATGGAGATGAATCCGGGGGCACTTCCCCGTCCCGGCAAGGTGCCGGCGCAGGAATTCTGGTCCCCCGAAGCTTGATGGCGATGGCGGCGGAGATCGGAATCGCGTCTGGAGAAAAGGGGTCTGGAATCAGGGTTTCCTCGACACGCTTTAAATATATGCCAAAGGGGGGCATCAGAGGTGCCTCGGGGGGCCCAGGCGCCCCCCCGGCGCGGCCTAGGGGGGGCGCGCCCACAGGGCGCCTGGAGCCCCTGTGGGTCCCCCCGGTTGTACTTTGGCCGCACGGTAGCTCCTGGAACGCTGATTTTTTATATATTTTTTCTGGATTTTTCCTGGCAGTTCTCGTAATGTAAAAACCTGAAATACAAAATCAGCCGAAAACAGAAACTGGCACCGGGGTGCACTGGATTAGTAGGTTAGTCCAAATATGATCAAAAGTGTATGGAAGTGTATGAATATCATAGCAATATCACCCAAAAGTGGCATGGAGCAAGCAGAAATTATAGATACGTTTTGGACGTATCAACATCCCCAAGCTTAATTCCTGCTCGTCCTCGAGTAGGTAAATGATAACAAGAATAATTTCTGTGGTGACATGCTATTAACCATATAGGATCTTTTATAGTCATATGATAAAAGCTTACTGAGACAATGATTCTATAGTAATTAAGTTGCCTCATGAGAAAATCACAAATGACTGAAAGTTTTTACAATATGAAACTGAAACATCAAAAAGATTTGCAATGATCATGATGTGCAAATATGATAAAGTGATATCTAGCTTGCCCCCTTTAGTGAAGCAAAACATAAATGCAGGGACACCTTCAAGGTTTAAGTGATGACTAGATACAATGATTTCAAAATAAACGATATCACAATCATGCAAGAGACAATGCTACTTTGGGACAATGGACATTACACTCAGAATGACAATCATGCTCTCAATAGTTGGTGCTTTTAAAAGAAGATGGAGACTCAACATAAAATTAAAAGAATGGTTATGTGCTAGAGCTTTTTATTTTAAAAACATGGAAGCAATTGTGTCAACGGTAGTAGTACTTCATATGTGTCATGTATAAAACATCCTATAAGTTGCAAGCCTCATGCATCGAATACCAATAGTGCTCGCTCCTTGTCCTAATTGAAGGAAATATGCCCTAGAGGCAATAATAAAGTTATTATTTATTTCCTTATATCATGATAAATGTTTATTATTCATGCTAGAATTGCATTAACCGGAAACTTAATACATGTGTGAATACATAGACAAAACAGTATGTCCCTAGTATGCCTCTACTAGACTAGCTCATTGATCAAAGATGGTTATGTTTCCTAGCCATAGACATGAGTTGTTATTTGATCAACGGGATCACATCATTAGGAGAATGATGTGATGGACAAGACCCATCCGTTAGCATAGCACTATGATCGTTTAGTTTAACTGCTATTGCTTTCTTCATGACTTATACATGTTCCTATGACTATGAGATTATGCAACTCCCGAATACTGTAGGAACACCTTGTGTGCTATCAAACGTCACAACGTAACTGGGTGATCATAAAGATGCTCTACAGGTGTCTCCGAAAGTATTCGTGGTGTTGGCATAGATCAAGATTAGGATTTGTCACTCCGAGTGTCGGAGAGGTATCTCTGGGCCCTCTCGGTAACACACATCACAATAAGCCTTGCAAGCAAAAGACTAATGAGTTAGTCACGAGATGATGTGTTGCGGAACGAGTAAAGAGACTTGCCGGTAACGAGATTGAACTAGGTATAGAGATACCGACGATCGAATCTCGGGCAAGTAACATACCGTTTGACAAAAGGAACAATGTATGTTGTTATGCGGTTTGACCGATAAAAGATCTTCGTAGAATATGTAGGAGCCAATATGAACATCCAGGTTCCGCTATTGGTTATTGACCGGAGACGTGTCTCGGTCATGTCTACATAGTTCTCGAACCCGTAGGGTCCGCACGCTTAAGGTTTTGATGACAGTTTTATTATGAGTTTATGAGTTTTGATGTACCGAAGGAGTTCGTAGTCCCGGATGAGATCGTGGACATGACGAGGAGTCTCGAAATGGTCGAGACGTAAAAATCGATATATTGGACGACTATATTCGGACATCGGAAAGGTTCCGAGTGATTCGGGTATTTTCGGAGTACCGGGGAGTTACGGGAATAGAGGAGAGAGGCCAAAAGGAAGGAGGCGCGTGGCCCCCTTCTGGTCCGAATTGGACAAGGGGTGCAGCCCCCTTTTCCTTCTCCCTCTCCCCCTCTTTCCTTCTCTCCTACTCCGGAAAGGAAAGGGGAATCCTACTAGGACTTGGGAGTCCTAGTAGGACTCCCCACACTTGGCGCGCCCCTTCTAGGGTCGGCCTCTCCCTCCCTCCTTTATATACGGGGGCAGGGGGGCACCTCTAGACACAACAATTGATCTCTTGATCTCTTAGCCGTGTGCGGTGCCCCCCTCCACCATAGTTCTCCTCGATAAATATTGTAGCGGTGCTTAGGCGAAGCCCTGCGACGGTAGAACATCAAGATCGTCACCACGCCGTCGTGCTGACGGAACTCTCCCTCGACACTCGGCTGGATCGGAGTTCGAGGGACGTCATCGAGCTGAACGTGTGCTAGAACTCGGAGGTGCCGTAGTTTCGGTGCTTGATCGGTCGGGCCGTGAAGACGTACGACTACATCAACCGCGTTGTTATAACGCTTCCGCTTTCGGTCTACGAGGGTACGTAGACTCACTCTCCCCTCTCGTTGCTATGCATCTGGTAGATAGATCTTGCGTGATCGTAGGAAAATTTTAAAATACTATGTTCCCCAATACTAATTAGCTCGGATCCTCATGGGTTATCATTGCATTGCATATGTTTTAACCAAGTGTCACAAAGGGGTACCTCTATGCCACCTGTACAAAGGTCCAAGGAGATAGATCGCATTTGATTTCTCGTTTTTGATAGATCTCAACTTGAGGACATCCATACCGGGACAACATAGAAAATAGATGATGGACTCCTCTTTAATGCATAAGCATATTCTCATAGAAAATAGACTGGTTTCACCGTTAAGAGCACTCATTGCTTAAAGGTGACTGGCGGGTGTCTGTCTCTCTCACTTTAGCTGAATCAAGTGTGGCTACGCCCGGTCCTTGTGAAGGTTAAAACAGCACATACTTGATGAAACATCGTTGTGGTTTTGTATGCGTAGGTAAGAACGGTTCTTGCTAAGCCCGTAGCAGCCACGTAAAACTTGCAACAACAAAGTAGAGGACGTCTAACTTGTTTTTGCAGGGCATGTTGTGATGTGATATGGTCAAGACATTATGAGTTATACGGTTTTGTATGAGATGATCATGTTTTGTAATGTTATCGGCAACTGGCAGGAGCCATATGGTTGTCGCTTTATTGTATGAAATGCAATCGCCATGTAATTGCTTTACTTTATCACTAAGCGGTAGCGATAGTCGTAGAAGCAATAGTTGGCGAGACGACAACGATGCTACGATGGAGATCAAGGTGTCGCGCCGGTGACGAAGGTGATCATGACGGTGCTTTGGAGATGGAGATCAAAAGCACAAGATGATGATGGCCATATCATGTCACATATTTTGATTGCATGTGATGTTTATCTTATTATGCTTCTTATTTTGCTTAGAACGACGGTAGCATTAT
>LR738714.1:598252550-598376378 GCA_902687465.1 Secale cereale
CCGACTGCGGATTTTTTTTTTACCGACTCCGGATTGATACCGACTGCGGATTTTTTACCGACACTGTCCTCAGGGGCCTCTGACATTCCTCCTAACCCGGCCGGGGTTTTTCCTTTTTATGAGGTTTTCCTCTTCTTGAACCGGATATAATCTCTTGCTCCTGTGTGCATATGCCCTGCGCCACCAGATAGACTGATCAAAGCATCTTGTTTTCTTTAAAAAGTAATATATAGTAAGAGAAATAATATTGTAGATGGATATCACCTGAGTGTATTTGAACCGGTATGTTGAATAGACCGGATCACAGGGTGGATAATAAATGACTGCCGCATCAGAGGTAGCGCAGACATATGAATCGGCCTCGGGGTTGTAAACCAGTGGAAACGAACAAGTTGCCCTCCGTGTTGTCAACCGGTGTGGATGCGTGAACCGTCCGTAGTTTGTAAACCGGTGCTTGAATCCGTGGAATAACGACGACCACTTGTGTCGAACAATGTTTGGCGTGCCTTAATCTCCGTGGTATTATATCATTTTATAATGAATAATTTTCCTGCATATAAAAATACCGCAGGGCGAGGAATTTTTGCTTGGACGAATTAATAATAAAAAATAAATAGGATAAATATCACCTGATTTGCCCGGAGAACAGATGATTTGGCCGCGGTATTATAAACTGGCGCGTGCGGGTGATTTAATTGTAGGCGCGGACAACGTCTTGTTAATGTGGACCGGACCATAAAAATGGTGGCGGGCGCTTGCCCATTGGCGAGGAAGTCGGTCGTGGGTTCGAGGCTAGCACACGCGTGGGCGCGGGTAGACGAGTCGGCCGGTGTGTTGAGGTAAACCGGGTCACGACACGTATATTCGTACACCCGCGGCATACCACCAATCCTTTTCTTTTTAATAGCCGTCCTGGATAAAAAATATTACAAAGCAAAGTAATTGTTTTTTTTTATGAAAAGTAATATGTGCTAATAAAATACATAAAAAAGATAGCACCTGGTATTTCCGTCGGATGGTCATGGACATATCACCTTATCTTCACGTGGATTACTAACAGGCCCACCGTAGCACTACGGCAAGGTTATTAGTAACAGGCCCACCGTAACACTATGACAATGATATTAATATACATTCCCTTTGCTTTTTCTCTTTTCTTCAACCGGTACTCTCTGTCTTTTCTTCAGCTTATCATGGAACATATAAGAGCAGAAGCTAAAGCCTGCAGCTGCAGCGGCGTCTTTGTGCAAGGAGGCTCAGGGGCCGGCTCAAGGCTAGAATTTAGCGGTTCCAGGGCCGGTTTGGCTTGATGCAATAGTAATCTAGGGCCAGTCCAACCCGAATAAGGTGAGGCCACAACTTGGTGCGGCCGCGGGGCAGAGTATATCCTGGACGGGTCTTGAGACCGTCATGGAGACAAAATCCATCAGGTATAGGGCGGTCTCGAGGTGGCACGGTGGAGTAGGCGAGGAGAGGTGAGGGGGCGGAGCCGCGCGGGCGCGGGCCTAGCTTGGATGAGTGCAGGGCCGTCAGTCTTGGTGAACCAGTACGGGGCGAGCCAGCGCAGAAGGCCGGACACGGGGTCGACTCACAGCGTGGCTGGCTTTGACGAGGTTGCCGCGAGGGAGCCGGCTGGTTCAGTGTTGATGACTCGGCAAGGAAGCAGTCAGTCCCCGCGGTGGTCGAGGTAGAAGCAGCGCGCGGAAGGGCGTCTTCGAGGCGAGGCGAGGCCGCCCAGTCGAGGGCAGATTGTAGGCGAGTCACCGCGGCGGGTCACCGAAGCCAGGGCGGTTCGAGCGTCAAGGAATCTGTCCAGACGGCCCTCCACCAAATCGACATCATTGACCGATACTGATTTGCAATCGGACTTCGAAGCTGACTCGATGATGACTCGGATTGAGGGCGGGTCAACGGAAACAACTTGGGGCTGGGCCGACCGTAGCAGTAGCTCAGGTTGGTGGTTCGCGGGCGCACTCCTGGCGGCCCTGCGTGCGGCTGTGATTTGCAGCGGTTCAACGCGGCGGAGGACTGTAGACCGGCGCCGGCGGCAAGGCGGGGCAACGTCCAGCAAGAAGAAGCGAGACCGGGGAATCTTTGGTGGCGGCTCGACTATTGATATAGTTGCTGGTGAGGAGGCCCGCGGCCGGGCGGGTTACAGTGGCGGCTCGGCGAAGATGAATCCGAATCGGCTCAGTCAAGGCGAATCCGGGTCATAGCCTGGTGGATTCCTGTCCGAGTCCTTTGTCATACCCTTTCTTTTCTTTCTTTTTGACCCCGTCAAAGCATATATCAACAGAAAGGTCTCTTTCAAACATATAACTGCAGTGCGTTCTTTGGTCTTGGCGACTTGTATGCATAAAGAACCCCTGTCGGTCTTGGCCTTTTGCAGTGGCGTTTTCAAACATTGATCCGGCTCGTGACTTGTAATGCGTCCGGTCATGGTTGTCCTTGCGCCGGACTATCCTGCATAGTTGTTTCGTTCCCGCTTTTCTTCATCTGATCAACCATGATTTTCTCGATCCCTAGTAGAGATAGATCCCTTCAAGAACTCAACACCACTGTGCGCAGGCCCCAAGGTGGGCGCCAACTGTCGTGGAATTAACACGGCAGATGTCCGGATCAACGGACTTAGGGTTGAGGCGCGCATCTATGTGGTAGCTTGAAGGGGTTGAGCGGAATCGAGAGATGCGATGCAAGACACGGATTTAGACAGCTTCGGGCCCCAGGAAACATCATCCGGTAATAACCCTACGTGCTGTTTGAGGCTAGATCTCATTATCGCCCTCATGGTGTTGCCGGTAAACCGGCTCTTTGTGTCTAACCCTAAAACTTGTCTGCTTGTGGTTTGTCTAAAAACTTGTCCTCTTTGGGGAGCCCTGCCCCTCCTTATATATGTTGAAGGGGAGGCTTTACATGACTAGTCCTAGTAGGACTAGGATTGATCTATTACAAGGAGTCCTAGTCTTGCTTCCTTTCTGGAGAATATTCCTTGCACTTTATTATTAAACCGGCCCACTATTAATATGAACCGGCCTTCTGGGCCTTGGGCCTTGTCATCCATGATCCGCCTGCCGGGTTACCAATAACTTGACAAATGTAAAACGTCTTAAGTAAAATGCCAAGTCCGGCCGGGTTATAATTCCGGCCGGTTCATACCGCGGGGTAATATCCCCGACACTATCTAAGTGGGAGTTCTTTAAATTAATATGATTAATTGAACTTTAATTTATCATGAACTTAGTCCTGGTAGTATTAGCATATCTGTGTTGTAGTTCAATAGCTCGCGATGTTGCTCCCCGTTTATTTTTCATATGTTCCTAGAGAAAACCAAGTTGAAAGATGTTAGTAGCAATGATGCGGAATTGTTCCGTGATCTGAGGATTATCCTCATTGCTGCACAGAGAAATATGTCCTTGATGCACCGCTAGGTGACAGACCTATTGCAGGAGCAGATGTAGACGTTATGAACGTTTTGACAAAAGCTCAGTATGATGACTACTTGATAGTTCAGTGCACCATGCTTTACGGCTTATAACCGGGACTTCAAAAACGTTTTGAACGCCACGGAGCATATAAGATGTTCCAAGAGTTGAAATTAGTATTTCATACTCATGCCCGTGTCGAGAGGTATAAGACCTCTGACAGTACTTTGCCTACAAGATGGAGGAGAATAGCTCAACCAGTGAGCATGTGCTCAAATTGTCTGGGTACTACAATTACTTTAATCAAGTGGGAGTTAATCTTCCAGATAAGATAGTAATTGACAAAGTTCTCTAGACACTATCACCAAGTTAGTAGAACTTCATGATGAACTATAATATACAAGGGATGACGAAAGTAATTCCCGAGCTCTTCACGATGCTGAAATCGTCGAAGGTAGAAATCATGAAAAAGCATCAAGTGTTGATGGTTAACAAGACCACTTGTTTCAAGTAAAGGGCAAAGGGATAGAAGGGGAACTTCAAGAAGAATGACAAGCAAGTTGTCACTCCCGTGAAGAAACCCAAAACTAAACTCAAGCCTGAAATAAAGTGCTTCTACTGCAAAGGAAATGGTCACTGGAAGTGGAACTGCCCTAGATACTTGGCGGATAAGAAGGATGGCAAAGTGAACAAAGGTATATTTGATATACAGATTATTGATGTGTATTTTGCTAGTGTTCATAGCAACCCCTCGGTATTTGATATTGGTTCAGTTGCTAAAGAGTAGTAACTCGAAGTGGGAGTTGCATAATGAACATAAACTAGTTAAAGGATGAAGTGACGATGTGTATTGGAAGCAAGTTCCAAGATTGATATGATCATCATCGCACACTCCCTATACTTTCGGGATTAGTGTTGAACCTAAATAACTGTTATTTGGTGTTTGTGTTGAGCATGAATGTGATTTGATCATGTTTATCCAATACGGTTATTCATGTAAGTTAGAGAATAATTGTTGTTCTGTTTACATGAATAAAACCTTCTATGGTCATACACCCAATGAAAATAGTTTATTGGATCTCGATCGTGTGATACACATATTCATAATATTGAAGCCAAAAGATGCAAGGTTAATAATGATAGTGCAACTTATTTGTGGCACTGCCGTTTAAGTCATATTGGTGTAAAACGCATGAAGAAACTCCATAATGATGGACTTTTGGAATCACTTGATTATGAATCACTTGGTGCTTGCGAACCATACCTCATGGGCAAGATGACTAAAACTCCGTTCTCCGGAACTATGGAGCGAGCAACGTATTTGTTGGAAATCATACATACTGATGTATGCGGACCAATGATTATTGAAGCTCGCGGCGGGTATCGTTATTTTCTGACCTTCACTGATGATTTGAGCAGATATAGGTATATCTACTTAATGAAGCACAAGTCTGAAACATTTGAAAAGTTCAAAGAATTTCAGAGTGAAGTAGAGAATCATCGTAACAAGAAAATAAAGTTTCTACGATCTGATCGTGGAGGAAAATATTTGAGTTACGAGTTTGGTCTTCATTTGAAACAATGTGGAATAGTTTCACAGCTCACGCCACCCGGAACACCACAGCATAATGGTGTGTCCGAACGTCGTAAACCGTACTTTATTGGATATGGTGCGATCTATGATGTCTCTTACCGATTTACCACTATCATTTTGGGTCATGCATTAGAGACAGATGCATTCACGTTAAATAAGGGCCTCATCTGAATCCGTTGAGACAACGCCTTAAGAGCTGTGGTTTGGCAAGAAACCAAAGTTGTTGTTTCTTAAAGTTTGGGACTGCGATGCTTATGTGAAAAAGTTTCAACATGATAAGCTCGAACCCAAACCGGAGAAGTAAATCTTCATAGGATACCCAAAAGAGACTGTTGGGTACACCTTCTATCACAGATCCGAAGACAAGGTCTTTGTTGCTAAGAGTGGATCCTTTCTAGAGAAAGAGTTTCTCTCGAAGGAAGTGAGTGGGAGGAAAGTAGAACTTGATGAGGTAATTGTACCTTCTCCCGGATTGGAGAGTAGTACATCACAGGAAATTTTTCCAGTGATTCCTACACCAATTAGTGAGGAAGTTAATGATAATGATCATGAAACTTCGGATCAAGTTTCCGCTGAACGTCGTAGATCAACCAGAGTACGTTCCGCACCAGAGTGGTACGGCAACCCAGTTCTGGAAATCATGTTACTAGACCATGATGAACCTACGAACTATGAGGAAGCGATGATGAGCCCAGATTCCACAAAATGGCTTGAGCCATGAAATCTGAGATGGGATCCATATATGAAAACAAAGTATGGACTTTGGTTGACTTGCCCGATGGTCGGAAAGCCATCGAAAATAAATGGATCTTCAAGAGGAAGACCAACACTGACGGTAATGTTACTGTTTACTAAGCTCGACTTGTTGCGAAAGTTTTTCGACAAGTTCAAGGAGTTGACTACGATGAGACTTTCTCATCCGTAGCGATGCTTAAGTCTGTCCGAATCATGTTAGCAATTGCCACATTTTATGAAATCTGGCAAATGGATAACAAAACTGCATTCTTTAATGAATTTATTAAAGAAAAATTGCATATGATGCAACCCGAAGGTTTTGTCAATCCTAAAGGTGCTAAAAAAATGTGCAAGCTCCAGCGATCCATCTATGGACTGGTGCAAACATCTCGGAGTTGGAATATACGCTTTGATAAGTTGATCAAAGCATATAGATTTATACAGACTTACGGTGAAGCCTGTATTTACAAGAAGTGAGTGGGAGCACTACAACCTTTCTGATAAGTATATGTGAATGACATATTGTCGATCAGAAATGATGTAGAATTTTCTGGAAAGCATAAAGGAGTGTTTGAAAGGAATTTTTCAAAGAAAGACCTCGGTGAAGCTGCTTACATATTGAGCATCGAGATCTATATAGATAGATCAAGACGCTTGATAAGACTTTCGATGAGTGCATACCTTGATAAGATTTTGAAGTAGTTCAAAAATGGATCAGTCAAAGAAGAAGTTCTTGCCTGACTTGTAAGGTGTGAAGTTGAGTAGGACTCAAAGCCAGACCACGGCAGAAAAATATAGAGAGAATGAAAGTCATTCCCTATGCCTCAGCCATAGGTTCTATAAAGTATGCCATGCTGTGTACAAAACACGTTGTGTACCTTGCCAAGAGTTTGACAGGGAGGTACAATAGTGATCCAGGAGTAGATCACTGTACAGCGGTCAAAATTATCCTTAGTAATTGGATGACTAAGGAAATATTTCTCGATTATGGAGGTGATAAAGAGTTCGTCGTAAAGGGTTACGCCGATGCAAGCTTTGACACTAAATCCAGATGACTCTAAGTATCAATCTGGATGCGTATTGAAAGTGGGAGCAATTAGCTAGAGTAGCTCCATGCAGAGCATTGTAGACATAGAAATTTGCGAAATACATAGGAATCTGTATATGACAGACCCGTTGACTAAACTTCTCTCACAAGCAAAACATGATCACACCTTATTACTCTTGGGTATTAATCACATAGTGATGTGAACTAGATTATTGACTCTAGTAAACCCTTTGGGTGTTGGTCACATAACGATGTGAACTATCGGTATTAAATCACATGGCGATGTGAGCTAGATTATTGACTCTAGTGCAAGTGGGAGACTGAAGGAAATATGCCCTAGAGGCAATAATAAAGTTATTATTTATTTCCTTATATCATGATAAATGTTTATTATTCATGCTAGAATTGTATTAACCGGAAACTTAATACATGTGTGAATACATAGACAAAACAGTATGTCCCTAGTATGCCTCTACTAGACTAGCTCATTGATCAAAGATGGTTATGTTTCCTAGCCATAGACATGAGTTGTCATTTGATCAACGGGATCACATCATTAGGAGAATGATGTGATGGACAAGACCCATCCGTTAGCATAGCACTATGATCGTTTAGTTTAACTGCTATTGCTTTCTTCATGACTTATACATGTTTCTATGACTATGAGATTATGCAACTCCCGAATACCGTAGGAACACCTTGTGTGCTATCAAACGTCACAACGTAACTGGGTGATCATAAATATGATCTACAGGTGTCTCCGAAAGTATTCGTGGTGTTGGCATGGATCAAGATTAGGATTTGTCACTCCGAGTGTCGGAGAGGTATCTCTGGGCCCTCTCGGTAACACACATCACAATAAGCCTTGCAAGCAAAAGACTAATGAGTTAGTCACGAGATGATGTGTTGCGGAACGAGTAAAGAGACTTGCCGGTAACGAGATTGAACTAGGTATAGAGATACCGACGATCGAATCTTGGGCAAGTAACATACCGTTTGACAAAAGGAACAACGTATGTTGTTATGCGGTTTGACCGATAAAAGATCTTCGTAGAATATGTAGGAGCCAATATGAACATCCAGGTTCCGCTATTGGTTATTGACCGGAGACGTGTCTTGGTCATGTCTACATAGTTCTCGAACCCGTAGGGTCCGCACGCTTAAGGTTTTGATGACAGTTTTATTATGAGTTTATGAGTTTTGATGTACCGAAGGAGTTCGTAGTCCCGGATGAGATCGGGGACATGACGAGGAGTCTCGAAATGGTCGAGACGTAAAAATCGATATATTGGACGACTATATTCGGACATCGGAAAGGTTCCGAGTGATTCGGGTATTTTCGGAGTACCAGGGAGTTACGGGAATAGAGGAGAGAGGCCAAAAGGAAGGAGGCGCGTGGCCCCCTTCTGGTCCGAATTGGACAAGGGGTGCAGCCCCCTTTTCCTTCTCCCTCTCCCCCTCTTTCCTTCTCTCCTACTCCGGAAAGGAAAGGGGAATCCTACTAGGATTTGGGAGTCCTAGTAGGACTCCCCACACTTGGCGCGCCCCTTCTAGGGCCGGCCTCTCCCTCCCTCCTTTATATACGGGGGCAGGGGGGCACCTCTAGACACAACAATTGATCTCTTGATCTCTTAGCCGTGTGCGGTGCCCCCCTCCACCATAGTTCTCCTCGATAAATATTGTAGCGGTGCTTAGGCGAAGCCCTGCGACGGTAGAACATCAAGATCGTCACCACGCCGTCGTGCTGACGGAACTCTCCCTCGACACTCGGCTGGATCGGAGTTCGAGGGACGTCATCGAGCTGAACGTGTGCTAGAACTCGGAGGTGCCGTAGTTTCGGTGCTTGATCGGTCGGGCCGTGAAGACGTACGACTACATCAACCGCGTTGTTCTAACGCTTCCGCTTTCGGTCTACGAGGGTACGTAGACTCACTCTCCCCTCTCGTTGCTATGCATCTGGTAGATAGATCTTGCGTGATCGTAGGAAAATTTTAAAATACTACGTTCCCCAATACTAATTAGCTCGGATCCCCATGGGTTATCATTGCATTGCATATGTTTTAACCAAGTGTCACAAAGGGGTACCTCTATGCCACCTGTACAAAGGTCCAAGGAGATAGATCGCATTTGATTTCTCATTTTTGATAGATCTCAACTTGAGGACATCCATACCGGGACAACATAGAAAATAGATGATGGACTCCTCTTTAATGCATAAGCATATTCTCATGAGAGATTGAGGATTAAGGTCCAAGCTAAAACTTCCACCATGATGCATGGCTTTGGTTGGCGGCCCAATGTTCTTCTCTAACAATATGCATATTAATTCAACCCACGGCAAATCACCCTTACTTCAGACAAGACGAACATGCATAGCAACTCACATGATATTCAACAAAAGTGTGACAGTTGATGGCGTCCCCAGAAACATGGTTACCGCTCAGCAAGCAACTTGTAAGAAATAAGATACATAAGCAACATATTCTTTACCACAATAGTTTTTAGGCTACTTTCCCATGAGCTATGTATTGCATGGTTAGTTTGCTTAGTGCAGGTGGAGGTTAGCAAAAAGACTGGGAGTGACCAACTAAGAGAGCAATGACGGTCATAATCATGCAGAGCGACAAAGCAATATTGAATCAGGCATGGTAGTTATATCGCTACTTAGAAATAAAAGATCATCAAGGCTTGACAGACTTTCTTTACAGTCTTGAATATGCGTGAGCATACGCCAAGTCAATCAAAATAAATTCTCGAAGGAAGATATTACTAAAACATACCACATCATAGGCAAACAAACCAAGTTGGTACTCCAATAACACATTGGGAACCCCCCAGCTATTTGAGATTAACCAAAAGTAAACCTGAACTACTAAGCACCATCATGAAAGTAGCATCTTTATCATAGACACATTAACCAATGCAACGGAAGCAAACTCTCTTAATAAGGTGAGCATGGTAATTAAAGAGAGTTCAAGCAACCAACTAAATAAAAGCTCTTGAAAAGATAAGCATGAATACTAAGAGCAGAGCACGATAGTAGCTATTAAAAGACAAAGAACACACACATCATAGATAGACATGAAAATTCTATGTAATGTTCTAGGTAGAGGTGGAGCGTGTTTCTCTCCCACATAAAGGAATGCTGGGTTCCGACTCGTTATGAAAAACTGAAAAGAAAACTAAAAGCAAGACGCTCCAAGCATAGCACATAACACATGAAGTGATAAAAATATAGCGAAACGAAAGACGAACTGATAGTGTTGATGGAGAAGGGGATGCACGGGGGCATCCCCAAGCTTAGACGCTTGAGTCTCCTTGAATATTTCTTGGGGGTGCACGGGGGCATCCCCAAGCTTGAGCGCTTGACACTCCTGAATCTTTTTATCATCTTCCCTCGCACACTTGAAAACTCCTTTCATACATAACTCATCATAATCTGATTAGCGAGGTTAGTACCCTTAATAAAATAATTATACCTTGCTGGAAATAAGGATATTCTTGAATTTCTACTGTTTCTCAAGATTTCCAAAAGGTTTTTGCAAAGAAAAAGCAAGTTCTTAATTTGCAAAGTGAAGGTAAGGCAAAACATGACAGAATCTGTGAAAAACAGAACAGCAGGCAGTAATTGATCTGTTCGGGATACTTCTGCAACTCAAATCAAAAAACTCAGAACTGACGCACGAAAGACAATTATATAGAGAATGCTGTCAAAAAAATTCAGACCTAAAAGATGATCCGGTGATTTTTTACGATTTTTTCTATCCAAGGACAGAATCTGTTTCCTGGACAACACCTCACAACTTTTGAACTTTCTAGCAATCGGAGGCTATACTTGGCACAAATATGAAAAGCAAAGATACAATGATGATGCTACAGAACTAAACAACATCAAGACACAACAAAAGCAAAATAAAAATTTATTCATGTGGGCTGCCTCCCAAAAGCGCTTTCTTTTATGCCTTTAAGCTAGGCATAGGACTTTAATGATGCTCTCGTAAGAATAAGAGCTGAAGAACAAAAGAGGCATCAAGAAGCAAATGCTAAATACATTTAAGCCTAACATGCTTCCTATGCATAGGAATATTGCAATATAATAATTCATTGAAGCACAAAGCAATAAGCATAGGAAGACAAAACAAGTGCAACTTCAAAACCTTCGACATAAAGAGAGGAAACTTTTTATTATTAAGATATTTAGAACCAAGCCTCCCTCTCTCAATATAAATTTCAGTGGCATCATGGATGAACTCAACAATATAAGCATCACATAAAGCATTGTTACCATGATCCACATGCAAAAAGGTACTCTCACTCCCCACATAAGCATAATTTTTCTCATTGGTAATAGTGGGAGTAGGACTATCATAAACAACTTGAACACTATAGATTAGTTGTATATTAGGAGGGTGGTGTTCAACAAGGGAGTAATTCCCTTCATGATTATGACAAGTTTCATAAGGATAATTTCTCCTTATGTCATAGGTACCTTTATAATCACTATAGATTGGGGTTATAACATCATCATGGTAGAGAAGAGCATTATCATTGCTAGCAACTATATTTGTAAACATGTTGTCTTTATTCTTACTAGCAAGAGAATTATCAATTATCACATCACTAGTGGGGATAGGATTTGCAATCCTATCATCCCCAAGCTTAGAGCTTCCCATATCTTCACTTTCAGAATTGGTACCAAAAAGATTTTCAAGATCATAAGCGGCATTATCATCATTTTCCCAATCACAATAAGTAACATGCATATCATAATCAAAATCATCTTCAATAGTACCTACGGACGTATCATCAAGATGATAATTAAGGCAATAAACTTCACCTTCTTCTTTAAACTTACAATCGTTAGGATAAAAGTTGATAGGAGGAATATGCTCAGGCCAGGTTGATGCCCATTCTTCTTCCTTCTTACTCCTCTTCCTCCTCCTCTTCTTTTTCTTCTTCTTCACCTTAGGAGGGGGTGGTTGGAGATGAAGCTTCTCCACGTATCCTGGTTTATCATTAGAAACAATAGGGGAAACTTGGGAGATACTCTCCTTTTTATTAGCAGAAATATAAGAGACATTTTTATACTTTGGTAAAGTTCCCTCCTTTCTAATCTTACTTATGTAATCATTTTCATGGCAATTAACAACACAATAGAGATGGCAATTTTGCAAAGTGTTTTTTATTCCTATGGCATTATCATCCAGCCAAGAAGTCTTTTCTGATAACTCTTCACACATCAAAAATAACATAAGCTCATCATAAAGATCAGAGGTGATCATGTTATCACACAACCGATTAACAGTTATGTTTTGAAAGTTCATGCATTGAAAATTAAAGTGACCCTCTGTACGGCAAAGTTCACAAGTAAAAGGATAAAGGTCACACAATTCTCTAACAATTTCATTTAAATCTCTGACCCAAGTGATTGTTCTTTCATGCTTATGTTGCTTACAATACTTCTCTTCTTCAATCATAGGCCTTTCACAAGGTCTATCCACTCCACAAAAATTAACATGCTTATATAAAACTTCATTTTTAGGAATTGGATCATGCATGTTGCAATCATCATGAACAATTTCATTTTCTTTGCAAGTCTCTTTAAAAGGTTTATGATACTTGATCCAATCCTCCTTAGGCATATTAAGATGTGAAGCAAAAGATTTGAGGAAATCAACAAGGAGTTGAGAATCAAGCCCAAACTTAGCACTAAACTTATTAAAACTTGTAGTTTCAACAAAGGACTTAATGCAATCATACTCATAAATTATACCTGACTCTTTACCTTTGTCGATCTCCCAATCTTCAGTGTTGCGTTGAATTCTTTCAAGGAGTTCCCATTTAGCATCAATCTTTTTGTTTGTGAAAGAACCCATAGAGGAAGCATCGAGCAAATCTTTATCCTGTCGAGAGAGCCTCGCATAGAAGTTAGTAATAATAATATCTTTGGGGAGCCCATGGTTAGGACATTTTAGCATTAACGTTTTCAGTCTCCCCCAAGCTTGAGCTATGCTCTCTCCGTCATGAGGATAAAAACTATAAACATAATTCCTATTCTCATGGACTTCACGAAGAGGATAAAACTTGGAGTAAAAGAGAGACTGGATCTCTTCCCACTCCAGCAGGTGAGAGTCATTTAGTAGCCTATACCATTCCAATGCTTTTGCTTTCAGTGACAAGGAAAATAATTTCCTCATGACAAACTCCCTCGATACACCTGCAAGCTTAAATAATGAACATAGTTGTGACAGATATAGCAAGTGTTCATAGGGATGTCTGTCTCCTGCATAACGATTAGCCAAAACATGATCGATAATACCAGCCGGTATTTTATAGGGCACAATTTCAGTAGGAGGAGGAGCAACCACCACAGGTGTGGGGCGTCCTCCCGCAAGCAACGATCCAATAACAAGGTTTTCCATAAACATAACTAGTGAAATAAAAACAAGAAACAAAAAGATTTAATTGCAAGATCTAAAGATATACCTTCAAGCGCTCACCTCCCCGGCAACGGCGCCAGAAATAGCTTGATGTCTAGACACGCTTCTACTCTTGTAGACTATGTTGGGCCTCCAAGCGCATAGGTTTGTAGGATAGTAGCAATTTCCCTCAAGTGGATGACCTAAGGTTTATCGAACTCCGGGAAGTAGAGGTTGAAGATGGTCTCTCTCAAGCAACCCTGCAACTAAGATACAAGAAGTCTCTTGTGTCCCCAACACACCTAATACAACTAGGAGTTGTATAGGTGTACTAGTTCAGCGAAGAGATGGTAAAATATGGATGATAGGAGTGGCAAAGCAAAGTAATATAAATATGTAATAAAAAGTGCAGCAAGCAAACAAGTGGTAAACGTGAGCACAAATGGTATTGCAATGGTGGAAACAAGGCCTAGGCTTCATACTTTCACTAGTGGCAACTCCCAACAACATTAACATAATCGAATCACATGATATTTCCCATAAAACATGCAAAGGGGACACACTCGGAGGTCATTCCTTCGTGGTCAAGAGAGGACGAGAATTATGTAGGGCTACAAAAGCACACCTCAAAGTTCGTAGTTCCCAATCTAAGGATTTCCCAATGTCACCGCGGCCATCCAAAGAGAGTCCCACAATCACCACAACATATCTAAAGGATAGTCAAAGACAAGCACCAAGAGACTCTCAATCTTCAATCAACACACAGGAGAGGAAATCACTCATGAAAATACTTTTCTAATCCAAGTCCAATAGACCGCTGTCACCTTGGTCTCGGGGATTATACTAGATAAAGACAAGTGAGTACATCAATCCAATACATAGAGGAAGGGGAAATATCATGGGATCACCCTAGATTAACATAGCCTATGATCACAACGAAGATCACATCATGGGAGAGAGAATTGACCACATAGCTACTGGTAAGAACCTCAGCCCCGAGGAGGAACTACTCCCGCATCATGGAGGGAGGAAGCAACGTCGATGGAGATGAATCCGGGGGCACTTCCCCGTCCCGGCAGGCTGCCGGCGCAGGAATTCTGGTCCCCCGAAGCTTGATGGCGATGGCGGCGGAGATCGGAATCGCGTCTGGAGAAAAGGGGTCTGGAATCAGGGTTTCCTCGACACGCTTTAAATATATGCCAAAGGGGGCATCGGAGGTGCCTTGGGGGGCCCAGGCGCCCCCCCGGCGCGGCCCAGGGGGGGCGCGCCCACAGGGCGCCTGGAGCCCCTGTGGGTCCCCTCGGCTGTACTTTGGCCGCACGGTAGCTCCTGGAACGCTGATTTTTTATATATTTTTTCTGGATTTTTCCTGGCAGTTCTCGTAATGTGAAAACCTGAAATACAAAATCAGCCGAAAACAGAAACTGGCACCGGGGTGCACTGGATTAGTAGGTTAGTCCAAATATGATCAAAAGTGTATGGAAGTGTATGAATATCATAGCAATATTACCCAAAAGTGGCATGGAGCAAGCAGAAATTATAGATACGTTTTGGACGTATCACACCTCGCCGGAGAGTTCGCCGGAATCCCGCCGGAGTACCTCCTCTCCACCGCCACCTCCTCCTCTCCCTCACCGGCCGCTTCTCCAACTCACCACCGCCGCCTCCGGCCTCTCCCCGCCGCCGGGCCGGCCACCCCGCCACCTCGCCGGCCGGCCAGGGCGCTAGCCACCTCCACCGCAGATCCCGCCGGCCAGGCTCGAAGCCTCCCGCCGCCGCAGCCTCGCTGATCTGGATCGATCCCGATCGATTGATCCGATCCGCCGCTGGGCGTTGACCCGCATAGCCGGCTGGGCCGATCCGCCGTCCAGCGCCGGCCTGGGGCCTCGCCAGCTCCGTCGATCGCCTCCCCGGCCCAAGGCCACTTCCTCCGTCGCAAGGGACCAGCGGCCCGAGCGCCCCGCCAGTCGCCCCGAGTCGGCCCGGTCTCCCGCTCCCTCCCGCAGATCGCCAGATCCGCTCGCCGCTGCTGGGCTGGATCGCCAGACGAGCCGGAGGCCCATCTCCACCAGCCGCCGAGCCGCCTCCTCCCGGGCGCCTGGGCCTTCTCCCGCCACTAGGGCCCAGTCCGCCGCCTCCATCCGCCCGAGGCCGAAGCCAGGCCGCGCCACTGCGGGCCGCTCCGCCAAGCCCTCCGCGCTGAGCCGTCGGACGCCCAGAGTCCCGCTGCGGGCCGAGCCGCCCGAGGCCAGCAGATCCAGCCGCCGCAAGATCTGAGGCCCGTAGCCCGTTTTTCAGATCTGAGGTTGACCTCTGAAATCCTCTAAGTCCCTGTGTTATTGTTGCTGATGCTATCTTGCAACTGTGATAACTTTTTGTGTGAGGGTCCGTTTTGCGCAAATGAGATGTCCAGACGTTCGTGGTGACTTGCACTACGATTCATTCCATTGTGCCATGCATGTTTGAGATCATCTAGATGCTTAAATATCTGTTGCAAGAGTGCATCCCATTATAAACTGCTGTTAGTGATGTTTTTATGCCATCTTTGCGAAGTGATATCTTCTAGCTCGTTTGTCCGAATGATGCAAATGACATGTCCACGTGTTCGTCTTGTCATGCTCTACACGATGAATGCTTAGACTTGCATGATAGAATTAATCTTCCCATGTTTATCTCCGTTGCAAAGTGCCATGTGGATGTTTAGTTGTTTAACTTGTTATGAAATGCCATCTTGTTGAGCTCATTGCTATCGTTGTGTTTATCTCCATGATGCATGCTTACATGTTTTGGAATCACCATCATATGTACTTTGA
Source organism: Secale cereale (assembly GCA_902687465.1). Taxonomy (NCBI): domain Eukaryota; kingdom Viridiplantae; phylum Streptophyta; class Magnoliopsida; order Poales; family Poaceae; genus Secale; species Secale cereale. The sequence continues at coordinate 598,268,582 of LR738714.1, forward strand.
TGTGGTGCTTACCACTTGCCATGTTTAGTTTTGAGGCGACTTAAACTTGCTCTTATAGATGCCATGATGAAACTGCTGTTTTAACACTTAATGAAATTTCACTAAGTCTGGAATCTGTAATTTCCAGATGCCATGTTTGCTTGCTGTTCTAGGACAATCCATGGTAGTTTTGGGGTGACTCTTGATGATTCCTTGCTGTACATATTGTTTGATATCCATTCATGCTCTCACATGCTTATTTGAGTGGCTGTAGCATATTGAACTTTTGCTCCAAAGTTGCAATAAATTACTGCTGTCAGGATTTTGTTGTCAAGTTCAATATGTCCAAGCTTGTTGCTATTGATCCGTGGCTCCTTTGGGGGTGCACCAATGGACTTATTTGCTGTAGAATATGTCTAGTTTATGTTCATGCTCTTTTCCATGATGTTTGAGTGCTGTAGCTTATTTATCTAGTGCTCCGAAGTTGCTATGTTGCTGTAATTTTCAGCTTTCACATGTTTATTGTTTTGTGTGTAACGTTTAGCCCGTAGCTCCGATTTCAGCAAGTCTTATATGAAACTTGTTTGATTTTCCGTGTAGATTCATAATATCCTATTGTTATCATGTTTTGAAGTATTTTGCTTGAGTGCTATTTTCTGTGCTCCGTGTGCTCTCATAGTGCATCAACCATGCATCCATCATTTTGGTGTGCGCATTGCATCTTGTTGATTCGTGCCTTGTGTGATTGTATTGTTTAGAGCCGGAAGCTGAGACCGAGTACGAGTACGAGCACGAGGTTACTACCGAGGTTGAGCACGAGGACCCCTCTTACGATCCGAACGACTACTTTTCAGGCAAGATGACCGAACCCGGATACCATTACTATTTTGCCTATTGCTAGAAGTCTCGATCTATAGTTTTGCCTCGATGCCCATGTCTTTCCTGTCAGCCTCCTACTTGTAACCATGATCTTGTCTAACCACCCTACCTATGCAAACCATTGATTGGCTATACGTAGGCTTCGCTCAGCCCCTCTTATAGCGTTGCTAGTTGCAGGTGAAGTTGAAGATGCTTGCTTCATGATGAAGTTTTGTTGGGTTATATCACACTATATAAATGCTTAAAATTAAAATCACCTATATATTGGCAATGGGTGGAAGGCTAAGCCTTTTGCTTGGTGTTTTGTTCCACTCATGCCGTTAGGAACCGTATAAACCGGTGTTATGTTCCTTGATTATGCGTTCCTCACACGGTTGGGGTTTATGGGGCCCCCTCGATAAACCGCTAAGTGCTAAGTCTTTTCCAGCAAGTCCCAACATTGGTACTATTTGCCTAATAACTAAATAAACTTGCATAGGGAGTAATTAACCCTCTTTCTTAATCAACAACCCCGGGCCAGTGCTCCACATGAGTGTTGGTCCGAAATGGGGGTTCTGCGGGGCCACCACGAGGAAACTCGAGGTTTGGTAAAAACCTGTAGAATCGCCCATTCGGTCGTGGCCTGAGACTAGATACGCGCGGCTACTATCAGGGTGTCGGCACGCCGGGAGGATTTGCTAGATTAGCCTTACCTTAGTTCGGAGTATCTTGAGGACGGGATTCCGAGAACACTCGGGTCTTCCCACCTTGGAGTTGCGACTCCGCGGATCGTGGGCTTGTCATGGGCCAAGTTGGAACACCCCTGCAGGGTTATGAACTTTCGAAAGCCGTGCCCGCGGTTTTGTGGCAGATGGGAGCTTGTTAATATCCGGTTGTAGATAACTTGACACCATGTTCTAATACACTACCAGCGTGTGTACCGTGACTGTCATTTTCCGAATAGGGATTCGGGAGATGAACACGGTGGGGTTATGTTTGACGTGTTGTAGCTAGGATCACTTCGTGATCATCTCTCGACCGAGGCACTTCTCTTCTCCCACTCTTTCACGTAAGCTAGTGCTAGTTGCTGCTGCAGACTCTTATTCTTTTCTTCAGCCTTATCCTCTCCCAAGGCTTAAATAGTCTTGTTACCCGGGAACGAGATTGCTGAGTCCTTTGTGGCTCAGAGTTACTTTACCACACCAGATGCAGGTCCGATGGTGAGCTATCCAGGTGATGGCACCGAGCTAGACTGGGAGTACGACGAGGAGCGTAGCCGTTACTATGTTCGTTATCCTGATGATCAGTAGTGGTGACTTCTACTAGGATTCGATCCGACCTGTGGATTTAAATTAAGTTTGGTATCTTGTCATTTGGATTTTACCCTTAGATGGGCTGTGATGTTTTATTGAATGATGATTGAAACATGTAATGTTTTTGTGTGACGTGGCGAGTGTAAGCCAACTATTTTATGTTTTCCATCCCCATCTTTTACATGAGTTGTGCAAAGATACCAAACTTGCGATCATTCCAGCATGGGGTTATGTCTCTAAGTTGTGCCTCGACACGTAGGAGATATAGTCCCATCCTGGGCATTACAAGTTGGTATTCAGAGCCTTCTCCGACCTAGAAGCCCCCACTGATTGATCGAATCGTTGACGGTCGAGTCTAGGCACACACTGAAAATATTTTGAGTCCTATATTTATATCGGAGAGTAGGATTTCTTTGCTTCTCATCCCCTTTCTCTCTGGTGAGGACTCCTGACGTCTACTCTTGCCTCTTCTACTTTCAAAAATTGCACCAATTTTTTCTTAGGAATCTCGCGAGTATTCTTGGATTGTTTCTATGTTCTTGTGACGAGAATATTGTTCTCGATGCCTCCTGACATTAGGGGTTGTGGCAGTGTCCCGGGGAGTTGAGCTTCGGGGTATTGTCGTCACAAGCATATCGCGGCAGTACTAAATACTTAAGACGGCCGACATCGAAAATCTCTCCTATACGGTTAGTGGCAAGATAACCCCGACATCACCCAGTACTGGGGAGGTAGTTCGGGAGTATTGCCGTAGCTTGGTATAGTGGATGCTTTTCGAAGGTCCGAGGTAGACGGTTTCCGAGAAAGACTGGTTATGTGTTGAAGGATGGATACAACTGGATGTAGGTTTAGAGTTGATTGCGCGGTGCTTCCTCTGTATCCCCAACACCTGATTGCATAACTGGAATCTTTCGGAAATTAATAGGTGGGTTTATCCAGTAGATCGTAGGCATTCTTCCAACAAATGCAGGTTAGCGAGTTCGGGGTTCTACATTGAGTGAAGTGGTTTATGACCGATGTTCCGATCGGGAGTTGCATCTTAAAGGGTCCTTGGCTATGCTGATCCGGGGATTGCAAAACCCTTTCGTAACGCGTTCATATGCTTTCAGCACAAAGATGTTAGAACGAAGCTCCTATCTTGTGTTTGTTTCTGTCTGCACCTTGTTGTTTTTCTTATTTACCTTTTGTCCCCTATGTGGCTTCTCGTGAAGATTGATGTTATCATTTAACTGAGAATTTCATTCATTCCTCTTGTTCGAATGATTATTGTGAAGACTATGTTGCATTTCAATCCGTTGATTCAGCTTTATCTTCTTTCAATCAATTGCTGATTCGTGGTCATCTCTTTCAGGATGGCTCCGAAACGAGTTCCCAACGCTAACCCAGAGGGTGAAGAGGTCCCAGATCGTCCTCCTTCCCCTCCTCCTCCGTCTGAGGCTTGGAGAGCGATTATGCAGACTACAAATCAGAACACCCACATGTTGATGCAGATGATGCAGCAGATGCAAGCTAATCAAGCTAATCAGGGTGTTCCAGGGAATCAAGGCAATTTCTTCAACCAACAGCACCATGCTACTCTCAACCAGTTCTTGGCCAATAATCCAAAAGCTTTCAGTTACTGTGTCGACCCTCTTGATGCTGAAGATTGGTTAACCGATATCAAAAAGCATTTTGAGTGCAGTAACGTAAAAGAAGAGGACTATGTGAAGTTTGCAACCTTCCAACTCAAAGACCAAGCAGCTGACTGGTGGCAGCAGTACAAAGACTCCAGGCCAGGTCGTGTGATCTCTTGGGAGGATTTCTGCAAGGACTTTCGCTCTCACCACATTCCAACAAGTGTCATCGAGGGTATGCGTGAGCAATTCCGCAACCTGAAGCAGGGCTCTATGACTGTCTACCAGTATAATGTCAAGTTCCAAAACCTCGCCCGCTATGCTAAGCAAGGCATACCAGATGCCAAGAGCAAGATCTATCAGTTCCGCGGAGGTCTCAAAGATGAACTTCAACTTGCTCTCACCTTGTTTGAGCCCGATGAATTCGACAAATTTTATAACATGGCTTTGAAACAAGAGGCAGCTCAGCTCAAGATGGAGGCTTCTAAAAAGAGGATTCGAGATGCCGTTCACTCCTCCTCATCGTCTTAGATGGTCTCGAAGCAACAGAAATTTTGGCTTCCTCCTCCTCCAGTGATTCGAGCTCCTTACAACAACTCCAACAACTCCAACAGCAACAAGAACTCTAGTGGACGTGGTTTCTCCCACCCACCCAACCCGAGCAACCAGTCGAGGAATCAGTTTCAGTCTCAAGGTTCCAAGTCAAGTGGTTCTCATTTCCGTCCTCTCTCAGAAGTGACTTGCAACAAGTGCACTCAGAAAGGTCACTATGCTAACAAGTGCCCCAACCCGAAGCGACTTCCACCTCCTCCACCTGTGAGTTCAGCTATTGTCAAGCATATTCCAAAGGCAGCAAGGGTGAATCTGATGAATGCAGCGCAAGCGGAGAATTCTTCTGATGTGATTTTGGGCAACCTTCCAATGAACTCTTTTCCTGCTAAAGTGTTATTTGATTCGGGTGCTTCACATTCTTTCATGTCATACCCATTTGCATCCAAGCATGGATGGATACAACTGGATGTAGGTTTAGAGTTGATTGCGCGGTGCTTCCCCTGTATCCCCAACACCTGATTGCATAACTGGAATCTTTTGGAAATTAATAGGTGGGTTTATCCGCTGGCCAGGCTCCACCGCAGATCCCGCTGGCCAGGCGCGAAGCGTCCCGCCGCCGCAGCCTCGCTGATCTGGATCGATCCCGATCGATCGATCCGATCCGCCGCTGGGCGTTGACCCGCGTAGCCGGCTGGGCCGATCCGCCATCCAGCGCCGGCCTGGGGCCTCGCCAGCTCCGTCGATCGCCTCCCCGGCTCAAGGCCACTTCCTCCGTCGCCAGGGACCAGCGGCACGAGCACCCCGCCAGTCGCCCCGAGTCGGCCCGGCCTCCCGCTTCCTCCCGCAGATCACCAGATCCGCTCGCCGCTGCTGGGCCGGATCGCCAGACGAGCCGGAGGCCCATCTCCACCAGCCACCGAGCCACCTCCTCCCGGGCGCCTGGGCCTTCTCCCGCCACCAGGGCCCAGTCCGCCGCCTCTATCCGCCCGAGGCCCGAGCCAGGCCGCGCCACTGCGGGCCGCTCCGCCAGGCCCTCCGCGCCGAGCCATTGGACGCCCAGAGTCCCGCTGCGGGCCGAGCCGCCCGAGGCCAGCAGATCCAGCCGCCGCCAGATCCGAGGCCCGTAGCCCGTTTTTCAGATCTGAGGTTGACCTCTAAAATCCTCTAAGTCCCTGTGTTATTGTTGCTGATGCTATCTTGCAACTGTGATAACTTTTTGTGTGAGGGTCCGTTTTGCGCAAATGACATGTCCAGACGTTCGTGGTGACTTGCACTACGATTCATTCCATTGTGCCATGCATGTTTGAGATCATCTAGATGCTTAAATATCTGTTGCAAGAGTGCATCCTGTTATAAACTGCTGTTAGTGATGTTTTTATGCCATCTTTGCGAAGTGATATCTTTTAGCTCGTTTGTCCGAATGATGCAAATGACATGTCCACGTGTTCGTCTTGTCATGCTCTACATGATGAATGCTTAGACTTGCATGATAGAATTAATCTTGCCATGTTTATCTCCGTTGCAAAGTGCCATGTGGATGTTTAGTTGTTTAACTTGTTATGAAATGCCATCTTGTTGAGCTCATTGCTATCGTTGTGTTTATCTCCATGATGCATGCTTACATGTTTTGGAATCACCATCATATGTACTTTGATGTGGTGCTTACCACTTGCCATGTTTAGTTTTGAGGTGACTTATACTTGCTCTTATAGATGCCATGATGAAACTGCTGTTTTAACACTTAGTGAAATTTCACTAAGTCTGGAATCTGTAATTTCCAGATGCCATGTTTGCTTGCTGTTCTAGGACAATCCATGGTAGTTTTGGGGTGACTCTTGATGATTCCTTGTTGTACATATTGTTGGCTATCCATTCATGCTCTCACATTCTTATTTGAGTGGCTGTAGCATATTTAACTTTTGCTCCAAAGTTGCAATAAATTACTGCTGTCAGGATTTTGTTGTCAAGTTCAATATGTCCAAGCTTGTTGCTATTGATCCGTGGCTCCTTTGGTGGTGCACCAATGGACTTATTTGCTATAGGATATGTCTAGTTAGGGATGAAAATGGAGTGGAAAGTTTCCGCTTTTCCGGAGGAAAAATGGAAACGAAGAGGGAATATGAAAACGGAAATGGAAATATGCAAAACGGAAATGGAAATGGAATTTTTTATGCGGAAACGGAAACAAAAACAGAATGGTGTTTTCCCGTGGAATAGACATGGAAACGGAACTTTCCGTTTCCGTAAATATGGAATTTCTATAGGCCTATGACTGCTTTGTAGCCCAACAACCAAACAACACACAATGAAAGAATGAGTAGAATGAGCAGAATGGGTCATTTGAGGACCAAATTTTATTAGCACACATGTACTCAACTAGACCCTATACGGAATTGTCATGTACTACTACAATACTATCCTATGTTGCTCACACAACCATATTATTTTGTAGTCATGTTATCAATTCCATAAATTTGTTTGTTTATTGTCTATATTTCTCTATGATTCAAGGGGGTTTTAAGTTCGGGTCAACAAACCGTTTTGTTTCCGTGTCCGCTCTGTATTCGCTCCGTGTCTGTTTCCGGTAGTATTTGTTTCCGTATTTGTTTCCGGGGTTTCTGTATTCGTTTCCGCTTCCGCCAAAAAATATGAAAACAAATATGGTAGCACCCAGTTCCGTCCGTTTCCGCGCCGTTTTCATCCCTATGTCTAGTTTATGTTCATGCTCTTTGCCATGATGTTTGAGTGCTGTAGCTTATTTATCTAGTGCTCCGAAGTTGCTATGTTGCTGTAATTTTCAGCTTTCACATGTTTATTGTTTTGTGTGTAACTTTTAGCCCGTAGCTCCGATTTCAGCAAGTCTTATAGGAAACTTGTTTGATTTTCCGTGTAGATTCATAATATCCTATTGTTATCATGTTTTGAAGTATTTTGCTTGAGTGCTATTTTCTGTGCTCCGTGTGCTCTCATAGTGCATCAACCATGCATCCATCATTTTGGTGTGCGCATTGCATCTTGTTGATTCGTGCCTTGTGTGATTGTATTGTTTAGAGCCGGAAGCTGAGACCGAGTACGAGTACGAGCACGAGGTTACTACCGAGGTTGAGCACGAGGACCCCTCTTACGATCCGAACGACTACTCTTCAGGCAAGATGACCGAACCCGGATACCATTACTATTTTGCCTATTGCTAGAAGTCTCGATCTATAGTTTTGCCTCGATGCCCATGTCTTTCCTGTCAGCCTCCTACTTGTAACCATGATCTTGTCTAACCACCCTACCTATGCAAACCATTGATTGGCTATACGTAGGCTTCGCTCAGCCCCTCTTATAGCGTTGCTAGTTGCAGGTGAAGTTGAAGATGCTTGCTTCATGATGAAGTTTTGTTGGGTTATATCACACTATATAAATGCTTAAAATTAAAATCACCTATATATTGGCAATGGGTGGAAAGCTAAGCCTTTTGCTTGGTGTTTTGTCCCACTCATGCCGCTAGGAACCGTATAAACCGGTGTTATGTTCCTTGATTATGCGTTCCTCACACGGTTGGGGTTTATGGGGCCCCCTCGATAAACCGCTAAGTGCTAAGTCTTTTCCAGCAAGTTCCAACATTGGTACTATTTGCCTAATAACTAAATAAACTTGCATAGGGAGTAGTTAACCCTCTTTCTTAATCAACAATCCCGGGCCAGTGCTCCACATGAGTGTTGGTCCGAAACGGGGATTCTGCGGGGCCACCACGAGGAAACTCGAGGTTTGGTAAAAATCTGTAGAATCGCCCATCCGGTCGTGGCCTGAGACTAGATACGCGCGGCTACTATCAGGGTGTCGGCACACCGGGAGGATTTGCTGGATTAGCCTTACCTTAGTCCGGAGAATCTTGAGCACGGGATTCCGAGAACACTCGGGTCTTCCCACCTTGGAGTTGCGACTCCGCGGATCGTGGGCTTGTCATGGGACAAGTTGGAACACCCCTGCAGGGTTATGAACTTTCGAAAGCCGTGCCCGCGGTTATGTGGCAGATGGGAGCTTGTTAATATCCGGTTGTAGATAACTTGACACCATGTTCTAATACACTACCAGCGTGTGTACCGTGACTGTCATTTTCCGAATAGGGATTCGGAAAATGAACACGGTGGGGTTATGTTTGACGTGTTGTAGCTAGGATCACTTCGTGATCATCTCTCGACCGAGGCACTTCTCTTCTCGCACTCTTTCACGTAAGCTAGGGCTAGTTGCTGCTGCAGACTCTTATTCTTTTCTTCAGCCTTATCCTCTCCCAAGGCTTAAATAGTCTTGTTACCCGGGAACGGGATTGCTGAGTCCTCTGTGGCTCACAGTTACTTCACCACACCAGATGCAGGTCCGATGGTGAGCTATCCAGGTGATGGCACCGAGCTAGACTGGGAGTACGACGAGGAGCGTAGCCGTTACTATGATCGTTATCCTGATGATCAGTAGTGGCGACTTCTACTAGGATTCGATCCGACCTGTGGATTTAAATTAAGTTTGGTATCTTGTCATTTGGATTTTACCCTTAGATGGGCTGTGATGTTTTATTGAATGATGATTGAAACATGTAATGTTTTTGTGTGACGTGGCGAGTGTAAGCCAACTATTTTATGTTTTCCATCCCCATCTTTTACATGAGTTGTGCAAAGATACCAAACTTGCGATCATTCCAGCATGGGGTTATGTCTCTAAGTCGTGCCTCGACACGTAGGAGATATAGTCCCATCCTGGGCATTACAAGTTGGCATTCAGAGCCTTCTCCAACCTAGAAGCCCCCACTGATTGATCGAATCGTTGACGGTCGAGTCTAGGCACACACTGAAAATATTTTGAGTCCTATATTTATATCGGAGAGTAGGATTTCTTTGCTTCTCATCCCCTTTCTCTCTGGTGAGGACTCCTGACGTCTACTCTTGCCTCTTCTACTTTCAAAAATTGCACCAATTTTTTTTTTAGGAATCTCGCGAGTATTCTTGGATTGTTTCGATGTTCTTGTGACGAGAATATTGTTCTCGATGCCTCCTGACATTAGGGGTTGTGGCAGTGTCCCGGGGAGTTGAGCTTCGGGGTATTGTCGTCACAAGCATATCGCGGCAGTACTAAATACTTAAGACGGCCGACATCGAAAATCTCTCCTATACGGTTAGTGGCAAGATAACCCCGACATCACCCAGTACTGGGGAGGTAGTTCGGGAGTATTGTCGTAGCTTGGTATAGTGGATGCTTTTCGAAGGTCCGAGGTAGACGGTTTCCGAGAAAGACTGGTTATGTGTTGAAGGATGGATACAACTGGATGTAGGTTTAGAGTTGATTGCGCGGTGCTTCCCCTGTATCCCCAACACCTGATTGCATAACTGGAATCTTTCGGAAATTAATAGGTGGGTTTATCCAGTAGATCGTAGGCATTCTTCCAACGAATGCAGGTTAGCGAGTTCGGGGTTCTACATTGAGTGAAGTGGTTTATGACCGATGTTCCGATCGGGAGTTGCATCTTAAAGGGTCCTTGGCTATGCTGATCCGGGGATTGCAAAACCCTTTCGTAACGCGTTCATATGCTTTCAGCACGAAGATGTTAGAACGAAGCTCCTATCTTGTGTTTGTTTCCGTCTGTACCTTGTTCTTTTTCTTATTTACCTTTTGTCCCCTATGTGGCTTCTCGTGAAGATTGATGTTATCATTTAACTGAGAATTTCATTCGTTCAAAACTGTGCCTAAATTTATACAAAATTTGAAAACTGTTAGTCTGTTAGAGAAAAAATCGAAAATATGACCCCGTCGGCCTTAACTGGGCCGACCAGCCAGCCGTCGGCCTCGGCTGGGCCGACCAGGGGCCCGTCGGCCTCGCCCTGGCCGACCAGGGGCCCGTCGGCCTCGCCCTGGCCGACCAGTGGCCCGTCGGCCTCGCCCTGGCCGACCAGGGGCCCGTCGGCCTCGCCCTGGCCGACCAGTGGCCCGTCGGCCTCGCCCTGGCCGACCGGTGCCCGTCGGCCTGGCAGCGGCCTACTCTGGGCCGACCAGTGCCTCTGCCAGCTAGCACATCAGCCACTTTTTTTTTAGACGAGTGCATCAGCCTCAAAATTCTCTGATAGAAGTGCCTCATACTCTGATAGTGCTACTTTGTACATTCTTTTAAACAGTGTAGGTTCGCCAATCAATTTCACATGTTTTACTTTACTGCAGTCGGTAGTCAGCCGCAGCAGTTCATGCATTCAGTCCAGTCACCGATGCTTAGTGGTGGTTCGTACTTAGACGGCGACGACGATGACGACGACCGAGCTGCAAACACCTATGACTTGTCGCAGACAGTTCTTCACACTCCACCACCACCGTTCACGCAGGAGTCACAGACAGACGAGATTATCTATGGTCGTGGTAATCGTCAGCGTCGTCCACCGCCTTCGCGCTTATCGCCTTCCGGTCCTCGTCCGAGGAAGACCCAGACTCGTCGTCGTCCACAGCAGTGATATCGTTATCTATGTATGAGACATTATCTATGTAGAGTCATTATCTATGTATGAGACATGATTGATGTATGTTTTATTATCGCACTTCTATCAGAGTATGAGACATATTACTATTAAGAAACTGCAATAGTTCATTAAAATAAAGGTACATCTGACTGGCAGAGGCACTTCTATCAGAGAATTTTGAGGCTGATGAACTCGTCTAAAAAAAAAGTGGCTGATGTGCTAGCTGGCAGAGGCACTGGTCGGCCCAGAGTAGGCCGCTGCCAGGCCGACGGGCACCGGTCGGCCAGGGCGAGGCCGACGGGCCACTGGTCGGCCAGGGCGAGGCCGACGGGCCCCTGGTCGGCCAGGGCGAGGCCGACGGGCCACTGGTCGGCCAGGGCGAGGCCGACGGGCCCCTGGTCGGCCCAGCCGAGGCCGACGGCTGGCTGGTCGGCCCAGTTAAGGCCGACGGGGTCATATTTTCGATTTTTTCTCTAACAGACTAACAGTTTTCAAATTTTGTATAAATTTAGGCACAGTTTTGAAAAAAAATCCGAATGATTATTGTGAAGACTATGTTGCATTTCAATCCGTTGATTCAGCTTTATCTTCTTTCAATCAATTGCTGATTCATGGTCATCTCTTTCAGGATGGCTCCGAAACAAGTTCCCAACGCTAACCCAGAGGGTGAAGAGGTCCCAGATCGTCCTCCTTCCCCTCCTCCTCCATCTGAGGCTTGGAGAGCGATTATGTAGACTACAAATCAGAACACCCAGATGTTGATGCAGATGATGCAGCAGATGCAAGCTAATCAAGCTAATCAGGGTGTTCCAGGGAATCAAGGCAATTTCTTCAACCAACAGCACCATGCTACTCTCAACCAGTTCTTGGCCAATAATCCAAAAGCTTTCAGTTACTGTGTCGACTCTCTTGATGCTGAAGATTGGTTAACCGATATCAAAAAGCATTTTGAGTGCAGTAACGTAAAAGAAGAGGACTATGTGAAGTTTGCAGCCTTCCAACTCAAAGACTAAGCAGCTGACTGGTGGCAGTAGTACAAAGACTCCAGGCCAGGTCGTGTGATCTCTTGGGAGGATTTCTGCAAGGACTTTCGCTCTCACCACATTCCAACAAGTGTCATCGAGGGTATGCGTGAGCAATTCCGCAACCAGAAGCAGGGCTCTATGACTGTCTACCAGTATAATGTCAAGTTCCAAAACCTCGCCCGCTATGCTAAGCAAGACATACCAGATGCCAAGAGCAAGATCTATCAGTTCCGCGGAGGTCTCAAAGATGAACTTCAACTTGCTCTCACCTTGTTCGAGCCCGATGAATTCGACAAATTCTATAACATGGCTTTGAAACAAGAGGCAGCTCAGCTCAAGATGGAGGCTTCTAAAAAGAGGATTCGAGATGCCGTTCACTCCTCCTCATCGTCTTAGATGGTCACGAAGCAACAGAAATTTTGGCTTCGTCCTCCTCCAGTGATTCGAGCTCCTTACAACAACTCCAACAACTCCAACAGCAACAAGAACTCTAGTGGACGTGGTTTCTCCCACCCACCCAACCCGAGCAACCAGTCGAGGAATCAGTTTCAGTCTCAAGGTTCCAAGTCAAGTGGTTCTCATTTCCGTACTCTCTCAGAAGTGACTTGCAACAAGTGCACTCAGAAAGGTCACTATGCTAACAAGTGCCCCAACCCGAAGCGACTTCCACCTCCTCCACCTGTGAGTTCAGCTATTGTCAAGCATATTCCAAAGGCAGCAAGGGTGAATCTGATGAATGCAGCGCAAGCGGAGAATTCTTCTGATGTGATTTTGGGTAACCTTCCAGTGAACTCTTTTCCTGCTAAAGTGTTATTTGATTCGGGTGCTTCACATTCTTTCATGTCATACCCATTTGCATCCAAGCATAGTGTGACCACAGCAGCTTTACCAAGGCAGTTGGCAATTTCTTCTCCGGCAAAGCAGATGCATTCCAGTATATATGCTCCGGATGTTTCTATTCGCATGGGTGATTATCGCTTTCTGGCTCAACCGGTGGTTCGTGGTAATTCCGACATTGACCTCATCCTCGGGATGGACTGGCTTTCTCAGCATGATGCTCACATTGATTGTGCACGGAAGGAAGTCAAGATGACTCATCCTGATGAAGATGTGATTATCTTCGCCTCCAGGGATAACACTATCAGGCTTTTCTCTCTCAATGATAAGGGCGAGATTAATGCCATATCTCAAATTCCGGTGGTAAACGAATACCAAGACGTCTTTCCTGAAGAACTTCCAAGCATGCCTCCACACCGTCATGTGGAATTCGTCATTGAACTCGAGCCGGGTACTGAGCCAGCATGCCGGCGTCCGTACAAGCTCTCTCCTAAAGAATTGAAGGAGTTGAAGAAACAGCTTGATGAATAGGAGCGTATGGGTCTCATCAGGCCTAGTACGTCTCCTTGGGGTTGTGGTGTCTTATTTGTCAAGAAGAAGGATGGCACGGAGCGTCTCTGCGTTGATTACCGGCCATTGAACAAGAAGACAATAAAGAACAAGTATCCGCTCCCCAACATCAATGAACTGTTCGAGCAGCTCAAGGGAGCTAAAGTGTTCTCTAAGCTCGATCTCCGAATGGGCTATCACCAAATTCGCATTCGCGAGAAAGACATTCCCAAGACTGCCTTCAGAACGAGTTTCGGTTCATATGAGTATACAGTCATGTCCTTTGGTCTCGCCAATGCTCCTCCTACCTTCTCGAGAATGATGCACTACATCTTCAACCCCTACACCGGCGAGTTTGTGCTTGTGTATCTGGATGATATTCTGGTATTTTCCAAGAATGAAGAAGATCACGAAAAGCACCTACGTCTTGTTCTCGATCGACTCCGTGAGCATAAGTTCTATGCCAAGTTCTCCAAGTGCGAATTTTGGCTCGATAAGGTTTTGTACCTGGGCCATATCATCTTAGCTAACGGTATTGCGGTGAACCCCGAGAAAGTTGAAGCAATTGTCAACTGGGAAGCTCCTCAGAACGTCAAGCAACTCCGAAGTTTTCTGGGTCTTGCCAGCTATTGTAGAAGGTTCGTTGAGAACTTCTCCAAGATTGCCAAGCCTCTTTCCAACTTGCTGCAGAAGAATGTCAAGTACGACTGGTCTCCAGATTGTGAAGTGGCTTTCAGAACTCTCAAAGAAAAGCTCGTCTCTGCTCCAGTTCTTACTCCTCCAGATGAATCCAAGCCCTATGAAGTATTCTGTGATGCTTCTCTTCAAGGACTTGGTGGTGTGCTTATGCAAGATAAGAGAATTGCCGCATACACTTCTCGTCAGCTCAAGCCAAGTGAGAAGAACTATCCCACACATGATCTCGAGCTAGCAGTTGTGGTACATGCTTTGATTACGTGGAGACATCTGTTGTTGGGCAGAAAAGTCGACATCTTCACCGATCATAAGAGCTTGAAGTACATCTTCACACAGCCGAATCTGAACCTCCGCCAGACTCGTTGGGTTGAAATGATCCAAGAGTATGATCCCAGCATCGAATACACTCCTGGAAAGGCGAATGTGATTGCAGATGCTTTGAGCAGAAAGGCATATTGCAACAGCCTTCTTATCAAGCCGTTCCAGCCTGAGCTTTGTGAAGCATTCAGGAAACTCAACCTCCAAGTTGTTCCGCAGGGTTTTCTTGCAAATCTTCAAGTTGCTCCTACCTTGGAAGGTCAAGTCCGTGAGGCCCAACTCAGTGATGCCATGGTGCAGAAGGTGAAACATGGTATTGCAAAGGGCACTCCTAAATACAAGTGCTATCGTGTTGATGAGAGAGATACCTTATTCTTCGAGGACAGACTCGTGGTTCCAAAAGGTGATCTCAGGAAGCTCATAATGGAAGAAGCACATGATTCTCTCCTTTCCATTCATCCTGGCAGTTCCAAGATGTACCAAGACCTCAAGCAATCTTACTGGTGGACACGCATGAAAAGGGAAATTGCCCAATTCGTGAATGAGTGTGATGTTTGCAGAAGAGTGAAAGCAGAACATCAACGTCCAGCCGGTCTTCTCCAACCTCTTCCTATTCCCGAGTGGAAATTCGACCACATTGAAATGGATTTCATCACTGGCTTTCCTAAGTCCAAGAGAGGGAATGATTCTATCTTCGTGGTGATTGACAAGCTTACCAAAGTCGCTCACTTCCTTCCAGTCAAAGAATCAATCAATGCAGCTCAATTGGCAGAGTTGTACACTTCCAGAATTGTGTCTTTACATGGAATTCCTCAAGTCATCTCCTCAGACCGTGGAAGTTTGTTCACTTCAAAGTTCTGGGACTCCTTTCAGTCTGCCATGGGCACTAAGATCAGGTTCAGCACTGCTTTTCACCCTCAGACTAGTGGTCAAGTCGAGAGAGTGAATCAGATTCTAGAAGACATGCTCAGAGCCTGTGTCATATCTTTTGGCATGAAATGGGAAGATTGCCTTCCATTTGCCGAGTTCTCTTACAACAACAACTTTCAAGCAAGTGCACGCAAAGCTCCGTTTGAAATCCTCTATGGCAGAAAATGCCGTACCCCTCTCAACTGGTCTGAAACAGGCGAACGTCAACTTCTTGGCAATGACTTGATCTCAAAAGCCGAAGAAATGTCCAAAGTCATACGTGAGAATCTCAAGGCCGGTCAGTCGCGTCAGAAGAGCTACTATGACGGCAAGCATCGTGATTTGGCCTTCAACATTGGTGATCATGTTTATCTCCGTGTTCCTCTGATGAAAGGAACCCAAAGATTCGGTATCAAAGGAAAGCTTGCTCCTAGATACGTCGGGCCTTTCAAGATCCTTGGCAAAAGAGGCGACCTAGCCTATCAACTTGAGCTCCCTTCAAACTTCGCCAATGTTCATGATGTGTTCCATGTGTCTCAACTCCGCAAATGCTTCAAGGCACCTGAACGCATGATTCCGTTTGAAGAGATTGATCTTCAACAAGATTTGTCCTACCGAGAGCATCCCGTTGCTATTCTCGAAGAGACCGAACGCAAGACCCGCAACAAGTCCATCAAATTTTTGAAAGTCAAGTGGTCACATCATACCGACCGAGAGGCTACGTGGGAACGAGAAGATCATCTTCGTTCCGAGTACCCTTCCTTTTTCCAATCCTAGATCTCGGGACGAGATCTTTTTGTAGTAGAGGAGAGTTTGTAATGCCCCGGATGTAATACTTTCCCTTTTGGGCATATAATATATCTCTGGCTTCATCTATTCCATTCCGGGTTCTTTGTCTTTCGGGTTTCGTCGTTTTGTTGTGTGCGTGTGTGGCATTCATTCATAGCATGTAGTCATGTGCATCGCATTGCATTTGTGTTGTTGTTTGCATCCGGTTCCACGCGTTCCTTCCCGTTGTCCGTTTTGCGTTCCGGAGCTCCCTCACGTGTCCGTGGCGTCCCGTAGGCCTACTTTGGTGTTTGGCCGTGTAACGTTACCGGTTTGGCGCGAGACTTGTCGTGTGTTGTTGTTTTGGTATGTGTAACCCGCCTGTCAAATCTCGTCGCGTTTCGAGTCCGTTTGCTACCCCAACAGTTATTCTCGTGGGCTCAAAGTGCCTCCACTTTGAGGCCCAAGACACCTCTCCAACAGCCCACCAAACCACTCCAAACCCCTCCTATCATCTAGGTCATCCAATTCTAATTGTGTGGCCAAAAACCGCACTCCATTTGGACAACCCTAGCTCCTTGTGCCTATATATTTGTCCACCTCCCACAATTTTTGCCCCAATTCAAGGAAACCCTAGCCCCCACCTTCTCCTTCCTCCAGCCACCACCACCTCGCCGGAGAGTTCGCCGGAGTCCCGCCGGAGTTTCGCCGGAGTACCTCCTCTCCACCGCCACCTCCTCCTCTCCCTCAGCGACCGCTTCTCCAACTCACCACCGCCGCCTCCGGCCTCTCCCCGCCGCCGGGCCGGCCACCCCGCCACCTCGCCGGCCGGCCAGGGCGCCAGCCACCTCCACCGCAGATCCCGCTGGCCAGGCTCGAAGCCTCCCGCCGCCGCAGCCTCGCTGATCTGGATCGATCCCGATCGATCGATCCGATCCGCCGCTGGGCGTTGACCCGCGTAGCCGGCTGGGCCGATCCGCTGTCCAGCGCCGGCCTGGGGCCTCGCCAGCTCCATCGATCGCCTCCCCGGCTCAAGGCCACTTCCTCCGTCGCCAGGGACCAGCGGCCCGAGCACCCCGCCAGTCGCCCCGAGTCGGCCCGGCCTCCCGCTCCCTCCCGCAGATCGCCAGATCCGCTCGCCGCTGCTGGGCCGGATCGCCAGACGAGCCGGAGGCCCATCTCCACCAGCCGCCGAGCCGCCTCCTCCCGGGCGCCTGGGCCTTCTCCCGCCACCAGGGCCCAGTCCGCCGCCTCCATCCGCCCGAGGCCCGAGCCAGGCCGCGCTACTGCGGGCCGCTCCGCCAGGCCCTCCGTGCCGAGCCGTTGGACGCCCAGAGTCCCGCTGCGGGCCGAGCCGCCCGAGGCCAGCAGATCCAGCCGCCGCCAGATCCGAGGCCCGTAGCCCGTTTTTCAGATCTGAGGTTGACCTCTAAAATCCTCTAAGTCCCTGTGTTATTGTTGCTGATGCTATCTTGCAACTGTGATAACTTTTTGTGTGAGGGTCCGTTTTGCGCAAATGACATGTCCAGACGTTCGTGGTGATTTGCACTACGATTCATTCCATTGTGCCATGCATGTTTGAGATCATCTAGATGCTTAAATATCTGGTGCAAGAGTGCATCCCGTTATAAACTGCTGTTAGTGATGTTTTTATGCCATCTTTGCGAAGTGATATCTTTTAGCTCGTTTGTCCGAATGATGCAAATGACATGTCCACGTGTTCGTCTTGTCATGCTCTACATGATGAATGCTTAGACTTGCATGATAGAATTAATCTTGCCATGTTTATCTCCGTTGCAAAGTGCCATGTGGATGTTTAGTTTTTTAACTTGTTATGAAATGCCATCTTGTTGAGCTCATTGCTATCGTTGTGTTTATCTCCATGATGCATGCTTACATGTTTTGGAATCACCATCATATGTACTTTGATGTGGTGCTTACCACTTGCCATGTTTAGTTTTGAGGTGACTTATACTTGCTCTTATAGATGCCATGATGAAACTGCTGTTTTAACACTTAGTGAAATTTCACTAAGTCTGGAATCTGTAATTTCCAAATGCCATGTTTGCTTGCTGTTCTAGGACAATCCATGGTAGTTTTGGGGTGACTCTTGATGATTCCTTGCTGTACATATTGTTGGCTATCCATTCATGCTCTCACATGCTTATTTGGGTGGCTGTAGCATATTTAACTTTTGCTCCAAAGTTGCAATAAATTACTGCTGTCAGGATTTTGTTGTCAAGTTCAATATGTCCAAGCTTGTTGCTATTGATCCGTGGCTCCTTTGGGGGTGCACCAATGGACTTATTTGCTATAGGATATGTCTAGTTTATGTTCATGCTCTTTGACATGATGTTTGAGTGCTGTAGCTTATTTATCTAGTGCTCCGAAGTTGCTATGTTGCTGTAATTTTCAGCTTTCACATGTTTATTGTTTTGTGTGTAACTTTTAGCCCGTAGCTCCGATTTCAGCAAGTCTTATAGGAAACTTGTTTGATTTTCCGTGTAGATTCATAATATCCTATTGTTATCATGTTTTGAAGTATTTTGCTTGAGTGCTATTTTCTGTGCTCCGTGTGCTCTCATAGTGCATCAACCATGCATCCATCATTTTGGTGTGCGCATTGCATCTTGTTGATTCGTGCCTTGTGTGATTGTATTGTTTAGAGCCGGAAGCTGAGACCGAGTACGAGTACGAGCATGAGGTTACTACCGAGGTTGAGCACGAGGACCCCTCTTACGATCCGAACGACTACTTTTCAGGCAAGATGACCGAACCCGGATACCATTACTATTTTGCCTATTGCTAGAAGTCTCGATCTATAGTTTTTCCTCGATGCCCATGTCTTTCCTGTCAGCCTCCTACTTGTAACCATGATCTTGTCTAAGCACCCTACCTATGCAAACCATTGATTGGCTATACGTAGGCTTCGCTCAGCCCCTCTTATAGCGTTGCTAGTTGGAGGTGAAGTTGAAGATGCTTGCTTCATGATGAAGTTTTGTTGGGTTATATCACACTATATAAATGCTTAAAATTAAAATCACCTATATATTGGCAATGGGTGGAAAGCTAAGCCTTTTGCGTGGTGTTTTGTTCCACTCATGCCGCTAGGAACCGTATAAACCGGTGTTATGTTCCTTGATTATGCGTTCCTCACACGGTTGGGGTTTATGGGGCCCCCTCGATAAACCGCTAAGTGCTAAGTCTTTTCCAGCAAGTCCCAACATTGGTACTATTTGCCTAATAACTAAATAAACTTGCATAGGGAGTAGTTAACCCTCTTTCTTAATCAACAACCCCGGGCCAGTGCTCCACATGAGTGTTGGTCCGAAACGGGGGTTCTGCGGGGCCACCACGAGGAAACTCGAGGTTTGGTAAAAACCTGTAGAATCGCCCATCCGGTTGTGGCCTGAGACTAGATACGCGCGGCTACTATCAGGGTGTCGGCACGCCGGGAGGATTTGCTGGATTAGCCTTACCTTAGTTCGGAGTATCTTGAGCACGGGATTCCGAGAACACTCGGGTCTTCCCACCTTGGAGTTGCGACTCCGCGGATCGTGGGCTTGTCATGGGCTAAGTTGGAACACCCCTGCAGGGTTATGAACTTTCGAAAGCCGTGCCCGCGGTTATGTGGCAGATGGGAGCTTGTTAATATCCGGTTGTAGATAACTTGACACCATGTTCTAATACACTACCAGCGTGTGTACCGTGACTGTCATTTTCCGAATAGGGATTCGGGAGATGAACACGGTGGGGTTATGTTTGACGTGTTGTAGCTAGGATCACTTCGTGATCATCTCTCGACCGAGGCACTTCTCTTCTCGCACTCTTTCACGTAAGCTAGTGCTAGTTGCTGCTGCAGACTCTTATTCTTTTCTTCAGCCTTATACTCTCCCAAGGCTTAAATAGTCTTGTTACCCGGGAACGGGATTGCTGAGTCCTCTGTGGCTCACAGTTACTTCACCACACCAGATGCAGGTCCGATGGTGAGCTATCCAGGTGATGGCACCGAGCTAGACTGGGAGTATGACGAGGAGCTTAGCCGTTACTATGTTCGTTATCCTGATGATCAGTAGTGGTGACTTCTACTAGGATTCGATCCGACCTGTGGATTTAAATTAAGTTTGGTATCTTGTCATTTGGATTTTACCCTTAGATGGGCTGTGATGTTTTATTGAATGATGATTGAAACATGTAATGTTTTTGTGTGACGTGGCGAGTGTAAGCCAACTATTTTATGTTTTCCATCCCCATCTTTTACATGAGTTGTGCAAAGATACCAAACTTGCGATCATTCCAGCATGGGGTTATGTCTCTAAGTCGTGCCTCGACACGTAGGAGATATAGTCCCATCCTGGGCATTACAAGTTGGTATTCAGAGCCTTCTCCGACCTAGAAGCCCCCACTGATTGATCGAATCGTTGACGGTCGAGTCTAGGCACACACTGAAAATATTTTGAGTCCTATATTTATATCGGAGAGTAGGATTTCTTTGCTTATCATCCCCTTTCTCTCTGGTGAGGACTCCTGACGTCTACTGTTGCCTCTTCTACTTTCAAAAATTGCACCAATTTTTTTTAGGAATCTCGCGAGTATTCTTGGATTGTTTCGATGTTCTTGTGACGAGAATATTGTTCTCGATGCCTCCTGACATTAGGGGTTGTGGCAGTGTCCCGGGGAGTTGAGCTTCGGAGTATTGTCGTCACAAGCATATCGCGGCAGTACTAAATACTTAAGACGTCCGACATCGAAAATCTCTCCTATACGGTTAGTGGCAAGATAACCCCGACATCACCCAGTACTGGGGAGGTAGTTCGGGAGTATTGTCGTAGCTTGGTATAGTGGATGCTTTTCGAAGGTCCGAGGTAGACGGTTTCCGAGAAAGACCGGTTATGTGTTGAAGGATGGATACAACTGGATGTAGGTTTAGACTTGATTGCGCGGTGCTTCCCCTGTATCCCCAACACCTGATTGCATAACTGGAATCTTTCGGAAATTAATAGGTGGGTTTATCCAGTAGATCGTAGGCATTCTTCCAACGAATGCAGGTTAGCGAGTTCGGGGTTCTACATTGAGTGAAGTGGTTTATGACCGATGTTCCGGTCGGGAGTTGCATCTTAAAGGGTCCTTGGCTATGCTGATCCGGGGATTGCAAAACCCTTTCGTAACGCGTTCATATGCTTTCAGCACGAAAATGTTAGAACGAAGCTCCTATCTTGTGTTTGTTTCCGTCTGTACCTTGTTGTTTTTCTTATTTACCTTTTGTTCCCTATGTGGCTTCTCGTGAAGATTGATGTTATCATTTAACTGAGAATTTCATTCGTTCCTCTTGTTCGAATGATTATTGTGAAGACTATGTTGCATTTCAATCCGTTTATTCAGCTTTATCTTCTTTCAATCAATTGCTGATTCGTGGTCATCTCTTTCAGGATGGCTCCGAAACGAGTTCCCAACGCTAACCCAGAGGGTGAAGAGGTCCCAGATCGTCCTCCTTCCCCTCCTCCTCCGTCTGAGGCTTGGAGAGCGATTATGCAGACTACAAATCAGAACACCCAGATGTTGATGCAGATGATGCAGCAGATGCAAGCTAATCAAGCTAATAAGGGTGTTCCAGGGAATCAAGGCAATTTCTTCAACCAACAGCACCATGCTACTCTCAACCAGTTCTTGGCCAATAATCCAAAAGCTTTCAGTTACTGTGTCGACCCTCTTGATGCTGAAGATTGGTTAACCGATATCAAAAAGCATTTTGAGCGCAGTAACGTAAAAGAAGAGGACTATGTGAAGTTTGCAGCCTTCCAACTCAAAGACCAAGCAGCTGACTGGTGGCAGCAGTACAAAGACTCCAGGCCAGGTCGTGTGATCTCTTGGGAGGATTTCTGCAAAGACTTTCGCTCTCACCACATTCCAACAAGTGTCATCGAGGGTATGCGTGAGCAATTCCGCAACCTGAAGCAGGGCTCTATGACTGTCTACCAGTATAATGTCAAGTTCCAAAACCTCGCCCGCTATGCTAAGCAAGACATACCAGATGCCAAGAGCAAGATCTATCAGTTCCGCGGAGGTCTCAAAGATGAACTTCAACTTGCTCTCACCTTGTTCGAGCCCGATGAATTCGACAAATTCTATAACATGGCTTTGAAACAAGAGGCAGCTCAGCTCAAGATGGAGGCTTCTAAAAAGAGGATTCGAGATGCCGTTCACTCCTCCTCATCGTCTTAGATGGTCTCGAAGCAACAGAAATTTTGGCTTCCTCCTCCTCTAGTGATTCGAGCTCCGTACAACAACTCCAACAACTCCAACAGCAACAAGAACTCTAGTGGACGTGGTTTCTCCCACCCACCCAACCCGAGCAACCAGTCGAGGAATCAGTTTCAGTCTCAAGGTTCCAAGTCAAGTGGTTCTCATTTCCGTACTCTCTCAGAAGTGACTTGCAACAAGTGCACTCAGAAAGGTCACTATGCTAACAAGTGCCCCAACCCGAAGCGACTTCCACCTCCTCCACCTGTGAGTTCAGCTATTGTCAAGCATATTCCAAAGGCAGCAAGGGTGAATCTGATGAATGCAGCGCAAGCGGAGAATTCTTCTGATGTGATTTTGGGTAACCTTCCAGTGAACTCTTTTCCTGCTAAAGTGTTATTTGATTCGGGTGCTTCACATTCTTTCATGTCATACCCATTTTCATCCAAGCATAGTGTGACCACAGCAGCTTTACCAAGGCAGTTGGCAATTTCATCTCCGGCAAAGCAGATGCACTCCAGTATATATGCTCCGGATGTTTCTATTCGCATGGGTGATTATCGCTTTCTGGCTCAACCGGTGGTTCTTGGTAATTCCGACATTGACCTCATCCTCGGGATGGACTGGCTTTCTCAGCATGATGCTCACATTGATTGTGCACGGAAGGAAGTCAAGATGACTCATCCTGATGAAGATGTGATTATCTTCGCCTCCAGGGATAACACTATCAGGCTTTTCTCTCTCAATGATAAGGGCGAGATTAATGCCATATCTCAAATTCCGGTGGTAAACGAATACCAAGACGTCTTTCCTGAAGAACTTCCAGGCATGCCTCCACACCGTCAGGTGGAATTCGTCATTGAACTCGAGCCGGGTACTGAGCCAGCATGCCGGCGTCCGTACAAGCTCTCTCCTAAAGAATTGAAGGAGTTGAAGAAACAACTTGATGAATAGGAGCGTATGGGTCTCATCAGGCCTAGTATGTCTCCTTGGGGTTGTGGTGTCTTATTTGTCAAGAAGAAGGATGGCACGGAGCGTCTCTGCGTTGATTACCGGCCATTGAACAAGAAGACAATAAAGAACAAGTATCCGCTCCCCAACATCAATGAACTGTTCGAGCAGCTCAAGGGAGCTAAAGTGTTCTCTAAGCTCGATCTCCGAATGGGCTATCACCAAATTCGCATTCGCGAGAAAGACATTCCCAAGACTGCCTTCAGAACGAGTTTCGGTTCATATGAGTATACAGTCATGTCCTTTGGTCTCGCCAATGCTCCTCCTACCTTCTCGAGAATGATGCACTACATCTTCAACCCCTACACCGGCGAGTTTGTGCTTGTGTATTTGGAAGATATTCCGGTATTTTCCAAGAATGAAGAAGATCACGAAAAGCACCTACGTCTTGTTCTTGATCGACTCCGTGAGAATAAGTTCTATGCCAAGTTCTCCAAGTGCGAATTTTGGCTCGATAAGGTTTTGTACCTGGGCCATATCATCTTAGCTGACGGTATTGCGGTGAACCCCGAGAAAGTTGAAGCAATTGTCAACTGGGAAGCTCCTCAGAACGTCAAGCAACTCCGAAGTTTTCTGGGTCTTGCCAGCTATTGTAGAAGGTTCGTTGAGAACTTCTCCAAGATTGCCAAGCCTCTTTCCAACTTGCTGCAGAAGAATGTCAAGTACGACTGGTCTCCAGATTGTGAAGTGGCTTTCAGAACTCTCAAAGAAAAGCTCGTCTCTGCTCCAGTTCTTACTCCTCCAGATGAATCCAAGCCCTATGAAGTATTCTGTGATGCTTCTCTTCAAGGACTTGGTGGTGTGCTTATGCAAGATAAGAGAATTGCCGCATACACTTCTCGTTAGCTCAAGACAAGTGAGAAGAACTATCCCACACATAATCTCGAGCTAGCAGCTGTGGTACATGCTTTGATTACGTGGAGACATCTGTTGTTGGGCAGAAAAGTCGACATCTTGACCGATCACAAGAGCTTGAAGTACATCTTCACACAGCCGAATCTGAACCTCCGCCAGACTCGTTGGGTTGAAATGATCCAAGAGTATGATCCCAGCATCGAATACACTCCTGGCAAGGCGAATGTGATTGCAGATGCTTTGAGCAGAAAGGCATATTGCAACAGCCTTCTTATCAAGCCGTTCCAGCCTGAGCTTTGTGAAGCATTCAGGAAACTCAACCTCCAAGTTGTTCCGCAGGGTTTTCTTGCAAATCTTCAAGTTGCTCCTACCTTGGAAGATCAAGTCCGTGAGGCCCAACTCAGTGATGCCATGGTGCAGAAGGTGAAACATGTTATTGCAAAGGGCACTCCTAAATACAAGTGCTATCGTGTTGATGAGAGAGATACCTTATTCTTCGAGGACAGACTCGTGGTTCCAAAAGGTGATCTCAGGAAGCTCATAATGGAAGAAGCACATGATTCTCTCCTTTCCATTCATCCTGGCAGTTCCAAGATGTACCAAGACCTCAAGCAATCTTACTGGTGGACACGCATGAAAAGGGAAATTGCCCAATTCGTGAGTGAGTGTGATGTTTGCAGAAGAGTGAAAGCAGAACATCAACGTCCAGCCGGTCTTCTCCAACCTCTTCCTATTCCCAAGTGGAAATTCGACCACATTGAAATGGATTTCGTCACTGGCTTTCCTAAGTCCAAGAGAGGGAATGATTCTATCTTCGTGGTGATTGACAAGCTTACCAAAGTCGCTCACTTCCTTCCAGTCAAAGAATCAATCAATGCAGCTCAATTGGCAGAGTTGTACACTTCCAGAATTGTGTCTTTACATGGCATTCCTCAAGTCATCTCCTCAGACCGTGGAAGTTTGTTCACTTCAAAGTTCTGGGACTCCTTTCAGTCTGCCATGGGCACTAAGATCAGGTTCAGCACTGCTTTTCACCCTCAGACTAGTGGTCAAGTCGAGAGAGTAAATCAGATTCTAGAAGACATGCTCAGAGCCTGTGTCATATCTTTTGGCATGAAATGGGAAGATTGCCTTCCATTTGCCGAGTTCTCTTACAACAACAGCTTTCAAGCAAGTGCAGGCAAAGCTCCGTTTGAAATCCTCTATGGCAGAAAATGCCGTACCCCTCTCAACTGGTCTGAAACAGGCGAACGTCAACTTCTTGGCAATGACTTGATCCCAAAAGCCGAAGAAATGTGCAAAGTCATACGTGAGAATCTCAAGGCCGCTCAGTCGCATCAGAAGAGCTACTATGACGGCAAGCATCGTGATTTGGCCTTCAACATTGGTGATCATGTTTATCTCCGTGTTTCTCCGATGAAAGGCACCCAAAGATTCAATATCAAAGGAAAGCTTGCTCCTAGATACGTCGGGCCTTTCAAGATCCTTGGCAAAAGAGGCGACCTAGCCTATAAACTTGAGCTCCCTTAAAACTTCGCCAATGTTCATGATGTGTTCCATGTGTCTCAACTCCGCAAATGCTTCAAGGCACCTGAACGCATGATTCCGTTTGAAGAGATTGATCTTCAACAAGATTTGTCCTACCGAGAGCATCCCGTTGCTATTCTCGAAGAGACCGAACGCAAGACCCGCAACAAGTCCATCAAATTTTTGAAAGTCAAGTGGTCACATCATACCGACCGAGAGGCTACGTGGGAACGAGAAGATCATCTTCGTTCCGAGTACCCTTCCTTTTTCCAATCCTAGATCTCGGGATGAGATCTTTTTGTCGTAGAGGAGAGTTTGTAATGCCCCGGATGTAATACTTTCCCTTTTGGGCATATAATATATCTCTGGCTTCATCTATTCCATTCCTGGTTCTTTGTCTTTCGGGTTTCGTCGTTTTGTTGTGTGCGTGTGTGGCATTCATTCATAGCATGTAGTCATGTGCATCGCATTGCATTTGTGTTGTTGTTTGCATCCGGTTCCACACGTTCCTTCCCGTTGTCCGTTTTGCGTTCCGGAGCTCCCTCACGTGTCCGTGGCGTCCCGTAGGCCTACTTTGGTGTTTGGCCGTGTAACGTTACCGGTTTGGCGCGAGACTTGTCGTGTGTTGTTGTTTTGGTATGTGTAACCCGCCTGTCAAATCTCGTCGCGTTTCGAGTCCGTTTGCTACCCCAACAGTTATTCTCGTGGGCTCAAAGTGCCTCCACTTTGAGGCCCAAGACACCTCTCCAATAGCCCACCAAACCACTCCAAACCCCTCCTATCATCTAGGCCATCCAATTCTAATCGTG
This sequence comes from Secale cereale, assembly GCA_902687465.1. Classification (NCBI taxonomy): domain Eukaryota; kingdom Viridiplantae; phylum Streptophyta; class Magnoliopsida; order Poales; family Poaceae; genus Secale; species Secale cereale. The sequence goes on from LR738714.1 coordinate 598,294,923, forward strand.
TGGCCGAAAACCGCACTCCATTTGGACAAACCTAGCTCCTTGTGCCTATATATTTGTCCACCTCCCACAATTTTTGCCCCAATTCAAGGAAACCCTAGCCCCCACCTTCTCCTTCCTCCAGCCACCACCACCTCGCCGGAGAGTTCGCCGGAATCCCGCCGGAGTTTCGCCGGAGTACCTCCTCTCCACCGCCACCTCCTCCTCTCCCTCACCGGCCGCTTCTCCAACTCACCACCGCCGCCTCCGGCCTCTCCCCGCCGCCGGGCCGGCCACCCCGCCACCTCGCCGGCCGGACAGGGCGCCAGCCACCTCCACCGCAGATCCCGCTGGCCAGGCTCGAAGCCTCCCGCCGCCGCAGCCTCGCTGATCTGGATCGATCCCGATCAATCGATCCGATCCGCCGCTGGGCGTTGACCCGCGTAGCCGGCTGGGCCGATCCGCCGTCCAGCGCCGGCCTGGGGCCTCGCCAGCTCCGTTGATCGCCTCCCCGGCCCAAGGCCACTTCCTCCGTCGCCAGGGACCAGCGGCCCGAGCACCCCGCCAGTCGCCCCGAGTCGGCCCGGCCTCCCGCTCCCTCCCGCAGATCGCCAGATCCGCTCGCCGCTGCTGGGCCGGATCGCCAGACGAGCCGGAGGCCCATCTCCACCAGCCGCCGAGCCGCCTCCTCCCGGGCGCCTGGGCCTTCTCCCGCCACCAGGGCCCAGTCCGCCGCCTCCATCCGCCCGAGGCCCGAGCCAGGCCGCGCCACTGCGGGCCGCTCCGCCAGGCCCTCCGCGCCGAGCCGTCGGACGCCCAGAGTCCCGCTGCGGGCCGAGCCGCCCGAGGCCAGCAGATCCAGCCGCCGCCAGATCCGAGGCCCGTAGCCCGTTTTTCAGATCTGAGGTTGACCTCTAAAATCCTCTAAGTCCCTGTGTTATTGTTGCTGATGCTATCTTGCAACTGTGATAACTTTTTGTGTGAAGGTCCGTTTTGCGCAAATGACATGTCCAGACGTTCGTGGTGATTTGCACTACGATTCATTCCATTGTGCCATGCATGTTTGAGATCATCTAGATGCTTAAATATCTGTTGCAAGAGTGCATCCCGTTATAAACTGCTGTTAGTGATGTTTTTATGCCATCTTTGCGAAGTGATATCTTTTAGCTCGTTTGTCCGAATGATGCAAATGACATGTCCACGTGTTCGTCTTGTCATGCTCTACATGATGAATGCTTAGACTTGCATGATAGAATTAATCTTGCCATGTTTATCTCCGTTGCAAAGTGCCATGTGGATGTTTAGTTGTTTAACTTGTTATGAAATGCCATCTTGTTGAGCTCATTGCTATCGTTGTGTTAATCTCCATGATGCATGCTTACATGTTTTGGAATCACCATCATATGTACTTTGATGTGGTGCTTACCACTTGCCATGTTTAGTTTTGAGGTGACTTATACTTGCTCTTATAGATGCCATGATGAAACTGCTGTTTTAACACTTAGTGAAATTTCATTAAGTCTGGAATCTGTAATTTCCAGATGCCATGTTTGCTTGCTGTTCTAGGACAATCCATGGTAGTTTTGGGGTGACTCTTGATGATTCCTTGCTGTACATATTGTTGGCTATCCATTCATGCTCTCACATGCTTATTTGAGTGGCTGTAGCATATTTAACTTTTGCTCCAAAGTTGCAATAAATTACTGCTGTCAGGATTTTGTTGTCAAGTTCAATATGTCCAAGCTTGTTGCTATTGATCCGTGGCTCCTTTGGGGGTGCACCAATGGACTTATTTGCTATAGGATATGTCTAGTTTATGTTCATGCTCTTTGCCATGATGTTTGAGTGCTGTAGCTTATTTATCTAGTGCTCCGAAGTTGCTATGTTGCTGTAATTTTCAGCTTTCACATGTTTATTGTTTTGTGTGTAACTTTTAGCCCGTAGCTCCGATTTCAGCAAGTCTTATATGAAACTTGTTTGATTTTCCGTGTAGATTCATAATATCCTATTGTTATCATGTTTTGAAGTATTTTGCTTGAGTGCTATTTTCTGTGCTCCGTGTGCTCTCATATTGCATCAACCATGCATCCATCATTTTGGTGTGCGCATTGCATCTTGTTGATTCGTGCCTTGTGTGATTGTATTGTTTAGAGCCGGAAGCTGAGACCGAGTACGAGTACGAGCACGAGGTTACTACTGAGGTTGAGCACGAGGACCCCTCTTACGATCCGAACGACTACTCTTCAGGCAGGATGACCGAACCCGGATACCATTACTATTTTGCCTATTGCTAGAAGTCTCGATCTATAGTTTTGCCTCGATGCCCATGTATTTCCTGTCAGCCTCCTACTTGTAACCATGATCTTGTCTAACCACCCTACCTATGCAAACCATTGATTGGCTATACGTAGGCTTCTCTCAGCCCCTCTTACAGCGTTGCTAGTTGGAGGTGAAGTTGAAGATGCTTGCTTCATGATGAAGTTTTGTTGGGTTATATCACACTATATAAATGCTTAAAATTAAAATCACCTATATATTGGCAATGGTTGGAAGGCTAAGCCTTTTGCTTGGTGTTTTGTTCCACTCATGCCGCTAGGAACCGTATAAACCGGTGTTATGTTCCTTGATTATGCGTTCCTCACACGGTTGGGGTTTATGGGGCCCCCTCGATAAACCGCTAAGTGCTAAGTCTTTTCCAGCAAGTCCCAACATTGGTACTATTTGCCTAATAACTAAATAAACTTGCATAGGGTGTAATTAACCCTCTTTCTTAATCAACAACCCCGGGCCAGTGCTCCACATGAGTGTTGGTCCGAAACGGGGGTTCTGCGGGGCCACCACGAGGAAACTCGAGGTTTGGTAAAAACCTGTAGAATCGCCCATCCGGTCATGGCCTGAGACTAGATACGCGCGGCTACTATCAGGGTGTCGGCACGCCGGGAGGATTTGCTGGATTAGCCTTACCTTAGTTCAGAGTATCTTGAGCACGGGATTCCGAGAACACTCGGGTCTTCCCACCTTGGAGTTGCGACTCTGCGGATCGTGGGCTTGTCATGGGCCAAGTTGGAACACCCCTGCAGGGTTATGAACTTTCGAAAGCCGTGCCCGCGGTTATGTGGCAGATGGGAGCTTGTTAATATCCGGTTGTAGATAACTTGACACCATGTTCTAATACACTACCAGCATGTGTACCGTGACTGTCATTTTCCGAATAGGGATTCGGGAGATGAACACGGTGGGGTTATGTTTGACGTGTTGTAGCTAGGATCACTTCGTGATCATCTCTCGAACGAGGCACTTCTCTTCTCGCACTCTTTCACGTAAGCTAGTGCTAGTTGCTGCTGCAGACTCTTATTCTTTTCTTCAGCCTTATCCTCTCCCAAGGCTTAAATAGTCTTGTTACCCGGGAAAGGGATTGCTGAGTCCTCTGTGGCTCACAGTTACTTCACCACACCAGATGCAGGTCCGATGGTGAGCTATCCAGGTGATGGCACCGAGCTAGACTGGGAGTACGACGAGGAGCGTAGCCGTTACTATGTTCGTTATCCTGATGATCAGTAGTGGTGACTTCTACTAGGATTCGATCCGACCTGTGGATTTAAATTAAGTTTGGTATCTTGTCATTTGGATTTTACCCTTAGATGGGCTGTGATGTTTTATTGAATGATGATTGAAACATGTAATGTTTTTGTGTGACGTGGCGAGTGTAAGCCAACTATTTTATGTTTTCCATCCCCATCTTTTACATGAGTTGTGCAAAGATACCAAACTTGCGATCATTCCAGCATGGGGTTATTTCTCTAAGTCGTGCCTCGACACGTAGGAGATATAGTCCCATCCTGGGCATTACAAGTTGGTATTCAGAGCCTTCTCCGACCTAGAAGCCCCCACTGATTGATCGAATCGTTGACGGTCGAGTCTAGGCACACACTGAAAATATTTTGAGTCCTATATTTATATCGGAGAGTAGGATTTCTATGCTTCTCATCCCCTTTCTCTCTGGTGAGGACTCCTGACGTCTACTCTTGCCTCTTCTACTTTCAAAAATTGCACCAATTTTTTTTAGGAATCTCGCGAGTATTCTTGGATTGTTTCGATGTTCTTGTGCCGAGAATATTGTTCTCGATGCCTCCTGACATTAGGGGTTGTGGCAGTGTCCCGGGGAGTTGAGCTTCGGGGTATTGTCGTCACAAGCATATCGCGGCAGTACTAAATACTTAAGACGACCGACATCAAAAATCTCCTATACGGTTAGTGGCAAGATAACCCCGACATCACCCAGTACTGGGGAGGTAGTTCGGGAGTATTGCCGTAGCTTGGTATAGTGGATGCTTTTCGAAGGTCCGAGGTAGACGGTTTCCGAGAAAGACTGGTTATGTGTTGAAGGATGGATACAACTGGATGTAGGTTTAAACTTGATTGCGCGGTGCTTCCCCTGTATCCCCAACACTTGATTGCATAACTGGAATCTTTCGGAAATTAATAGGTGGGTTTATCCAGTAGATCGTAGGCATTCTTCCAACGAATGCAGGTTAGCGAGTTCGGGGTTCTACATTGAGTGAAGTGGTTTATGACCGATGTTCCGATCGGGAGTTGCATCTTAAAGGGTCCTTGGCTATGCTGATCCGGGGATTGCAAAATCCTTTCGTAACGCGTTCATATGCTTTCAGCACGAAGATGTTAGAACGAAGCTCCTATCTTGTGTTTGTTTCCGTCTGTACCTTGTTGTTTTTCTTATTTACCTTTTGTCCCCTATGTGGCTTCTCGTGAAGATTGATGTTATCATTTAACTGAGAATTTCATTCGTTCCTCTTGTTCGAATGATTATTGTGAAGACCGTGTTGCATTTCAATCCGTTGATTCAGCTTTATCTTCTTTCAATCAATTGCTGATTCGTGGTCATCTCTTTCAGGATGGCTCCGAAACGAGTTCCCAACGCTAACCCAGAGGGTGAAGAGGTCCCAGATCGTCCTCCTTCCCCTCCTCCTCCGTCTGAGGCTTGGAGAGCGATTATGCAGACTACAAATCAGAACACCCAGATGTTGATGCAGATGATGCAGCAGATGCAAGCTAATCAAGCGTATCAGGGTGTTCCAGGGAATCAAGGCAATTTCTTCAACCAACAGCACCATGCTACTCTCAACCAGTTCTTGGCCAATAATCCAAAAGCTTTCAGTTACTGTGTCGACCCTCTTGATGCTGAAGATTGGTTAACCGATATCAAAAAGCATTTTGAGTGCAGTAACGTAAAAGAAGAGGACTATGTGAAGTTTGCATCCTTCCAACTCGAAGACCAAGCAGCTGACTGGTGGCAGCAGTACAAAGACTCCAGGCCAGGTCGTGTGATCTCTTGGGAGTATTTCTGCAAGGACTTTCGCTCTCACCACATTCCAACAAGTGTCATCGAGGGTATGCGTGAGCAATTCCGCAACCTGAAGCAGGGCTCTATGACTGTCTACCAGTATAATGTCAAGTTCCAAAACCTCGCCCGCTATGCTAAGCAAGACATACCAGATGCCAAGAGCAAGATCTATCAGTTCCGCGGAGGTCTCAAAGATGAACTTCAACTTGCTCTCACCTTGTTCGAGCCCGATGAATTCGACAAATTCTATAACATGGCTTCGAAACAAGAGGCAGCTCAGCTCAAGATGGAGGCTTCTAAAAAGAGGATTCAAGATGCCGTTCACTCCTCCTCATCGTCTTAGATGGTCTCGAAGCAACAGAAATTTTGGCTTCGTCCTCCTCCAGTGATTCGAGCTCCTTACAACAACTCCAACAACTCCAACAGCAACAAGAACTCTAGTGGACGTGGTTTCTCCCACCCACCCAACCCGAGCAACCAGTCGAGGAATCAGTTTCAGTCTCAAGGTTCCAAGTCAAGTGGTTCTCATTTCCGTACTCTCTCAGAAGTGACTTGCAACAAGTGCACTCAGAAAGGTCACTATGCTAACAAGTGCCCCAACCCGAAGCGACTTCCACCTCCTCCACCTGTGAGTTCAGCTATTGTCAAGCATATTCCAAAGGCAGCAAGGGTGAATCTGATGAATGCAGCGCAAGCGGAGAATTCTTCTGATGTGATTTTGGGTAACCTTCCAGTGAACTCTTTTCCTGCTAAAGTGTTATTTGATTCGGGTGCTTCACATTCTTTCATGTCATACCCATTTGCATCCAAGCATAGTGTGACCACAGCAGCTTTACCAAGGCAGTTGGCAATTTCTTCTCCGGCAAAGCAGATGCATTCCAGTATATATGCTCCGGATGTTTCTATTTGCATGGGTGATTATCGCTTTCTGGCTCAACCGGTGGTTCTTGGTAATTCCGACATTGACCTCATCCTCGGGATGGACTGGCTTTCTCAGCATGATGCTCACATTGATTGTGCACAGAAGGAAGTCAAGATGACTCATCCTGATGAAGATGTGATTATCTTCGCCTCCAGGGATAACACTATCAGGCTTTTCTCTCTCAATGATAAGGGCGAGATTAATGCCATATCTCAAATTCCGGTGGTAAACGAATACCAAGACGTCTTTCCTGAAGAACTTCCAGGCATGCCTCCACACCGTCAGGTGGAATTCGTCATTGAACTCGAGCCGGGTACTGAGCCAGCATGCCGGCGTCCGTACAAGCTCTCTCCTAAAGAATTGAAGGAGTTGAAGAAACAGCTTGATGAACAGGAGCGTATGGGTCTCATCAGGCCTAGTACATCTCCTTGGGGTTGTGGTGTCTTATTTGTCAAGAAGAAGGATGGCACGGAGCGTCTCTGCGTTGATTACCGGTCATTGAACAAGAAGACAATAAAGAACAAGTATCCGCTCCCCAACATCAATGAACTGTTCGAGCAGCTCAAGGGAGCTAAAGTGTTCTCTAAGCTCGATCTCCGAATGGGCTATCACCAAATTCGCATTCGCGAGAAAGACATTCCCAAGACTGCCTTCAGAACGAGTTTCGGTTCATATGAGTATACAGTCATGTCCTTTGGTCTCGCCAATGCTCCTCCTACCTTCTCGAGAATGATGCACTACATCTTCAACCCCTACACCGGCAAGTTTGTGCTTGTGTATCTGGATGATATTCTGGTATTTTCCAAGAATGAAGAAGATCACGAAAAGCACCTACGTCTTGTTCTCGATCGACTCCGTGAGCATAAGTTCTATGCCAAGTTCTCCAAGTGCGAATTTTGGCTCGATAAGGTTTTGTACCTGGGCCATATCATCTCAGCTGACGGTATTGCGGTGAACCCCAAGAAAGTTGAAGCAATTGTCAACTGGGAAGCTCCTCAGAACGTCAAGCAACTCCGAAGTTTTCTGGGTCTTGCCAGCTATTGTAGAAGGTTCGTTGAGAACTTCTCCAAGATTGCCAAGCCTCTTTCCAACTTGCTGCAGAAGAATGTCAAGTACGACTGGTCTCCAGATTGTGAAGTGGCTTTCAGAACTCTCAAAGAAAAGCTCGTCTCTGCTCCAGTTCTTACTCCTCCAGATGAATCCAAGCCCTATGAAGTATTCTGTGATGCTTCTCTTCAAGGACTTGGTGGTGTGCTTATGCAAGATAAGAGAATTGCCGCATACACTTCTCGTCAGCTCAAGCCAAGTGAGGAGAACTATCCCACACATGATCTCGAGCTAGCAGCTGTGGTACATGCTTTGATTACGTGGAGACATCTGTTGTTGGGCAGAAAAGTCGACATCTTGACCGATCACAAGAGCTTGAAGTACATCTTCACACAGCCGAATCTGAACCTCCGCCAGACTCGTTGGGTTGAAATGATCCAAGAGTATGATCCCAGCATCGAATACACTCCTGGCAAGGCGAATGTGATTGCAGATGCTTTGAGCAGAAAGGCATATTGCAACAGCCTTCTTATCAAGCCGTTCCAGCCTGAGCTTTGTGAAGCATTCAGGAAACTCAACCTCCAAGTTGTTCCGCAGGGTTTTCTTGCAAATCTTCAAGTTGCTCCTACCTTGGAAGATCAGGTCCGTGAGGCCCAACTCAGTGATGCCATGGTGCAGAAGGTGAAACATGGTATTGCAAAGGGCACTCCTAAATACAAGTGCTATCGTGTTGATGAGAGAGATACCTTATTCTTCGAGGACATACTCGTGGTTCCAAAAGGTGATCTCAGGAAGCTCATAATGGAAGAAGCACATGATTCTCTCCTTTCCATTCATCCTAGCAGTTCCAAGATGTACCAAGACCTCAAGCAATCTTACTGGTGGACACGCATGAAAAGGGAAATTGCCCAATTCGTGAATGAGTGTGATGTTTGCAGAAGAGTGAAAGCAGAACATCAACGTCCAGCCGGTCTTCTCCAACCTCTTCCTATTCCCGAGTGGAAATTCGACCACATTGAAATGGATTTCGTCACTGGCTTTCCTAAGTCCAAGAGAGGGAATGATTCTATCTTCGTGGTGATTGACAAGCTTACCAAAGTCGCTCACTTCCTTCCAGTCAAAGAATCAATCAATGCAGCTCAATTGGCAGAGTTGTACACTTCCAGAATTGTGTCTTTACATGGCATTCCTCAAGTCATCTCCTCAGACCGTGGAAGTTTGTTCACTTCAAAGTTCTGGGACTCCTTTCAGTCTGCCATGGGCACTAAGATCAGGTTCAGCACTGCTTTTCACCCTCAGACTAGTGGTCAAGTCGAGAGAGTGAATCAGATTCTAGAAGACATGCTCAGAGCTTGTGTCATATCTTTTGGCATGAAATGGGAAGATTGCCTTCCATTTGCCGAGTTCTCTTACAACAACAGCTTTCAAGCAAGTGCAGGCAAAGCTCCGTTTGAAATCCTCTATGGCAGAAAATGCCGTACCCCTCTCAACTGGTCTGAAACAGGCGAACGTCAAGTTCTTGGCAATGACTTGATCTCAAAAGCCGAAGAAATGTGCAAAGTCATACGTGAGAATCTCAAGGCCGCTCAGTCGCGTCAGAAGAGCTACTATGACGGCAAGCATCGTGATTTGGCCTTCAACATTGGTGATCATGTTTATCTCCGTGTTTCTCCGATGAAAGGCACCCAAAGATTCGGTATCAAAGGAAAGCTTGCTCCTAGATACGTCGGGCCTTTCAAGATCCTTGGCAAAAGAGGCGACCTAGCCTATAAACTTGAGCTCCCTTCAAACTTCGCCAATGTTCATGATGTGTTCCATGTGTCTCAACTCCGCAAATGCTTCAAGGCACCTGAACGCATGATTCCGTTTGAAGAGATTGATCTTCAACAAGATTTGTCCTACCGAGAGGATCCCGTTGCTATTCTCGAAGAGACCGAACGCAAGACCCGCAACAAGTCCATCAAATTTTTGAAAGTCAAGTGGTCACATCATACCGACCGAGAGGCTACGTGGGAACGAGAAGATCATCTTCGTTCCGAGTACCCTTCCTTTTTCCAATCCTAGATCTCGGGACGAGATCTTTTTGTACTAGAGGAGAGTTTGTAATGCCCCGGATGTAATACTTTCCCTTTTGGGCATATAATATATCTCTGGCTTCATCTATTCCATTCCGGGTTCTTTGTCTTTCGGGTTTCATCGTTTTGTTGTGTGCGTGTGTGGCATTCATTCATAGCATGTAGTCATGTGCATCGCATTGCATTTGTGTTGTTGTTTGCATCCGGTTCCACGCGTTCCTTCCCGTTGTCCGTTTTGCGTTCCGGAGCTCCCTCACGTGTCCGTGGCGTCCCGTAGGCCTACTTTGGTGTTTGGCCGTGTAACGTTACCGGTTTGGCGCGAGACTTGTCGTGTGTTGTTGTTTTGGTATGTGTAACCCGCCTGTCAAATCTCGTCGCGTTTCGAGTCCGTTTGCTACCCCAAGAGTTATTCTCGTGGGCTCAAAGTGCCTCCACTTTGAGGCCCAAGACACCTCTTCAACAGCCCACCAAACCACTCCAAACCCCTCCTATCATCTAGGCCATCCAATTCTAATCGTGTGGCCGAAAACCGCACTCCATTTGGACAACCCTAGCTCCTTGTGCCTATATATTTGTCCACCTCCCACAATTTTTGCCCCAATTCAAGGAAACCCTAGCCCCCACCTTCTCCTTCCTCCAGCCACCACCACCTCGCCGGAGAGTTCGCCGGAATCCCGCCGGAGTTTCGCCGGAGTACCTCCTCTCCACCGCCACCTCCTCCTCTCCCTCACCGGCCGCTTCTCCAACTCACCACCGCCGCCTCCGGCCTCTCCCCGCCGCCGGGCCGGCCACCCCGCCACCTCGCCGGCCGGCCAGGGCGCCAGCCACCTCTACCGCAGATCCCGCTGGCCAGGCTCGAAGCCTCCCGCCGCCGCAGCCTCGCTGATCTGGATCGATCCCGATCGATCGATCCGATCCGCCGCTGGGCGTTGACCCGCGTAGCCGGCTGGGCTGATCCGCCGTCCAGCGCCGGCCTGGGGCCTCGCCAGCTCCGTCGATCGCCTCCCCGGCCCAAGGCCACTTCCTCCGTCGCCAGGGACCAGCGGCCCGAGCACCCCGCCAGTCGCCCCGAGTCGGCCCGGCCTCCCGCTCCCTCCCGCAGATCGCCAGATCCGCTCGCCGCTGCTGGGCCGGATCGCCAGACGAGCCGGAGGCCCATCTCCACCAGCCGCCGAGCCGCCTCCTCCCGGGCGCCTGGGCCTTCTCCCGCCACCAGGGCCCAGTCCGCCGCCTCCATCCGCTCGAGGCCCGAGCGAGGCCGCGCCACTGCGGGCCGCTCCGCCAGGCCCTCCGCGCCGAGCCGTCGGACGCCCAGATTCCCGCTGTGGGCCGAGCCGCCCGAGGCCAGCAGATCCAGCCGCCGCCAGATCCGAGGCCCATAGCCCGTTTTTCAGATCTGAGGTTGACCTCTAAAATCCTCTAAGTCCCTGTGTTATTGTTGCTGATGCTATCTTGCAACTGTGATAACTTTTTATCTGAGGTTGACCTTAAATATCTGTTGCAAGAGTGCATCCTGTTATAAACTGATGTTAGTGATGTTTTTATGCCATCTTTGCGAAGTGATATCTTTTAGCTCGTTTGTCCGAATGATGCAAATGACATGTCCACGTGTTCGTCTTGTCATGCTCTACATGATGAATGCTTAGACTTGCATGATAGAATTAATCTTGCCATGTTTATCTCCGTTGCAAAGTGCCATGTGGATGTTTAGTTGTTTAACTTGTTATGAAATGCCATCTTGTTGAGCTCATTGTTATCATTGTGTTTATCTCCATGATGCATGCTTACATGTTTTGGAATCACCATCATATGTACTTTGATGTGGTGCTTACCACTTGCCATGTTTAGTTTTGAGGTGACTTAAACTTGCTCTTATAGATGCCATGATGAAACTGCTGTTTTAACACTTAGTGAAATTTCACTAAGTCTGGAATCTGTAATTTCCAGATGCCATGTTTGCTTGCTGTTCTAGGACAATCCATGGTGGTTTTGGGGTGACTCTTGATGATTCCTTGCTGTACATATTGTTGGCTATCCATTCATGCTCTCACATGCTTATTTGAGTGGCTGTAGCATATTTAACTTTTGCTCCAAAGTTGCAATAAATTACTGCTGTCAGGATTTTGTTGTCAAGTTCAATATGTCCAAGCTTGTTGCTATTGATCTGTGGCTCCTTTGGGGTTGCACCAATGGACTTATTTGATGTAGGATATGTCTAGTTTATGTTCATGCTCTTTGCCATGATGTTTGAGTGCTGTAGCTTATTTATCTAGTGCTCCGAAGTTGCTATGTTGCTGTAATTTTCAGCTTTCGCATGTTTATTGTTTTCTGTGTAACTTTTAGCCCGTAGCTCCGATTTCAGCAAGTCTTATATAAAACTTGTTTGATTTTCCGTGTAGATTCATAATATCCTATTGTTATCATGTTTTGAAGTATTTTGCTTGAGTGCTATTTTCCGTGCTCCGTGTGCTCTCATAGTGCATCAACCATGCATTCATCATTTTGGTGTGCGCATTGCATCTTGTTGATTCGTGCCTTGTGTGATTGTATTGTTTAGAGCCGGAAGCTTAGACCAAGTACGAGTACGAGCACGAGGTTACTACCGAGGTTGAGCACGAGGACCCCTCTTACGATCCGAACGACTACTCTTCAGGCAAGATGACCGAACCCGGATACCATTACTATTTTGCCTATTGCTAGAAGTCTCGATCTATAGTTCTGCCTCGATGCCCATGTCTTTCCTGTCAGCCTCCTACTTGTAACCATGATCTTGTCTAACCACCCTACCTATGCAAACCATTGATTGTCTATACGTAGGCTTCGCTCAGCCCCTCTTATAGCGTTGCTAGTTGCAGGTGAAGTTGAAGATGCTTGCTTCATGATGAAGTTTTGTTGGGTTATATCACACTATATAAATGCTTAAAATTAAAATCACCTATATATTGGCAATGGGTGGAAGGCTAAGCCTTTTGCTTGGTGTTTTGTTCCACTCATGCCGCTAGGAACCGTATAAACCGGTGTTATGTTCCTTGATTATGCGTTCCTCACACGGTTGGGGTTTATGGGGCCCCCTCGATAAACCGCTAAGTGCTAAGTCTTTTCCAGCAAGTCCCAACATTGGTACTATTTGCCTAATAACTAAATAAACTTGCATAGGGAGTAATTAACCCTCTTTCTTAATCAACAACCCCGGGCCAGTGCTCCACATGAGTGTTGGTCCGAAATGGGGGTTCTGCGGGGCCACCACGAGGAAACTCAAGGTTTGGTAAAAACCTGTAGAATCGCCCATCCGGTCATGGCCTGAGACTAGATACGCGCGGCTACTATCAGGGTGTCGGCACGCCGGGAGGATTTGCTGGATTAGCCTTACGTTAGTTCGGAGTATCTTGAGCACGGGATTCCGAGAACACTCGGGTCTTCCCACCTTGGAGTTGCGACTCCGTGGATCGTGGGCTTGTCATGGGCCAAGTTGGAACACCCCTGCAGGGTTATGAACTTTCGAAAGCCGTGCCCGCGGTTATGTGGCAGATGGGAGCTTGTTAATAGCCGGTTGTAGATAACTTGACACCATGTTCTAATACACTACCAGCGTGTGTACCGTGACTGTCATTTTCCGAATAGGGATTCGGGAGATGAACACGGTGGGGTTATGTTTGACGTGTTGTAGCTAGGATCACTTCGTGATCATCTCTCAACCGAGGCACTTCTCTTCTCGCACTCTTTCACGTAAGCTAGTGCTAGTTGCTGCTGCAGACTCTTATTCTTTTCTTCAGCCTTATCCTCTCCCAAGGCTTAAATAGTCTTGTTACCCGGGAACGGGATTGCTGAGTCCTCTGTGGCTCACAGTTACTTCACCACACCAGATGCAGGTCCGATGGTGAGCTATCCAGGTGATGGCACCGAGCTAGACTGGGAGTACGACGAGGAGCGTAGCCGTTACTATGTTCGTTATCCTGATGATCAGTAGTGGTGACTTCTACTAGGATTCGATCCGACCTATGGATTTAAATTAAGTTTGGTATCTTGTCATTTGGATTTTACCCTTAGATGGGCTGTGATGTTTTATTGAATGATGATTGAAACATGTAATGTTTTTGTGTGACGTGGCGAGTGTAAGCCAACTATTTTATGTTTTCCATCCCCATCTTTTACATGAGTTGTGCAAAGATACCAAACTTGCGATCATTCCAGCATGGGGTTATGTCTCTAAGTCGTGCCTCGACACGTAGGAGATATAGTCCTATCCTGGGCATTACACTACGAGTCCATAACTAGTATCTAGATGGCTTCTTCTCTCTCTTTGATACTCAATACCATGTTCCCCTCGATGTTCTTGAAGATCTATCCGATATAATCTTCTTTTGCGGTGTGTTTGCCAAGATCCGATGAATTGTGGTTTTATGATCAGATTATCTATGGATATTATATGAGCCTTTTCTGAATCCTTATATGCATGACTTGATATCTTGGTAATTCTCTTCGAACTATCGGTTTGGTTTGGCCAACTAGATTGGTTTTTCTTGCAATGGGAGAAGTGTTTTGCTTTGGGTTCAATCTTGCGGTGCTGAATCCCAGAGACAGAAAGGGACATAACACGTATTGTATTGTTGCCACCGAGGATAACAAGATGGGGTTTTCATCATATTTCTTGAGTTAATTCTGCTACATCATGTCATCTTACTTAATGTGTTACTCTCTTCCTTATGAACTTAATACTCTAGATGGAGAATCGTTTCGGTCGATGTGTGGAGTAGTAGTAGTAGATGCAGGCAGGAGCCGGTCTACTTGACACGAACGTGATGCCTATATTCATGATCATCGCCTTAGATATTGTCATAACTTTGCGCTAATCTATCAATTACTTGGCAGTAATTTGTTTACCCACTGTAATATTTGCTATCTTGAGAGAAGCCTCTAGTGAAACCTATGGCCCCCGGGTCTATTTTCCATCTTATAAGTTTCCAATCTACAATACTAGTTTCCGATCTATTATTTTGCAATCTTTTACTTTCCAATCTATAAACCAAAAATACCAAAAATATTTAATTTACAGTTTATACATCTCTATCAGATCTCACTTCTGCAAATAACTATGAAGGGATTGACAACCCCTTTATTGCGTTGGGTGCAAGTTGTTTGATTGTTTGTGCAGGTATTTGGCGATTTGTGCGTTGTCTCCTACTAGATTGATACCTTGGTTCTCAAACTGAGGGAAATACTTACTCTACTTTGCTACATCACCCTTTCCTCTTCAAGGGAAAAACCAACACAAGCTCAAGAGGTAGCAGGAAGAATTTATGGCACCGTTGCCGGACATACCAAGTACCCTTCATAAAACTATCATCTCTCGCACTTACATTATTTGTCATTCGCCTCTCGTTTTCCTCTCCCCCACTTCTAAAACGATTTTCGAAAAGATTTGCCTTTTCTTCGCCCTTTTCCATTCGTCTTGTTCGCTTGCCTTCTTGTGTGCTTGTGTGTTGGATTGCTTGCTTAGTCACGATGGCTCAAGAAAATACCAAATTATGTGAATTTTCCAACACCAATAATAATGATTTATCAGTACTCCGATTGCTCCCGCTACTAATGTGGAATCTTGTGAAATCAATGCTGCTTTATTGAATCTAGTTATGAAAGATCAATTTTCTGGCTTTCCTAGTGAAGATGCCACATCCCATCTGAATAATTTCGTTGATTTATGTGATATGCAAAAGAAAAGAGATGTGGATAATGATCTTGTTAAATTGAAGCAATTTCCGTTCTCACTATAAGATCGGGCTAAAAATTGGTTTTCATCTTTGCCTAAAAATAGTATCGATTCATGGAATAAGTGTAAAGATTCTTTTATTGCCAAGTATTTTCCTCTCGCTAAGATCATCTCCCTTAGGAACGATATTATGAATTTTAAACAACTTGGTCATGAGCACATCACACAATCTTGGGAGAGAATGGAACTTATGGTAAGAAATTGCCGTGCGCATGGTTTGAATTTATGGATGATTATACAAAAATTTTATGCCGGATTAAACTTTGCTTCTAGAAATCTCTTAGATTCGGCCGCGGGAGGTACTTTTATGGAAATCACTTTAGGAGAAGTGATACGTCTCCAACATATCTATAATTTTTGATTGTTCCATGCTATTATTTAAGATGTTTTGGATGTTTAATGGGCTTTGTTATACACTTTTATATTATTTTTGGGACTAACCTATTAACCCAAAGGCCCAGTCCAGATTGTTGTTTTTTTTGCCTATTTCAGGGTTTTACAGAAAAGGAATATCAAACGGAGTCCCAACGGAATGAAACCTTCGGGAAGGATATTTTTGGAGCGATATCTTCACGGGAGACTTGAGAACCACGGAATAGGGCACACGTGGCATCCACGAGGGTGGGAGCTCCCCCCTACAGGGCGCGCCCCTACCTCGTGGGCCCCACGTTGGTCCCACGATGCCCTCCTTCCTCCTATATATACCCATGTATCCCAAAAACATCAGAAGAGGAGAAAACCCTAATTCCACCGTGGCAACCTTCTGTTCCCGTGAGATCCCATCTTGGGGCCTGTTCCGGAGCTCTGCCGGAGGGGGGTCTACCACGGAGTGCTTCTACATCAACACGATCACCTCACCATGAGTTGTGAGTAGTTTACCACAGACCTTCGGGACCATAGTTAGTACCTAGATGGCTTCTTCTCTCTCTTTGGATCTCAATACCAAGTTCTCCTCAGTCTTCGAGGAGATCTATTTGATGTAATCTCTTTTTGTGGTGTGTTTGTCGAGATCCCGATGAATTGTGGGTTTATGATCAAGATTATCTATGAGAAATATTTGGTTCTTTACTGAATTCTTTTATGTATGACTATAATATCCTTGCAAGTCTCTTCGAATTATTGGTTTGGTTTGGCCTACTAGATCTATAGTTCTTGCAATGGGAGAAGTGCTTGGCTTTGGGTTCAATCTTGCGGTGTCCTTTCCCAGTGACAGCAGGGGAAAAAAGGCACGTATTGTATTGTTGCCATCGAGGATAAAAAGATGGGGTTTATATCATGTTGCTTGAGTTTATCCCTCTACATCATGTCATCTTGCTTAAGGCGTTACTCTGTTCTTATGAACTTAAGACTCTAGATGCATGCTGGATAACGGTCGATGTGTGGAGTAATAGTAGTAGATGCAGAATCATTTCGGTCTACTTGTCACAGACGTGATGCCTATATATAATGATCATGCCTAGATATTCTCATAATTATTCGCTTTTCTATCAATTGCTCGATAGTAATTCGTTCACCCACCGTAGAATTCTGCTATCATGAGAGAAGCCACTAGTGAAACCTATGGCCCCAGGGTCTATTCTCAACATATCAATCTACAATCTACTTTACTTTTTTATTTTTACTTTCTGTTCTTATATCCAAAAATACCAAAAATATCAAACTATCATATCTATCAGATCTCACTTTCGTAAGTGACCGTAAAGGGATTGACAACCCCTTATCACGTTGGCTGCGAAGTTCTTATTTGTTTGTGCAGGTGTGAGGGACTCGCGCGTGGTCTCCTACTGGATTGATACCTTGGTTCTCAAAAACTGAGGGAAATACTTACGCTACTATGCTGCATCGCCCTTTCCTCTTCGAGGGAATACAACGTAAGCTCGAGAAGTAGCAAGAAGAATTTCTGGCGCCATTATCGGGGAGGCTTACACAAAAGTCATATACCAAGTACCTATCACAAACCCTTATCCTTCACATTACATTTATTTGCCTCTCGTTTTCCTCTCCCCCACTTCACCCTTGCCGTTTTATTTGCCCTTCTTTTTGCCATGTGTTTATCATTCGCTTGCTTCTTGTTTGCTTGTGTGTTGGATTGCTTGCTTGTCACCATGTCTAGCACACCTATCATTATCAATACTCCCGAGAGTGAGGTTCTCAATTTTAAACAAAGGGAGGAGGAAAATCTTAAAGATGCCTGGTATAGAATTTGCAATGCTCAAAATAGATCTACTAGGAAGCTTTCCACTTCCGTGCTTCTTCGCAATTTTTGTGTTGGCATAACTCCGTGGAATAGATATATTTTAGATATCATTACCGGAGGAAATTTCTTGGGTAGCCATACTTTTGATTCTTATAATGCTATGACTTAATTATTTGGCTCACCACCTCTTATGGTCACTAGGACCATTTTAACTCTGGAACATGTTATGCAAAGACTTGAAATCATTGAAAACAAAGTTGCTACTGTAGAGTTGGTTGAGAATTTAGATAGAAAGATCCACAATGAAATTACCCAATATGGATCCAAGGTAGGGGTTATTCTGATTTTTTTAAAGAAAAGGATTCCATAGTTAGAGAGAAAATAGATCAATATTCTACTAGAATCGATAAACTTGAGGATATTATTACTAATGTAGGGTCTGCTCTTTCTGTGATGAAAACTACTTCAAATCCTTCTACCACTAAATTGTCTAAGTTCATGTATGTTCCTAAAAACAAGGGTGAACCATCTAGTAAGGGAATCGCGGATCTTAAATCTATAAGTCTTCATCCTAATTTTCTTACTTTTGCAAGAGAACCTTTTGACACAAATGAATTTCTTGATTTCTTGCCCAAAAGTTTGATTATCAATAGGAATAAATAAGTTCCTAAGAATCACAAGTGCTTAATTACAGAACTGCCTTCCAAAGATGGCAATACCTAGATCGATCCTTGTATCGTGCGTAGCTAGGGGCGTTAAATGATATCACTTGTTGGGAGGCAACCCAATTTTATTTTCTTTGTTTTTGCTTCTGTTTAGGAATAAATATTGCATCTAGCTTCTGTTTAGATGTGGTTTTGTGTTTTAATTAGTGTTTGTGCCAAGTAGAACCTTTGGGAAGACTTGTGTGAAGTTTATATGATCTTGCTGTAAAAAACAGAAACATTAGCGCTCACTAGAATAGTCACAAGATTTTATTTGAGAGTGCTATTGTCGGGGCCGGATTTCGGGAACACAATATTCCAGAAATTAACCCCTAGTGTCATCACCAGCCCAGGATTACTGTTACTGGTTGACACATCCTTGTTACAGATTACCAAGCATTTACAAGAATTAGATACAAGACCATAAAGGTCTACTGATGCAATAATGACTCCGGTGGTGGATGAAGAAATTGGCTTGCGGATTTCCACATCGATGGGGCTCCATTCCATCAGGAACAGCTGACCCGGATAACTCCTATCCAGCGTGGCTGCACTCCTAGGCTTCGCACGGACGTCACTGTGGTACTCCTCGTAGAACCCCTAACCTGGCCAAGTAAATAGCCAGGGACAAGCCTTTGAGTACGTTTGAATGTACTCGCAAACATCATGGACAAAAGATATAACAAATGCAGCAAAACAATTATATGGTCATGGTGAATTAAACTATCTGCACATGCTCATGATATACTTATATTAAATGCATGCTGACAGGAATTAAAACATGGCATGATGAATAATATTTAGTGCAGAAGATAAATATTAGCACCAATAAAATATAACAGAAATGCCGATCGGGTGTCAAGTGACACCACGGTCGGTCTTGAAAAGAAATGCCAGTCGGGTGTCTAAAAGAGAAATCGGACGATACCATCCGAGAACTCAGGCGACGCCACGAAAGGACTTGAAAAGAAATGCCAGTCGGGTGTCCACAAGAGTAGTGGCGTGATAAACCGCCTGACACTCGAGGGACGCCACAGAAAGGACTTGAAAATAAAGGCGAGTGTCCGGGGTAGTCTAGCCAGCCCCTGAGACACTCTGAAAAGTAAAATAAAAGCAAAGGGTTAGTTCACAAATATAATCATATCATTAAATATACTAATGGTAACACCAGTAGCAACGATAATTATCCTGCAAAATAACCATGCTCAACTTTTAAATATTTCCTCCGGAGACCGACAATAAGACCGACACTTGACCAACCCAGACTGTAATCCTTAACCGCGGACACGGCTATTCGAATAGGTTTCTAAACTCTGCAGAGGGTGTACTCTTTACCCACAAGTATAGGATTTCCTTAGTCATTATAGTGACACTGACTAATTCCCATTATGGTCTTTGGGTTGAAAACACACCTAACCAGCACACACCAGCTTAACTTTTCTGCTGCCAGGAGTCACCCAAAACAACAGTTAAGTAAAACTCTAAGTCGGAGAGGCTACAACCTCCATGAGCATGGGATCACTATTCATACGCGCGGATTACAAGGGTACACTCCCTCTCGGCTACAACCGGAAACACCCATGCCCCCTAACCTGATGACAGGATTTAGTCCAGGGCCCTGGAAACCCTCATCATGGCCCTCTGTACGGTGTGTGCATGGAAAGGGGTTAACAACTTACTAAACCATACCTTACCCGAGGCAGGGACAAGTGGTAGCACGAAACAAGTGTGGGGGTTACCGGAACAAGACTCGGTCAACGGTCGACTCAGGAGGCCTATAATTCATGCAGTGGTTAGCACAACAAATTAATCTTTCAACTTTATCAACAGGACAGGGCCACAACCCTTGCCTGCTTCCACGTGTATCTCATGGCACCACCATGTCAAAATATGGCCCGTGCCCACCAGCACGTCCAAAACAGGAGCACAACCATGTACTTTCATAACTTATGTATGTTGCAAAATTGAAGGGGATGCATGCAAGAGGAAGTATAATTATGACCATGCATGCATGCAATAACTCTATTCATATGCCAAGCTTATCAAAGTATCAAACATGCCCTAAAATATTATAGCATGAAAAACATACGCCATATCAGGTGTTCAAAAATGCTTGCCTTAGATATGAAAAAGGTGCTGGTTACTTGCAAGGAAACATCTCCCCTTCATTTCCTATTTTCAAAAAATATCTAAATTACCACATAAATCAAAAACAGCACTAAAAAGCATTTCAAATATTTTTGAAACAAAAACTAAAATAAACCAGAGGATATTTAAAGAATAACAGAAAAAGAATTAATTTATTTAGTGTTCATATGAATTAGTTATGGATTTACTAAGATGGAGAACATGATTAAAAGCAATATTTAAAACCATTAAACAGAAACTATGCCCAGTAAAATGTTCACTTAATTTAAATAAACAGAGCAAGATTTTAGAAGCCTACAGAAATTTGAATGATCGAAATAGGATTTGAAAAGGTGGCTGAGGAATTATTCGAAGAGTTGCTGGAAAAGGAAAGGAAAAAGGTCAGAGGAGCGCCCTGAGCGCTGTTTAGCTCCACGGCACCACTGGGCCGAGCCCGGTCATCTGGCTGCGGGAAGGAGGCGATGACGACGATGGCGTATTCCACGGAATACGCCTCCTTCGCGCGGAAACGGCTCCAAGTGGAAACCGCCTCCACTTACATAGCGGGGGCCCGCGGCTTGTGCCGCTGACGAGCGGGTCCCACCTGTCGGGTTCATCTTCTTTCTCCCGCGTACGTCTCGACAGAGACAGGGGCGGGGCTCCGGCGGTGATCCCCGGCGGCAGGGACCTCCATTCGCGACCCCGATTACACCGGCGTGTTCCTGAGGATGGGCTGCGTCCGTGGGATGGAGATAGGGTCGCCAGAGAGCTCGAGGTTGAGCAGGGCTTTGACCATGGCGGAGGGAAGCTTCGGGTGGAAGAGGGCTTTTGCCCCTGAGCTCGTTCCGGTGGAAATGGCGAGGGGGATGGATCGGTGGTTTGTCCAGGAGTCGAGTGGTGAAGCAAACGGGGAGGGGGAAGCTCTGGTGGCGTCGGAACCATCAAGGAAATGGTGGCGGCCGAAGCTGCCGGAGATGAAGAAGAATGCCTTCTCCGGTTGTCTAGCTGCTCGGGGAGGCATGTGGGGTTGGGAAGAGTGGCCGTGGTGAGTGCAGCGGCCTCAGGGGGCCTTTTATAGGCGGGAGCGGCCGTGCCCGCGACTTCCAGAGACAAGCCGAGGTGGCGATGGCCTTTACTGCGCCGGCGAGGTCGTTGGATGGTCGGTGCGGGTTGGCGGGGACGTGGCCTGGCCGCAGTTACTCCCCAGGCGAGTTGGCTGCCCCGGGAAGCGCCAGGTAGCCTTGGACGGCGCCGTCCACGGGCGGACAGACGCGGCGTCCATAAATGGCAGACGCGGTGGTGGTGAGGCCGGTGGCGAGGTTGGTGAGGGCGGCGGGGTTCGGTGAGGACGTGGATGCTCGCAGTGAAGGCGGGGCGTCCGGTTTGGCTCGGGAGCGAGCCACGCGTCCATGGCGGTGGAGGTCGATGCTACGTGGCGAGGTGGGACTCGTCGGGCGGCGTCAACGACGGCAGTGGACGGTGGTGGCCGGCGCAAGCGGCCAAGGGAAAGTGTCGGAGAGGTAGGTGGTGGTCGGCCTGATCCAGAGGGGGACTCGGACGAGAGGGGAGGCAGCAGGGCAGCGACAAGAGCCCGGTGTCAGCGCGTGCCATAACTGCGCTCTGCTCGTGCTCCGGACACGCTTCTGAGGTGTTCGACGAAATGCCAGAGCGGCCTACAGTGACCCACTCAAGCTGATAATTAGCAGGTTGAAGCTCCTAGAGATGGTATGCCTAGTGGACAAGCTGAAATGGCCAGGAGGGCAAGTGTGTAGTGCAAGATAAAATCCTTGCCAAAATTTGGTCATGCCCTCAAAGTGTTCGGCAGAAAGTTAGAGCTAGCTAGGGAACTTTGTTGGGGTTGGGATTTGGCAGGAGGAGGTCTCTTTAGAGGGTAGAGATGGTGGTGAAGTTATTTTGGGGAAAAGAAATACTTGCTAGTGCAAGTTGTACTGGAATTCAGTTCTGGACTGAATATTCAGAGGGATATTTGGTGGGTCTTAAAGATGCTAAAGGAGCTGATCTCCTGGAGTTAAGAGTTTGGTAGGAGGAACTAGAAGATGGCCAAGGCTCAGAATTTTTGGAGCAAGAAATAATAGGGTTATAGTAGAAACCTAGAAGATGGACAGAAATGAAAAAGAGGATGGTTCACTCAAATTTTGCAAAACACCAAGTTGGGTTTTTGCACCAAAGTGACTTATAGGCATCATAGGACCTCTCAGAATTATGGTGGAATTTTTAGAGAAATATTTAAAATAGAAGTAGTGCAACAGAAGCATTTAAAACACTGCAAAAGCTATTAAAAGAATTTTCTAGGGCAAAATTTTATTATGAAAATAATTTCTAATGTTATTAAACAAATAATGAAATGACCCAAGATACAACCAGAGCCCACAAAAATATATCCCAAAAATTTTCTATTTGCAAAGAAGATTTTCTAAGGCAGGAATAGAAAAAGCTCTGAAAATATTATTAAAGAATTCAAAATTTTATTTCTAGCCAAATTTTATTTACTGAAAAGGTGGTTAAAAATTTTGGGGTGTTACAAACTCTAACCCCCTTAAGAAAATCTCGTCCTCGAGATTTGTTAAGGGCGGAAGAATTAAAAGCATACCACACAAACAAAAATTACTCACAAGCAAAAATGCAGACAGGGCAATACATTCATGACATACAATCAAAACAAGATCACAACAAGCAAACAAGCACTACACGCTACGCAAGCTCATTTACGACCGTCTACGGTACGAAAGCGGGATCTACGGGGTCAAACGGAAGGCTTCCCGGTGTTGGAACACATTCTTCTTCTTCCGGAGGGAGCGGAGGAAGTGGAGGGAGCAAACGAAGAACGTGTCCCTCCTGAGTTGGCAGAGGGGGTCCGCCAATGGCGATCCGGGGATTCAGGACAGCAAGGTAGTGGAGATACTCCAGTATTTGCTGGGTGAAACGCTCCTGGGCCATCACATATTGAATGAGATAGACCAGGGCTGGATCGTTCTCCGCACGTCCACAGCGGAACGTAGCTTCTGCTCCAAAAACAGCGCGACTTGGAAAATAGCAGTATTCCCTTGCGTTGGCACAGGGCACCGCAAATCGAAGACGGGTGACTGCTTCATACGCAGCAGACTCAATGGCCATGCCTGGCGTTGGCATGGATCTCCCGATGAAAATCACATAGGGAGGGCCTTGGTTTAAATCTGCTGGTGGAATATGTACAGCTGCCCAGTATTTCGAGAGATCAGGAGTGATTCTCGATTTGAACAGCTCATACAGGGGTGGATGGGTGGAGCCAAGAGTATTGCGGGTAAAATCCCACAATATCATAACAAAACTACCAGGTCTTGCATTGGGGTTCCTCAGGTAGGCTCCGGGGTGAGACATGGGTGGATGAATGAAAAAGGCAGTGCTTGATGCTGATGGTTGCTGGTGTGGAAAAAGAGAGTGGCCTCTTATAGAGAACCTGGGTCATGAGACATGAAATGGTGCCGGTACGACAGAGACACCGACTCCGGCGCGGGCTGTCTGAGTCAAGGTCTCAGGCCTCAATCCCCACAAGAAAAGTGACATGTTACTGTGCGTGTGGTTAAGGGTCACGTCCAGAATTTACTCTGCAACCACTCATCAAGCAATTTATGCCAGATCACACACACCATTAGATGGTGACACACAGGGGGTCTACAAACTCACTACTCCACACAACAGCTACTGCTGAACTAAAGAAAAAAAACCGAGCCACTAGGGCTTTGATAACCATTCTGGTGGACTCAGTCCATCTGGTTGATATCTATCTTGGCGCGTCTTGCGGATGCCGAGTCGTCTCCGTGCGCTTCCGCGTCGGAGCTGGTCGGGGTAGGATGGGGAGCTACAGGGCTGGAGTAGCGGTGGTGGCCTTCGCGGGGTGTCGAGGTCACCGTCCCATTGGAGTAGGCCTCCAAGAGACGACGGAGATTTCCGGGTGAGGCGAAAGCATTGCCCGGGTAGGTGACATGGTCAGAGCCTGGGGGCTCAACCGGTCTTCCAAGCAGCACTATCGGGGCGTCGGTGGAGGGTGCAGCTTCACTCCTTGCTGGGGTCAGGAGAGCGAGCGTCCTGCGGGTCTCAATCAGATCAAGAGTGACCTGATCGAACAGTGCCTCTTGCGCTCTCAGGTAGCGCACCAGATGCACCAGGGCAGGATCCGACTCATGGTCTCCGTTGGCGACCTGGGTTGGGCTACCGTAGCCTTCACGACTAGGGTAGTAGTAGAAGGGGCGGCAGTTAACCCTCGGCGACAGGTGCCGGAGTTGAACTATAGCCTCTCGGGCTGCAAGTTGAATGGATTGAGGCTCGTCGGAGGTTGTCCTCCCGGTGAATCGGTAGGGACGCTCCGATGTGGTGCCCCTCCCGTAGATGTGTGCCGTGGCCCAGAAATGATGGATGGAATTACTCGTGTGCTCTTGGTACACGACATATTCCGGTGGCTCGTTGATGCTAAAAGCACGACGGGTGAGATTGGCGAGGATGGTTACGAAGCCTTCAAGCTCGACTGCGGTGGTCTCGTTGTGCACGAGGGGGCCTGTCATCTTGGTGGTTTGACACTGAACTGGGAATGATGTTGTGATGTGTTGAGTTTGGGGTGAGGCTTCCTTTATAAGTCAGCCGAGTCTTCCATCGCACGCTCGTGGATGGGAAAGCTCAGTTGTTGGCACAGGCACACGGCCTATGGATAGACTGATAGGTTGGGCACCGGCTATCACAAGATGTCGGTTGCCACTGTGGATAGGATAGACTTGACCGTGGACAGGAAAAGATGTGGATGGTGTGGAAACCTAGGGATGGTGACCAGGCTAAGATAGGATTAGCCAATGGTCAGCCTGGCTCTGATACCAAGGCTGTCGGGGCCGGATTTCGGGAACACAATATTCCAGAAATTAACCCCTAGTGTCATCACCAGCCCAGGATTACTGTTACTGGTTGACACATCCTTGTTACAGATTACCAAGCATTTACAAGAATTAGATACAAGACCATAAAGGTCTACTGATGCAATAATGACTCCGGTGGTGGATGAAGAAATTGGCTTGCGGATTTCCACATCGATGGGGCTCCATTCCATCAGGAACAGCTGACCCGGATAACTCCTATCCAGCGTGGCTGCACTCCTAGGCTTCGCACGGACGTCACTGTGGTACTCCTCGTAGAACCCCTAACCTGGCCAAGTAAATAGCCAGGGACAAGCCTTTGAGTACGTTTGAATGTACTCGCAAACATCATGGACAAAAGATATAACAAATGCAGCAAAACAATAATATGGTGAATTAAACTATATGCACATGCTCATGATATACTTATATTAAATGCATGCTGACAGGAATTAAAGCATGGCATGATGAATAATATTTAGTGCAGAAGATAAGCATCAATAAAATATAAAAGAAATGCCGATCGGGTGTCAAGTGACACCACGGTCGGTCTTGAAAAGAAATGCCAGTCGGGTGTCTAAAAGAGAAATCGGACGATACCATCCGAGAACTCAGGCGACGCCACGAAAGGACTTGAAAAGAAATGCCAGTCGGGTGTCCACAAGAGTAGTGGCGTGATAAACCGCCTGACACTCGAGGGACGCCACAGAAAGGACTTGAAAATAAAGGCGAGTGTCCGGGGTAGTCTAGCCAGCCCCTGAGACACTCTGAAAAGTAAAATAAAAGCAAAGGGTTAGTTCACAAATATAATCATATCATTAAATATACTAATGGTAACACCAGTAGCAACGATAATTATCCTGCAAAATAACCATGCTCAACTTTTAAATATTTCCTCCGGAGACCGACAATAAGACCGACACTTGACCAACCCAGACTGTAATCCTTAACCGCGGACACGGCTATTCGAATAGGTTTCTAAACTCTGCAGAGGGTGTACTCTTTACCCACAAGTATAGGATTTCCTTAGTCATTATAGTGACACTGACTAATTCCCATTATGGTCTTTGGGTTGAAAACACACCTAACCAGCACACACCAGCTTAACTTTTCTGCTGCCAGGAGTCACCCAAAACAACAGTTAAGTAAAACTCTAAGTCGGAGAGGCTACAACCTCCATGAGCATGGGATCACTATTCATACGCGCGGATTACAAGGGTACACTCCCTCTCGGCTACAACCGGAAACACCCATGCCCCCTAACCTGATGACAGGATTTAGTCCAGGGCCCTGGAAACCCTCATCATGGCCCTCTGTACGGTGTGTGCATGGAAAGGGGTTAACAACTTACTAAACCATACCTTACCCGAGGCAGGGACAAGTGGTAGCACGAAACAAGTGTGGGGGTTACCGGAACAAGACTCGGTCAACGGTCGACTCAGGAGGCCTATAATTCATGCAGTGGTTAGCACAACAAATTAATCTTTCAACTTTATCAACAGGACAGGGCCACAACCCTTGCCTGCTTCCACGTGTATCTCATGGCACCACCATGTCAAAATATGGCCCGTGCCCACCAGCACGTCCAAAACAGGAGCACAACCATGTACTTTCATAACTTATGTATGTTGCAAAATTGAAGGGGATGCATGCAAGAGGAAGTATAATTATGACCATGCATGCATGCAATAACTCTATTCATATGCCAAGCTTATCAAAGTATCAAACATGCCCTAAAATATTATAGCATGAAAAACATACGCCATATCAGGTGTTCAAAAATGCTTGCCTTAGATATGAAAAAGGTGCTGGTTACTTGCAAGGAAACATCTACCCTTCATTTCCTATTTTCAAAAATATCTAAATTACCACACAATTCAAAAACAGCATTAAAAAGTATTTCAAAAGTTTTTGAAACAAAAACTAAAATAAACCAGAGGATATTTAAGGAATAACAGAAAAATAACTAATTCATTTAGAGTTCATATGAATTAGTTATGGATTTACTAAGATGGAAAACATGTTTAAAAGCAATATTTAAAACCATTAAACAGAAACTATGCCCAGTAAAATGTTCACTTAATTTAAATAAACAGAGCAAGATTTTAGAAGCCTACAGAAATTTAAATGATCGAAATAGGATTTGAAAAGGTGGCTGAGGAATTATTCGAAGAGTTGCTGGAAAGGAAAGGAAAAAGGTCAGAGGAGCGCCCTGAGCGCTGTTTAGCTCCACGGCACCACTGGGCCGAGCCCGGTCATCTGGCTGCGGGAAGGAGGCGATGACGACGATGGCGTATTCCACGGAATACGCCTCCTTCGCGCGGAAACGGCTCCAAGTGGAAACCGCCTCCACTTACATAGCGGGGGCCCGCGGCTTGTGCCGCTGACGAGCGGGTCCCACCTGTCGGGTTCATCTTCTTTCTCCCGCGTACGTCTCGACAGAGACAGGGGCGGGGCTCCGGCGGTGATCCCCGGCGGCAGGGACCTCCATTCGCGACCCCGATTACACCGGCGTGTTCCTGAGGATGGGCCGCGTCCGTGGGATGGAGATAGGGTCGCCAGAGAGCTTGAGGTTGAGCAGGGTCTTGACCATGGCGGAGGGAAGCTTCGGGTGGAAGAGGGCTTTTGCCCCTGAGCTTGCTCTGGTGGAAATGGCGAGGGGGATGGATCGGTGGTTTGTCCAGGAGTCGAGTGGTGAAGAAAACGGGGAGGGGGAAGCTTTGGTGGCGTCGGAATCATCCGAGGAGTGGCGGCGGCAGAAGCTGCCGGAGATGAAGAAGAATGCCTCCTCCGGTTGTCTGGCTTTCTTGGGGAGGCTTGGGGGTTTGCTGGAGAGTGGCCGTCGTCAGTGCAGCGGCCTCAGGGGCTTTTTATAGGCGGAAGCGGCTGTGCCCGCGACTTCCAGAGACAAGCCGAGGTGGCGATGGCCTTTACTGCGCCGGCGAGGTCGTTGGATAGTCGGTGCGGGTTGGCGGGGACGTGGCCTGGCCGCAGTTACTCCCCAGGCGAGTTGGCTGCCCCGGGAAGCGCCAGGTAGCCTGGACGGCGCCGTCCACGGCCTACAGTGGCGGAGACCATTAATGGCGGCGAGCGAGGCCGGTGGCGAGGTTGGTGAGGCCGGCGGGGTTTGGTGAGGACGTGGATGCTCGCAGTGAAGGCGGGGCGTCCGGTTTGGCTCGGGGGCGAGCCACGCGTCCATGGCGGTGGAGGTCGATGCTACGTGGCGAGGTGGGACTCGTCGGGCGGCGTCAACGACGGCAGTGGACGGTGGTGGCCGGCGCAAGCGGCCAAGGAAAGGTGTCGGAGATGTAGGTGGTGGTCGGCCTGATCCAGAGGGGGACTCGGACGAGAGGGGAGGCAGCAGGGCAACGACAAGAGCCCGGTGTCAGCGCGTGCCATAACTGCGCTCTGCTCGTGCTCCGGACACGCTTCTGAGGTGTTCGACGAAATGCCAGAGCGGCCTACAGTGACCCACTCAAGCTGATAATTAGCAGGTTGAAGCTCCTAGAGATGGTATGCCTAGTGGACAAGCTGAAATGGCCAGGAGGGCAAGTGTGTAGTGCAAGATAAAATCCTTGCCAAAATTTGGTCATGCCCTCAAAGTGTTCGACAGAAAGTTAGAGCTAGCTAGGGAACTTTGTTGGGGTTGGGATTTGGCAGGAGGAGGTCTCTTTAGAGGGTAGAGATGGTGGTGAAGTTATTTTGGGGAAAAGAAATACTTGCTAGTGCAAGTTGTACTGGAATTCAGTTCTGGACTGAATATTCAGAGGGATATTTGGTGGGTCTTAAAGATGCTAAAGGAGCTGATCTCCTGGAGTTAAGAGTTTGGTAGGAGGAACTAGAAGATGGCCAAGGCTCAGAATTTTTGGAGCAAGAAATAATAGGGTTATAGTAGAAACCTAGAAGATGGACAGAAATGAAAAAGAGGATGGTTCACTCAAATTTTGCAAAACACCAAGTTGGGTTTTTGCACCAAAGTGACTTATAGGCATCATAGGACCTCTCAGAATTATGGTGGAATTTTTAGAGAAATATTTAAAATAGAAGTAGTGCAACAGAAGCATTTAAAACACTGCAAAAGCTATTAAAAGAATTTTCTAGGGCAAAATTTTATTATGAAAATAATTTCTAATGTTATTAAACAAATAATGAAATGACCCAAGATACAACCAGAGCCCACAAAAATATATTCCAAAAATTTTCTATTTGCAAAGAAGATTTTCTAAGGCAGGAATAGAAAAAGCTCTGAAAATTTTATTAAAGAATTCAAAATTTTATTTCTAGCCAAATTTTATTTACTGAAAAGGTGGTTAAAAATTTTGGGGTGTTACAGCTATTTAGTTGATTATTTTTGCAGATGATTAATAGACAAATTCCTCACGTTTACCAATTTATTTCACTTTTTTTGAGTTATAGAAGTATGCGAAAGTTACAGATTACTACATACTATTCTGTTTTTGACAGATTCTGTTTTTCGTGTCTTGTTTGCTTATTTTGATGTATCTATGAGTAGTATTGGAGGATATGAATCATAGAAAAGTTGGAATATAGTAGGTTTAACACAAATATAAACAAAGAATGAGTTCATTACAGTACCTTTGAGTGGTGGTTTGTTTTCTTATACTAACGGAGCTCACGAGATTTTTTGGCTAATTTTGTGATGTGAAGTTTTCAAGTTTTGAGTATTGCTTTGATGGACTATGGAACAAATAGTGGCAAGAGCCTAAGCTTGAGGATGCCCAAGGCACCCCAAGGTAAAATTCAAGGACAACCAAAAGCCTAAGCTTGGGGATGCCCTGGGAAGGCATCCCCTCTTTCGTCTTCATCTATCGGTAACTATACTCAGGACTATATTTTTATTCACCACATGATATGTGTTTTACTTGGAGCGTCATGTATGATTTGAGTCTTTGCTTGTTAGTTTGCCACAATCATTGTTATAGGGTGGAACCCTAGGTGGAGATCTTTCATGAATTGGAGGGGAATCCCCAAGAACAAGAAGGACACAAGGGAAGAACACAAGAGAAACACTCAAGAACAAGTCCAATCACACATCCACTAGACTCACAAACACATGAGATCCACAAGGTACACGAACAATCAAAGGGAAATAAGATACATGGTAGAGTTCATCCCAATCCTATGAGGAGAGAGGTCTTGATAATCCACAAGGATTCTTCTCCCGTGGGAGGTCTTGCATCCACTAGGGATCTTCTCCAAGGTGGAGGTCTTGGCCTCCAATGGAGTAGTCTCTCTCTCTCAAGAGGAGAAGGTAGGAGAAAAGCTCACATACAAATGAGTTATCATATTTGCTAACCCTAGAAAGGAGGTGGAGGTGGTCTATTTATAGTCTAAGCCACGAAGGGGTAAGTGGCGAGGGATACAAGGCCAAAGGCCGACGGTTGCGCACAGGCAGGGCGGTAGTACCGGACCTCGGGCGGTAGTACCGCTTGGGAGCGGTAGTACCGCCTGTAAGCGGTAGTACCGCCCGTTCCAGACTGGACAGGCCATTCTTCTTCCGTCTTCGCTTCCACGCTTCCCTCGCTGATGGTGTAGGCGTTCCTTGGCGCTTGCGCTCCTCCTCATCGTCCGTGAAGGTCCGACAATACCTATGCATGCACACGAGTGGAGTGTCAAGTAGTATACCATCCTCGAAGGGGTCAAGTGAACACGTGTAAAGGAGAAAATTCACTTTTATGTATGAGAAGTAGATGGCGCACGTGTCACTTGCCAAATGGGCTCTTGACATGGTGATGTCCGTAGGATGCTCCGCAACATCCCCTCCCCCTTGGGAAAGATCCGACCTCGGATCGAGAACCAAATCACCATGGGAAAGAGATGGTGTCGCCGTGTAGAAGTGGATGATCACCAAGTACTCATCATCTTGAAGCTCAAAGAAATAAGCATGCATCACAAGTAAGTTGTCCAAGTCTCCAAGATAAATAATCATAGCATGGTTGCACTCAAGGTATGTGGATATGAGGGATGCACCAAATTGAGACAAGTGACAATGATCAATGTATATCATGTGAAAGGCATGAACATATATGTCATCAACCCAAGAAAGCAAGTAAGAGTGGAACATGGGTGATGCAACATAGAAAGCAATCATGGTGATCAAGTCAAATATGCTAGTAGTGCGAAGATGCAACGTACTAGAGGTAATCATGGCAAGCATGTCATGTGTGCAAATAGTGAGCATAGGTGATGCACATGGCATAGCACAAGCATGAAAGCAAGATATGAGCAAAATAGCATCAATGTGTTGATGAGAGGCCATATGGAAATAGCAATGGGATATCATGACTCTCCCAACACAAGAATCAACAATAGCATGGGGCACAAAGAAATCATGGCAATAGCTACTAGTGTCTCCACCAAGCATGCAAATACACATAGTAGTATCATAATGTTGAATCATGGGTAATTGCAAGAAAGGGTCACAATTGCATGGTAAAGTCATAGCAAGAGGCATAACATGTAAAGTGAACACGATAGAATTGGCATAAGATGACAAGTGGTAAATAGCCCATAGTCGTGTGAGAGCCAAGTAAAAGAGATGTGCGTAGAGGGTGCGCGAAGAGAACGGTGGTAAGGATAGTCCACGAGATCCCAAATCGTCGTTGCTCTCAAGAGCTCGTTTTGTCAACTCATGGGATTGTGAGGTTGACAAATGTTCATGAGTACCTACACAAAACAAAGACAAAGGAAAAATTGTGTGTGCGTGCTATATGTACACATCATCCATCATGATGTGCACGTGCATGTGTTGGTTAGCACAAAATAGCCAATGCTCAAATAAATGAGATGCGTGATAAAGAAACATGTCATCCATCATGAGAGGTTGGTTGTTATCTATGGCATAATGGAGACTCATATTGTGTAATACATCATGAGAAGTATGTAGAGCATTGTTATTCATGGAATGCATATGGTGCACACAATCATGGTAATCACGCAATGGATGGGATGGATTAAAATCTCTATGTATGAGGAGACTATGGGGGTCTCTTCATGAGCAATATTTGAAACATCATATGGAGAAAATTGACAACATCCAAAACAATGCGTATCCCAAGCTATGTGGTCATGGCATGTCATATGAGATAAATGATGCAAAGGGATCATATCAATATCATCACAAGAAAAACAAATGCCAATAACCATAGGCTTGTCATCTATGCCATAAGTGCAAATTGGGTTTATCTTAATGGCATATGCATAGTTACTACGATGAGATTGCAAATATGACATACGAGTGATCTCATGCATAGCATATGACAAGTCAAGCGGATTATCAAACATGATGTGACCTAAAGAATGATCACAAGAGATCCTATGCAACATGGCATCACAACTAATAGACTCCACATGGCAATCATCATACACATCATAAATGGGTAAATCATCACATGGGGAAATCATACTAGCACGAAGCATGGCAATAGGTGGATCAACATCATGCAAGCAATCAATGTCGACATAGTCCACTAGTGGGACGAGAGCATCACCTTCACCTTTGTTACCTTTCTCATTCCACTCATGTGGTGTAGGTGAGGTGGGAAAGACCAAATGGTGGTCATCTTCATCTTGATGGAACCATGTAGGGGGTGCGTCATAATCCACCATGGCCATCTTCTTGTCCATACGAACGACGAAGTCGTCGCGAATCGGCTCGTCATCATAAATGGGACCTAGCACCAAATGAGAAGACACAATAGAGGCAGAGGTCAAGTCGTTAGTTTTGAAAGTGGCCTCACATGACCTATCAACTATCTCACTCTCTCTATGTGTTGGTGGCTCACTCACTCCCTCAAGGTAGGTGCACTCATAGTCACATATGGTGGAGTCACTCATCTCACTCAAGTGGTGGTTGTGGTGGCTCTCCTCACATGTGAAATGGGGCATCTCATCATATATGGGGCTAGTGGTGAAGTCACTCTCACTCTTAGTATGGTGGCAAAAGTCACTCAAGTCATCATACGTCGCCGTGGTCGAAGGGAAAGTCCCATGCTCAACCATCTCGTCGTCGTCGTGGATGAAGGATGAAGATGGCACATCATCACTCTCGCCTCCAAAGATGGAAGCATCATCCTCGCTCGCCACCTTGTCGCTTGCCTCCAAAGCTTGGTCTTCGAATGGCTCCGTAGTCGTAGTCGGCGCCGCACCATCTTGAAAAAGAGTCGAAGTAGACTCGGCATCATCAATGCCACAAAGATGGATGGCGGTGTAGTCGAACTTGGGAGCATCATCTTGGGGCTCGTTGGGCTTGGACATCGTGGTGGTACTAGCCTCATGCTCGCCATCTTGGAGCTTGGTCTTCGAGAAGTGTGCTTGCGGTGGAGAAGCCTTGGCCTTCATGAGTTCTTGTTCCGCCTTGAGAGCACCGATGTAGTTGTCGTCGAGGGACTTGTAGTTCTCGAGGAAGATAGTCTTGGAGATGTCGTTGTCCAATCCCATCATGAAGTAAAACTTCATCCAAATGGGGTCGTCCACGCCGGCACGTCGCAAGGCCTTCTTCATCTCCTTGAAGTACGCGTCGATGGACTTGGATCCTTGTATGGTGTTCTCCAATTGGCGAAGAAGATGTTCCGTGTAAGTAGGAGACACGAACTCTCGCCGCATAACTCTCTTCGTCTTGGGCCAATTCACGTTGATGCTCGTCGAAGTTTTGTGAAGCCACCATGTTGACGCGTTGTCGTGGAAGTTTCTTGTGGCGCACTTCACTTGATCTTGGTAGGGTACTTGATGTAGCTTGAGGTAGTCGTCCATCTTGCTCTCCCACTCAAGATACTCCTCGGGGTCTTGAGTCCCATAGAAAGGAATATCGTGGTCGTTGACGAGGTCATAGTAGCTCGTGGATGTCGTGGACTTGAGCTTGGGAAGCTTCTCTTGAGGTGCGGGTCGGCGAAGATGCCGCAAGTCCAAAGGCGAAGATGCCTTGAAGCCACTTGGCGAAGATGCCAAGGTAGATGGTGAAGTCGTTGAGCGGTTGTTGATGTTGAGCTCGTGACCATCACGTTCTTGTCGGTGATGGTGTCGATGCCGATGTGATCTAGTCATGGCACCGAACTCGTCGTTGTTGTTGTAGACCGAAGTAGACGTGCTTTGCCTATCCATCACAAGACTCGAGTAGAGGGTGAGCAGGAAATGAGATAAACAATACCAAGATACCGTTTCCCAAAGTTGAGGATGTATCCCGTTTCACTCAAAGTGAAATGAAAGAATAGTGGAATTGGTACCGGACTTGTTCACTCACACCTACAAATTAAAGCTTATGGTGGAGCTCGGTGAGGATAGTGGCACAAAAATTTGATGCAAAAAGTTAGCAAGAGTCAATAATGTTGGAAAAGATTCACAAATTCGCAAGTGAAACAAGTAGACCAATAGCAAAATGTGGCACACGGAAACACACACACGGATAGATAAATGGGGTCGTGCAACCAAGGAATGAGCACAAAATGTGGAATCCACGGAAAACGCTCGTGTTGCACAACTCAAGAGAGACGCTAGCACGATTGCTCAATAGGCGGATACGACACTGGTGCACAACCTATAAGATGCAAAATGTATGAACTTGTTATCCCAAGTATGCTATGTGTATGATGTTCCGGTGTTTCGCACACGATGATCCAAGACGATCAATATGGTAGTATGATATGCAATGTGGCGATGCTATGGCTATTGCTTACAATCTCTTTGCTCTCTTTTTCTTTTGCTTAAAAGCTTATTTTTTTGATGTGGCCACTATGCGAGATGCACAAACCAAGATAGCAATTGTGTATATGCGGGAACAATCTTGTGACACAAGGGATGATATGATGATACCAAGATACGGTATGTATGCAATGGAAGGGCGGATCGCTAATGTGCACAAGTAACGTTGCCGGCAATACTCAAATGGCTAGTCTCGATGGGCAAGTGACGCAAAATGGGCTAGGGGTTAACAATGCAATTGCAAGGAGAATATACAACGGTGTCATCGAGGTTACCGTCTGATGATGATGATGAGAGGCGGTTTTGTCGATGGCGACCCGTTCCTAATTAGCCGAAACACCTTAGGAAGCAGAAAAACCACAACTCAAAATCTCAAAGGCCAAAGTCAAATGATGGTAGCGGAAAGCAGTGGTGGTGGTGTCGAAGATGACAATGCGGAAGTGGTGGTGGTGGTTGATGAAGAAGCACTCGTCCCTAAGTAGCCGAAACACCTTAGGAGACTCAAGTCACAACTCAAACAACCACAAATGCTAAGGTAAACAAAATGGTTAGGTTGCGGAAAGGTATGGTGGCTATGCGGATGATATGGTGAGGGCCTAGGAAAACATGCCAAATTTGACAAAATTTGATGGAGTCAAATGATAATGGTAGTATTTTTGTGGTATGGGGGATGTCAAGAGCTTCGAAACGAGCAAAAGAACGTCAAAATCGGACTCCGGATGAATTACTTATGGTCAAAACGGTGAAACTCGGAAGGCTGAAAATGTGCGGGGCGGTAGTACCGCTTTGGTTGGGCGGAAGTAAAAAATTAGTACCGCTTGGAGGGCGGTAGTACCGCTTGGATGGGCGGTAGTACCGCTGGTGTCGGGAAAAATTCTCAGATCGGGATCGGGGCGAATTTGGGGCGGAAATGGATGATTTCGGGGACGAAATTGGATGGATTTCGTGGATGGAAAGTGGTGAAACTTGGGGGGATGCTAGATCCACTCGAAACCAAGCAAATCCATGGGTCAAATCCAACAAAACATCATCAAATCAACAAATCGCAAAAAAAATTTGGGGCTATTTGTCGGTGTACTAAGATAGGGGTACCTTAGTACCCCAACTTGTGCACGGGCAGTAGCAGCTTCCCGCGGCAGGGTTTGCCACGTGCTCGCCAAGAACCTTTCTGGTCCCTATGAAGCCATTCAAGAACAAAGTATACAAGTCAGAAGATCAAGGCCCCGGCAAGAGGAGCTTGCCGGGAAGGCCGTACCAGGCTCAAGATTATCACATTAACACGAGACCCTGGCAAGAGGAGCTTGCCAGGATGGCCAAGGAACACATTTCCCAAAAGATGCCTTGGCGTATCATGCACCCCAGCAGGGCTCGGGGAGCGGCAAGCTTCCGGGCCCGGCAAGGTCACGGCCCCGGCAAGGTGCTTGTCGGGGGAAACTTATGCTGTGTGCCCGCGCTCCAGCTCATCTGCCCACGCGTCGCCCTGGGGCCCTTCCAGGGACGCGTGGCGGACGGCTGTGCAGCCTGGGGCACACGGTGGCAATCCACGGTGACGAGGCTACCGCCGTGTCGAACGGAGAAGCATGGACGGACGCTTTTGGGGGCGACGGCGACGAGCATTTAATGCCCTTGTCCCCCACTGTCAAAGTTAGGCGAAGACCACTGTTCATCCACTGTTCATGCACTATTCACGCACTGTTACAACTACCACCAAATTTACACTTTTACCCTCCTCTACGTTGACACCTGTCGGTGACCCCTTGAGCTATAAAAGGAGGCCCATGCACAACGTAGAAAGGGTTCGAAACCTAGACAACTCACTCGCTCGGTGTAGCTGGTACTGTAGATCTTCAAGCTCCCGAGCGCAATACAACCTAAGGTAGGAGTAGGGTTTTACGCGTCCGCGCGGCCCGAACCTGGGTAAACTGCCCACGTGCGCCCCTCGATCTACTCTCCGTGCTCCCTCCGCTCCCTTACCGCAACGT
Organism: Secale cereale; assembly: GCA_902687465.1. Taxonomy (NCBI): domain Eukaryota; kingdom Viridiplantae; phylum Streptophyta; class Magnoliopsida; order Poales; family Poaceae; genus Secale; species Secale cereale. The sequence continues at coordinate 598,331,697 of LR738714.1, forward strand.
AGAAAGGGGCTCCGGTCCCATAGGTGCTCGTGGGAGGACAGTTTCCCCCTCAAGGTCACCAAGATGTTGGTTGACGGCGGGGCCGGCCTGAACTTGATCTCCTCAGCTGTGATCAAGAAGCTGCAGATCCCCGACAGCGAGCTCGAAGAAACCGGGTCGTTCCAAGGAATCAACCCGGGAAGGAGCAAGCCGAAGGGGAAGATTATGCTGCCCGTGACCTTTGGCGGGGAGCTCAACTTCAGGACGGAGAGGATAACCTTCGACGTTGCCGATATCCCATTGCCGTACAATGGGATACTTGGCCGTCCTGCCCTCGCCAAGTTCATGGCAGCTTCCCACTATGCCTACAACGTACTCAAGATGCCGGGGCCGATAAGCGTCATCTCTGTCCCCGGCGACAAGAAGGACGCGCTTATCTGCGCCGACAAGATCTACCGGGATGCAGTAGCCGCAGCAGAAAGCAACACACTTGCCGCTGAAGCTCCCGGGGGGAAGACCAAGACCAAGTCCGGCAAGAGCTCTGGGGCCCACTCCGGCAAACGCACCTCTTCGGAGTGCTGCGCTGCCGTCGAGGACGCACCATCGAGCTCCACCGGCAAGTGCAAGAAAGGGATGGCAGCTCCACCGGCAACCAAGAAGGTGTCCGCCAAGGAGGATGGCACTGGTGGTACCTTCACCATCAGTGCTACACTCGACAACAAATAGGAAAGCGCGCTCGTTGCCTTCCTGCGGGCGAATGTCGATGTGTTTGCATGGCAACCATCTGACATCCCCAACGTTCCCAGGAAGGTAATTGAGCACAAGCTTGCTGTTTGTCCTCATGCGCGGCCCGTCAAGCAGAAGGTCAGGAAGCAAGCCGTGGAGCGCCAAGAATTCATCGCCGAAGAAATAAAGAAGTTGGAAGCAGCAGGCCTGGTTAGAGGCGTGATCCATCCTACGTGGTTAGCAAATCCAGTTGTCGTGCGCAAGGCTAATGGGAAGTGGAGACTTTGTATAGACTTCACTGATGTGAATAAAGCATGTCCCAAGGATCCATTTCCCTTGCCGCGTATTGACCAGATTGTTGACTCCACCGCCGGATGCGAGCTGCTTTCCTTCCTTGATGCATACTCAGGTTACCACCATATTTTTATGGCCAAGGAAGATGAAGAGAAGACTGCATTTATTACTCCATGCGGCACATATTGCTTCATACGCATGCCCTTTGGATTGAAGAATGCAGGCTCGACATTTGCGAGGGTGGTGCACACTGCTTTTGAGCCACAGATCCACAGAAATGTAGAAGCCTACATGGATGATATAGTGGTCAAGAGCAAGAGCAAAGGTACACTAATCCAAGATTTAGAGGAAACATTTGCGAACCTGCGCAAGATCCAGCTCAAGTTGAACCCCGAGAAGTGCGTCTTCGGAGTCCCCTCCGGCAAGCTTCTCGGGTTATTTGTGTCCCAGAGGGGGATTGAAGCCAATCCCGACAAGATCAAAGCCATCGAGCAGATTGAAGCCCCGAAGCGCGTCAAGGACGTAAGAAGACTTGCTGGTTGTGTGGCTGCCCTCAGCAGGTTCATTTCAAAGTCTGCAGAGCGCGCCCTGCCTTTCTTCAAGATCTTGAAAAAGGCAGGCCCCATGAAATGGACTCCGGAAGCGGAGGCAGCGCTGCAAGACTTGAAAGGATACCTATCCTCCACTCCAATACTTGTCGCACCTAGGCCACAAGAGAAGTTGCTGCTGTACCTAGCAGCAACCAATCAAGTGGTTAGTGCTGCGTTAGTAGCGGAGAGGGAGGCGGATGAGGAACCCACGCTACCGGCAAGCGAATCCAGCGACAAGCAGGGGGCTTCCCCGACCAGCTCTGGCCCCGACAAAGACAAGTCTGCGCAGGAACAAGGAGAAGTGCGAAGGAAGATGGTCCAGCGCCCAGTGTATTTTGTAAGTTCCCTCTTGCAGGGGGCTTGGTCATGATACTCTGGGGTGCAGAAGTTGCTTTTCGGCCTCCTCATGGCCTCGAGAAAGCTGCGCCATTACTTCCAAGCACACGAGATAACGGTGGTCACTCGCTTTCCATTGAAGAGGATATTGCAGAATCCAGAAGCAACAGGCAGGATCGTCGAGTGGGCACTAGAGCTGTCAAGGTTTGGTCTCAAGTTTGAGAGTACTTCAACCATACAGAGCAGAGCTTTGGTAGAATTCATAGCTGAATGGACCCCAACGCCAGATGAAGAAATCCCAGAGGCAAGCGTCCCCGTCCAAGAAGCAAGCAGCGAATGGGTAATGTACTTTGATGGTGCTTTCTCGCTGCAAGGCGCCGGTGCCGGCGTGGTACTCGTAGCGCCCATCGGAGATCACCTCAAGTATGTTGTCCAGATGCACTTTCCCAAGGAGCAAGCCACAAACAATACTGCTGAGTATGAAGGTTTGCTTGCCGGCCTCAGAATTGCGGCCGAGTTTGGGATCAAGAAGTTGATTGTACGGGGAGATTCACAGTTGGTGGTCCGACAAGTGAATAAGAGTTACCAGAGCCCATTGATGGAAGCTTATGTCGATGAAGTGAGGAAGCTTGAAGAACACTTTGAGGGCCTGCAAATGGAGCACGTCCCAAGAGCTCAGAATGATATTGCAGATGGCCTCTCAAAGTGTGCTGCGATGAAGTTACCTGTGGAACCAGGGACCTTCGTGCTCAAGCTAACTCAGCCATCCGTTACACCATCAGTTGGCCAAAACAAGAGGAGAAAGCTGGTCTCCGGCGACTACTTGCCGGCGGATCTTCCAGAAGCCGCCGCCAAGGCCCCCAAGATCTGCAGCAAAGATGCTGAGGAACAGTTTGCTCCTGCAGATCCAAAGGTCTGTACAGTTGAAGCAAGCGTTCCCGACAAGCCCTGCCCCGGCAAGCTTGCCGGGGGATCATCAGCTCCGGCAGAGCCGCAGGTTCTTGCCGTAGAAGCTGGGGTTCCCGCAGCAGCCCTCATGCCTTTAGTCCTTGTTGTTGAGCCTCAGGCTCCAGCATGGGCACAGCAAATCGTTCGTTTTCTGCAAACTGGAGAACTTCCCGACGACCCAGAAGAGATAGAGAAAATAACCAGGCAGTCAAGTATGTACCAGTTCGTCGGCAGTGAACTGTACAGAAGAAGACTCAATGGTGTCAGGTTGAAGTGCATTTCCAGGGAAGATGGACAGAAGCTGTTGGCAGAGATACATGGAGGCATATGTGGCCACCACATTGGCGCAAGGGTACTTGCCGGGAAGGCGTTCCGGCAAGGGTTCTTCTGGCCAGAAGCCCTCCAAGATGCAACTGCACAAGTAACCAAGTGTGAAGCGTGCCAGTTCCATGCCAAGCAGATTCACCATCCAGATCAAGCTCTCCAGACGATCCCTTTGTCCTGGCCCTTCTCGGTCTGGGGGCTCGACATCCTCGGCCCTTTTCCCCGCGCAGTCGGGGGCTTTGAGTACTTGTACGTAGCAATCGACAAGTTCACAAAGTGGCCAGAAGTGGAACCAGTGAGAAAGGTGACAGCACAGTCAGCAGTCAGGTTCTTCAGGTCAATTGTTTGCCGTTTCGGAATCCCTAACAGGATCATCACCGACAATAGCACACAGTTTACAAGTCGCACCTTCATGCAGTACGTCCAAGACCTTGGCGCCAAGGTCTGTTTCGCTTCTGTTGCTCACCCGAGAAGCAATGGTCAAGCGGAGAGGGCCAATGCTGAAGTGTTGCGCGGACTCAAGACAAGAACCTTCGACAGGCTGCACAAGTGCGGAAGAAACTGGATAGAGGAGTTGCCGGCGGCTCTCTGGTCAATCAGAACGACACCAAGTCGAGCCACCGGACAGACACCCTTTGCTCTTGTCTATGGAGCAGAGGCAGTTCTCCCCACGGAACTCGTATACGGATCTCCTCGAGTGCTCGCTTATGATGAGCTCGAGCAAGAGCAATTGCGGCAAGATGATGCATTGCTCCTTGAGGAGGAACGTCTCCAGGCTGCTGTACGAGCTGCTCGATACCAGCAAGCCTTGCGTCGCTATCATAGCCGCAAGGTCAAGGCCAGGAGTCTCGAGGAAGGCGACCTTGTTCTTCGGCGTGTTCAGTCCGCCAAGAATTCCAACAAGTTGACGCCAAAGTGGGAAGGCCCTTATCGGGTGAGACAAGTCACAAGGCCCGGCGCTGTCCGCCTTGAGACCGAAGAAGGCTTATCGGTGAGCAACTCCTGGAACATAGAGCATCTTCGCAAGTTTCACCCATAAGGCGCGGTTGCCGTGATCCGCTCCAGCAACCACCTTTTTGTACAAGTCTTGTCGCTGTTGCATGTAAACCTTTGTACAAAGCCGGGCGCAGACCCCGTGCATCAGTAAAGCTTTTTGTGCTTCGCACTACTTGTCATTTCCATGCTTTTCTACGTTATTTGCATGCATTACCTGACACTTTGTGCAACGCACATCCCCGGTAAGCACTAGCAAGCCGTGAGGCCCTATACTTGTTTTTCCTCCTCTTTTTCTTTCCCTCTTAAGCAGAAGGAGTATTCCTCGCGCACAAGTTTGCCGGGGGGGGGGGAGGAGATGGAGGTATAAACCAAGTATTGTTCAAGAAAGAGAAGCCTTGTCGGGGAGCAAACAATATATGAAAGATAAGTTACCAGAATTTGAGCAGTTCAAATTTTTAAATTTTTTAGTTGTCTTCCTTGAACAACCACACTTTGTATAGAAAACCTGTGCGCGGAGGAACCTACCCGTGGCTAGCCGCACCCTTACTTTGTTTCGAGCACGCTCAACGACTTAAGTGAGCTGCGACAAGTGTCGCGCCCTTACTTCGTTCTCGAGTTCGCTCAGCAAGCTAAGTGCGTTGCGACTAGCTGCGGCAAGGTTTCTTGCCGGCAAGGCCTTTGCCAGCAGGCTGCTAAGAGTCCAGCACTCAGCGCTCGCGGCAAGGGCCCCTTGCCGACAAGTTCCCTAAAAGCGTAGGGCAAAAAGCATACAAAGTGAAGGATCAAAAGCAAGGGAGATAACACTGCATTGGTTGCTCAAAATAAGATTGTATATTACAAAGATAACTTGCCACAATAACTAATAGATTCATGTCCATAACATACTTTGCAGCGGCAAAGGAAGCAGAAATAAAAGAATCTAATCTACACGGTCGCCTTCACGCCTCGTGATCTTGTTCACCTTGGCGACGATGTGGGCAACCTGCGCCTTCAACGCCTCCTGATCGGCCTCGGGCGGCAAGCTGCGGAGGACGTTCACGAGATTGATGCCGGGGTTGCGGTAGACGATCTTCGTCAAGACGCACTCGAGAGTGCCCATGCAGAGCCGACGCGACTCGTCGGCCAGCTGCACGGGGATCTTCTCCCGCAGCTGTGCAAGCGCCGGCGCAATTCCCGTGAAGAAGAGACTCAACTTGGCGCTGTGGGGGAGGTCCTCGTCCGGAGAGTACACGAGGTGCTCCGCGCTCAGCGCCATCATCTCCTTGTCAATGCTGGCAGCGGAGGTGACCAGCTCGTCGGTCCATTGCTCCACTGCCCGGCTGAAGTTGTTCGCTGAGATGGCGGCGCTCTCCACCAAGTTCCGCTCCTTGCGGAGCTCGTCCTTCAGCTTCGTCTCGCGATCCCAGGCGGCGTCAAGCGAATCAGTCAGGGTGGAGACCTTCAACTCTAAGTCAACAATGGAATCCATGGCGGCAGTGAGCTCGTCGCCTTTCTTGGAGACGTACCTGCAACTCAGAGTTGGTGTGGGCGTCTTTCTCCCGCTCCACATTGAGCGCGGTGACTCTGTCCTCGCTTGCCTTCAGGAACACCTCCAGCTGCTCCACCCTGACCGTCAGATCCTTCTTAGCAGTCTCCGCGGCGGCGGCGGCGTCCTTTGCCTCCTTCAGGGCCCCGCCAATGGCTTGCTCCTGGGCGGTGAGGTCGTCCTCGTGGCTGTCGAGGTCGACCTTCCGCTGGTTGAGCGCTCCTTCCCGCTGAGACAACTCTTCGGCAGCCCGCCGCTGCTGCTCCTCGACCTCAGCCTTCTCCAGGAGGAAGGCTTGCTGCGCCCCGGCAAGCGCCTCACGCTCCTCCGCCAGGTTGCGGAGGGCCGCCTGGTTGTCGGCGCGAAGCTCCGCGGCGCGCTTCTCCAAGTCAGCTCCAGCCTTGGCGGCAAGAGCTTCCCGAGACTCCAATTTCGCCTGCCTGGCCCGATACAAAGCCAGGAGCCGGCGAAGGAGCTTCTCCTCTTCGGGCTCATCACTGCCGCCAGGCGCTTCAACAACCTTCAACCCCGCGGAGGCGAGGACCTCTCCGTCGTAGGTCTCTCCCTCCACGGGGGCTCGCGACGAGGACGCCCACGGGACTTGTATGAAAACCCCGTTGGGGGCTTCCAGGTAGACGCCTTGCCCAGCCGTGGAGGCGGAAGGGTCGGCGGCCGGTGCAGCGCTTGACGCTCCTGCTGCCTCCGGGCCGGCAGTATGGTCGCCGGTCCCTTCCCCAGCCGCGGCGTCCGCGGGCGGGGCGGTCTCTTCAGCGGCAGGCTCGTCGGCTCCAGCCATGCCCTCAGTGGCAGTGGCGTTGCCGCCGTCGCCGTGCACCTCCTCCTCGGCGGTGGTCTCCGTTTCCATCCGCTCTGGGGCGGGAGGATCTAATTAAAGAAAAAGAAAAGAAAAAGTCAAGCAAATATCCAAAAAGAAGAATCCAAGAAGAAGAAGTTGCAAGACTTACCTTCGCGGATCTCTTCAATGACAGGGTCCCTCGCCGGGGAGTTCTCCCTTGGCGGCGGAGCAGTGGCCCCTGCTGGCGGAGGGCCGCCCGCGCCCTCCCTTGGCGGGGTGCTCACCCTTGGCGGGGTACTCGCCCTTGGCGGAGTGCCCGTCCTTGGCGGAGCGTTCTCCCTCGCCGGGGAGTTCACCCTTGGCGGGGAGGGTTGAGCAAGTAGCTTGTCGGGGGCGACCTCCTGGTGCTCCTGCGGCTGCGGCTCCACCTCTGCACAAGACAAACAGGATATCAGATGAAGGTGATCACCTCAAGCGCGCCTGTTAAGCAGAAACATAAAGACCAGACTTACGCTGGGGGCTGCTCCTCGGAGCGGCAGGTTGATCCGGCAAGTTTGCCGCTGGCACGTCTCCGGTTGCCGCGGCGGGCGAGTCGTCTTCAATCTCGACCACAGGGATCTTGGCCCTCTTCGCCATCCGCTGGGCCAGGGTCCTGAAAGCAAAGCAAAACAAGATCAGAATCGACAAGGAAAATCAAGACAGAATCGAAGAAACTAAAGAATTACAAGTACTTACTCCTCTTCCTCCTCGTCGGAGCTGAGGGCGGAAAAGTCAAAATCCGCCTGGGGTGCTCCTGCGCGAGGAGCTGGAGGAGAAGGCTCCCTCGGGCGCTTGGCGGTCTCCGGGGCTGTGGGCTGCAAAGACCCAGCCTCCGTCGTCGCCGAGGGCCGAGGAGCAGAAGGAGCAGCCGTTCCGCTCCGGGAGGATCCCCCTCCACTTGGCGCTGGTGCGCGGGGCGCCTCCTTGACGACTTTGCTAGTCCTGGTGGCGCGCGTTGCACGGCGCGCTGGCTGCTGTCGAGGCGCCTGCGGCCTCGCCGTCTCAGCTGCCTTGCGGGGGCGCTTCTTCAGTTGCTGCGTGGGACTTGCCGGAGGCGGGGAGTTCTCTGAAGATGAGGAGGCGTCGTCTTCGAGATTCAGAGATCCACCAGAGTCTTCGTCAGCCTCGACGTCCTCCTCCTCCCCGGCAGGCCCGCTGGACTCAGCACCATGCCCAGCGGCCTCGCTCCCTCTGGCGACCTCGCTCCCTCCGGCGACCTCGCTCCCCCCGGCAACCTCGCCCATCCCGGCAAACCTCAGGGAAGGCACCCCGGCAAACTCCTCGGGCGGGAGCTTGAGCAGCTTGAGGATTTCCGCCTCCTCTGCTTGGCTCACCGCGTCCGCGGCCTGTGCCTCGTCCATAGTGTATCCGAAGTCACCCGCCGCCGCAGCTGCGGCGGCCTCCTCCATCCTGGAGGCGATGTAGGCAATATCCCGGCCAGTAGTGGCCCGGGTGAGGCCTCTGTTCTCCTCGGCGTTGCGGGGCGTCTCGACCAAGTTGTCGAAGAAGGACAGCACCGTATCCGGCGGAGGCTCTATCCAAGTGGGGACGACGCCGTGGGAGTCGCACGCGGGCATCATCGCTCGTAGGGAGTCGCGGGCGGTGCTGTTGCACAGCGGCACCACTCCCCGGGAAGGTCTGAACCACTCCGGGTGGGCCGGGTCATGCTTGAAGAGCTCTCGGACCATCCCCTTCAACTCCAAGGCAGTGAAGTTATAGTTTAATCCAGGGCGCAGCCTCATGATATCTGCCGCATTGCCGAATTCCCAGGCGGGCCTTTTCCTTTCTTGTAAAGGGGCGATGCGGCGGCGGAGGAAGTCTGCCCCAACCTCTCCAATAGTCAGATTGGTGACCCGGAGGCGAATAATCCTAATGAGGGCAATGCTGAGCTTGTTGTCCTCCGGGGCCAATTCACTCCAATCTCTGCCGCGCACTATGGCAGTTGTGCGCGGCGAGGTAAAAGGCTCAGGTTTATCTTCCACCACCCAGCACCAATCAGCTCGCCACTCCTCCCACTTGCCGCGGAGTTCTCCCTTCAGGTACGAATCCTTCTTGTTCAGCCTGAAGATCCAGGAGATGCCGCCGGAGAGGGGAGCGCCAGCCTCTACTCTAGGCATGAAGAAGTGGCGGAAAAGGGCTACGTTTGGATGAATCCCAACATAGTTTTCGCACAGATGTACGAAAACGGCCATCGTAAGGATGGTGTTGGGGGTAAAATCTAGGAGGTGGAGGCCATATGTGTTCATGATATCACAAAAGAACTCCGAGAACGGAGGGCACAATCCACAGTGGAAAAATGCAGCGAAGAAAAAGTACCCGCCGGGGAACATATCTTTGGCCATGGCGGGGAAGACGTGGGAGCGAGGATGAGCGTTGGTCTCCCTCGCCCAGAACAAATAATATTTGTCCCGCAGCTCCCTCGGACCAAGCCTTGGCGCGAAGACCACGCACCTCTTCCGCAGGGCGGCCAACTTCGCCGCCTGCTCAGACTTCTCCTTCTTGGCCTTGTCTGCTTTCGCCTTGTCGCTCTTCGGAGCCATGGCGGGGGCGGCGAGGAGCTCGACGGTGCCGCAAATGCGGGAGGCGGCGGAGGAGGGGGTGGAGCTGAGCTCTCTGTCGACCTTTGGGAGGCGGAGGGCGACGGGGGTTTCTGGAGAATCAAGAAGCAATGAAGACGATGGAGGGAACTGCCCCTGCTTCTTCTGCTTTTTAGGGGGAAGTGGGGGACGCTCCGCATTTCATATTAAAGAACAGGCCACGATCTCTCCCACGACGCCGCAATCGACGCGTGCCGTTAGGGAGGGATGCGGCGGATACGGAAGGGGATACGGCTTGCCATGGGCCGCGTGTGCCCGTGCACTGTTCTGGGCCTGGCCCAACAGCGCTCGGCACCGTGTGTGGCCCAGGCCCGGGGGCTCCTGTCGGTGTACTAAGATAGGGGTACCTTAGTACCCCAACTTGTGCACGGGCAGTAGCAGCTTCCCGCGGCAGGGTTTGCCACGTGCTCGCCAAGAACCTTTCTGGTCCCTATGAAGCCATTCAAGAACAAAGTATACAAGTCAGAAGATCAAGGCCCCGGCAAGAGGAGCTTGCCAGGAAGGCCGTACCAGGCTCAAGATTATCACATTAGCACGAGACCCTGGCATGAGGAGCTTGCCAGGATGGCCAAGGAACACATTTCCCAAAAGATGCCTTGGCGTATCATGCACCCCAGCAGGGCCCGGGGAGCGGCAAGCTTCCGGGCCCGGCAAGGTCACGGCCCCGGCAAGGTGCTTGCCGGGGGAAACTTATGCTGTGTGCCCGCGCTCCAGCTCATCTGCCCACGCGTCGCCCTGGGGCCCTTCCAGGGACGCGTGGCGGACGGCTGTGCAGCCTGGGGCACACGGTGGCAATCCACGGTGACGAGGCTACCGCCGTGTCGAACGGAGAAGCATGGACGGACGCTTTTGGGGGCGACGGCGACGGGCATTTAATGCCCTTGTCCCCCACTGTCAAAGTTAGGTGAAGACCACTGTTCATCCACTGTTCATGCACTATTCACGCACTGTTACAACTACCACCAAATTTACACTTTTACCCTCCTCTACGTTGACACCTGTCGGTGACCCCTTGAGCTATAAAAGGAGGCCCATGCACAACGTAGAAAGGGTTCGAAACCTAGACAACTCACTCGCTCGGTGTAGCTGGTACTGTAGATCTTCAAGCTCCCAAGCGCAATACAACCTAAGGCAGGAGTAGGGTTTTACGCGTCCGCGCGGCCCGAACCTGGGTAAACTGCCCGCGTGCGCCCCTCGATCTGCTCTCCGTGCTCCCTCCGCTCCCTTACCGCAACGTAGAAAGGGGCTCCGGTCCCATAGGTGCTCGTGGGAGGACAGCTTCCCCCGACACTACTTTTGGTGGGGATTTTCGAAATTGGGCGAGAACACAACAAAGTTAGGCTAGAAAACAAGAAGGGGGGCTCCAATTTCGTGAGAAACCATAGCTCTAGATACCATGATGTTGTAGGGTGGAACCCTACGTGGAGATCTTTCACGAATTGGAGGGGAATCCCCAAGAACAAGAAGGACACAAGGGAAGAACACAAGAGAAACACTCAAGAACAAGTCCAATCACACATCCACTAGACTCACAAACACATGAGATCCACAAGGTACACGAACAATCAAAGGGAAATAAGATACATGGTAGAGTTCATCCCAATCCTATGAGGAGAGAGGTTTTGATAATCCACAAGGATTCTTCTCCCGTGGGAGGTCTTACATCCACTAGGGATCTTCTCCAAGGTGGAGGTCTTGGCCTCCAATGGAGTAGTCTCTCTCTCTCTCAAGAGGAGAAGGTAGGAGCAAAGCTCACATACAAATGAGCTATCATATTTGCTAACCCTAGAAAGGAGGTGGAGGTGGTCTATTTATAGTCTAAGCCGCGAAGGGGTAAGTGGCGAGGGATACATGGCCAAAGGCCGATGGTTGCGCACAGGCAGGGCGGTGGTACCGGACCTCGAGCGGTAGTACCGCTTGGGAGCGGTAGTACCGCCCGTTCCAGACTGGACATGCCATTCTTCTTCCGTCTTCGCTTCCACGCTTCCCTCGTTGATGGTGTAGGCGTTCCTTGGCGCTTGCGCTCCTCCTCGTCGTCCGTGAAGCTCCGACAATACCTATGCATGCACATGAGTGGAGTTTCAAGTAGTATACCATCCTCGAAGGGGTCAAGTGAACATGTGTAAAGGAGAAGATTCACCTTTATGTATGAGAAGTAGATGGCGCACGTGTCACTTGCCAAATGGGCACTTGACATGGTGATGTCCGTAGGATGCTCCACATCAATCATCCTTGCTGGACACACCTTTTTGAGAGAGATAAATATGGCCTAGGAATTGTTAGAACACTCTATGTGCTTCACTTATATCTTTTGAGCTAAATAGATTTTGCTCTAGTGCTTCACTTATATCTTTTAGAGCATGGTGGTGATTTTGCTCTAGTGCTTCACTTATATCCTTTTGAGAGTCTATTAGAACAACATGGTAATGTGCATTGGTTATAAAACTAGCCTTAATATGATAGGCATCCAAGATGAATGTAGTAAAAACTTTCATACAAAGTGCATTGAGTATGATGAGAAGTTTGATACTTGATAATTGTTTTGAGATATGAGGATAGTGATATTAGAGTCATGCTAGTGGAGTTATTATGAAATTGATAAATACTTGTGTTAAAGTTTGTGATTACCGTAGCATGCACGTATGGTGAACCGCTATGTGACGAAGTTAGAGCATGAGGTATTTGTAGAGTGTCATCCTTTGTGTGGAGGTCGGGGGCGCGCGATGGTTAACTCCTACCAACCTCCCCCCTAGGAGCATGCGTTGATTGCTTTGTTTTGATGGCTCGTAATTTTTTGCAATAAGTATATGAGTTCTTATGACTAATGTCGAGTCCATGGATTATACGCACTCTCACCCTTCCGCCATTGCTAGCCTCTCTTGTACCGCACAACTTTCGCCGGTAGCATACACCACTATATACCTTCCTCAAAACAGCCACCATATATCTTCCTCAAAACAGCCACCATACCTACCTATCATGGCATTTCCATAGCCATTCCGAGATATATTGCCATGCAACTTTCCACCGTTCCGTTCATATGACACGCATCATATTGTCATATTGCCATGCATGATCATGTAGTTGATCTCGTATTTGTGGCAAATCCACCATGCATAATTTTTCATACATGTCACTCTTGATTCATTGCACATCCCGGTACACCACCAGAGGCATTCATATAGAGTCATACTTTGTTCTAGTATCGAGTTGTAATATCGAGTTGTAAATCAATAGAAGTGTGATGATCATCATTATTAGAGCATTGTCCCAGAAAAAAAAATGCGAAGGAAAGGCCAAAGAAAAAGAAAGACCCAAAAAAAGGAAAAAAAGAAAAGAAAAGAAAAGGGACAATGCTACTATCTTTTTCCACACTTGTGCTTCAAAGTATCACCATGTTCTTCATGATAGAGAGTCTTATGTTTAGTCACTTTCATATACTAGTGGGAATTTTCATTATAGAACTTGGCTTGTATATTCCAACGATGGGCTTCCTCAAATGCCCTAGGTCTTCGTGAGCAAGCAAGTTGGATGCACACCCACTTAGTTTCTTTTGTTGAGCTTTCATACATTTTAGCTCTAGTGCATCTGTTGCATGGCAATCCCAACTCACTCACATTGATATCTATTATTGGGCATCTCCATAGCCTGTTGATACGCCTAGTCGATGTGAGACTATCTCCCTCCTTTTTGTCTTCTCCACAACCACCATTCTATTCAACCCATAGTGTTATATCCATGGCTCACGCTCATGTTTGAAAGTTGAAAGGTTTGAAAAAATTGAGTATGAAAACAAGTGCTTGGCTGAAACCGGGGTTGTGCATGATATGAATATTTTGTGTGATGAAGAGGGAGCATAGCCAGACTATATGATTTTGTAGGAATAACTTTCTTTAGCCATGGTATTTTGAGAAGACATGATTGCTTTGTTAGTATGCTTGAAGTATTGTTATTTCTTATGTCAATATAGACTTTTGTCTTGAATCTTTCAGATCTGAACATTCATGCCACAATAAAGAGAATTACATTGAAAATTATGTTGGTTAGCATTCCACATCAAAAATTCAGTTTTTATCATTTACCTACTCGAGGACGAGCAGGAATTAAGCTTGGGGATGCTTGATACGTCTCCAACGTATCTATAATTTTTGATTGTTCCATGCTATTATTTATGATGTTTTGGATGTTTAATGGGCTTTGTTATACACTTTTATATTATTTTTGGGACTAACCTATTAACCCAAAGGCCCAGTCCAGATTGCTGTTTTTTTGCCTATTTCAGGGTTTTACAGAAAAGGAATATCAAACGGAGTCCAAACGGAATGAAACCTTCGGGAAAGATATTTTTGGAGCGATATCTTCACGGGAGACTTGAGAACCACGGAATAGGGCACACGTGGCATCCACGAGGGTGGGAGCTCCCCCCCTACAGGGCGCGCCCCTACCTCGTGGGCCCCACATTGGTCCCACGATGCCCTCCTTCCTCCTATATATACCCATGTATCCCGAAAACATCAGAAGAGGAGAAAACCCTAATTCCACCGCCGCAATCTTCTGTTCCCGTGAGATCCCATCTTGGGGCATGTTCCGGAGCTCCGCCGGAGGGGGGATCTACCATGGAGTGCTCCTACATCAACACCATCACCTCACCATGAGTTGTGAGTAGTTTACCACAGACCTTCGGGTCCATAGTTAGTACCTAGATGGCTTCTTCTCTCTCTTTGGATCTTAATACCAATTTGTCATCAGTCTTCGAGGAGATCTTTTTGATGTAATCTTATTTTGCGGTGTGTTTGTCGAGATCCGATGAATTGTGGGTTTATGATCAAGATTATCTATGAGAGATATTTGGTTCTTTTCTGAATTCTTTTATGTATGATTATAATATCCTTGCAAGTCTCTTCGAAATATTGGTTTGGTTTGGCCTACTAGATCTATAGTTCGTGCAATGGGAGAAGTGCTTGGCTTTGGGTTCAATCTTGCGGTGTCCTTTCCCAATGACAGCAGGGGCAGCAAGGTACGTATTGTATTGTTGCCATTGAGGATAAAAAGATGGGGTTTATATCATGTTGCTTGAGTTTATCCCTCTACATCATGTCATCTTGCTTAAGGCGTTACTCTGTTCTTATGAACTTAATACTCTAGATGCATGCTGGATAGCGGTCGATGTGTGGAGTAGTAGTAGTAGATGCATAATCGTTTCGGTCTACTTGTCACGGGTGTGATGCCTATATATAATGATCATGCCTAGATATTCTCATAATTATTCGCTTTTCTATCAATTGCTCGACAGTAATTCGTTCACCCACCGTAGAATTCTGCTATCATGAGAGAAGCCACTAGTGAAACCTATGGCCCCCAGGTCTATTCTCAACATATCAATCTACAATCTACTTAACTTTTCTGTTTTTACTTTCTGTTCTTATATCCAAAAACACCAAAAATATCAAACTATCATATCTATTATATTTCACTTTCATAAGTGACCGTAAAGGGATTGACAACCCCTTATCGCATTGGCTGCGAAGTTCTTATTTGTTTGTGCAGGTGGGAGGGACTCACGCGTGGTCTCCTACTGGATTGATACCTTGGTTCTCAAAAATTGAGGGAAATACTTACGCTAATGTGCTGCATCACCCTTTCCTCTTCGAGGGAATACAACGCAAGCTCGAGAAGTAGCAAAAAGCTACTAAACTCCTAAATAATATAATGGTTAATTATTCTCAATGGCATACCGAAAGATCTTCCACTAGTAAAAAAAGTGCATGCAATTGAAGAGATTAATGTTTTGAGTGGAAAGATGGATGAGCTTATGAATTTATTTGCTAGAAAGGGTACTAATATTGATCCTAATGATATGCCCTTTTCCACTTTGATTTAGAATAATAATGAATCTATGGATTTGAATTGTGTTGGTAGGAACAATTTTGGTAACAACGCATATAGAGGAAATTTTAATCCTAGGCCTTTTCTTAGTAACCCCTCTAACAATTATGGTAATTCCTACAACAATCCTTATGGAAATTATAACAAGATGCCCTCTGATTTTGAGAATAGTGTCAAAGAATTTATGAGTGCTCAAAAGAATTTTAATGCTTTGATTGAAGAGAAATTGCTTAAGATTGATGTTTTGGCTAGGAATGTGGATAGAATTTCTCTTGATGTTGATTCTTTGAAACTTATATCTATTCAACCCAAGCATGATATTAATGAGTCTCTCAAAGCTATGAGAATTTCCATTGATGAGTGCAAAGAAAGAATCGCTAAGATGTGTGCTAAAAAAGATTGGTTTATAAAAACATGTTCGTCTAGGTTTCGTGAAAATAATGATGAAGATCTTAAAGTGATTGATGTGACTCCTATTGAATATTTGTTTTCCAATATAAATCTTGATAAATATGGGACTGGAGATGAGTCAACTTTAGCTAAAAGGCGTCCCAATAATTCGGACTTTCTAGATCTTGATGCAAAAATTGATAAAAGTGGGATTGGTGAGATCAAAACTTTAAGTAGCAATGAACCCACTATTTTTTCAAGGAATTTAATTATTATAATTGTTCTTTGATAGATTGTATTTCCTTGTTGCAATCCATGTTGAATTATCCTCATGCTTACAATCAAAATAAAGCTTTTACTAAACATATTGTTGATGCTACGAGGCAATCTTTTGAAGAAAAGTTTGAATTAGAAGTTTCTATTCCTAGAAAACTTTATGATGAGCGAGAACCTACTATTAAGACCAAGACTAAAGATTATGAGTGACATGCTTTGTGTGATTTGGGTGCTAACGTTTCTACGATTCCAAAAACTTTATGTGATGTGTTAGGTTTCTGTGAAATTGATTAGTGTTCTTTAAATTTGCATCTTGCGGATTCCACTATTAAGAAACCTATGGGAAGGATTAATGATTTTATTATTGTTGCAAATAGGAATTATGTGCCTGTAGATTTCATTGTTCTTGATATAGATTGCAATCCTACAAGTCCTATTATTCTTGGTAGACCTTTCCTTAGAACAATCGGTGCAATTATTGATATGAAAGAAGGAAACATTAGATTTCAATTTCCATTCAGGAAGGGCATGGAACACTTTCCAAAAAACAAAATTAAATTACTTATGGATTGCATACGAAAGCTGACAATACCTAGATCTATTCGCGTTTTATGCCTAGCTAAGGGTGTTAAACAATAACACTTATTGGGAGGCAACCCAATTTATTTTTGCTTTTTGCCTTTTGGTTATGTTTTTCAAGATTCACACATTATTACTTCTGTAGTAATTGTGTTTTGGTGTTTTAATTAGTGTTTGAGCCAAGTAAGACCTTTGGGATGACTTACGGTGATCTTTGATTTGATTTTACTGAAAAACTGAAACTTTTGCGCCCAGTGAAGAACTTCAATAATTCGCTGGAACGTGAAAACCTTCTGAATTTTCTACACAAAATTGATATACAAATTCCCCACATCTTCCTAAGTTTTCAGAATTTTTAGAGTTACAAAAGTATGCGAAGTTTTCAGATTGCTACAGAATGTTCTGTTTTTGACAGATTATGTTTTCTATGTGTTGTTTGCTTATTTTGATGAATCTATGGCTAGTATCGGGGGGGGGGGGTATGAACCATGGAAAAGTTGGAATACAGTATATATTACACCAATATAAAATAAGAATAAGATCACAATAGTACCTTGAGTGGTTATTTGCTTTGTTTTACTAACGGAACTCACGAGATTTCTCTTGAGTTTTTTGTTGTGAAGTTTTCAAGTTTTGGGTAAGGATTTGATGGACTATGGAATAAGAAGTGGAAAAAGACTAAGCTTGGGTATGCCCAAGGCACCCCAAGGCAAAATTCAAGGACAATCAAGAGCCTAAGCTTGGGATGCCCCAGGATGGCATCCCCTCTTTCGTCTTCGTCTATCGGTAATTACTTGAGGCTATATTTTTATTCACCACATGATATGTGTTTTACTTGGAGCGTCTTGTATGATATGAGTCTTTGCTTTTTAGTTTTCCACAATCATCCTTGTTGTACACACCTTTTGAAAGGGACACGCTTCAATCATGATTTATTAGAATACTCTATGTGCTTCACTTATATCTTTTGAGCTAGGCAATTTTGCTCTAGTGCTTCACTTATATCTTTTTAGAGCATAGTGGTGGTTTTATTTTATAGAAATTGTTGAACTCTCTTGCTTCACATATATTATTTTGAGAGTCTTTAAAAACAACATGGTGATTTTCTTGGGTTATGAATTTAGTCCTAATATGATAGACATCCAAAGGAGATATAATAAAAACTTCCATATATAGAGCATTGAACACTATGAAAAGTTTGACTCCTCATAATTATTTTGAGATGTTAAGATGGCAATATTAGAGTCATGCTAGTGGTAGGTTCTGAAGTTTAAAAAATACTTGTGCTAAGGTTTGTGATTCCCATAGCATGCATGTATGGTCTCCTAACTATGCAACCAAATTGGAGCGCACTGTATCTTGATTGTTTATCTTTGCGTGGAGGTCGGGGTCGCGCGATGATTAACTCCTACCAACCTCCCCCTAGGGGCATGCGTCGTAGTACTTTGCTTCGAGGGCTAATATTTTTTTCACAATAAGTATGTGAGTTCTTTATGACTAATGTTAAGTCCATGGATCATACGCACTCTCATCCTTCCACCTTTGTATCCACTCTAGTGCCGTGCAACTTTCGCCGGTCACTAGTACGAGTCGGTGCTATACAAACAGGTTTTAACCCCTTTCCGCGATGGCATTTGGAACCGGCGCCTAGTGAGTGACGGCGATAGGGGGGGGGGGGTCCTTCCCACATGACCCAGAAACCGCCGGGGATAGGGAGCCTTGATGCATACAGTTGTCCCAATATAACCGTTTCCGATATCTCAAATATCCCTAACGCTTCATCCTTGCTACTCGTTTGCGCTGGTTTTACCTAAATCTAGGCAGATTCCTCGCACGGGAGTTTTGCATGCAGATTCCAGGAACGAGAGTTTTATGAAGGAAATATGCCCTAGAGGCAATAATAAATATGTTATTTGTATTTCCTTATATGATGATAAATGTCTTTTATTCATGCTAGAATTGTATTAACCGGAAACTTAGTACATGTGTGAATACATAGACTAAACAGAGTGTCCCTAGTATGGCTCTACTAGACTAGCTCATTGATCAAAGATGGTTATGTTTCCTAGCCATAAACATGAGTTGTCATTTGATCAACGGGATCACATTATTAGGAGAATGATGTGATGGACAAGACCCATCCATTAGCTTAGCACTACGATCGTTTAGTTTTACTGCTATTGCTTTCTTCATGACTTATACATGTTCCTATGACTATGAGATTATGCAACTCCCGAATACAGGAGGAACACCTTGTGTGCTATCAAACGTCACAACGTAACTTGGTGATTATAAAGATGCTCTACAGGTGTCTCCGAAAGTGCTCGTGGTGTTAGCATAGATCAAGAATAGGATTTGTCACTCCGAGTGTCGGAGAGGTATCTCTGGGCCCTCTCGGTAATGCACATCATTATATGCCTTGCAAGCAATTGACTAATGAGTTAGTCACGGGATGATGTATTACGGAACGAGTAAAGAGACTTTCCGGTAACGATATTGAACTAGGTATTGAGATACCGACGATCGAATCTCGGGCAAGTAACATACCAATGACAAAGGGAACAACGTATGTTGTTATGCTGTTTGACCGATAAAGATCTTCATAGAATATGTAGGAGCCAATATGAGCATCCAGGTTCCGCTATTGGTTATTGACCGGAGATGATTCTCGGTCATGTCTACATAATTCTGGAACCCGTAGGGTCCGCACGCTTAACGTTTGATGACGATCGGTATTATGAGTTTACGAGTTTTGATGTACCGAAGGTAGTTCGGAGTACACGATGAGATCACGAACATGACGAGGAGTCTCGAAATGTCCGAGACATAAATATTGATATATTGGACGACTATATTCGGACACCGGAAGTGTTCCGGAAAAGTTTCGGATTAAACCGGAGTGCCGGGGGGGGGGGGTTACCGGAACCCCCCGGGGAAGTATTGGGCCCTAGTGGGCTTTAGGGGAGAGAGAGGGCAGCAGCCCAGGAGGTGGCACGCCCCCTCCCAAGGGGAGTCCGAATTGGACTAGGGGAGGGGGGCGCGGCCCCTCTTTACCTCTCCCTCCCCCTGTCCTTCCTCCCCCCTCTCCTCTTGGTGGACTCCTACTAGGAATAGGATTGGAATCCTATTCCTAGTAGGAGTGGCCCTCCTAGGGCGCGCCATAGGGGCTGTCCGGCCTCCCCCCTTGCTCCTTTATATACAGGGGCAGGGGGCACCTCTAGACAGAGAAGTTCATCAAGTTGATCTCTCCCAACCGTGTGCGGTGCCCCCCTCCACTGAAACACACCTCAGCCATATCGTTGCAGTGCTTAGGCGAAGCCCTGCGCCGGTAGATTCATCATCTCCGTCACCACGCCGTCGTGCTGACGAAACTCTCCCGCGAAGTTCTACTAGATCAAGAGCTCGTGGGGCGTCATCAAGCTGAACGTGTGCTGAACGCGGAGGTGCCATACGTTCAGTGCTTGATCGGTTGGATCACGAAGAAGTTCCACTACATCAACCGCGTCACTAGACGCTTCCGCTTTCGGTCTACAAGGGCATGTAGACACACTCTCCCCTCTCGTTTCTATTCTTCTAGTAGATAGATCTTGCGTGTCGTAGGAATTTTTTGAAATACTACGTTCCCAACATTTTACGATGCCTGGCACATCACAAATAGTTCATGATTATAAACCGTGTACTATAGGTAGACAATCACACATATTTAGTTTTCCCGCACCGTATGCAATAGTGTTTGACATCACACACTGAGGGTGTCCTGGATAGAGGGGTCCTCATGTGGCCGGATAACTCGTGATGGGCCGGACTGGTGGGCCATGAAGATCATTGCTGAAGATCGTCTCTTGTATCCGGATAGGTCTCCTGTATACGTATAATGGAAGGTTTTAGGTTCTGGTGTAATCTTTCCTTCCTCTGCAAGATGGTTATGTACAAGGCCTACGCCCTCCGGTACATATATAAACTGGAGGGTTTAGTCCGTAGAGGCTAAGGTAGAAGAGAAACAACAGAATCATAGGCTAGACTCCTAGGGTTTAGCCATTATGATCTCGAGGTACATCAACTCTTGTAATCATATTCATCAAGATCAATCTAGCAGGAAGTAGGGTATTACCTCGATCGAGAGGGCCTGAACCTGGGTAAACATCATGTCCCCAGTCTCCTATTACCATCGATCCTCAGACGCATAGTTCGGGACCCCCTACCCGAGATCCGCCGGTTTTGACACCGACATTGGTGCTTTCATTGAGAGTTCCACTATGTCATCGATCGAAGGACTGATGGATCACTTTGTCAACAATGACGGCACCACCGAGGGAACTTTTTCTCTCGGCCAGCTTTTTGTGTTCGGCGGCTTCATGCTCTGTGACAACGCAGAAGGCCACCTCAAGCAGGTTGAGAGCTACGCCCCTGGCCATCAGGTCAGGTTTGGAAGCTTAAACTACGTTGCTGATATCCGCGGAGACTTGATCTTCGGCGGATTAGAGCCCACGGCGATCGCTCCCTGCCACCACGATGAACATGACCTAACTCTATCATCGGACCACCTCCAGGGAATAGCACGTGTAACCGTTCTGGCCCTTGATCCGGGACAGATCGCGTCACCCGAGGACGGGAAGCTCAACCCCGCCGCGGAAGCCGCAGACTCAGCGACGCTGGAGCCGCACACAGACCCAACTCCGAGCGGGATCTGTGTTACCAGAACTCCGGACTCGTCTCCGGCTGCAGGTTCCGAACCATGTGCATCTGCGCCCTTCGAGCTTGATCAGGCGTTTATCGCCGAATTCAGCGCTGCAGATATCTTCCGTCACTCACCTTTTGGCGATGTGCTCAATTCATTAAAATCTCTCTCCTTAATTAGCTCGGGACGCACAGCCGAATTATATCCGGTTTGAACTAGAGGCTGATGATGGAAAATTTCACTTCCCACCCACCACCCACTTGGTATCCACGGTCGAAGATCTAACTTATCTACTTGACTATGCTTGCGAAGACTTCGAAGGGATGGACCTCAAAGCCAAAGCAGATCTAGACCAGAACACGCCTGTAACCAGGCGATGGACGGCTACGTCTTCATATGACGTGTATATGGTGGATACACCTAAGGAGAAGGAGGGCGACGGCGAAAACGATCCCACAAAGGACAAGCGTGTCGATGAACCTCCCAAGCGTCAGCGTCCGAAGCGCTGAACCAAATCCCGTAAATTGAAAGATAGAAACGCTGTCACTAATGATGGTGACAGTCTGGAGCAAGCCGAAGACTCCGCAGATCCAGCGATGGAGCAGGACGAGCGAGAGGACAGCGAACATAGTCCGAGACCGCTGTCAGATGACAGCGATGCTGAAGACAACAATTATGAACCTGTCTCCGAAGATGATGTTAGCCTGGGCGACAACGAATACATTGTCCCAGAAGAACCCTTAGAACAAAAGCGCTTCCATCAGAGGCTTAATGCCACCGCAAGGAGCTTGAAAAAGCAGCAGAGACGACTTCGAGCCGCACATGATACGCTCAATGATAGATGGAACGAAGTGCTGGACGCTGAGCAAAAATATGGCTGCAATTGCCAAACCAAAGGCTATCCTAAGCGTAAACTGCTGCTCGAATTCGACGACGAGGCTACTGCACCTATACTGCCGAAGAATAACACCGTCGACAAGCCGGACTGACCACCTCGTGGACGAGACAGAGGGGCTAGCAACGACGTACACAAGCCCACACCCCTGCCCCGTAAAGGAAAGGAGGAACCGGCTCAGGGCCGGAAACACGATTTGCGTGAGGACCTGAACAAAAAGGCTGGCAAGACTAGATCCATCTACAGATCTAGGCACCATGCCCCCGCACGGGACGGTGGCTATCAAGCCAATCATGCCGATCACATACCAGTTTGGGGTCAATACTGAACATCACAACCGTCGGACATACGCCATGTCATAGCAAAATACAGGGGCGCCGCACACCCTCTGTGTTTCACCGTTGAGGTGCTGGATCATGACTTTCTAGAGGGGTTTAAACCCGTAAATATCGAGGCGTGTGATGGAACGACGGATCCTGTTGTCTGGATAGAAGACTTTATTCTTCACATCCACATGGCTCGCGGAGATGATCTCCACGCCATCAAATACTTACCCCTCAAGCTGAAAGGACTAGCTCGGCACTAGCTAAATAGCCCCCCAGAAAACTCCATTGGAAGTTGGGAAGAACTTGAGGATGCTTTTCAGGCCAATTTTTAAGGGACCTATGTCCGACCCTCGGATGCTGACGATCTAAGTCAACTCATCCAACAACCCGGGGAGTCAGCCCGCAAGCTTTGGAATTGGTTTCTCACTAAGAAGAACCAAATCTCGACTGTCCAGATGCCGAAGCCTTAGCGGCCTTCAAACACAGTGTCCGGGACGAATGGCTAGCTAGACACCTCGGACAGGAAAAGCCGAGGACAATGGCAGCCCTAACTACACTCATGACCCATTTTTGCGCGGGCGAGGACAGCTGGCTAGCTCGTAGCAACACCAGTGACCCTGGAACATCTGAAGTCAGGGACGACAATGGAAAGCCATGACATCATAAAAACAAATGTCGAAATAATGCTGGAAGCCCAGATGATACATCGGTAAATGTCGGATTCAGTGGCTCCAGATCCGGTCAGTGGAAAAAGCCATTTAAAGGCAACAAAGACGGTCCATCTAGCCTGTACAAAATATTAGATAGGCCCTGCCAGATCCATGGCACCCCAGACAAACCGGCAAACCATACCAACCATAATTGTTGGGTCTTCTAGCAGGCCGGCAAGCTCAATGCCGAACACAAGGGAAAGGGACTTCAGAGCGAAGACGAGGATGAACCTCACCAGCCGAACACAGGGGGACACAAGAAATTTCCACCGGAGATCAAAACAGTGAACATGATCTATGCCACTCATATCCCAAATAGGGAGCGCAAGCGCGCACTCCGAGATGTCTATGCCGTTGAGCGTGTTGCACCCAAATTCAACCCATGGTCGGCCTGTCCGATCACTTTTGATCGCAGGGATCATCCGACTAGTATCCGTCATGGGGGTTCGGCTTCCCTAGTGCTCGACCCAATAATTGATGGATACCATCTCACTCGAGTCCTTATGGACGGCGGCAGTAGTCTCAATCTGATATATCAGGACACTGTCCGCAAGATGGGGATCTCGACCCGTCAAGAATCAAGCCAAGCAGCACGACCTTTAAAGGAGTGATACCGGGCGTAGAAGCCCGCTGCATGGGCTCAGAGATCGTATTCGGCTCTCCCGAAACTTTCGAAGCGAAGAGCTAATCTTCAACATAGCTCCATTCTAAAGTGGCTATCATGCACTACTCGGAAGAACGACCTTCGCCTGCTTTAATGCAGCCCCGCATTATGCTTATCTAAAGCTTAAAATGCCTAGACCACGTGGCGTCATCACGGTCAATGGAAATATGGAGCACTCTCTCCGTATGGAGGAGGACACTGTGGCCTTAGCAGCCGAACTCCAAAACGGCCTACTCAAGCCGAACAACTCATCGGTCGTCAAGACCGCGGACACAGCTAAACGTGTCCGGCATATGCCTCAGTACAGCAACTCGGATGAACCTGAGCTAGATTAGCAGTTACGCTCCCACCGACCGCCCCATAAGGTGGTAGAATATGTGCCTTGTGCACATGATTATGCCCTTAAAATTCCTTGGGCGGTGCTGGGGGCATCCTGCAGATAAATAGTCCATAGTTCAGCTCGACCCTATTCAGACTCTAAAATTACCTTTCAAGGTTCATTAAACGAACCAGCTTTGTTTACGGCCACACTGGATCCCTTTTCTTTTCCAGGTTTTTCTTTTTCTTTCTTTATTACAGATGGCCATCACACTCCCCCCTTCAAGGACACATCACAAAAGAGAAAAGGACGCAGACGTGCAGCAGGGACCCGCATTAAGGTTTCTTTTTAGATTAAGACCCTGTGTAAACCTTTTTTCTCTGTTTGTTTTCTACTTTTCGGGCATGTAAAATGTCCAAGGAAGTTCTCGGCATTATCTGTAAACATACGGCTCGCCGTACTATAACGGGATATTATAGAAATAGCTTGGTTTATATTATGTTGGGAGTTTTATTCTCTCACCACCTGTGTTCTCTCCCCATGTCAGATTGCCACATGTGCCTTGATAACAAGGCTCATTACCAGGGGTTGTATCCAGCCCAATATATGTTGAAAAGTCCGAACACCTATAGGGAGTGTTCGGCGTCCTGGATATTTGCTTTATATGCATCAGTTCCGAATCATGTCTTGGGTCAATAGTTGGGTTTCCCAGCTCCTATGCTTACCCCTATGTTCCCGATTGTTTGGCTAGGGTGTAAAGGGAGAACTACTGCGATTGTACTTCTGGCTTGTCCGGTCAAGTACCTCAGTAGAGAAAGCCGAAAACTGACTGTCATGATAGGCGAGAATCTGGTCTGCAATCCGGTGACTTAGTGTTATACTACGATCGATGGAGATCTACCCCGTGTTATACGAAGGGTTGGTTTTTTTCCCAACCGCATACAAATGGATACCTTAATTCGGAAATACCATATTCGCACTAGGGGCTAGTACCTAACCCCACTTGTCAAACTCCTATGGCTAAGTGAAAGCAATAATGCCGCATAGTCTGGTTGCCTGGTTCGTTCCGCATACACCTCCTACATAGACCAAGACGTTGGATAAAGAGTGTTTATGCACATGACCGAACACCCCAGTAATATTTACATGGGAGCTGAAACCGATGACTAGAAATTTTCAGATTTAAATAAATGGTCGCACAGGAGGTGAAAGTCACTCACATTATAATAGCGCAAAAGTTATATACATCGGTTCATAAGCTTAAGTCTTTACAACCGGATACAATTACTCAAATGTAATATCTTTTGAGCACTGGCCTTCTACAAGGCGGGCGCCTTCTATGACGTCCTCGAAATATCTCTCCGGCTTGCGGTGCTCCTTACCTTCAGGCGAGCCAGCAGTGGCTATGTCCAGCGCCTTCATCTTCGCACAATGCACTTTTACACGGGTGAAGGCCATCCGAGCACCCTCTATGCAGGCTGAACGCTTCAACGCATCGACCCGCGGACTCGGTTCGATGAGTCGCTTCACCAATCCGAAGTAGCTACTTGGGATTGGCTCAGCGGGCCATAGCCAGACTATCAAGTCCTTCATGGCCGAACCCGCCATGTTGTGCAGCTCGATCAGCTGCTTCATCTGGTCGTTGAGGGGCACCGGATGTTTTGGTGCATAAAACTGCGACCAGAATAGCTTCTCCGTGTCGCTCCCCTCCTGGGCTCGGAAGTATTGGGCGGCGTCAGCACTGCTCCTCGGAAGATCAGCAAACACCCCTGGAGAACTCCATAACCGTGTCAGCCCAAGATACTTCCGCCCTCCGAAGATGCTCTGTAAAAGAAAAGTCTTACCAGATGCTATCTCCCGTGCCTGCTTGATTTCTTCACACAGGCTGCGCGACTCGCTTCGCACATCCTGGGCAGCCTTAACTGCCGCAGCAAGCTCGGATGCTTGTTCCGAAGCCTTCAACTCCAACGCCTCGCAGTTGCGAATAGCATCTTTGAGTTCATCCTCGACTTCAGACACCCGAGCCACGTGTTGTTGGCACGCGGCCTTTTCGGCCTCTAGATTGGCAACCGCTTTGTCAGCAATTGCCTTGCTCACCTCAGCCTCCTTCTTGGCCTTCCTGAGTTCGCCCTTGAGGGCCTTGAGGTCAGTCGCGCCAACTGTTTAATACAGAATATCATAAAGAGTTTATACTTTATACTCATACTCAATTACTTAGTCTTCTTGACATCTTAATTTTTCAAATCCGCATACCTTGCGTTTCATCTAAATGCTGGTTGACGCGGTCGAGGTCCGCGTTGGCCAACAAAAGCTTTTGATTTAGTTCGGCAGCTTCTGCATCTCGTGAAGTTGCCGCAACTAGTGAAGCCTGTTCAAATACAAAAGCATACAGTTCAGCTCTATAATATGCTATACTATGGATACTTCGTCCGATTCTGTTCAGAATCACACAAAGCATCAGGGGCTACTGGCTATATATGTGTATAAAAAACAAATAAAGTTCCATAAAGAACATTACATTTCTGACCTCAAAGTCTGTTAGCAGGCTGTTGAAAGCTTCATTCAGTCCGCCTTTGACAGACTGAATCTTCTTCATCACCGCACCCATCATGGTGCGGTGCTCCTCCACGACGGAAGCACTCTGTAGTGCTCCC
This sequence comes from Secale cereale, assembly GCA_902687465.1. Lineage (NCBI taxonomy): Eukaryota > Viridiplantae > Streptophyta > Magnoliopsida > Poales > Poaceae > Secale > Secale cereale. The sequence continues at coordinate 598,358,224 of LR738714.1, forward strand.
TCTAGAGGGTCCGGCACCTCTGGATTAACCCCGGGCGCCGTCGTATCCTTCCCCGCCTTGGGGGTCTGGTCTTCCGACCCTAGAGCCGCGCTAGGCTCCGGATCAGTATTCGGCGGGGCCCCGGATTGTTTGGGGCCCCGTCTTCCGTCTCCATGGCGATTGTTTCCCCATGGTCAGCGGCAGCCGAGGTTTTACCCTTGGTCACCCTGTCACTTGCCCCGCCCCCATCTCCTTGAGCGGTAGACACATGCTGGGACGACACTTCGGCGTCCCCGCGGGCCATGGGCGATGGAGCTCGGACCAGTGGGTCACTCTCCGTCTCTCCAGGCGCTAGAGAGTTCCCCTCCGATAAGGAGGCGTCGGGGTGTGCTCGGGGAGGGCTGTAGGTCAGCAGGTGAAAAATATATAGAAAGCATTGAAATGATAAACAAACAAGGTGCAACAATTAATATATCCGAACAAACTTACGTTTCAGTTGGGGGCTTCTCCCTAGGCTTCACCACAAAGCTATGTTCGGACGATGAGTCCAAACGAACGGGGAGGTCCAGCCTCCTCTGGGGTGCGGCCTTGCTCGCATCAGCAGCGGCCGCCCTCTTCTCCCCCCTGCCTTGCGCAGGGGGCTCTTCTTCTTCTTTGTCATCCTCCTCCTCTTCGGACGAGAGGATGTTGATCTCCTCGGACTTCGCATCCGCTAGGCGGGGGTTGCTCTCGGCCTCCTTGCTCTTCTTCTTGGACTTCTTGTCCGGCGCCTTGTACGGCGCCGGGACCAACATCGCCGTCAGTTGAGGCATCTCTGGGCCTTCTGGCAAAGGCGCTGGACACTTAATTTCGATTGCCTTCTTCATCCAGCCCTGTATATCACGCAAAAACTCCAATTCCTATTATTATTAAAATAAGAAGGGGATGTATGTTCGGCAGAACTTTTTGATTACCTCTTGTGCGGTAAATGCAGTGATGTAGCCTGCGTCCTCCGTTTCCTTTGGACACTCCTTTTGGCTCTTGAAGAGATGCTTCCAGATCTCTTTGTGCGTGAAGCCGAAGAGATGCTTCAGGGGCCGGTCTCCAGCCGGATCGAACTCCCATAGGGAGGAGCCCCGGTGTTGGCTGGGAAGAACGAGTCGGGCCAACATTACCTGAACTACGGTTGTGAGCTGGTAGCCCTTGGAGATCATGCCGGACACACGGCCTTGGAGTGCCGTCACCTCAGTCTGAGACCCCTAGTTTGGACCCTTGTCGGTCCAAGAGGTTAGCCTCTCCAGGGGTCCAGATCTGAAGGCAAGCACCGCCACCCATTTGGCGTTGCGGGGCTCAGTGATGTACAACCACTCCCGGTGCCAAACCTTGTTCGTCTCCATGAACGACCCTTTGGCCAGGTTATACTCGGGAGCTTGCTTATCACAGCGCCCCCGCACTCCGCGTGTTGCCCATCCACCACCTTCCGCTTCACATTGAAGGTCTTAAGCCATAGGCCGAAGTGTGGGGGAACGCAGAGGAAAGCTTCACACACCACTATGAAAGCGGAGATGTGAAGAATCGAATTCGGGGCTAGATCATGGAAATCTAGCCCGTAGAAAATAGCAAACCCCGTACAAAGGGGTGAAGAGGAAATCCTAGCCCCCTAACGAAATGCGAGAGGAACACGACTCTCTCACCCGCCTCTGGGACGGGAACCACCTGGTCCTTAGTGGGGACTCGATGCGCAATGTTGGCAGCGAGATAGCCCGCACTTCGAAGATCCTCCACGGCTTTCTCAGTAACCATGGAGGCCTCCCACTTGCCCTTGGCGCCGGATCCGGCCATTGCTGGGGAAGGAAGTGGTGATTGAGGAACGGAGAACTGCGGGCACAAGGTATGAGGATGCTGGGGCTAGGGAGATTGGAGAGCTCCGACTTGAGGAAGGCGTGGGGTTGATGGAAGGGATTGATGTCCTTTTATAACACTGCGAATACAAAACGTCCCCCCCACTTTAGCCGCAGTCCTTGCCGGTTCCCAAAGCGGTCATGCGTAATGCGTGGTTTGGATGCTCACATCACATTAATAAGGATCCCCTAATAAGCGGGCATGATCTCTGTATTGATAAGACGTGCTGAGTGGGGTTATACCTCGAAACGCGAAGCTAGGGCCAAATAAAACGGTCTGATATATTAGTGGGATCGACGTGATGCCTCACCAAAAAGTTGTGAGTAAAGACACGTTATTAATATTCTTTCAAAAGCCTTGCCTTCGAGGATAAGGGTTGTACTAACCATGCAGAGCCGAACACAATACACTTTTTGCAGAAGATATATACGGAAGAAGGAACCCGCCTTGCAATGCGGAAGATAATACGGAAGCCAGACTCATCGTCATCGAAGATAGGTTCAGGGGCTACTGAGGGAGTCCTGGATAGAGGGGTCCTCATGTGGCCGGATAACTCGTGATGGGCCGGACTGGTGGGCCGTGAAGATCAATGCTGAAGATCGTCTCTTGTATCCGGATAGGACTCCTGTATACGTATAATGGAAGGTTTTAGGTTCGGGTGTAATCTTTACTTCCTCTGCAAGATGGTTATGTACAAACCCTAGGGCCCTCCGGTACATATATAAACTGGAGGGTTTAGTCCGTAGAGGCTAAGGTAGAAGAGAAACAACAGAATCATAGGCTAGACTCCTAGCGTTTAGCCGTTACGATCTCGAGGTAGATCAACTCTTGTAATCATATCCATCAAGATCATCTAGTAGGTAGTAGGGTATTACCTCGATCGAGAGGGCCTGAACCTGGGTAAACATCATGTCCCCAGTCTCCTGTTACCATCGATCCTCAGACGCATAGTTCGGGACCCCCTACCCGAGATCCGCCGGTTTTGACAACGAAACACACGCTTTGCAAACGGCAACTCTATGCATTGTTTCCTCTCCGTGAACCGTGTCAGGTTATGATGTATATCGCACACATTGTGCTTTATTAACCGTGTGTGCCGTAATGACCCGCACACCCTAATTTCACCCTAATTTAATTGCTGCTATTTAAAATTGTACCTAATTTAAACTTGAAAGTAGGCTTTAGCTTTATTCATATCCATCAAGTTCAAACAACCAATGCATTATTCGATTCACAGGTACATATGTTTAAGAATTACATAAGCACCAAATAAAGAATGATGAACCAGGGTTCAATACTTGTAGTATTACAGATGGTTAAGAAAGAGGCGACAAACATTCCGGTTTCTGAACAAGGTGAAGCGGAATGGCCCTATTGTGCTCTCCTGGATGCAGAAGGCATGTAGGACTCTAGTCCAACCCCTTGTGATGGCCGGCCGCCAATCATGTAGTTTGAGAGGTAATCTTGAGTAAACTGCTTCGGGATCCACTTCAAAGGAAAAAAGTTTCAGATATTGTCATCTAACACAACTCATTACGGGAAGTAAAAAGAAGGCTAGAGGGTTCTTACTTACCATCCTGTAGTCCACTATTGTCTTGCATAAGTGAAAACAAATAGTTTGATTGACGTCTTTGGACCCATTTTAATAACAATCTTTATCAGTTTTCTCACTTGATGTTGGTTCATGAATATCTCATTGTCCCAGAAAGGGTCAAAGTGTGGAACTATGGCAATGATATATGTACCTAAAAGCACCAAGTTAATATTAGAAGCTAAACAACAATTGAAAAATGATGTAGTACAACACTCCCTCCATCCCATTATATAAGATTTTATTACATGTATATCTAGACATCATCAGAATATTAAGGTAACACTCTTCCTTGTTGCTATGTGGCCTGGGATTGAATATTTAGTCATTCAGTACAATGTATGTTGCTATGTAGCCTCAGATATATTAAATATGGCCCTAGTTAACCTACTGATAAATGGGTTACATATATATTCAGTGAAATGTTTGATTTGATGATTAATCCCTTATCAGCCCCAGGTCATATGGTACCAACTACCGTTATCCTGAACAGTGAGTATATATAAGCAATGCGATGAAAATAACCTCGATGGAAAACAACATTGTTCTCAATATTGTCCTGTATGAGTACATATAAAGGCATGTTAAGCACAACAGGCTAAACATCTACCAAATATATCCATGGTAGACAACATAATCTACAAATGATAGCTTCAGTGTGCAGGCTTAAGCACGCTAGTTAAGCAAAACAAGAAGTGGAAAGGTGTGTTAACTACATCAGGCATAACATTTAAAAACAAGCAAATAGTCATTCAAACTGGTATTGCGCAGGTCTAAAGTACACTAGTTATTGTTAAAAAATGAAAAGGCAACCAAATATCGTAATTCATAGTGGTATTGTTGAAATTGTTATTGATGAAATTGAACTGCACGGCAAATAGTTGCACATATAGAGTATCACATTGTGAAGAACTAAAATAAACAAGTCATGAGGCCATCTCTAGTCGATCCTTTAAAATTTAAAGGACTAAAACCCTTAGTGGATATATATAATATATTTTTGGCCTTTTCTAGTCGATCCCCTGAATTTAGTGTTGTAAGCTTCAATTTGATCAAGTTCAAAGCAGGTTCAACCAAAAGTAGCATGCATTCAAAAAGAAACATAGATAGTTTTGCATAACCGAACATAAAACATAAATTTAAACTAAGCTAAACTACTTTCGGTCAAAGTAGAGGTCGATCCAATCCTTCCTGGTCATGTACGGTGTGACGCGAGCCGGGTCCGGGCTGGTGCCGTCGTCGGGGTCGTTGGGGAAGGCACTCCTCCACTCGTTGACGTCGATCTCCTCGTCCTCGGGGCCCACCTCGATGGCCTCCGCGCCACCATCGCCGCCGCCTTTGACCTCGTCATTGAAGGAGAGCGCGATAACCTCGCCGCCCTCCGCGCTGCCGTCCTCGCCGCCTTCAACCTCGTCATCGGAGGATTTCGTGATAACCTCGCCGCCCTCCACATCGGCAAAGATTGCCCGCTCCGGCTCCACGAGCTCCGGATGCTACCGGCGGAGCTCTTGCATGTAGGCCTCGTAAGCAACCTTGGCTGCGAGGCGCTCCCACGTCTCACGGTCCTCCCGCGCCATGGCTGAGCTCACCACCCTGGCTCCGGCGGAACGAGGTTGACCAGACGTGTGCCGAAGGGGAAATCGAGCCTAGCTGCCGTGCCATGGTAGCGTACCTGCCAGCGGTCAAACTCCATGGCCGCGAGCTCGGCCGTGTGGAAGCTACCAAGGAACCGGCGGGTGTGGGTCTCCCAATCTGTCATCTCGGTGACCCACGTCCCCCACCATCGCCGTCTGACCCCGAGGTAGGACCTCGTTGGCTTCTGAGTCCGAGGGAGGACGGGGAAGTCCTCGAACCGGCGTAGGGGCGCGGTGGGGGGCGGATCGAGGGATCGGCGACGGCGGATCGAGCCTGCGGAGGATGACATGGATACCTCGGCGACCACCTTGCCGGCGTCAGGCGAAAAGGCCGCGATAAACATGTTTTTGGCAATTGGCTCCTCAAGCTCCCCGGCACACAGGTAGAGGTTGAGGATGGAGGCGCTGGCGATGGCGGCGACCTACCAATGGTTTCAAGGATTGTGTGTGTCTGTGTGAGAGGAGGTTTTGGGGAGTGTGTGGTGTGTGTGGAGGGGGGCAGGGGGGCAAGGTGGTGTTTGAGGAAATACTGCGGCAATTGAAAATTTTACTAGGCGGGAGTAACAGTGCGGGGCTACTAAAAATTTGGATCAAGGGCGAGCAGATAGTTTTGAGATTGCGAGGGATGTAGAGGCGGGAGTAAAATGTCGGGGCTACTGAAAATTTGAATCAAGGGACTGAAGCGAAGCGGGAGTAACAGACATCGCACCCGGTCCCACATACTAATCGTGTGCTATTAAACATTAAAACCTTCCAGGAGGTAGATATTTTCGAGATTACGAGGCAGTAATATTTTCGAGATTGTGAGGGATGCTGAGGCGGGAGTATTTGGGGAGCAAGCTAGTGTGCATGACACGCCGGCTGTGGACTGTAGCCGACACACCTTCTCGCGTAATCCATAGGCGTACTATACACCAACGGTGCTCCTGGATATTTTGTACTACATCTCACACGGTTGGTGATAATAAGATGTGTGGGATCTACTTGATTTTTCATCTTGATTTGAATTACATCATGTGGTCACAATGGCAATGGACGGTGTTTGAATTGCTAGACCTTTTATCTGTAGTGAACATGCAACTATATGTGTGTCGTAAAAGAATGGAAATTATTCACGGTTTGTTTGGACATATTATACATTAAACTGGTTTTCTAGCCATTTCAGGTGCACAATTCAAAATTAAACTACATGCACATGCTCTGGTGCATATAAATTGGTTGAAAAATCAAATTTGTGTCCTTGGGGTGCATGCTTAGGTACCATGCAAGAAATGGGAATGAATTTCAAACACTAGGGCACTGTTGATTGCCGGCAAAACGTTGAGATACCTGGTTTTTATATTCTAGTAAATCCAAAACTCATCTGAAATTCCTGAAACTTGGCATGCTAACATGGAGCGGCATCAACATGCCGTGGTAAAAAAATTGTCCCATTTGTGGCGGGTTTGGATGTAAGATTCTCACAACAAGCGTGATGGTTTCGGTAGGGAATGCGCCACCTTTGGGGACGGAACGACATCCGTTGCCTCTTATTGATTTCAAAAAATTTCTAGTGCCAACATAGAACAACATGAGTGTTGTGTTATGTTTTGGAATTTTTCGGGGTTCATTTCGACATTTTAATACATTAAAAAGGTTTTCTAGGCATTTTATGTGCATAATTCAAATTTACATGCACATGCTCCCGTGCATATAAATTGGTTGAAAAATCAAATTTGTGTCCTTGGGTGCATGCTTAGGTCCCATGTAAGAAAAGGGAATGAATATCAAACACCAGGGCACCGTTGATTGCCGGCAAAATGTTGAGATACCTGTTTTTTAAATTATAGTAAATCCAAAACTCATGTGAAATTCATGAAACTTGGCATGCTATCATGGAGCAGCATCAACATGCCGTGGTAAAATTTTTGTCCCATTTGGGGCAGGTTTGGGTATAAGCTTCTCACAAACGAGAGCTTCTCACAACAAGCGTGATGGTTTCAGTAGGGAACATGACAGCTTTGGGGACGGAACGATATCCGTTTCCTTATTGCTTTCAAATATTTTCTAGTGTCAATATAGAACACCAAGAGTGTTGTGTTAAGTTTTGAAATTTTTCGGGGTTCATTTGGACATTTTTATACATTAACAAGGTTTCCTAGGCATTTTATTTTCATAATTCAAATTTGAAATACATGCACATGCTCCAGTGCATATAAATTGGTTGAAAAATCAAATATGTCTCCTTGGGTGCATGCTTAGGTCCCATGCAAGAAATGGGAATGAAATTCAAACACCAGGGCACTATTGATTGCCGGCAAAACGTTGAGATGCCTGGTTTTTAAATTCTAGTAAATCCAAAACTTGTCTGAAATTCATGAAACTTGGCATGCTATCATGGAGCGGCATCAAACATGCCATGGTAAAAAAATTGTGCCATTTGAGGCAGGTTTGAGTATAAGCTTCTCACAAATGAGAGTTTCTCACAACAAGCGTGATGGTTTCGGTAGGGAATCTGCCACCTTTGGGGATGGAACGATATCCGTTGCCAGTTATTGCTTTCAAAAAAATTCTCATGTCAACATAGAACAACAGGAGTGTTGTGCTTAATTTTGGAATTTTTCAGGGTTCATTTGGTCTTTTTTATACATTAATTGCGTTTCTGGGCATTTAATGTGCATAATTCAAATTTGAACTACAAGCACATGCTCCAGTGCACAAAAGTTGGTTGAAAAATCATGTGTGTCCTTGGGTGAATTTCTAGGTCTCATGCAAGGAATGGGAATAAAATTCAAACATTTGGACTTCATGGCTCGGCCGAAAAGATTGAGAAACTTGGTTTTTTAATTCCTGTAAATCCAAAACACGCTTGAATATCATGAAACTTGGCATGGTGTCATGACATGGCACAAACATGCTGTGGTAATTTTTCTGTCTGATTTGCGAAGGCGCACACGTTAACAATCAACAAAGTCATTTTGGAACAAGTGATCCCACGTTACAAATCGGAAACACAAGTATTATTGAAACCGTGGGCGTTCTACTTACCAATTACGTGCTGCCACACGTCCCCTTTTTTATTGGCTAGGAGGTGTCATGCGGGGTAGTGATAACCCACAAGTGTAGGGGATCGTAACAGTTTTCGAGGGTAGAGTATTTAACCCAAATTTACTGATTCGACACAAGGGGAGCCAAAGAATACTCTCAAGTATTAGCAGTTGAGTTGTCAATTCAACCACACTTGGAAGACTTAGTATCTACAGCAAAGTGTTTAGTAGCAAAGTAGTATGGAAGTAACGGTAACGGCGGCAAAAGTAACGGTAGCAGTTTTGTAGTGATTGTAACAGTAGCAGCGGTAAAGTAACTAAGCAACAAGCAATATGTGAAAAGCTCGTGGGCATTGGATCAGTGATGGATAATTATGTCGGATGCGATTCCTCATGTAATAGTTATAACATTGGGTGACACAAAACTAGCTCCAGTTCATGAATGTAATGTAGGCATGTATTCCGAATATAGTCATACGTGCTTATGGAAAAGAACTTGCATGACATCTTTTGTCTTACCCTCCCGTGGCAGCGGGGTCCTACTGGAAACTAAGGGATATTAAGGCCTCCTTTTAATAGAGTACCGGACCAAAGCATTAACACATAGTGAATACATGAACTCCTCAAACTACGGTCATAACCGGGAGTGGTCCCGATTATTGTCACTTTGGGGTTGCCGGATCACAACACATAGTAGGTGACTATTGACTTGCAAGATAGGATCAAGAACACACATATATTCCTGAAAACATAATAGGTTCAGATCTGAAATCATGGCACTCGGGCCCTAATGACAAGCATTAAGCATAGCAAAGTCATAGCAACATCAATCTTAGAACATAGTGGATCCTAGGGATCAAACCCTAACAAAACTAACTCGATTACATGGTAAATCTCATCCAACCCATCACCGTCCAGCAAGCCTACGATGGGATTACTCAGGCACGGCGGTGATCCTCATGGAATTGGTGATGGAGGAAGGTTGATGATGACGATGGCGATGATCTCCCCTCTCCGGAGCCCCGAACGGACTCCAGATCAGCCCTCCCGGGAGAGATTAGGGCTTGGTGGCGGCTCCGTATCGTAAAATATGATAATTCCTTCTATTTGTTTTTTCTCCCCGAAAGTGAATATATGGAGTCGGGGAAGACGTCGGTGGAGCAACAGGGGGCCCACGAGGCAGGGGGCGTGCCCCCACCCTCGTGGACAGGGTGTGGGCCCCGTGATATGGTTCTTTCCGCAGATATTTTTTGAATATATTCCAAACAAAATCTCCGTTGAATTTCAGGTCATTTCGAGGACTTTTATTTCTACACAAAAATAAGACCATGGCAGTTCTGCTGAAAACAACGTCAGTCCGGGTTAGTTCCATTCAAATCATGCAAGTTAGAGTCCAAAACAAGGGCAAAAGTGTTTTGAAAAGTAGATACGTTGGAGACGTATCAACTCCCCCATGCTTAAACCTTTCCTTGTCCTCAAGCAATTCAGTTGATAAACTGAAAGTGATAAAGAAAAACTTTGACAAACTATGTTTGCTCTTGTTGTTGTAAATATGTAAAGCCAACATTCAAGTTTTCAGCAAAGATCTTGTACTAACCACATTCACTATAACTTTCAGGTCTCATGTCCACTCATATTAGTGGCATAATCAACTAGCGAGCAATAATAATAAATCTCGGATGACAACACTTTCTCAAAACAAGCATAATATGATATAACAAGATGGTATCTCGCTAGCCCTTTCTGAGATTGTAAAACATAAATGCAGAGCACCTTTAAAGATCAAGGACTGATTAGACATTCTAATTCATGGTAAAAGAGATCCAGTCAGAATTATACTCAATGCAAATTAATAGCAATACATGCAAATGACACCGATGCTCTTCAACTGGTGCTCTTTAATAAGAGGATGATGACTCAACATAATAAGTAAATAGATAGGCCCTTCACAGAGGGAAGCAGGGATTTGTAGAGATGCCAGAGCTCGATTTTGAAATAGAGATAAATAACATTTTGAGTGGTATACTTTCGTTGTCAACATAGCAACCAAGAGATCTCGATATCTTCCATGCTACACACATTATAGGTGGTTCCCAAACAGAATGGTAAAGTTTATACTCCCCAACCACCAACAAGCACACTCCATGGCTGGCCCAAAACAAAGGGTACCGTCCAAACCAGTAATAGCCCTGGGGAGTTTTGCTTAATTATTATGATTTGAGCATGGGACTGGGCATCCCGGTTACCAGCCATTTTCTCATGAATGATGAGTGGAGTCCACTCATCGTGAGAATAACCCACCTAGCATGGAAGATATAGACAACCCTATGTCGGTGTACTAAGATAGGGGTACCTTAGTACCCCAACTTGTGCACGGGCAGTAGCAGCTTCCCGCGGCAGGGTTTACCACGTGCTCGCCGGAAACCTTTCTGGTCCCTATAAAGCCATCCAAGAACAAAGTATACAAGTCAGAAGATCGAGGCCCCGGCAAGAGGAGCTTGCCGGGAAGGCCGCACCAAGCTCAAGGATATCACTTTAGCACAAGACCCTGGCAAGAGGAGCTTGCCAGGAAGGCCAAGGAATGCACACCTCAAGAAATGCCTCGGCGCCTCATGCGCCCGGGCAGGACCCGGAGAGCGACAAGCTTCCGGGCCCGGCAAGGTCACGGCCCCGGCAAGGTGCTTGCCGGGGGAAACTTGTGCTGTGTACCCACGCTCTAGCTCATCTGCCCACGCGTCGCCCTGGGGCCCTTCCAGGGACGCGTGGCGGAAGGCTGTGCAGCCTGGGGCACACGGTGGCAAGCCACGGTGACGAGGCTACCGCCGTGGCGAACAGAGGAGCATGGACGGACACTTTTGGGGTCGACGGTGACGGGCATTTAATGCCCTTGTCCCCCACTGTCAAAGTTAGGTGAAGACCACTGTTCATCCACTGTTCACGCACTATTCCCGCACTGTTACAACTACCACCAAAGTTATATTTTTGCCCTCCTCTACGTTGACACCTGTCGGTGACCCCTTGAGCTATAAAAGGAGGCCCATGCACAACGTAGAGAGGGTTCGAAACCTAAGCAACTCTCTCGCTCGGTGTAGCTAGTACTGTAGCTCTTCAAGCTCCCGAGCTCAATACAACCAAGGCAGGAGTAGGGTTTTACGCGTCCGCGCGGCCCGAACCTGGGTAAACTGCCTGCGTGTGCCCCTCGATCTGCTCTTCGTGCTCCCTCCGCTCCCTTACCGCAACGTAGAAGGGGCTCCGGTCCCATAGGTGTTCGTGGGAGGACAGTTTCCCCCGACATCTTTGGTGCGCCAGGTAGGGGGCGTCGAGGTTGTGCGAACCTGATCCGGCGCTCACGCGGGCGCATTCTTCATCAACTTCTCCAGCTTCATCAACTTCATCAGCAGCACCAGCATGCCTCCGAAGAAGAAGGCTTCGGAGGTCGGAGGCCCGTCTGCGTCGGTTCCACCGCCAGCAGAACCAACGGTTGGTGGAGGAGACGCCGGCGGAAGGGTGGTCGCCGGCGAGGAAACTCACGGCGCCACCAAATCCAAGGACAAGACGGACGACCGGGCGAATTCCAAGGCCTCGGTGTCCGTAGACGCACCACGCCTCTCTCGGGAGGTGCCAAGCCAGCAGCGCCGTGGTACAGGAGGTACCATTCGCTTGCTGGGGCAAGGACAAACCGGAGGATCGCGGGACGCTCAAGGCCATCGTCCTGGCACGAGCAAGGCGCGGTCGCCGGGGCGAGAAACTGCTCCTTCTAACCCTGTTAGGAGTCCGAGCATATCTCGCTCCTCGCACCGTTCGCCGCCGCTCCCCTCCTGTCCAGCAGAAGCTCTAGCAAGAGCGCAACTGCTTCTCGACTTCCCTCCAGCGGCAGACAAGGCCGAAGACTGGAGGGCGACGATCCAAAGTCTCATCGACTTCGCCAACAACAACACGCCGCAGCAGCCGGCGACGTCGCGGCCACGGCAAGTCGACCAGACGAAGGCCGATGGCGACAAGACCGCCGGGGGTGCAACCACCGTGCACTCCCCGCCACGGAAGCAGAAGACGCCACCCCGCTGGATTAACGTCGACGACGACTCTACGGCGTCGTCGGATCCGCGGGCTCGTCGGGACCAGCGCCAAGTCCTCGACGATCGGCGGCAAGAAGACGCTCGGACGCGCATCGAGCGCCGACGAGAAGCCCGGCGACAATCGGATCAGCGCGCTGGGACCGCTGTCGACACGTACGCGCCCGGTGAGCCAGGCGACTTGCCGTACGCGGCAGGTTGCCCTGCGTTCACCCGTGAGCTGCGGCGAGTCCAGTGGCCCAGCATGAAAAACTTCAAGCCCGACGTACCTGAGAAGTACGACGGCAAGACGCACCCCTCGGAGTTCCTCAGCATCTACACCATCGCGGTGCAGGCTGCCGGGGGACGCGACGAGAAGATACTAGCCAACTACTTCCCGCTAGTGCTTAAGCCAAACGTCCGTTCTTGGCTTATGCACTTGCCGGAGAACTCCATTTCTTCGTGGGCAGATCTGTGCCACCAATTTGTTGGCGCCTTCACGGGCGGCCACAAACCCCACGGCCAGGAGAGCGATCTCCACATCTTGGCCCAAAAGGAAGGAGAGTCCCTGCGCAAGTACATCTAGAGGTTCAGCCGCGTGCAACACAACATTCCCGACGTCCACCCTGCCGTGGTTATCAGCGCGTTCCACCAGAACGTGCGTAACCGCCGCATGAGGGAAGAGATGGCCATGACCAAGATACGGGATGTCAGCGAGCTCTACGCTCTGGCTGACAAGTGCGCGCGCGCCGAAGAGGGGAGGAGACTCCCCGGAGAGGACACTGGCGCAGGAGGAAGCGACAGTGAGGATGCCGCCCCGGCAAAGAAGAGCCGGCGGCGGAACAACAGAAGAAAGAAGAGCAAGGAGGTGCTAGTCGTCGAGCAGTCCGGCAAGGAGGCTCCCACCAAAAAGGCACAGGCTGGCGGTTCCGGCAAGGAGCCTGCCCCTGTAGCGGTAGCCGACAAGCAGGATGGCTCCGACAAGCAATGCTGCAAGATCCACTGCACCAAGGGCCACGATCTTCAGAACTGCAAGCGAGTCGAGTACCTCGTAGAACAGCAGAAGGCTGAATACGAGTGTCGCGACAAGGAGAAGGACCAAGGAGGCGGAGGAGAGCCCAGCAAGAAGCGGCCATTCAATGGCCGGGGAGGACGCCGCGGCAAGGCCAAGCAGCGGCAAGGTGACCGACCTCCCCGGGGCCGCGACAAGGATGAGGAAGAAGACGACGACGACGACGACATGGAGGAAGGAGATAACAACGAGCAGGAGTTCTAGAAGGCCACAAAAGTTCTGTGTGTCGACGGAGGCGCCTCTCTGCACACTTCCCACCGCCAACTCAAGCAGTGGGTGCGGGAAGTAAACGCAGCTGAGCCGCCCATCGAGTCACGCAGGCTGCTGAAGTGGTCCAGCACGCCCATCATTTTTGACCTTGAGGATCACCCTGACCGCACAACGGCGGTCGGGTGCTTGCCGATGTTGGTCTCACCAACTATCCGCAACCTCAAGGTCACCAAAATGTTGGTTGACGGCGGGGCCGGCCTAAACTTGATCTCCTCAGCTGTGATCAAGAAACTCCAGATCCCAGACGGCGAGCTCGAAGAAACCGGGTCGTTCCAAGGAATAAACCCGGGAAGGAGCAAGCCGAAGGGGAAAATTACTCTGCCAATGACCTTTGGCGGGGAGCTCAATTTCAGGACGGAGAGGATAACCTTCGACGTGGCCGATATCCCATTGCCATACAATTGGATACTTGGACGTCCTGCCCTCGCCAAGTTCATGGCAGCTTCCCACTATGCCTACAACGTACTCAAGATGCCGGGGCCGATAAGCGTCATCTCTGTCCCTGGCGACAAGAAGGACGCGCTTATCTGCGCCGACAAGATATACCGGGATGCAGCAGCCGCAGCAGAAAGCAACACACTTGCTGCTGAAGCTCCCGGGGGGAAGACCAAGACCAAATCCGGCAAGAGCTCTGGGGCCCACTCCGGCAAACGCACCTCTTCGGAGTGCTGCGCTGCCGTTGAGGATGCACCATCGAGCTCCACCGGCAAGTGCAAGAAAGGGATGACAGCTCCACCGGCAACCAAGAAGGTGTCCGCCAAGGAGGACGACACTGGTGGTACCTTCACCATCAGTGCTACGCTCGACAACAAATAGGAAAGCGCGCTCGTTGCCTTCCTGCGGGCGAATGTCGATGTGTTTGCGTGGCGACCATCTGACATCCCCGGCGTTCCCAGGAAGGTAATTGAGCACAAGCTTGCTGTTTGTCCTCATGCGCGGACCGTCAAGCAGAAGGTTAGAAAGCAAGCCGTGGAGCGCCAAGAATTCATCGCCGAAGAGATAAAGAAGTTGGAAGCAGCAGGCCTAGTTAGAGGCGTGATCCATCCTACATGGTTGGCCAATCCAGTTGTCGTACGCAAGGCCAATGGGAAGTGGAGACTCTGTATAGACTTCACTGATGTGAATAAAGCATGTCCCAAGGATCCATTTCCCTTGCCGCGTATTGACCAGATTGTTGACTCCACCGCCGGATGCGAGCTGCTTTCCTTCCTTGATGCATATTCAGGGTACCACCAGATTTTCATGGCCAAGGAAGATGAAGAGAAGACTGCATTCATTACTCCATGCGGCACATATTGCTTCATACGCATGCCCTTTGGATTGAAGAATGCAGGCTCAACATTTGCAAGGGTGGTGCACACTGCTTTTGAGCCACAGATTCACAGAAATGTAGAAGCTTACATGGATGACATAGTGGTCAAGAGCAAGAGCAAAGATACCCTGATCCAAGACTTAGAAGAAACCTTTGAGAATCTGCGCAAGATACAGCTCAAGTTGAACCCCAAGAAGTGCGTCTTCGGAGTCCCCTCCGGCAAGCTTCTCGGGTTCTTTGTGTCCCAGAGGCGGATTGAAGCCAATCCCGACAAGATAAAAGCCATCGAGCAGATTGAAGCCCCGAAGCGCGTCAAGGACATAAGGAGACTTGCTGGTTGTGTGGCTGCCCTCAGTAGGTTCATTTCAAAGTCTGCAGAACGCGCCCTGCCTTTCTTCAAAATCTTGAAGAAGGCAGGTCCCATGAAATGGACTCCAGAAGCAGAGGCAGCGCTGCAAGACTTGAAAGGGTACCTGTCCTCCACTCCAATACTTGTCGCACCTAGGCCACAAGAGAAGTTGCTGCTATACCTAGCGGCAACCAATCAAGCGGTTAGTGCTGCGTTAGTAGCGGAGAGGGAGGCGGATGAGGAATCTACATCACCGGCAAGCGAATCCAGCGACAAGCAGGGGGCTTCCCCGACAAGCTCTGGCCCTGACAAGGACAAGTCTGCGCAGGAACAAGAAGAAGTGCGAAGGAAGATGGTACAGCGCCCAGTGTATTTTGTGAGTTCCCTTCTGCAGGGGGCTAGATCAAGATACTCTGGGGTGCAGAAGTTGCTGTTCGGCCTCCTCATGGCCTCAAGAAAGCTGCGCCATTACTTCCAAGCACACGAGATAACAGTGGTCACTCGCTTTCCGTTGAAGAGGATATTGCAGAATCCAGAAGCAACATGCAGGATCGTCGAGTGGGCACTGGAGCTGTCAAGCTTTGGTCTCAAGTTCGAGAGTACCTTAACCATACAGAGCAGAGCTTTGGCAGAATTCATAGCTGAATGGACCCCAACGCCCGATGAAGAAGTTCCAGAGACAAGCGTCCCCGTCCAAGAAACGAGCAGCGAATGGGTAATGTACTTTGATGGTGCTTTCTCGCTGCAAGGCGCCGGTGCCGGCGTGGTACTCATAGCACCCACCGGAGAGCACCTCAAGTATGTTGTCCAGATGCACTTTCCCAAGGAACAAGCGACAAACAATACTGCTGAGTATGAAGGTTTGCTTGCCGGCCTCAGAATTGCGGCCGAACTTGGGATCAAGAAGTTGATTGTGCGGGGAGATTCACAGTTGGTGGTCCGACAAGTGAACAAGAGTTACCAGAGCCCTTTGATGGAAGCCTATGTTGATGAAGTGAGGAAGCTTGAAGAGCACTTTGAAGGTCTGCAAATGGAGCACGTTCCAAGAGCTCAAAATGATATTGCAGATGGCCTTTCAAAGTGTGCTGCGATGAAGTTACCTGTGGAACCAGGGACCTTCCTGCTCAAGCTAACTCAACCATCCGTTACACCATCAGTTGGGCAAAGTAAGAAGAGAAAGTTGGTCCCCGGCGACTACTTGCCGGCGGATCTTCCCGAAGCCGCCGCCAAGGTCCCCAGGATCAACAGCCAAGATGCTGAGGAACAGTTTGCTCCTGCAGATCCAAGGGTCTGTACAGTTGAAGCAAACGTTCCCGACAAGCCTTGCCCCGGCAGGCTTGCCGGGGGACCATCAGCTCCGGCAGAGCCGCAGGTTCTTGCCGTAGAAGCTGAGGTTCCCGCAGCAGCCCTCATGCCTTTAGTCCTTTTTGTTGAGCCTCAGGCTCCAGCATGGGCACAGCAAATCGTTCATTTTCTGCAAACTGGAGAACTTCCCGACGACCCAGAAGAGATAGAGAAAATAACCAGGCAGTCAAGTATGTACCAGTTCGTTGGCAATGAACTGTACAGAAGAAGGCTCAATGGTGTCAGGTTGAAGTGTATTTCCAGAGAAGATGGACAGAAGCTGTTGGCAGAGATACACGGAGGCATATGTGGCCACCACATTGGCGCAAGGGCACTTGCCGGGAAGGCGTTCTGGCAAGGGTTCTTCTGGCCAGAAGCCCTCCAGGATGCAACTGCACAAGTAACCAAGTGTGAAGCGTGCCAGTTCCATGCCAAGAAAATTCATCAGCCAGCTCAAGCTCTCCAGACGATTCCTTTGTCCTGGCCCTTCTCGGTCTGGGGGCTCGATATCCTCGGCCCCTTCCCCCGTGCTGTCGGGGGCTTTGAGTACTTGTACGTTGCAATCGACAAGTTCACAAAGTGGCCGGAAGTGGAACCGGTGAGAAAGGTGACAACACAGTCAGCAGTCAGGTTCTTCAGGTCAATTGTTTGCCGTTTCGGAATCCCTAACAGGATCATCACCGACAACGGCACACAGTTTACAAGTCGCACCTTCATGCAGTACGTCCAAGACCTTGGCGCCAAGGTCTGTTTCGCTTCTGTTGCCCACCCGAGGAGCAACGGTCAAGCGGAGAGGGCCAATGCTGAAGTGTTGCGCGGACTCAAGACAAGAACCTTCGACAGGCTGCGCAAGTGCGGAAGAAACTGGATAGAGGAGTTGCCGGCGGCTCTTTGGTCAATCAGGACGACACCAAGTCGAGCCACCGGACAGACACCCTTTGCTCTTGTCTATGGAGCAGAGGCAGTTCTCCCCACGGAACTCGTATACGGATCTCCTCGAGTGCTCGCTTATGATGAGCTCGAGCAAGAGCAACTGCGACAAGATGATGCATTGCTCCTCGAGGAGGAACGTCTCCAGGCTGCTGTACGAGCTGCTCGATATCAGCAAGCCTTGCGTCGCTACCATAGCCGCAAGGTCAAGGCCAGGAGTCTCGAGGAAGGCGACCTTGTTATTCGGCGTGTTCAGTCCGCCAAGAATTCCTACAAGTTGACGCCGAAGTGGGAAGGCCCTTATCGGGTGAGACAAGTCACAAGGCCCGGCGCTGTCTGCCTTGAGACCGAAGAAGGCTTACTGGTGAGCAACTCCTGGAACATAGAGCATCTTCGCAAGTTTCACCCATAAGGCGCGGTTGCCGTGATCCGCTCCGGCAACCACCTTTTGTACGAGTCTTGCCGCTGTTGCATGTAAACCTTTGTACAAAGCCGGGCGCAGATCCCGTGCATCAGTAAAGCTTTTGTGCCTCACACTACTTGTCATTTCCATGCTTTTCTTTGATATTTGCATGCATTATCTGACACCTTGTGCAATGCACATCCCCGGTAAGCACTAGCAAGCCGGGAGGCCCTATATTTGTTTTTTTTCTTCTCTTTTTCTTCCCCTCTTAAGCAGAAGGAGTATTCCTCGCGCACAAGTTTTCCGGGGGGG
>LR738714.1:598376444-598502820 GCA_902687465.1 Secale cereale
GAGATGGAGGTATGAACCAAGTGCTGTTCAAGAAAGAAGCCTTGTCGGGGAGCAAACAATATATGAAAGCTAAGTTACCAGAATTTGAGCAGTTCAAATTTTTAAATTTTTAGTTATCATCCTTGAACAACCACACTTTGTATGGAAAACCTGTGCGCGGAGGAACCTACCCGTGGCTAGCCGCACCCTTACTTTGTTTTCGAGCACGCTCAACGACTTAAGTGAGCTGCGACAAGTGTCGCGCCCTTACTTCGTTTTCTAGTTCGCTCAGCAAACTAAGTGCGCTGCGACTAGCTGCGGCAAGGTTTCTTGCCGGCGAGGTCTTTTGCCAGCAGGCTGCTAAGAGTCCAGCACTCAGCACTCGCGGCGAGGGCCCCTTGCCGGCAAGTCCCCTAAAAGCGTAGGGTAGAAAGCATACATAGTGAAGGACCAAAAGCAAGGGAGATAATGCTGCATTGATCGCTCAAAATAAGATTGTATGTTACAAGGATAACTTGCCATAATAACTAATTGATTCATGTCCATAACATACTTTGCAGCGGCAAAGGAAACGGAAAGAAAGAAGCCTAGTCTACGCGGTCGCCTTCACGCCTCATGACCTTGTTCACCTTGGCGACGATGTGGGCAACCTACGCCTTCAACGCCTCCTGATCAGCGTCGTCCGGCAAGGTACGGAGGACGTTGACAAGGTTGATGCCAGGGTTGCGGTAGACGATCTTCGTCAAGACGCGCTCCAGAGTGCCCATGCAGAGCTGATGCGACTCGTCGGCCAGCTGCGCGGGGAGCTTCTCCCGCAGTCGTGCAAGCGCCGGCGCGATTCCCCTGAAGAAGAGACTTAACTTGGCGCTGTGGGGGAGGTCCTCGTCGGGAGAGTACACGAGGTGCTCCGCCCTCAGCGCCATCATCTCCTTGTCAATGCCGGCAGCGGAGGTGACCAGCTCGTCGGTCCATTGCTCCACCGCCCGGCTGAAGTTGTTCGCTAAGACGGCGGCGCTCTCCACCAAGTTCCGCTCCTTGCGGAGCTCGTCCTTCAGATTCCTCTCGCGGTCCCGAGCGGCGTCGAGCGAATCGGTCAGAGTGGAGACCTTCAACTCCAAGTCAGCAATTGAATCCTTGGCGGCAGTGAGCTCGTCGCCTTTCTTGGAGAGACGTACCTGCAAGTCAGAGTTGGTGTGGGCATCTTTCTCCCGCTCCACATTGAGCGCGGTGACTCTGTCCTCGCTTGCCTTCAGGTACCGCTCCAGCTGATCCACCTTAAGCTCCAGGTCCCTCTTGGCGGTTTCCGTAGCGGCTGCGGCATCCTTCGCCTCCTTCAGGGCCCCGCCAATGGCCTGCTCCCGGGCGGTGAGTTCGTCGTCATGGGCGTCGAGCTCGACCTTCCGCTGGTTGAGCGCCCCCTCCCGCCGAGACAACTCCTCGGCGGCCAGCCGCTGCCGCTTTTCTGCCTCAGCCTTCTCCAGGAGGAAGGCTTGCTGCTCCCCGGCAAGCTCTTCCCGCTCCTCCGCCAAGTTGCGGAGGGCTGCCTGGTTGGCGGCGCGAAGCTCCGTGGCGCGCTTCTCCAAGTCAACTCCAACCTTGGTGGCAAGAGCTTCCCGGGAGTCCAGCTTCGCCTGCCTGGCCCAGTACAGGGCCAGGAGCCGACGAAGGAGCTTCTTCTCTTCGGGCTCGTCTCCACCGCCAAGCGCTTCAACAACCTTCAACCCCGCGGAGGCGATGACCTCTCCGTCGTAGGTCTCTCCCTCCACGGGGGCTCGCGACGAAGACCCCCACGGGACTTGTATAAAGACCCCGTTGGGGGCCTCAAGATAGACGCCTGACCGCTCCGTGGAGGCGGAGGGGTCGGCGGCCGGTGCAGCGCTTGACGCTCCTGCTGCCTCCGGGCCAGCAGTGTGGTCGCCGGTCCCTTCCCCAGCCGTGGCATCTGCGGTCGGGGCGGTCTCTTCAGCAGCAGGCTCGTCGGCTCCAGCCATGCCCTCAGTGGCAGTGGCGTTGCCACCGTCGCCGTGCACGCCCTCCTCGCCGGCGGTCTCTGTCTCCATCCGCTCCGGTGCAGGAGGATCTAGCAGAAGAAAAAGGAAAGAAAGAGTCAAGCAAATATCCAAAAAGACAAGTTCAAAAAGAAGAAATTGCAAGACTCACCTTCGCGGAGTTCTTCAGCGACAGGCTCCCTCGCCGGGGAGTCTCCCTTGGCGCCGGAGTGGTGGCCCCTGCTGGCGGAGGGCCGCCTGCGCCCTCCCTTGGCGGGGTGCTCACCCTTGTTGGGCTGCTCACCCTTGGCGGGGTGCCCGCCCTTGGCGGGGTGCCCGTCCTTGGCGGAGCATTCTCCCTCGCCGGGGAGTTCACCCTTGGCGGGGAGGGTGGAGCAAGTAGCTCTTCGGGGGCGACCTCCGGGCGCTCCTGCGGCTGCGGCTCCACTTCTGCACAAAAATAACCAAGACAACATAATATCAGTACAAGCAACCACCTCAAGCGCGCCCGTCAATCAGAAAGACAAAAACCAGACTTACGCTGGGGGCTGCGCTGGTGGCTGCTCCTCGGAGCAGCAGGTTGATCCGGCAAGCTTGCCGCTGGCGTGTCTCTGGTCGCCGCGACGGGCGAGTCGTCTTCAACCTCGACCACAGGGATCTTGGCCCTCTTCGCCATCCGCTGGGCCAGGGTCCTGAAGAGCAAAACAAAAACAAGATCAGAATCAACAAGGAAAATCAAGACAAAATCAAAGAAGTTGCAAGTTGCAAGTACTTACTCCTCTTCCTCGTTGTCGGAGCTGAGGGCGGAGAAGTCGAACTCCACCTGAGATGCTCCCGCGCGAGGAGCAGGAGGAGAAGGCTCCCTCGGGCGCTTGGCGGTCTCCGGGGCTGTGGGCTGCGAAGACCCAGCCTCCGTCGTCGCCAAGGGCCGAGGAGCAGAAGTAGCAGCCGTTCCGCTCCGGGAGGATCCCCCTCCGCTTGGCGCTGGTGCGCGGGGCGCCTCCTTCACGACTTTGCTCGCCCTGGTGGCGCGCGTCGCCCGGCGCGCAGGCTGCTGTCGAGGCGCCTGCGGCCTCGTCGCCGTAGCCACCTTGCGGAGGAGCTTCCTTGGTTGTTGCGAAGGACTTGCCGGAGGCGGGGAGTTCTCTGAGGACGAGGAGGCATCGTCGTCAAGTCCCAGAGATCCACCAGTATCTTCATCAGCCTCGACGTCCTCCTCCTCCTCCCCGGCAGGCCCGCTGGACTCAGCACCATGCCCAGCGACCTCGCTCCCTCCGGCGGCCTCGCTCACCCCGGCAACCCCGGCTATCCCGGCAAACTTCATGGAAGGCACCCCGGCAAACTCCTCGGGCGGAAGCTTGAGCAGCTTGAGGATTTCTGCCTCCTCTGCTTGGCACACCTCGTCCGCGGCCTCTGCATCGTCCACGGTGTATCCAAAGTCACCCGCCGCCGCAGCTGCGGCGGCCTCCTCCATCCTGGAGGCGATGTAGGCTATATCCCGAGCCGTAGTGGCCCGGGTGAGGCCCCTGTTCTCCTCAGTGTTCTTGGGCGTCTCGACCAAGTTGTCGAAAAATCTCAGCACTGTATCTGGCGAAGGCTCTATCCAAGTGGGGTCGACACCGTGGGAGTCGCACGCAGGCATCATCGCGCGCAAGGAATCCCGGGCGATGATGTTGCACAGCGGCACCACTCCCCGGGCAGGTCTGAACCACTCCCGGTGGGCCGGGTCATGCTTAAAGAGCTCTCGGACCATCCCCTTCAGCTCCAAAGCGGTGAAATTGAAGTTCAATCCAGGGCGCAGCCTCATGATATCCGCCGCATTGCCGAATTCCCAGGCGGGCCTTTTCGTTTCTTGTAAAGGGGCGATGCGGCGGTGGAGGAAATCTGCCCCAACCTCTCCGATAATCAGATTGGCGACCCGGAGGCGAATAATCCTAATGAGGGCAATGCTGAGCTTGTTGTCCTCCGGGGCCAATTCGCTCCAATCTCTGCCGCGCACTATGGCAGTTGTGCGCGGCGCGGTGAAAGGCTCCGGCTTATCCTCCACTACCCAGCACCAATCTGCACGCCACTCCTCCCACTTGCCACGGAGTTCTCCCTTCAGGTATGAATCCTTCTTGTTCAGCCGGAAGATCCAGGAGATGCCGCCGGAAAGGGGAGCGCCAGCCTCTACTCTAGGCATGAAAAAATGGTGGAAAAGGGCTACGTTTGGATGAATCCCAACATAGTTTTTGCACAGATGTACGAAAACAGCCATCGTAAGGATGGCGTTGGGGGTAAAGTCTAGGAGGTGGAGGCCATATGTGTTCATGATATCAGAAAAGAACTCCGAGAATGGAGGGCACAATCCACAATGGAAGAAATCAGCGAAGAAGAAGTACCCCGCCGGGGAACATATCTTTGGCGACGGCGGGGAAGGCTCTGGTGCAGGGATGAGCTTTGGTCTCCCCCGACCAGAACAGATAATATTTGTTCCGCAGCTCCTTCGCGCCAAGCCTCGGCGCGAAGACCACGCTCCTCTTCCGCAGGGCGGCCAGCTTCGCCGCCTGCTCGGACTTCTCCTTCTTGGCCTTGTCTGCTTTCGCCTTGTCGCTCTTCGGAGCCATGGCGGAGGCGGCGAGGGAAGAGGCGAGGAGCTCGACGGCGCCGCGGATGCGGAAGACGGCGGAGAAGGGGTGGAGGCAAGGAGCAGCGGGGGTTTCTGGAGAGTCAAGGTGCAATGAAGACGAAGAAGGGAACTGCCCCTGCTTCCTCTGCTTTTAAGGGGGAAGTGGGGGACGCTCCGCATTTCCCATTAAAGAACAGGCCACGATCTCTCCCACGACGCCGCAATCGACGCGTGCCGTTAGGGAGGGATGCGGCGGATACGGAAGGGGATACGGCTTGCCGTGGGCCGCGCGTGCCCGTGCACTGTTTTGGGCCTGGCCCAACAGCGCTCGGCACCGTGTGTGGCCCAGGCCCGGGGGCTCCTGTCGGTGTACTAAGATAGGGGTACCTTAGTACCCCGACTTGTGCACGGGCAGTAGCAGCTTCCCGCGGCAGGGTTTACCACGTGCTCGCCGGAAACCTTTCTGGTCCCTATAAAGCCATCCAAGAACAAAGTATACAAGTCAGAAGATCGAGGCCCCGGCAAGAGGAGCTTGCCGGGATGGCCGCACCAGGCTCAAGGATATCACTTTAGCACAAGACCCTGGCAAGAGGAGCTTGCCAGGAAGGCCAAGGAATGCACACCTCAAGAAATGCCTCGGCGCCTCATGCGCCCGGGCAGGACCCGGAGAGCGACAAGCTTCCGGGCCCGGCAAGGTCACGGCCCCGGCATGGTGCTTGCCGGGGGAAACTTGTGCTGTGTACCCACGCTCCAGCTCATCTGCCCACGCGTCGCCCTGGGGCCCTTCCAGGGACGCGTGGCGGAAGGCTGTGCAGCCTAGGGCACACGGTGGCAAGCCACGGTGACGAGGCTACCGCCGTGGCGAACGGAGGAGCATGGACGGACACTTTTGGGGTCGACGGTGACGGGCATTTAATGCCCTCGTCCCCCACTGTCAAAGTTAGGTGAAGACCACTGTTCATCCACTGTTCACGCACTATTCCCGCACTGTTACAACTACCACCAAAGTTATATTTTTGCCCTCCTCTACGTTGACACCTGTCGGTGACCCCTTGAGCTATAAAAGGAGGCCCATGCACAACGTAGAGAGGGTTCGAAACCTAAGCAACTCTCTCGCTCGGTGTAGCTAGTACTGTAGCTCTTCAAGCTCCCGAGCTCAATACAACCAAGGCAGGAGTAGGGTTTTACGCGTCCGCGCGGCCCGAACCTGGGTAAACTGCCTGCGTGTGCCCCTCGATCTGCTCTTCGTGCTCCCTCCGCTCCCTTACCGCAACGTAGAAGGGGCTCCGGTCCCATAGGTGTTCGTGGGAGGACAGTTTCCCCCGACACCCTAGTTGATACATGAGTTGTTCGAGCATACAAAACAGAATTTCATTTGAAGGTTTAGAGTTTGGCACATACACATTTACTTGGAACGGCTGGTAGATACCGCATATAGGAAGGTATGGTGGACTCATATGGAAGAACTTTGGGGTTTATGGAAGTGGATGCACAAGGAGTATTCCCGCTTAGTACAGATGAAGGCTAGAAAGAGACTGGGAAGCGACCAGCTAGAGAGCGATAACATTCATGAACATTCATTAAAATTAATCAACAATGAGTGCAAGCATGAGTAGGATATAAATCACCATGAACATAAATATAGTGGAGGCTATGTTGATTTTGTTTCAACTACATGCGTGAACATGTGCCAAGTCAAACCACTTGAATCGTTCAAAGGAGGATACCACCCTATCATACCACATCACAACCATTTTAATATCATGTTGGCACGCAAGATAGACCATTATAAACTCTTAGCTAATTAAGCATGGCATGAACAGCTATGATCTCTAATTTTCATTGCAAGCATGTTTCATTCATAACAAGCTGAATCAGGAACGATGAACTATCATATTTACAAAAAACAAGAGAGGTCGAGTTCATACCAGCTTTTCTCATCTCAATCAATTCATCATATATCGTCATTATTGCCTTTCACTCGCACGACCGAACGATGTGGATAATAATAGTAGTGCACGTGCATTGGACTAAGCTGGAATCTGCAAGCATTTAATACAAGAGAGAAGGCAAAGTAATATGGCTCAAGGTTAAATCTACAGTAATGCATATATGAGCCACTAAACAATCTTATCACGGTCTTCCCCTTTTAACCCCCAAAGAAAAGAAAAGAAACTATTTACACGGGAAAGCTCCCAACAAGAAAAAAGAAGAACGAGAAATCTTTTTGGGTTTTCTTTTAATTACTACCACTACAGGCATGGAAAGTAAACTAGCCAAAAAGCTACAACTATTTTGTTTTTGTTTTTCTTAAGGTTTTTCTAACACACAAGAAAAAGACTAAGAAAAGAAATGAAACTAGCATGGATAGTACAATGAAAAAGTGAGAGCATCGACTACTGGAATAAGTGTGTGAACATGAATGCAATGTCGGTGAGAAATACGCACACCCCCAAGCTTAGTCTTTTGGCCTAAGTTGGTCTATGGCCAGTACTGGCCTGATAGATATCCAAAGTCGAAGTTGGGGTTGCACTGAGATGCAGCGGCTACCGCCTGACGAGCTGCCCTCGTCGACTCCTGATACTCATTTGCCTCCTCCCTGTGTCGGGGAAACTGATCGCCCACGAACACCTATGGGACCGGAGCCCCTTTTCGGTACGGCAAGGGGGCGGAGGATGCACGAAGAGCGGATCAAGGCGAACACACGAGCAGTTTACCCAGGTTTGGGCCGCACGGATGCGTAAAACCCTACTCCTGCTTTGGTTTGTTATTGAGGTCTTGGCTCAGGAGCGGGGAGAGCAACAGTGCTTATCGCTAGCAACACCGAGCGTGGGAGTGATCGAAGATCGGAACCCCCTCTACGTTGCGCATGGGCCTCCTTTTATAGGCCAAAGGGGTCACCGACAGGTGGCAACGCAGTCGAGGGTAAAAACGTAAAAGAGGTGGTAGTTGGAACAGTGTATGCATAGTGCTCTATACCTAACCCTGACGGCAGGGGACAAGGGCATTAAATGCCCATCACCGTCGCCCCAAACAGTGCAAAAAGCGTCCGTCAGGGCGTCTCCGTCCGCCACGATGGTGGCCTCGTCATCGCAGCTCGCCACCGTGTACCCCAGGCTGCACAGCCTCCCGCCACATGCGCCTGGAAGGGCCCCAGGGCGACGCGTGGGCGGATGCGCTGGAGCGCGGGTACTTAGTGGAAGTCTGCCGCGGCAAGTGCCTTGCGGCGGCTGCCATCTTGCCGCGCCCGTGAGCTTGTCGCTCTACGGGCCTTGGGGCGCGCGGCGCATCACGGCAAGTCTCTTGAAATGCCATGTTCGGCCTTCCTGGCAAGCTCCTCTTGCCAGGGTCTTGTGCCAAAGGGGTGGTCTTGAGCCTGGAGCGGCCTTCCCGGCAAGCTCCTCTTGCCGGGGTCTTGTTTCTTTAACTTGAATACTTTGTTCTTGAATGGCTCGAAAGGAACCATAGTGGGGCTTGGCGGACGCGTGGCAGGCCCTGCCACGGGACGCTGCTACTGCCCGTGCACAAGTTGGGATACTAAGGTACCCCTACTTTAGTACACCGACATGACCTATGGGACCGGAGCCCCTTTTCGGTACGGCAAGGGGGGCGGAGGATGCACAAAGAGCGGATCGGGGCGTGCACGTGAGCAGTTTACCCAGGTTCGGGCCGCACGGATGCGTAAAACCCTACTCAAGCTTTGGTTTGTTATTGAGTTCTTGGCTCGGGAGCGGGGAGAGCAACAGTGCTTATCGCTAGCAACACCGAGCATGGGAGTGATCGAAGATCGGGACCCCCTCTACATTGCGCATGGGCCTCCTTTTATAGGTCAAAGGGGTCACCGACAGGTGGCAATGCAGTCAAGGGTAGAAATGTAAAAATGGTGGTAGTTGGAATAGTGTATGCATAGTGCTCTATACCTAACCCTGACGGCAGGGGACAAAGGCATTAAATGCCCGTCGCCGTCGTCCTAAACAGTGCAAAAAGCGTCCGTCAGGGCGTCTCCGTCCGCCACGATGGTGGCCTCGTCATCGCATCTTGCCATCGTGTACCCCAGGCTGCACAGCCTTCCGCCACGTGCACCTAGAAGGGCCCCAGGGCGACGCGTGGCCGGATGAGCTGGAGCGCGGGCACGTAGTGGAAGCTTGCCGCGGCTTGTGAGCTTGTCGCTCTCCGGGCCTTGGGGCGCGCGGCGTGTCACGACAAGTCTCTTGAAATGCCATGTTTGGACTTCCTGGCAAGCTCCTCTTGCCAGGGTCTTGTGCCAAAGGGGTGGTCTTGAGCCTGGAGCGGCCTTCCCGGCAAGCTCCTCTTGCCCGGGTCTTGTTTCTTTAACTTGAATACTTTGTTCTTGAATGGCTCTAAAGGAACCATAGTGGGGCTTGGCGGACGCGTGGCAGGCCCTGCCACGGGACGCTGCTACTGCCCGTGCACAAGTTGGGATACTAAGGTACCCCTACTTTAGTACACCGACACCCTGGTTATAGTATATCTCCCTTTTCCTGGAAGTCAAAGAAGCTAGGAGCAGGGAGAGCAATATGGACAGTGTGACGCCTGTCAAAGATTTGTCGATACTGGAGGGATTGGTCATCCCTCTCAACGAATTGATGGCGAACCATGGCATTATAATCTAGAAAAGCATGAGGCAACTCTGCATCATTCTCGTGTATGGGCACATGAACATAATTAGCCAAGCGAGTTGCATAAATTCCACCAAACAAATCGCCATTTAAACCATTATGATGTAACCTACGTGCAACAATGGCCCCCAAATTATATTGACTATCACCCAATACCGCACTTTTGAGGACAATAAGATTTGGTACACTCATGTGGCAAGCATCATCTTTACCGTTAATGCATCTACCAATGAAGAGAGCAAAATAATGTATAACAAGAACATGAATGTTCCCTGTGGTAGCTTGGGTGACTTCTCTAGATTCCCCCACAGTGATACTAGCTAGAAAGTCCTTATACTCAGATTTGCGAGGTTCACCAACACTACCCCACTGTGGAATTTTACATGCATCATTAACATCCAGTAAGTCCATAGTATAAGATTTATCATAGAAATCAAACAAGACAGTGGGAGAGTTACGTGAAGATGTAAATTTAAACCTTCTCACAAAGGTATCAGTTAGGTACTAGTATTGGAGGCACTTATCTGACTCGAAGTTCTCAATATCCGCATTACGCACATGTGTGTAAAATTCTTCCTTGATTCCTGCCCGGATCATAAATTCTTCTGACGGCCATTCACAGGGCCGCACTTGAGCTTCCCTTGGTAACTCATCGTCTGGCTCGCGTATCGTGAGCCTTGGTCCTTGCTTACTTGAGGAACCACCTTGAAAGATTTTCCTATGCAATTATTTTCTAGAATATTTCTGAAAATTTTAGTGACTCAAAATAAAATTGAACCAAACTCAACAAGATTGATAGCAACTACTACTACAAGTGCCTAGAGACTATATCATGCATTAGAACTACTTGGAACCACATAAATTTGACATGCAAGATCAAGAATAGGGTCACCTAAGCAGCAAAAATTTGCAATAAATAAGGCACTAGAACAAAAACTAATTGGACCAATGGAGGAGTCACATACCAAGGAACAATCTCTCCAAACAGTTTTGTGAATGGAGCTTTGATCAAGGAGATCAAAAATGGCAGCAAGATGAGCTAGAACTCATGCTTGAGCTGGATAGTGATTTTTTTGGGAGGAAGAAGGAGTGTATGGGTGCCGGAGTAAGTGGAGGCGGGCCACGTGTGGCCCACGAGGCAGGGGCGCAAAGGGGGGTGGGCGCGCCCTGCACCCTCGTGGCCAGGTGCTGGCTCCCCTGTTGTGTTCTCAGTGCCAAATATTCTTAAATATTCTAGAAAAAATATTATATTTCATTTTCGGGGCATTTGGAGAACTTTTATTTTCGGGGTATTTTTTATTGCACGGTTAACTCAGAAAACAGACAAAAAATACTATTTTTGCTTTATTTAATCTAATTAATAGAAAGTAAAAGGAGGGTGCAGAAAGTTGTGTTATGTAGATTCACCCATCTCATCATCATCAAAAGGAATCCATTAACAAGGTTGATCAGGTCTTGTTAATAAACTCTTTCCGAATAACATGAAACCGGAGAATTTTTGAATAACGCTAGGTTACCTCAATGGGGATATGCATGTCCCCAACAATAAGAATGTCATATTTCTTCTTGACAGTAGGAAGAGGAAATTCAAAATCTCCAATAGTAATCGTTGAAATTTTTCCAATAGAATTGATACTGTGGACCTGAGGTTGTTTCCTCGGAAAGTGTACTATATGCTCATTACCGTTGACATGAAAAGTGACATTGCCTTTGTTGCAATAAATAACAGCCCCTGCAGTATTTAAGAAGGGTCTACCAAGGATAATAGACATACTATCGTCCTCGGGAATATCAAGGATAACAAAGTCCGTTAGAATAGTAACATTTGCAACCACAACAGGCACATCCTCGCAAATACCGACAGGTATAGCAGTTGATTTATCGGCCATTTGCAAAGATATTTCAGTAGCTGTCAACTTATTCAAATCAAGTCTACGATATAAAGAGAGGCATAACACTAACACCGGCCCCAAGATCACACAAAGCAGTTTTAACATAGTTTCTTTTAATGAAGCAAGGTATAGTTGGTATTCTTGGATCTCCTAGTTTCTTAGGTATTCCACCCTTAAAAGTGTAATTGGCAAGCATGGTGGAAATTTCAACTTCAGGTATCTTTCTTTTATTGGTAATAATATCTTTCATAGACTTAGCATAAGGATTTGTTTTAAGCATATGAGTCAAACGCATACGCAAAAGGATAGGTCTAATCATTTCAGCAAAGCGCTCAAAATCCTCATCATCCTTTTTCTTGCATGGTTTAGGAGGAAAAGGCATGGGTTTCTGAACCCATGGTTCTCTTTCCCTGTCGTGCTTCCTAGCAACAAAGTCTCTCTTATCATAACGTTGATTCTTTGATTGTGGGTTATCAAGATCAACATCAGGTTCAATCTCTACATCATTGTCATTGCTAGGTTGAGCATCATCATGAACATCATCATTAACATTATCACTAGGTTCATGTTCATTACCAGATTATGTTTCAGCGTCAGAAATAGAAATATCATTGGGATTCTCAGGTGTGTCAACAACAGGTTCACTAGAAGCATGCAAAGTCCTATCATTTTTCTTTTTCTTCTTCTTAGAAGAACTAGGTGTATCTATATTAGCTCTATGAGAATCTTGCTCAATTCTCTTAGGGTGGCCTTCAGGATACAGAGGTTCCTGAGTCATTTTTCCACCTCTAGTAACAACTCCAATAGCATTATCATTTTTCTTACTATTTAATTCATTGAGCAAATCATTTTGTGCTTTAAGTACTTGTTCTACTTGAGTGGTAACCATAGAAGCATGTTTACTAATGAGTTTCAATTCACATTTAACTCTAGACATATAATCACTCAAGCCTTCAATCATATAAGCATTATGTTGCAATTGTCTACCAACATAAGCATGAAAGTTTTCTTGTTTAACAATGAAGTTGTCAAACTCATCTAAGCATTGGCTAGCAGACTTATAACGAGGAATATCACCTTCATCAAGTCTATAAAGAGAATTTACCTTTACTACCTGTGTCGGGTTATCAAGGCCATGTATTTGTTCGCACACGAACACGTCACCGTGTACCCTCGACGCCGGGGGTGATGCACCTCAGCTCACGTCGAAGGAGACCCGGCCAGAAGCGCGGTACGCAAGCAATCCGGCGGGCGCTTTTGAGGACCCGAAACCCCACACGCCCGGGAGGGACCCCGTCAGGGCGCGTGGCGGCTATGGGCGGCCCTAGGTCGACCTAATCGCCCCTAGGGCCTCGAGGTTCGCCGCCCTGCAACGAAGAAGAACGAACGAAGAACGAGGAAGAAGATACAAGGGTAGGGGATAGATGAACACGAAAAAGTAGTAGATGTGTTTGTTCGATTGTGTGTTGTTCAATCGGCCGTCACCCCTTAGGTATATAAGAGGCGGATTGTCAGGGATATTACTAGCAGGTATAAACCGGCTAGTGTAAACCGGATTATGGTAATATTGTTGTATAGTTGTAATGCCCGGTAGAGATTACGGCCCAAGGAGGCTTAGGGCCCATGTGTAGAGTTACGGTTTGTAAACTGCCTAATCATGTAACTTGAGGGACAAGGAAGAAAGAATAGAGATCGAGGCAGGCACAAGTATGAGCCGGCCTCGGGACTCTGTAAACCGGACCAGGCGTAGCCTCTATATAAAGGGACGACCCGGCGATGGTTCAAGGACGAGAAACAACCCGTCGAGACACAGGCAAGCAATCCGCTCCCTGTTCATCGATGCCCAAGCAATACCAAACCAAACTAGACGTAGGCTTTTACCTTCATCGAAGGGGCCGAACTAGTATAAATTCTTTGTGTCCTATATGTGCTTTTAACCCCTTCAAGCTAACCCGTGCGATGGTTCCATCACTAAGTCCGTTAAACCGGACATCTGCCGTGTTTATTCCACGACAGTTGGCGCCCACCGTGGGGCCTCCGCACGATGGTTTCGAGTTCTTGAAGGGCAGCTTTGAAGGGCTCAAGGGTTACGCGGTCGGCCGGATGACCAAGAGTCGCCACGGCCGGATCTACATCGACGATGCCGGCTGGGGACCGGAGGCCGATTCAATCGAATACGGGTACTGGGTTCCCTTCGGCGGCATCCACGTCTTCATCGGCAAGATTGGTGAACCGGGACCTGAGCCGGACATCTTCCCCAACATCATCGAGCCGGCTCAGCGTGCAAGAGCGGCCTGGATTCAGCCTGCCATGAAGCGCGTCTTCGTTGGAGCAATTCACGGGGTTCAAGCCGAGGACGGATCGGATTCCGGTGGCGAGACAGAGATCTATTCCAACGATGAATCTTTATCCGTAGAGACCGAGTCTTTGTATCAGTTGCAGGACGGCCGGTCGGAGGGAATGTCCGACTGAGACAGTATTCCGGACCCCTTTGACCCGCCAAACTGAGTGGCTGTCTTTATGGCCGGTTCACAACCTACGCAGCAGTCCACGGTGAACGGGGCGATGACAGCAGAAGCTGGTGTAGGGGGGAGCGGTCAGGCCCTCTCGCCCTCGGACGCTCTATCCACCTTAGTCGAGGAGTTCATAGCACGAGCCATGGCGGAGGTGGCTCCGGCGGACAAGGCGCAACACGATGCAGAGCTCCTTCAGCTAAAGGGCCGGATCGATCAAGCAAAGGAAAATCTGAAAGCAGAGAAGGCTATGATAGCAATGAGGCAGGCAGAGTTGGATGATCAGGCTTTTCAGCTAAGGATGGAACAGGCCTCTGTACAGGGAGTAAGGAGTCGGAAGTACCAGTCTCATCTACCGCCGGTTTATGAGGCGATGAATCTTTTCAGGACACCAGGAGCGGGGACCAGCAATGGTCCGGCGTTAAACCGGAGGGCGGCCCCGACGAGGGATGAGCCGGTTCAGCAGCCTACTACGGAGCAAGATCGGCGGGTTACGTCTGCGCCTCACATTCCTACCCCTCCGGGTCATTATTCAAACCCTTTGGATAACATTGTTGCTGTCGCCTCGTGCCTGGCCGCTTTACCCATTGAGGGGACATCCCCCGTAGCAGTAGAGGCACGCAGAGTTAAGGATCTTCTTAACACGGCATTAACACAACAACAAGCATATTCTTATAGCAGGGAGAGGCTTCATTCGACACCACGCCACAGCCGGAGTTACACTAGGCATTGGGAGGAGCCAGAAGTGTCTAGTAGTGAACGGAGGCGACACCATCACAGGCAAGATAATCCGGCGGGCGCAGATGCACAAGCTCAGGAGGCAAACCGGGTTAGATCTGCGGCTCGTGAGGAGGTCCGACAGACGACGCTGGTTCACACAACTACAACAGAAACAGGAGTCACGACGAGTTCTTTCGGGGTGCAGTGTCTTATCCCCGCTCTACGGAGCGTGAAGTTACCCAAGGATTTCAAGGGTCCGCGGAAAGTGCCTAGTTACACAGCAGATTTAGCTCCAGAGGCTTGGGTGGAGAGTTACGAGATGGCTATGGAGATGCTGGACGTGGATGAAGCGGCTTGTGAGAAATACTTTACCTCAGATTTTACACTTTGACTCTCAATAATTGGTTGCTTCATCTCATTGCCTTTAGTAGCCAATGTCAACACTTTAATTGGCTCTTTTTCATTTTAGATCAAATCTGAAGTTGCACTCTGACGACCATCTATTTTAACACGGTAAACTTGCTTGACCACCTCTTTCTTCTTCCTTGAGCTCCGGACCGATTCCTTATGATTGAAACGGTCTTTAACATGTGATTGTTCAAATGTTGATCTTCTCGGAGCTGCATAATATTGGTGAGATGGTCTAAAATAAGATGGAGAATGCGCCCTTGTGTCATACATGTCCCATGATGGATATGGATCTACTTGAGCATAGGGAGGTGTCGGGGGAAACTGTCCACCACGAGCACCTATGGGACCGGAGCCCCTTGTTCGTGCGGTGAGGGAGCGGAGGGAGCACAAAGAGCAGATCGTGGTGAGCACGCGGGCAGTTTACCCAGGTTCGGGCCGCGATGGACGCGTAAAACCCTACTCCTGCTTTGTTTGTATTGAGTTGGAGAGCTCGGGAGCTTGAAGAACTAGCTACACCGAGCAAGTGAGTGATCTAGGTTTCCAACCCTTTCTACGTTGTGCATGGGCCTCCTTTTATAGCTCAAGGGGTCACCGACATGTGTCAACGTAGGAGAAGGGGTAAAAATGTAATAGTGGTGGTAGTTGTAACAGTGCGGGAATAGTGGAGCAACAGTGCATGAACAGTGGTCATCACCTACTTTGACAGTGGGGGACAAGAGCATTTAATGCCCGTCGCTGTCGACCCCAAAAGCGCCCGCAATTGCGTCTCCGTTTGCCACGGCGATGGCTTTACCACCGTGGAGTGCCACCGTGTCCTCCAGGCTGCACAGCTATCCGCCACGCGTCCCTGGAGTGGCCCCAGGGCGACGCGTGGTTCGATGAGCTGGAGCGCGGGCACACAGCGTAACTCTCCCCGGCAAGCACCTTGCCGGGGTCTCGACCTTGCCGGGCCCGGGAGCTTGCCGGGCTCTGAAGCTTGTCGCTCCCCGGGCCCTACCGGGGCGCACGTCGCGCTGAGGCATGTCTTCTGAAGTGTAATCTTCTGGCCTTCCTGGCAAGCTCCTCTTGCCAGGGTCTTGTACTAGTGAGGTAATCTTGAGCCTGGGACGGCCTTCCCGGCAAGCTCCACTTGCCGGGGTCTTGATCTTCTGTCTTGTATACTTTGTTTTTGAATGGTTTTATATGGAGCAAGAAGGTCTCCGGCAAGCACGTGGTAGGCCCTGCCGCGGGAAGTTGCTACTGCCCGTGCACAAGTTGGGGTACTGAGGTACCCCTACCTTAGTACACCGACAGGAGCCCCCGGGCCTGGGCCACACACGGTGCCGAGCGCTGTTGGGCCAGGCCCAAAACAGTGCACGGGCACGCGCGGCCCACGGCGCGCCGAATCCACTTCCGCATCCGCCGCGTCCCTCCGTAACGGCACGCGTCGATTGCGGCGTCGTGGGATGGGACGTGGCCACGTTCTTTTAATGGAAAAAGCGAAACGTCCCTCACTTCCCCATAAAAGCAGAGGAAGTAGGAGCGGTTCCCCTCCTACGCTTTCATTGCTTCTTCTTCCATCTCCAGAAATTCCCCTTTGCGCTCCGCCTCCATACCTCCTCCGCCGTCTTCCGCATCCGCGGCACCGCCGGACTCTTCGTCCCCCCTTCCCTCGCCGCCTCCGCCATGGCCCCAAAGACCGAGAAGGCGAAGGCGGAGAAGACCAAGAAGGAGAAATCCGAGCAGGCGGCGAGGCTTACTCTTCTGCGGAAGAGGAATGTCGTCTTCGCGCCGCGGCTCAGCGCGCGGGAACTCTGGAACAAGTACTACTTGTTCTGGGCCAAGAAGACCAAGGCGCATCCTCGGACCAGAGTCTATCCCGCCGCCGCCAAGGACAATTACCCCGGCGGGTATTTCTTCTTCGCTGCTTTCTTCCACTGCGGCCTTTGTCCTCCCTTTTCTGAATTTTTCTGCGATATCATGCACACCTACGGCCTCCATCTTCTAGACTTCACCCCCAACGCCATCCTCACGATGGCGGTTTTCGCACATCTGTGCGAAAACTATATTGGGATCTATCCGAATGTAGCGCTTTTTAGGCATTTCTTTACGCCTAGAGTAGAGGCAGGCGCTCCCCTCTCCGGAGGAATCTCCTGGGTCTTCCGCTTGAACAAGAAGGAATCCTACCTGCCCGGGGAGCTCCGCGGCAAGTGGGAGGAGTGGCGCGCGGACTGGTGCTGGGTAGTTGAGGACGAGCCGCAACCTTTCACTGCGCCGCGCACAACAGCCATCGTTTGCGGCAGGGACTGGAGTGAGTTGGACTCGGACGACATCAAGCTCAACGTCGCCCTCATCAGAATTCTTCGTCTCCGGGTAGCTAGGTTGTCCGTCGGAGAGGTAGGAGCAGACTTCCTCCGCCGCCGCATTGCCCCTCTACAAGATAG
Source organism: Secale cereale (assembly GCA_902687465.1). Lineage (NCBI taxonomy): Eukaryota > Viridiplantae > Streptophyta > Magnoliopsida > Poales > Poaceae > Secale > Secale cereale. The sequence continues at coordinate 598,393,619 of LR738714.1, forward strand.
GAAGAGGCCAGCATGGGAGTACGACAACGCGGCGGACATAATGAGACTGCGCCCAGGGCTAAACTTCAACTTCACGTCGCTGGAGGTGAAGGGGATGGTCCGGGAACTTTTTAAGCACGACCCGGCCCACCCAGAGTGGTTCAGAGCTCCCCGGGGAGTGGTGCCCTTATGCAACAGTACGGCCCGGGATAATCTTCGCGCCATGATGCCCGCGTGTGACTCGCATGGCGTCGACCGCTCATGGATTCCGCCCAAGCCTGATGTCATCATGAGCTTCTTCGACAACCTGGTGGAGGTGGCGAAGAACAAGGACGAGATCAAGGGGCTCACTCGGGACACCACTGACCGGGAGATTGCTTATATGGCTTCCCGGGTGGAAGAGGCCGCCGCAGCCGCAGCGGCAGGGGAGTTTGGCTTCACGGTTGAAGAGGCAGAGGCTGCGGAAGCGTCCTGCCAAGCGGAGGAGGCGGAGATCCGCAGGCTGCTGAAGCTTCCGCCCGACGAGCTCGCCGGGGTCCCTTCTTTGAGACACGCCGGGATCCCCGGAGTTGTGACCGAGGCCGCGGCAAGGGGCGAGGTTGCCGGAGGAAGCAGAGGCGCCAGAAGGAGCAGTGGCGCCGGAGGGAGCGGAGGCGCCAGGGGGAGCACGGCTGCAGGGCAGGGCGCTGGGCCCAGCGAGCTGGCCGAGGAGGAGGAGGAGGAGGAGGACGCCGGGGCCAGCGAGGACTCCGATGGGTCCCTGGGGCTCTACCACGACGACGTCTCCTCGTCATCGGAGACCTCCCCGCCTCGGGCGAGTCCCAGGCGGTCTCCGCTGAAGCGCCTCCGCAAGGCGACGACGGGACGAGGGCGCAGGCGCCCCGACAACAACCAGCTCGCCGGGCGGCGCGAGCTACCCGGGGGAGCCAAGCCGCGACGGGAGCGCCCGGCGCGCCAACCGTGCCGGAGGCGCCCCGCACACAGGTTCCGGCGGAGGCGCCCCGTACATCAGCGCCAAGCGGAGGAGGGTATTCGCAGAGCGGAGCGGCTGCTCCGCCCGCTCCCCGGGCTTCGGCGTCCACAGGGGCCGGGTCTTCGCAGCCCCCAGCCCCGGGGACCGCCAAGCGCCCGAGGGAGTCTTCGCCTCCTGCTCCTCGCGCGGACGCGCCTCAGGTGGCGTTCGACTTCTCCGCCCTGAGCGACGACGACGACGACGAGGAACAGGAGTAAGAACTTGAGGTTTTGTATCTTTGTTAACTTTGTCTTGATTCTTCTTTCGATGATTCTGATCTTGCTTCTTGCTTTGATTTTAGGACCTTGGCCCAGCGAGCGGCGAAGAAGGTCAAGGTTCCCGTGGTTGAGGTCGCGGACGACTCGCCCGTCGCGGCGAGCGGGGACACCCCAGTGACGAGCTTGCCGGACCCGAGCGCTGCTCTGAGGAGCAGCCCCCAGCGCAGCCCCCAGCGTAAGTCTGGGTTCAATATTCCCACTTGTCGGGCGCGCTTGAGGAACTTGTTTACACTAACATCTTGTTGCTCTTGTTTTTGTCTTGATTGTCTTGTGCAGAGGCGGAGCCGCAGCCACAAGAGCACCCGGAGATCACTCCCGAGGAGCTGCAGGCCCCGCCGTCCCCGCCAAGGACGAACTCTCCGGCAAGGGAGAGTGCTCCGCCAAGGGCGGGTACTCCGCCAAGGGCGAGTACCCCGCCAAGGGCGAGCAGCCCGGCGAGGGCGGCCACCCCGCCAAGGCAGAGCTCCCCGGCGAGGGAGCCCGCCGTCGACGAAGTCCGTCAAGGTAAGTTTTGTAATCTTGTCTTCCTCGGATCCGTCTTTTTTGGATATTTGCTTGAACTTCTTCTTCTTTTTCTTCTTCTTCTAGATCCTCCTCCCCTAGAATAGATGGAGACGGAAACCATCGTCGTGGAGGATGGCGCGCAGGGCGACGGCGGCAACGCCCCTGTCGTTGAGGAAACGGCGGGAGCCGCTGAGCCGGCTGCGGAGGAGACTGCTCCGACCGCAGACGCAGCGGCCGGGGAGGGGGACGGCGGCCATACTGCCGGCCCGGAGGCGGCAGGAGCGTCGAGCGCTGCGCCGGCCGCCGACCCCTCCACCGAAAAGGAGCCGTCCGCCTACTATCTTGAGGCCCCCAACGGTGTTTACATCCAGGTGCCGTGGGGATCTTCGTCGCGAGCCCCCGCGGAGGGAGAGGCCTTTGATGGGGAGGTCCTCGCCTCCGCGGGTCTGAAGGTTGTCGAGGCGCCCGGCGGAAGTGACGAGCCCGAGGAGGAGAAGTTGCTCCACCGGCTCCTGGCCCTTTACCGGGCCAGGCAGGCGAAGCTCGCGTCTCGGGAGGCCCTCACCGCCAAGGCCACCGCTGACATGGAGAAGCGCGCGACGGAGCTCCGCGCCGCCAACCAGGCGGCCCTCCGCGACGTGGCAGAGGAGCGCGAGAGGCTCGCCGGGGAGTACCAGGAGTGGCTCTTGGAGAAGGCCGAAGCCGAGGAGCAGCAGCGACTCGCCGGAGAAGAGCTGTCCCGGCGAGAAGGAGAGCTCACCCAACGGAAGGTCAACCTCGACGCTCACGAGGAAGACCTTACCGCCCGGGAGCAGGCCCTTGGCGGAGAGCTGAAGGAGGCGAAGGCCGCCGCGGACGCCGCGGAGACCGCCAAGAAGGAGCTCGAGGCCAAGGTTGCGCAGCTGGAGGAGTCCCTTAAGGCGAGCACGGAGAGGGTCACCGCGCTCAACTCAGAGCGCGAGAAGGACGCCCACACCAATTCCGAACTCCAGGTGCGCCTCTCCAAGCAGGGCGACGAGCTGAAGGCCGCCAAGGATTCGACTGAGGATCTGGAGCTGAAGGTTTCCACGTTGAAGGACTCGCTTGATGCCGTCCGGGACCGGGAAACCAACCTGAAGGAAGAGCTCCGCAAGGAGCGAGGCTTGGTGGAGAGCGCCACCACTGCGGCTGAGAACTTCCGCCGGACCGTTGAGGTATGGACTGATGACTTGGTGGCCTCTGCATCCAACATCGACAAGGAGCTGCTGGCGCTGAAGGTTGAGCATCTTATATACTCTCCGGATCCAAACCTCCCCCACAGCGCCAAGCTCAGCCTCTTCTTCAGAGGGATCGCGCCGGCTCTTGCAAATCTTCAGAAGAAGCTCCCCGCGCAACTGGCCGAGGAGTCACGCCAGCTCTGCGCGGGAACTTTGGAGCGCGTTCTGACGAAGATTGTATACCGCAATCCTGGTATAAATCTCGTCAACGTTCTCCGAAGCTTGCCGGCCGACGCGGATATGGAGGCGCTGAAGGCGCAGGTCGCCCACATTATCGCCAAAGTGAACAAGATCTCTAGGATCGAGGGCGACCGCGTAGATTAGGCCTCCTCTTCTTCATCTCTTTTGTTGCTGCATAGTGTGCCACGAACATGAACTTATTAGTCATTGCGACAAGTTATCCCTTGTAAGATATTTATCTTATTTTTGATCAATTAGTGCAATGTTATCTCCCTTGTCTTGGTCCTTTACTTTGTATGCTTTTCACCCTACGCTTCCAGGGAGCTTGCCGGCAAGGGGCCCTTGCCGCGAGCGCTGAGTGCTGGACTCTAAGCAGCCTGCTGGCCAAGGTCTTACCGGCAAGCGACCTTGCCGCAACTAGTCGCAACGCACTTAGCTTGTTGAGTGAACTCGAAAACGAAGCAAGGGCGCGACACTTGTCGCAGCTCACTTAAGTCGTTGAGCGTGCTCGAAAACAAGATAAGGGTGCGGCTAGCTACGGGTAGGTTCCTCCGCGCACAGGTTTTCCATACAAAGTGTGGATGTTCAAGGAAGACAACTTAAAATTTAAAATTTTGATCTGCTCAAATTCTGGTAACTTAGCTTTCACATATTGCTTGCTTCTCCGACAAGGCTTCTCTTTCTTGAACAGCACTTGGTTCCTCTTCCATCTCCTTCCCCCCCAGCAAACTTGTGCGCGAGGAACGTTCCTTCTGCTTAAGAGGCAAGGAAAAAGAAGAGGGAAACAAGTATATGGCCTTTCGGCGTGCTAGTGCTTACCGGATATGTATGTTGCACAAGATGCCAAATAACGCATGCAAATAGCGAAGAAAAGCATGGAAAAGGCAAATAGCGCAAAACACAAAAGCTTTACTGATGCACGGGGTCTGCGCCCGGCTTTGTACAAAGGGTTAGATGCAACAGCGGCAAGGCTTGTACAAAAGGTGGTTGCCGGAACGGATCACGGCAACCACGCCTTACGGGTGAAACTTGCGAAGATGCTCTATGTTCCAGGAATTGCTCACCGGTAAGCCCTCTTCGGTCTCAAGGCGGACAGCGCCAGGCCTTGTGACTTGTCTCACCCGATAAGGGCCTTCCCACTTCGGCGTCAACTTGTTGGAATTCTTGGCGGACTGAACACGCCGAAGAACAAGGTCGCCTTCCTCGAGATTCCTGGCCTTAACCTTGCGACTATGGTAGCGACGCAAGGCCTGCTGGTATCGAGCAGCTCGTACAGCAGCCTGGAGAAGTTCCTCCTCGAGGAGCAGTGCATCATCTTGTCACAGTTGCTCTTGCTCGAGCTCATCATAAGCGAGCACTCGAGGAGATCCGTATACGAGTTCCGTGGGGAGAACTGCCTCAGCTCCATAGACTAGAGCAAAGGGTGTCTGTCCGGTGGCTCGATTTGGTGTCATTCTGATTGACCAAAGAGCCGCCGGTAGCTCCTCTATCCAGTTTCTTCCGCACTTGTGCAGCCTGTCAAAGGTCCTTGTCTTGAGTCCGCGCAACACTTCAGCATTTGCCCTCTCCGCTTGACCGTTGCTCCTCGGGTGAGCAACAGAAGCGAAACAGACCTTGGCGCCAAGGTCTTGGACGTACTGCATGAAGGTGCGACTAGTGAACTGTGTACCGTTATCGGTGATGATCCTGTTAGGGATTCCGAAACGGCAAACAATCGACCTGAAGAACCTGACTGCTGACTGTGCCGTCACCTTTCTCACTGGTTCCACTTCTGGCCACTTTGTGAACTTGTCGATTGCGACATACAAGTACTCAAAGCCCCCGACAGCGCGAGGGAAGGGGCCGAGGATATCGAGCCCCCAGACCGAGAAGGGCCAGGACAAAGGGATCGTCTGGAGAGCTTGAGCTGGCTGATGAATTTGTTTTGCATGGAACTGGCACGCTTCACACTTGGTTACTAGTGCAGTTGCATCTTGGAGGGCTTCTTGCCAGAAGAACCCTTGCCGGAAAGCTTTCCCGGCAAGCGCCCTTGCGCCAATATGGTGGCCGCATATGCCTCCGTGTATTTCTGCCAACAGCTTCTGTCCATCTTCTCTGGAAATGCACTTCAACCTGACACCATTGAGTCTTCTTCTGTACAGCTCATTGTCCACGAACTGGTACATACTTGACTGCCTGGTTATTTTCTCTATCTCTTCTGGGTCGTCGGGAAGTTCTCCAGTTTGCAGAAAACGGACGATCTGCTGCGCCCATGCCGGAGCTCGAGGTTCAACGGCAAGGACTAAAGGCATGAGGGCCGCTGCGGGGACCTCAGCTTCTACGGCAAGAACCTCTGGTTCTGCCGGAGCTGATGGTCCCCCGGCAAGCTCGCCGGGGCGAGGCTTGTCGGGAACACTTACTTCAACTGCACAGATCCTCGGATCTGCAGGAGCAGACTGTTCCTCAGCGTTCTGATCGTTGATCTTGGGGACCTTGGCGGCGGCCTCGGGGAAATCCGCCGGCAAGTAGTCGCCGGAGACCAACTTTCTCTTCTTGGACTGCCCAATTGATGGTGTAACGGATGGTTGAGTTAGCTTGAGCAAGAAGGTCCCTGGTTCCACAGGTAACTTCATCGCAGCACACTTCAAAAGGCCATCTGCAATTTCATTCTGAGCTCTCGGGACGTGCTCCATTTGCAAACCCTCAAAGTGCTCTTCAAGCTTCCTCACTTCATCTACATAAGCTTCCATCAAAGGGCTCTGGTAACTCTTGTTAACTTGTCGGACCACCAACTGAGAATCTCCCCGCACAATCAGCTTCCTGATCCCAAGTTCGGCCGCAATCCTGAGGCCGGCAAGCAAACCTTCATATTCAGTAGTGTTGTTTGTCGCTTGCTCCCTGGGAAAGTGCATCTGGATAACATACTTGAGGTGTTCTCCAGTGGGCGCGATGAGTACCACGCCAGCACCGGCGCCTTGCAGCGAGAAGGCACCATCAAAGTACATTACCCATTCACTTGTCGCTTCTTGTACGGGTGCACTTGTTTCTGGAACTTCTTCGTCGGGCGTCGGGGTCCATTCAGCTATGAATTCTGCCAAAGCTCGGCTCTGTATGGTTGAGGTACTTTCAAACTTGAGTCCAAAGCTTGATAATTCCAGTGCCCACTCAACGATCCTGCCTGTTGCTTCCGGATTGTGCAATATCCTCTTCAGCGGAAAGCGAGTGACCACTCTTATCTCATGTGCCTGGAAGTAATGGCGCAGCTTTCTCGAGGCCATGAGGAGGCCGAAAAGCAACTTTTGCACCCCGGAATATCTTGATCTAGCCCCCTGCAAGAGGGAACTCACAAAATACACCGGGCACTGCACCATCTTTCTTCGCACTTCTCCTTGATCCTGCGCAGAGTTGTCCTTGTCGGGGCCAGAGCTTGTCGGAGGAGCCCCCTGCTTGTCGCTGGATTCGCTTGCCGGTGGTGCTGATTCCTCGTCGGCCTCTCTCTCCGCTACTAACGCAGCACTAACCACCTGGTTGGTTGCCGCTAGGTACAGCAGCAACTTCTCCTGTGGTCTAGGTGCGACAAGTATTGGAGTAGAGGATAGGTACCGTTTCAAGTCTTGCAGCGCTGCCTCCGCTTCTGGAGTCCATTTCATAGGACCTGCCTTCTTCAAGATTTTGAAGAAAGGAAGGGCTCGTTCTGCAGACTTCGAAATGAACCTACTGAGGGCAGCCACACAACCCGCAAGTCTCCTGACGTCCTTGACGCGCTTCGGGGCTTCGATCTGCTCGATGGCTTTAATCTTGTCAGGGTTAGCTTCAATCCCCCTCTATGACACAAAGAAACTGAGAAGCTTGCCGGAGGGGACCCCAAAAACGCACTTCTCGGGGTTCAACTTAAGCTGGATCTTGCGCAGGTTCTCAAATGTCTCTTCCAAATCTTGAATCAGTGTATCCCTGCTCTTGCTCTTCACCACGATATCATCCATGTAAGCTTCTACATTTCTGTGGATCTGTGGCTCAAAAGCAGTGTGCACTACCCTTGCAAATGTTGATCCTGCATTCTTCAGTCCAAATGGCATGCGTATGAAGCAATACGTGCCACACGGAGTGATAAATGCAGTCTTCTCTTCATCTTCCTTGGGCATGAAAATCTGGTGGTAGCCTGAATATGCATCAAGAAAAGAGAGTAGCTCACATCCGGTAGTGGAGTCAACAATCTGGTCAATGCGCGGCAAGGGAAATGGATCCTTGGGACATGCTTTATTCACATCGGTGAAGTCTATACACAGTCTCCACTTCCCGTTGGCCTTGCGCACGACGACTGGGTTTGCCAACCACGTCGGATGGATCACGCCTCTAACTAGGCCCGCTGCTTCCAGTTTCTTGATCTCTTCGGCAATGAATTCTTGGCGCTCCACGGCTTGCTTTCTGACCTTTTGCTTGACGGGCCGCGCATGAGGACAAGCAGCAAGCTTGTGCTCAATCACCTTCCTGGGAACACCGGGGATGTCAGATGGTTGCCAGGCAAACACATCGGCATTCGCCCGCAGGAAGGCAACGAGCGCGCTTTCCTATTTGCTGTCAAGTGTGGCACTGATGGTGAAGGTACCACCAGTGCCGTCCTCCTTGGCGGACACCTTCTTGGTTGCCGGAGGAGCAGCCATCCCCTTCTTACACTTGCCGGTGGAGCTCGATGGAACGTCCTCGACGGCAGCGCAGCACTCCGAAGAGGTGCGGTTGCCGGAGTGGGCCCCAGAGCACTTGCCGGACTTGGTCTTCGTCTTCTTCCCCCCGGGAGCTTCAGCGGCAAGTGTATCCTTCTCTGCTGCGGCTGCTGCATCCCGGTAGATCTTGTCGGCGCAGATAAGCGCGTCTTTCTTGTCGTCATGGACAGTGATGACGCTTATCGGCCCCGGCATCTTGAGTACATTGTAGGCGTAGTGGGAAGCTGCCATGAACTTGGCGAGGGCGGGACGGCCGAGTATCCCATTATATGGTAATGGGATATCGGCGACGTCGAATGTGATGCGCTCAGTTCTGAAGTTGAGCTCCCCGCCAAAGGTCACCGGCAGAGTTATCTTCCCCTTGGGCTTGCTCCTCCCCGGGTTTATTCCTTGGAAGGACCCTGTCTCTTCGAGCTCGCCATCTGGGATTTGGAGTTTCTTGATCACAGCAGAGGAGATCAAGTTCAGCCCGGCCCCGCCGTCAACCAACATTTTGGTGACCTTGAGGTTGCGGATGGTGGGTGAGACCAGCATCGGCAAGCACCCGACCGCAGTGGTGCGGTCAGGGTGATCCTCAAGATCAAAAATGATGGGCGTGCTGGACCATTTGAGGAGCCTGCGCGACTCCACGGGCGGCTCCGCTGCATTCACTTCCCGCACCCACTGCTTGAGTTGGCGGTGGGAAGTATGCAGAGATGCGCCGCCGTTGACGCACAGGACCTCCGTGGCCTTCTGGAACTCCTGCTCGATGTTATCCTCATCCTCCATATCATCATCGTCATCTTCTTCATCCTTGTCGCGGCCCCGGGGAGGTCATCACCTTGTCGCTGCTTGGCCTTGCCGCGGCGTCCTCCCCGGCCATTAAATGGCCGCTTCTTGCTTGGTTCTCCTCCGCCACCTTGGGCCTTCTCCTTGTCGCGCCTCTCGTACTCAGCTTTCTGCTGCTCGATGAGGTACTCGATGCGTTTGCAGTTGGAGAGGTCGTGGCCCTTGGTGCGGTGGATCTTGCAGTATTGCTTGTCGGAGCCGTCCTGCTTGTCGGCTGCCGCCACGGGGGCAGGCTCCTTGCCGGAGCCGCCAGCCTGTGCTTGCTTGGAGGGAGCCTCCTTGCCGGACTTCTCGACGGCAAGCACCTCCTTCTTGTTCTTCCTTCTGTTGTTCCGCCGCCGGTTCTTCTTTGCCGGGGCGGCATCCTCGCTGTCGCTTCCTCCTGCGCCAGCATCCTCTCCGGGGAGTCTCCTCCCCTCTTCGGTGCGTGCGCACTTATCAGCTAGAGCATAAAGCTCGCTGACATCCCGTATCTTGGTCATGGCCATCTCCTCACGCATGCGGCGGTTACGTACGTTCTGGTGGAACGCACTGATAACCGCGGCAGGGTGGACGTCGGGGATGTTGTGCTGCACTCGGCTGAAGCGCTGGATGTACTTGCGCAGAGGTTCTCCTTCCTTCTGGGTCAGAATATGGAGATCACTCTCCTGGCCGTGGGGTTTGTGGCCGCCCATGAAGGCGCCAACAAACTGGTGGCAAAGATCTGCCCAAGAAGAAATGGAGCCTTCCGGCAAGTGCATAAGCCAAGAACGAACGTTCGGCTTAAGCACGAGCGGGAAGTAGTTCGCCAGTATCTTCTCGTCGCGCCCCCCGGCAGCCTGCACTGCGATTGTGTAAATGCTGAGGAATTCCGAGGGGTGCGTCTTGCCGTCGTACTTCTCCGGTACGTCGGGCTTGAAGTTCTTCATGCTGGGCCACTGGACACGCCGCAGCTCACGGGTAAACGCAGGGCAACCTGCCGCGTACGGCAAGTCGCCTGGTTCACCGGGCGCGCACGTGTCGACAGCGTTCCCAGCTCGCTGATCTGATTGTCGCTGAGCTTCTCGGCGGCGCTCGATCGTCGTTCGACCGTCTTCTTGTCGCCGATCGTCAAGGACCTGGCGCTGGTCCCGACGAGCCCGCGGATCCGACGATGCCGTGGAGTCGTCGTCGACGTTGATCCGGCGGGGCGGCGTCTTTTGCTTCCGCGGCGGGGAGTGCACGGTGGTTGCACCCCCGGCGGTCTTGTCGCCGTCGGCCTTCGTCTTCTCGACTTGCCGTGGCCGCGAGGTCGCCGGCTGCTGCGGCGTATCGTTGTTGGCGAAGGCGATCAGGCTCTGGATGGTTGCCCTCCAGTCTTCGGCCTTGTCCGCCGCTGGAGGGAAGTCGAGGAGCAGTTGCGCCCTTGCGAGCGCTTCTGCTGGAGAAGAGGGGAGCGGGGGCGAGCGGTGCGAGGATTGGGATATGCTCGGACTCCTAACAGGGTTAGAAGGAGCAGGGTCCCGCCCCGGCGACCGTGCCTTGCTCGTGCCAGGACGATGGCCCGGAGCGTCCCGCGATCCTCCGGTTTGTCCTTGGCCCAACAAGCGGATGCCACCTCCTGTGGCATGGCGCAGCTGGGTTGTTGTTTGCTGAGATGGGCGTGGCGCGTCCACGGAGACCGAGGCTCGGTCGTCCGTCTTATCCTTGGATTTGGTGGCGCCGCGAGTTTCCTCGCCGGCGACCACCCTTCCGACGGCGTCTCCCCCGCCCACTGTTGGTTCCGGTGGCGGCGGATGAGACGCAGACGGGCCTGCGACCTCCGAAGCTTTCTTCTTCGGGGCCATGTTGCTGTTGTTGATGAAGCTGAAGAACTTGGAGAGGTTGATGAAGAATGCGCCCGCGTGAACGCCGGATCAGGTTCGCACAACCTCGACGCCCCCTACCTGGCGCGCCAAAGATGTCGGGGGAAACTGTCCACCACGAGCACCTATGGGACCGGAGCCCCTTGTTCGTGCGGTGAGGGAGCGGAGGGAGCACAAAGAGCAGATCGTGGTGAGCACGCGGGCAGTTTACCCAGGTTCGGGCCGCGATGGACGCGTAAAACCCTACTCCTGCTTTGTTTGTATTGAGTTGGAGAGCTCGGGAGCTTGAAGAACTAGCTACACCGAGCAAGTGAGTGATCTAGGTTTCCAACCCTTTCTACGTTGTGCATGGGCCTCCTTTTATAGCTCAAGGGGTCACCGACAGGTGTCAACGTAGGAGAAGGGGTAAAAATGTAATAGTGGTGGTAGTTGTAACAGTGCGGGAATAGTGGAGCAACAGTGCATGAACAGTGGTCATCACCTACTTTGACAGTGGGGGACAAGAGCATTTAATGCCCGTCGCCGTCGACCCCAAAAGCGCCCGCCCTTGCGTCTCCGTTTGCCACGGCGATGGCTTTACCACCGTGGAGTGCCACCGTGTCCCCCAGGCTGCACAGCTATCCGCCACACGTCCCTGGAGTGGCCCCAGGGCGACGCGTGGTTCGATGAGCTGGAGCGCGGGCACACAGCGTAACTCTCCCCGGCAAGCACCTTGCCGGGGTCTCGACCTTGCCGGGCCCGGGAGCTTGCCGGGCTCTGAAGCTTGTCGCTCCCCGGGCCCTGCCGGGGCACACGTCGCGCCGAGGCATGTCTTCTGAAGTGTAATCTTCTGGCCTTCCTGGCAAGCTCCTCTTGCCAGGGTCTTGTACTAGTGAGGTAATCTTGAGCCTGGGACGGCCTTCCCGGCAAGCTCCACTTGCCGTGGTCTTGATCTTCTGTCTTGTATACTTTGTTTTTGAATGGTTTTATATGGAGCAAGAAGGTCTCCGGCAAGCACGTGGTAGGCCCTGTCGCGGGAAGTTGCTACTGCCCGTGCACAAGTTGGGGTACTGAGGTACCCCTACCTTAGTACACTGACAGGAGGCATCCACGGCATTGGCATTGGTGGCCCAAAATAAGGATATGAATATGTTGCATAAAAATTATCACTTTGCCAATACCGATCCTCATACTTGCGCCTTGGGGGTGATCTTGGTTTCTTTGCATGATTTGGCCGATTAGCATTCTTCTCTTCACTCTTCTTTTGATACTTATCCAATAGTTCAGCGAAAGTGATTTTTGATCTCTTACACTTGCGCTTATTTTGGCCTTTGCTTTCTTTTGGTTTGCTTTCATCAATCATTGGATTTGCTTGTTGCCCCCCAGTCCTTGGCGTCTCCATTGTAGCTTCGATGGAATTCTCGCCTTCAAGATTATGTTCATTATGCTCTTCAACAACTTCTTTACTTGAAAGCTTGATCCCATCACCTGCAGTTTTTATCTTCTCTTTAAATGGATCGGCTTGAAGTAGCCAATGCAAAAACTTTATGCCATCGGGACGAATCAGAATAGACTGGTCATCTCTTGGTGTTTCAGCAAATTTCAATCGTCCTTTTTCAATGGCCGATTTAACTATTTGACGAAACATATTGCAATCCTCAAAATTATGTTTGAACGAATGATGCAACCTACAATACATTCGTCCTTGAATTGATAGATTGACATGGTGATCAAGAATTCTTATGTAATTATTTTTCAGCAACAAATCAAATATTTGATCACACATGCTTGAATTGAAGGTATACTTCTTATTTTCTAGCCGATCTTGCTGTTTGAACGGCTTTGGAGATAAGCAAACGAATGGTTCATATTTGTAATCTCCCCATTCGGCTATGCATTGTGTTTTCCACTCTATCTCCGATGTCTTTGGATAAGATATTATATTAGCATTTGTTTTCTCAATAGAATTTAACCTTGGCTTTAAAGTTCTGAAACGAAGATATTTAGAACATACATGTCTCAGTTGAGACCAAGTGCAAGCAAAGTACGAAATAAGCAAAGCTACCCAACTAGATATGAATTTTACATAAAGCAACGGGGAAAGCTTTGGCTGTAACAATAAGTCAATATCGGTCTTTATAAATGGCGTAATGGGTTGACCGATATGTTCCATAACAAGTTTATTGCTAACAGGTAAATTACCCTTCTTCATTGGTCTTTCAAAATTACTTATGAGAATATTTCTTATAGATGCATCAATAATGAAGTCGCGACCAAATCTGAAAATAGGTAAATTACTCTCTATGCATACCTCTTCAAATATGTTGGGAAAACATGATGGTGGTGTCACTTGAAGAACATCTTGCTCCGTCTTTGGATGGCTCCCCAACACCTTTTCATCATCTTTTTCTTGATTCCGTGCATCATTGCTTTGAAGATCCATGTCAGCCGAACTTTGTTCGGCTACTTGTTCTTGTCCTTGAGGCTTGTCAATTTCTATGGCACGGAACTCATAGGGCAGGAAGTAGGTTCCATTGACTTCTAAAAAATCAAGTATGACTGTTTTTCTATGCTTTCCATGCCCTTTCTCAATAATGCTTGCCTTTTTGGATTTGATGGACTTAGAATATATACTACTTGATTCGGCTTTTCTAATAACCGAATTTTCTTTGTTACCTGAATCAACAACTTTATCTTTTTGAATTTGCAAGGCTTCTCGTTCTCGTCTAATTTTAGCCCACATCTCAGCTTGGCGAGCTTTAAACTTTTTCATCTCAATTTCCATCCACTCGTCATGAGATTGCCCCCCAATACTTTGAGACTCTTTCGGCAATGAGGTGCCGAAACTTTGCGATTGTTTAGGTGGTACACTGGATGGTACAGCACTGGGCAACTGCATCATTTGCACAACTCTAGCTTTTATAGCAGCAAAATCATGGGGCTTCCCGCCTTCTATTAGTTCTTGGCGAATAGAGTTGCACAAATCCCAAGAGAATGTAGGCTTGTTCTCAATTACCCAGTCTGGATATGGTTGCCCCCCAATGCTTTTAGACTCTTTCAGCAATGAGATGTTGCCAAAATTCTGTAATTGTGTAGGGGGGACATGATATGCCATGGTAGTAGGTGAAGGCATTTGTGCTCCTGCAGAGGTTTCACTTATTCGGCCATGACCATTAAGGTGCGGAGCCGAATTATGGACATCAACAGTTGCGTATGGTGCCAAAAAACTGGTAGCATGAGGTGTAGCATATCATGTTTGAGGGTAATTGGCCGAATAACTAGTAGTAACATGGCCAATTCCCCTATCCACCAACATGTTTGGATTAACATGTTGCAAATTAGTTGCCGATGAATAAAAAGATGAAACATTATGTTGCATGCCATTAAAAGATCCTACATGGGGTGTTTCAACTTGATTAACCGAACTCATCATGTTGTTCATCGGCATATGGATTTGTGGGGTTGCCGATGCATGGGAGTTGGGATACATATGTTGCATGTTGCTAAAATTATATGAAGTAGAATCATGGAGATTTTGTTGCATCGGCCCTTGCACATAATTAGATGCATGATTGATAAAGCTAGGGCTAGCCGTTACATTATGCTCATTAGAAGATCTAGCAACAACATATGCATTATTTGCATCTACATATGTGAATTGGGTATTCATATTACCTTTGTAGATTGCAAACCCTAGATGACAATCTCTTCGTAGCAAGAACGGGCCGGAGACCGTTCAAAGCTTCTTCCCCAGCGGAGTCGCCAAAAAGTGTGTTCGCACACGAACACGTCACCGTGTACCCTCAACGCCAAGGATGATGCACCGCAGCTCAAGTCGAAGGAGACCCGGTCGGAAGCGTGGTACGCAAGCAATCCAGTGGGTGCTTTTGAGGACCCGAAACCCCACACGCCCGGGAGGGACCCCGTCAGGGCACGCGGCGGCTATGGGCTGCCCTAGGTCGACCTGATCGCCCCTAGGGCCTCGAGGTTCGCCGGCCTGCAACGAAGAAGAACGAACGAAGAACGAGGAAGAAGATACAAGGGTAGGGGATAGATGAACACAAAAAAGTAGTAGATGTGTTTGTTCGATTGTGTGTTGTTCAATCGGCCGTCACCCCTTAGTTATATAAGAGGCGGATGGACTTCCCGTACAAGAAAAGGACTTTCCTAACCGTCCAAATCATCAAAACCTAATAAAACACAGAGTATTCACGACCTCCGGCCCGGATGTCCGGCTCAAGGCCCCGATGATCCGGCCTAGCCCAGTTTTCTGATAGCAGCTCACTAATCGGGCAATAACTTTTGCATACGAACTCGGATTAAGATGATTTTTATATCAAAATCAACCGCCTCGACGAGACGCACAACTTTTCTGTTGAACACTTTTTATTCTGAGGCAACCTTGAGGGTGTTTCGGGCCGTTTTCTAAAGTCTGTAGCAGAAAAAGTTGTCCGGACGTCCGGACTTATACCCGGACTGTCCGGCCTCCACCCGGATCATCCGGGGCTGGTCCCAGATCATCCGGCTTCATCACAAAACTTCTGGCATGTTTGGTGCTTCAATTTCCCGGATAATCCGGATGCCGGCCCGGATGATCCGGCCAAACATGGCTGCACCGCACGGTTTTACCTCTAACTTTTGCATACGACCTCGGATTAAGACGACTTTTATATCAAAATCGCCAGTTTCGACGAGACGAAGAACTTTGCTGTTGAAGACTTTTTCATCCAAGTCCATCTTACATAGGTTTTAAGCCATTCTTTAATCTGGTGTCACCATGAGCATCTCTGAACTTGTCATAACTTTTGCATCCGGACTCCGTTTTAGACCACTTTCATATCCATCTTGATCTTCTCAAAGAAAGCCATCTCATGGTGACTTCCAATCATAAGTTTGAAGTAATCTTGACATAGATTAAAGCAACTTTTACGATTGTGCCACTTTTGAGCGTCAACAGTATTTCTTCAATAGGTGGAAAATTCTTAACATCTTCAGCTTTAATACCTTTTTCTTTCATACATTTCTTTGCCTCTTGCATATCTTCAGGACTGAGGAATAGAACACCCCTTTTCTTCGGAGTTGGCTTAGGGGATGTTTCAGTAAGTGTCCAATTGTTTTCATTGGTCAACATATTATTCAATAGTAATTCAGCTTGATCGATAGTTCTTTCCCTGAAAACACAACCAGCACAACTATCCAGGTGGTCTCTGGAAGCATCGGTTAGTCCATTATAAAAGA
The DNA here is from genome assembly GCA_902687465.1 of Secale cereale. Classification (NCBI taxonomy): domain Eukaryota; kingdom Viridiplantae; phylum Streptophyta; class Magnoliopsida; order Poales; family Poaceae; genus Secale; species Secale cereale. The sequence continues at coordinate 598,409,396 of LR738714.1, forward strand.
CATGAAGTATTTCATTCCTCTGAAGAGGATGATCAGGCAAAGCATTAAGTAATAGGATAAGCCTCCCCCAAGCTTGTGGGAGACTCTCTTCTTTAATTTGCACAAAATTATATACTTCCCGTAAGGCAGCTTGTTTCTTATGAGCGGGGAAATATTTAGCAGAGAAGTAATAGATCATATCTTGGGGACTACGCACACAACCAGGATCAAGAGAATTAAACCATGTCTTAGCACCACCCTTTAGCGAGAACGGAAATAACTTAAGGATATAGTAATAACGAATCTTTTGCTCGTTGGTAAATAGGGTGGCTATATCATTCAACTTAGTAAGATGTGCCACAACAGTTTCAAATTCATAGCCATGGAAAGGATTAGATTCAACCAAAGTAATTAACTGAGGATCAACAAAGAAATCATAGTCCTTATCAGTAACAAAAATAGGTGAAGTAGCAAAAGCAGGGTCATATTTCACTCTAGCATTCAAAGACTTTTCTTTCATCTTAGCTAATAATTTCTTAAGATCATATCTACCATTGCAAGCAAGAAAGTCTCTAGCAGTTTCTTTATCCATAACATAACCCTCAAGAATAACAGGCAATTCATATCTAGGGGGGAATCTTCATCATCACTTTCATCAATATTATCAGTTTCAATATTTGCATTCTCCCAACCTTAGCAATTTGTTCATCAAGAAATTCACCTAGTGGCACAGTATTGTCAAGCATAGAAGTAGTTTCATCATACATAGCAGAAGTAGCATCATCAAGAACATGCGACATATCAGATTCAATAGCAGGAGTAGCTGTCGCAAGTTTACTCATAACAAAGGGTGAATCAAGTGCAGAGCTAGATGGTAGTCCCTTACCTCCCCTCGTAGTTGAGGGATAAATCTTGGTTTTTGAGTCTTTCAAGTTCCTCATAGTGATCAACAGATATAAATCCCATGTGACTTAAAGAATATAGCTATGCTCCCCGGCAATGGCACCAGAAAATAGTGTTGATAACCCACAAGTGTAGGGGATCGCAACAATTTTCGAGGCTAGAGTATTCAACCCAAATTTATTGATTCGACACAAGTGGAGCCAAAGAATACTCTCAAGTATTAGCAGTTGAGTTGTCAATTCAACCACTCCTGGAAGACTTAGTATCTGCAGCAAAATGTTTAGTAGCAAAGTAGTATGGATGTAACGGTAACGGTGGCAAAAGTAACGGTAGCAGTTTTGTAGTGATTGTAACTATAGCAGCAGTAAAGTAACTAAGCAACAAGCAATATGTGAAAAGCTCGTAAGCATTGGATCAGTGATGGATAATTATGTCGGATGTGATTCCTCATGTAATAGTTATAACATAGGGTGACACAGAACTAGCTCCAGTTCATCAATGTAATGTAGGCGTGTATTCCGAATATAGTCATACATGCTTATGGAAAAGAACTTGCATGACATCTTTTGTCCTACCCTCCCGTGGCGGCGGGGTCCTAGTGGAAACTAAGGGATATTAAGGCCTCCTTTTAGTAGAGTACCGGACCAAAGCATTAACACACGGTGAATACATGAACTCCTCGAACTACGGTCATCACCGGGAGTGGTCCCGATTATTGTCACTTTGGGGTTGCAGGATCATAACACATAGTAGGTGACTATTGACTTGCAAGATAGGATCAAGAACACACATATATTCATGAAAACATAATAGGTTCAGATCTGAAATCATGGCACTCGGGCCCTAGTGACAAGCATTAAGCATAGCAAAGTCATAGCAACATCAATCTTAGAACATAGTGGATACTAGGGATCAAACCCTACAAAACTAACTCGATTACATGGTAAATCTCATCCAACCCATCACCGTCCAGCAAGCCTATGATGGGATTACTCACGCACGGCTGTGAGCATCATGGAATTGGTGATGGAGGAAGGTTGATAATGATGATGGCGACGATCGCCCCTCTCCGGAGGCCCAAACGGACTCCAGATCAGCTCTCCCGAGAGAGATTAGGGCTTGGCGGAGGCTCTGTATCGTAAAACGCGATAATTCCTTCTCTCTAGTTTTTTTCTCCCCGAAAGTGAATATATGGAGTCGGGGAAGACGTCGGTGGAGCAACAGGGGGCCCACGAGGCACTGGGCGCGCCCCCCACCCTCGTGGACAGGGTGTGGGCCCCCTGGTCTGGTTCTTTCCGTAGATATTTTTTATATAATCCAAAATAAATCTCCATTGAATTTCAGGTCATTTCGGGGACTTTTATTTCTGCACAAAAATAACACTATGGCAATTCTGCTGAAAACAGTGTCACTCCGGGTTAGTTCCATTCAAATCATGCAAGTTAGAGTCCAAAACAAGGGAAAACGTGTTTGGAAAAGTAGATACGTTGGATCCGTATCAGGTAGCTATTTGAGTGCAGAAGGCGTGCGACCAGACCCCTGCGCATGCTTGATACGTCTCCGTCGTATCTATAATTTTTGATTGTTCCATGCCAATATTCTACAACTTTCATATACTTTTGGCAACTTTTTATACTATTTTTTGGGACTAACATATTGATCCATTGCCCAGTGCCAGTTCCTGTTTATTGCATGTTTTCTGTTTCGCAGAATATCCATATCTAACGGAGTCCAAAGGGAATAAAAACGGACGGAGATTTTTTTTGGAATATATGTGAATTTTGGGAAGCGGAACCAACATGAGACGATGCCCGAGTGGGCCACGAGGCAGGGGGGCACGCCCACCAGGGGCAGGCACGCCCTGGGCCCTCGTGGCCACTTTGTAAGGCAGTTGATTCCCTTATTTTTATGCAAGAAAGCTAATATCCGGATAAAAATCATGTCAAAAGATCAGCCTAATCGGAGTTATGGATCTCCGGGAATATAAGAAACGGTGAAGAGCCAGAATCTGGGAACACAGAAACAGATAGAGACAAAGAGACAGATCCAATCTCGGAGGGACTCTCGCCCCTACACCGCCAAGGAGGCTTTCGGGACCAGATGCCGCGGTCTCGAGGCGGAAACCAATCTAGGGCTCCGGCAGAGCTGTTCTACCAGGGATACTTCCCTCCGGGAGGGGGAAATCGTCACCGCCATCATCAACTCTCCCATCTTGGGGAGGGCTATCTTCATCAACATCTTCACCAGCACCATCTCCTCTCAAACCCTAGTTCATCTCTTGTATCCGATCTTTGTACCCAAACCTCAGATTGGTACCTGTGGGTTGCTAGTAGTTTTGATTACTCCTTGTAGTTGATGCTAGCTGGTTTATTTGGTGGAATATCATATGTTCAGATCCATTATGCATATTAATACCCCTCTGATAATTAACAATATTATGTCTTGTGATTAGTTACTTTTGTTCCTGAGGACATGGGAGAAGTCTTGCTATAAGTAGTCATGTTAATTTGGTCTTCGTTCGATATTTTGATGAGATGTATGTTGTCTCTCCTCTAGTGGTTTCATGTGAACGTCGACTACATGACACTTCACCATTATTTGGGCCTAGAGGAAGGCATTGGTAAGTAATAAGTAGATGATGGGTTGTTAGAGTGACAGAAGCTTAAACCCTAGTTTATGTGTTGCTTCGTAAGGGGCTGATTTGGACCCATATGTTTCATGCTATGGTTAGGTTTACCTTAATACTTCTTTTGTAGTTGCGGATGCTTGCATTAGAGGTTAATCATAAGTGGGAGGCTTGTCCAAGTAAGGGCAGCACCCAAGCACTAGTCCACCCACATACCAAATTATCAAACTACCGAACGCGAATCAGATGATTGTGATTAAAACTAGCTTGACGATAATTCCCATGTGTCCTCGGGAGCGCTTTCCTTTTATATAAGAGTTTGTCCAGGCTTGTCCTTTGCTACAAAAAGGATTGGGCCACCTTGCTGCACCTTATTTACTTTTACCTTTTGTCACATGCTACCAATTACCTTATCACAAAACTATCTGTTACCTATAATTTCAGTGCTTGCAGAAAATACCTTACTGAAAACTGCCTATCATTTCCTTCTGCTCTTCGTTGGGTTCGACACTCCTACTTATCGGAAGGACTACGATAGATCCCCTACACTTGTGGGTCATCAAGACTTTTTTCTGGCGCCGTTGCCGGGGAGCAATAGCGTGGGGTGAATATTCTCGTGTGTGCTTGTTTGCTTTATCACTAACTAGATTTTATTTGCTGTTCTAAGTTGTTTTATATCTTTAGTTATGGGTAGGAAACGCAAAATACCAAAAAAATAGTGGTACCTGCTGAACCAATGGTTTAAGAACCACTGAAAATCTATCACACTCCTGAAGCTTTCTACTTGGATCATCTTTGATCCATATGTGCTCGGGCTGAAACCCCAACTAGCTTAGTTGAGGGAAAATCTTTAGATGAGCATGCTTGTTATGTTCGACACCGCATATCTGAAAAAGGGAGACTTTTACTGGATCAAATTCATCATTTGCAATGCTATGCTTGGAATTTATGTGAAATATATGATTTTACTTGTTGTTCTGAAGACCCTAAGAAACACCTTCCCTACCAATGTGAGTTTAGTGATAATGGAATCGTATCTTCGTATGCTAAGGGTGTTTATAGTTACTATATATGATGTTCAACAAATTGAAGAATTTGTTGCTTTTAAGGGTGCTTATGAAATTGCTTCTTTGATTAAAAAGTATGATGCTACTCTTTACAAATCCGAAAATTTTGCCAAATTTAAATATTGTTATGATAATTATGCTTCTAATGCCTATGTTAAACCATATATTGAGGACTCCTCCGCTGCCCAAGAAGAGACTAATATTTTGCAGGAGTCTATGGAAGAAGAAATTAATGACATTGTGAGCTCATTGGATGAAAAAGATGAGGAGGAGAGCGAAGAACAAAAGGAGGAAGAGCGGATTGATCACCCGTGCCCACCTTCTAATGAGAGTAACTCTTTATCCCGTACATTGTTTAATTTCCCTTCGTGCTTACCGAAGGATGAATGCTATGATGATTGCTATGATCCCTTGGATTCGTTTGAAATATCCCTTTTCGATGAAATTGATGCTTGCTATGCTTGTGGCCAAGATGCCAATATGAATTATGCTTATGGAGATGAACTTGCTATAGTTCCTTATGTTAAACATGAGATAGTTGCTATTGCACCCACACATGATAGTCCTATTATCTTTTTGAATTCTCTAAACTACACTATATCAGAGAAGTTTGCACTTATTAAGGATTATATTGATGGGTTGCCTTTTTCCATTACACATGATGATTTTGATAAGTATAATATGCATGTGCTTGCTGCTCCTACTTGCAATTATGATGAGAGAGGACCTACATCTCCGCCTCTCTATGTTTCCAACATGATAAAATTGCAAGAAACTGCTTATACTATGCATTGGCCTTTACTTGATGTGCATGAATTGTTCTTGTATGACATGCCTATGCATAGGAAGAGATTTAGACTTCGTTGTTTCATGACACATATCACTTTGTGCTCACTACTAAATGCCAAATCATTGCTAATTAAAATTGGCTTTGATATACCTTGGGATCCGGGTGGATCCATTACTTGAGCACTATATGCCTAGCTTAATGGCTTTAAAGAAGCGTTGCCAGGGAGACAACCCGGAAGTTTTAGAGAGTCATTTATTTCTGTTGTGTGATTTTATAAAGTTTAAAAACAAAAAAAATAAAGAGGATAACCTAAAACTTTTTCAAAAAGAAAAGTGAAAGTAAGAAGGACGAGCACTGTTGAAATGGGGGAGCTCCTTGAACTTTGTTCATGCCCATGGAAACTTTGCAAATCTTGAATTACAGAAACTTTTCATCAAAAATAATTATCCCCTTGTACAATTCCATTGTATTATAAAAATAATGTGCCAAGAGTTTCCTTTAGGATGATTAAACTGCTTGTTGGTTTGCGCAGTGCAAAAACAGAAACTTTGGCTGTAGTGCGCGATTTTACATTTTTGCTGGAACATCGAAAGGTTATGAAACTTTTTGCAAAGTCATGCTATACAAATTGTTTCTTTGTCCTAATTTTTCCATAATTTTTAGGGTTACAGAAGTATGGTTAATGTTTAGATTACTACAGACTGTCCCGTTTTCATAGATTGCTGTTATAGCTTCATTATTTGCATATGTTTGAATTCTTGTTGATGCCTCCTTTATTTGGGTCCATAGAATTGTGATAGAATACAGTAGGTAATGTTTGTTTATAATTATACAATAATGTTAGAGCAGTACATGATGGGATTTTATTGATCGTATGCACTAACCCCGCCACTAAAAGTTCGGTTAAGTTTTGTGTGGATGAAGTGTTTGAAGACCGAGGATGTCTCTGAAGGAAATATGCCCTAGAGGCAATAATAAAGTTGTTATTTATATTTCCTTATATCATGATAAATGTTTATTATTCATGCTAGAATTGTATTAACCGGAAACTTAGTACATGTGTGAATACATAGACAAAACAGAGTGTCCCTAGTATGCCTCTACTAGACTAGCTCATTGATCAAAGATGGTTATGTTTCCTAACCATAGACATGAGTTGTCATTTGATCAACGGGATCACATCATTAGGAGAATGATGTGATGGACTAGACCCATCCGTTAGCATAGCACTTTGATCGTTTAGTTTTACTGATATTGCTTTCTTCATGACTTATACATGTTCCTATGACTATGAGATTATGCAACTCCCGAATACCGTAGGAACACCTTGTGTACTATCAAACGTCACAACGTAACTGGGTGATCATAAAGATGCTCTACAGGTGTCTCCGAAAGTATTCGTGGTGTTGGCATAGATCAAGATTAGGATTTGTCACTCCGAAGTGTCGGAGAGGTATCTCTGGGCCCTCTCGGTAACACACATCATAATAAGCCTTGCAAGAAAAAGACTAATGAGTTAGTCACGAGATGATGTGTTATGGAACGAGTAAAGAGACTTGCCGATAACGATATTGAACTAGGTATAGAGATACCGACGATCGAATCTCGGGCAAGTAACATACCGATGACAAAAGGAACAACGTATGTTGTTATGCGGTTTGACCGATATAGATCTTCGTAGAATATGTAGGAGCCAATATGAGCATCCAGGTTCCGCTATTGGTTATTGACCGGAGATGAGTCTCGGTCATGTCTACATAGTTCTCGAACCCGTAGGGTCCGCACGCTTAACGTTTGATGACGATCGGTATTATGAGTTTATGAGTATTGATGTACCAAAGGTAGTTCGGAGTCCCGGATGAGATCACGGACATGACGAGGAGTCTCGGAATGTCCGAGACGTAAAGATTGATATATTGGACGACTATATTCGGACACCGGAAGTGTTCCGGAAAAGTTTCGGATTTAACTGGATTGCCGGAGGGGGTTACCGGAACCCCCTACGAGGGGGGATGGTCCATAGTGGGCCTTGAGGAAAGGAGAGAGGCAGCCCATAGAGGTTGGCCGGCGCCCCACCTAGGGATCCTAGTTGGACTAGGATTGGGGGGGGGGGGGCGCCACCTCTCCCTCTTTTCCTTTCCCTCTCTTCCTTCTTGGTGGACTCCTACTAGGAATAGGATTGCAATCCTATTCCTAGTAGGATTGCCCTAGCCGCACCATAGGAGGCCGGCCGGCCCTCCTCCCTTGCTCCTTTATATACGGGGGCAGGGGGGCACCCAAAGACACACAAGTTGAATTGTTTTAGCCGTGTGCGGTGCCCCCCTCCATAGAAACACACCTCGGTCATACCGTTGCAGTGCTTAGGCGAAGCCCTGCGCCGGTGAATACATCATATCCGTCACCACGCCGTCGTGCTGACGAAACTCTCCCGTGAAGCTCAACTAGATCAAGAGCTCGTGGGACGTCATCAAGCTGAACGTGTGCTGAACGCGGAGGTGCCGTACGTTCGGTGCTTGATCGGTTGGATCGCGAAGAAGTTCGACAACATCAACCGCGTCACTTGACGCTTCCGCTCCCGGTCTACGAGGGTACGTAGACACACTCTCCCCTCTCGTTGCTATGCATCTAGTAGATAGATCTTGCGTGATCGTAGGAAAATTTTAAAATACTACGTTCCCCAACAGTGGCATCATGAGCCAGGTCTATACGTAGATTATATGCACGAGTAGAACACAATGAGTTGTGGGCGATACTAGTCATACTGCTTACCAGCATGTCATACTTTGCTTCGGCGGTATTGTGAGATGAAGCGGCCCGGACTGACATTACGCGTACGCTTACGCGAGATTGGTTTCACCGTTACGAGCACTCGTTGCTTAAAGGTGACTGGCGGGTGTCTGTCTCTCTCACTTTAGCTGAATCAAGTGTGGCTACGCCCGGTCCTTGTGAAGGTTAAAACAGCACATACTTGACGAAACATCGTTGCGGTTTTGTATGCGTAGGTAAGAACGGTTCTTGCTAAGCCCGTAGCAGCCACGTAAAACTTGCAACAACAAAGTAGAGGACGTCTAACTTGTTTTTGCAGGGCATGTTGTGATGTGATATGGTCAAGACATGATGAGTTATACGGTTTTGTATGAGATGATCATGTTTTGTAATGTTATCGACAACTGGCAGGAGCCATATGGTTGTCGCTTTATTGTATGAAATGCAATCGCCATGTAATTGCTTTACTTTATCACTAAGAGGTAGCGATAGTCGTAGAAGCAATAGTTGGCGAGACGACAACGATGCTACGATGGAGATCAAGGTGTCGCGCCGGTGACGAAGGTGATCATGAAGGTGCTTTGGAGATGGCGATCAAAAGCACAAGATGATGATGGCCATATCATGTCACATATTTTGATTGCATGTGATGTTTATCTTATTATCCTTCTTATTTTGCTTAGAACGACGGTAGCATTATAAGATGATCCCTTACTAAATTTCAAGGTATAAGTGTTCTCCCTGAGTATGCACCGTTGCGAAAGTTCGTCGTGCCGAGACACCACGTGATGATCGGGTGTGATAAGCTCTACGTTCAAATACAACGGGTGTAAGCCAGTTTTGCACACGCAGAATACTCGGGTTAAACTTGACGAGCCTAGCATATGCAGATATGGCCTCGGAACACTGGAGACCGAAAGGTCGAGCGTGAATCATATAGTAGATATGATCAACATAAGATGTTCACCATTGAAACTACTCCATCTCACGTGATGATCGGACATGGTTTAGTTGATTTGGATCACGTGATCATTTAGATGACCGGAGGGATGTCTATCTAAGTGGGAGTTCTTAAGTAATATGATTAAATTGAACTTTAATTTATCATGAAGTTAGTCCTGGTAGTATTAGCATATCTATGTTGTAGATCAATAGCTCGCGATGTTGCTCCCCGTTTATTTTTCATATGTTCCTAGAGAAAACCAAGTTGAAAGATGTTAGTAGCAATGATGCGGAATTGTTCCGTGATCTGAGGATTATCCTCATTGCTGCACAGAAGAATTATGTCCTTGATGCACTGCTAGGTGACAGACCTATTGCAGGAGCAGATGTCGATGTTATGAACGTTTTGACAAAAGCTCGATATGATGACTACTTGATAGTTTAGTGCACCATACTTTACGGCTTATAACCGGGACTTCAAAAACGTTTTGAAACGCCACGGAGCATATGAGATGTTCCAAGAGTTGAAATTAGTATTTCATACTCATGCCCGTGTCGAGAGGTATAAGACCTCTGACAGTACTTTGCCTACAAGATGGAGGAGTATAGCTCAACCAGTGAGCATGTGCTCAGATTGTCTGGGTAGTACAATTGCTTGAATCAAGTGGGAGTTAATCTTCCAGATAAGATAGTAATTGACAAAGTTCTCTAGACACTATCACCAAGTTAGTAGAACTTCGTGATGAACTATAATATGCAAGGGATGACGAAAGTAATTCCCGAGCTCTTCACGATGCTGAAATCGGCGAAGGTAGAAATCAAGAAAGAGCATCAAGTTTTGATGGTTAACCAGACCACTTGTTTCAAGTAAAGGGCAAAGGGATAGAAGGGGAACTTCAAGAAGAATGACAAGCAAGTTGTCACTCCCGTGAAGAAACCCAAAGCTAAACTCAAGCCTGAAACAAGTGCTTCTAGTGCAAAGGAAATGGTCACTAGAAGTGGAACTGCCCTAGATATTTGGCGGATAAGAAGGATGGCAAAGTGAACAAAGGTATATTTGATATACAGATTATTGATGTGTATTTTACTAGTGTTCATAGCAACCCCTCGGTATTTGATATTGGTTCAGTTGCTAAAGAGTAGTAACTCGAAATGGGAGTTGCATAATGAACAGAAACTAGTTAAAGGATGAAGTGACGATGAGTATTGGAAGTAGTTCCAAGATTGATATGATCATCATCGCACACTCCCTATACTTTCAGGATTAGTGTTGAACCTAAATAAGTGTTATTTGGTGTTGAGCATGAATATGATTTGATCATGTTTATTGCAATACGGTTATTCATGTAAGTTAGAGAATAATTGTTGTTCTGTTTACATGAATAAAACCTTCTATGGTCATACACCCAATGAAAATGGTTTGTTGGATCTCAATCGTGGTGATACACATATTCATAATATTGAAGCCAAAAGATACAAGGTCAATAATGATAGTGCAACTTATTTGTAGCACTGCCGTTTAGGTCATATTGGTGTAAAGCGCATGAAGAAACTCCATAGTGATGGACTTTTGGAATCACTTGATTATGAATCACTTGGTGCTTGCAAACCATGCCTCATGGGCAAGATGACTAAAACTCCGTTCTCCGGAATTGTGGAGCGAGCAACAGATTTGTTGGAGATCATACATACAGATGTATGTGGACCAATGAGTGTTGAAGCTCGCGGCGGGTATCGTTATTTTCTGACCTTCACTGATGATTTGAGCAGATATGGGTATATCTACTTAATGAAGCACAAGTCTGAAACATTTGAAAAGTTCAAAGAATTTCAGAGTGAAGTGGAGAATCATCGTAACAAGAAAATAAGAGTTTCTACGATATGATCGTAGAGGTAAAATATTTGAGTTAGCGAGTTTGGCCTTCAGTAAAAACAATGTGAAATAGTTTCACTACTCACGCCATCTGGAACACCATAATGTAATGGTGTGTCCGAACATCATAACCGTACTTTATTAGATATGGTGCGATCGATGATGTCTCTTACCGATCTACTACTATCGCTTTTGGGGTTATGCATTAGAGACAGCTACATTCACGTTAAATAGGGCACCATCTAAATCCGTGGAGATGACACCGTATGAACTGTGGTTTGACAAGAAACCTAAGCTGTCATTTCTTTAAGTTTGGCACTGCGATGCTTATGTGAAAAAGTTTCAACATGATAAGCTCGAACCCAAATCGGAGAAGTAAATCTTCATAGGATACCCAAAAAAGAAACTGTTGCGTACACCTTCTATCACAGATCCTAAGGCAAGGTCTTTGTTGCTAAGAGTGGATCCTTTCTAGAGAAGGAGTTTCTCTCGAAAGAAGTGAGTGGGAGGAAAGTAGAACTTTATGAGGTAATTGTACCTTCTCCCGAATTGGAAGGTAGTACATCACATAAACTCGTTCCAGTGATTCCTACACCAATTAGTGAGGAAGCTAATGATGATGATCATGAAACTTCAGATCAAGTTACTGCTGAACTTCGTAGATCAACCAGAGTTCGTTCCGCACCAGAGTGGTACGACAACCCGGTTCTGGAAGTCATGTTACTAGACCATGATGAACCTACGAACTATGAGGAAGCGATGATGAGCCCAGATTCCGCAAAATGGCTTGAGACCATGAAATCTGAGATGGGATCCATGTATTAGAACAAAGTATGGACTTTGGTTGACTTGCCCGATGATCGGCAAGCCATCGAAAATAAATGGATCTTCAAGAGGAAGACCGGCGCAAACGGTAATGTTACTGTTTACAAAGCTTGACTTGTTGCGAAAGGGTTTCGACAAGTTCAAGGAGTTGACTACGATGAGACTTTCTCACCCGTAGCGATGCTTAAGTCTGTCCGAATCATGTTAGTAATTGCCGCATTTTATGAAATCTGGCAAATGGATAACAAAACTGCATTCTTTAATGGATTTATTAAAGAAGACTTGATTATGATGCAACCAGAAGGTTTTGTCAATCCTAAAGGTACTAACAAAATGTGCAAGCTCCAGCGATCCATCTATGGACTGGTGCAAGCATCTCGGAGTTGGAATATACGCTTTGATAAGTTGATCAAAGCATACAGATTTATACAGACTTGCGGTGAAGCCTGTATTTACAAGAAGTGAGTGGGAGCACTACAACCTTTCTGACAAGTATATGTGAATGACATATTGTCGATCGGAAATGATGTAGAATTTTCTGGAAAGCATAAAGGAGTGTTTGAAAGGAGTTTTTCAAAGAAAGACCTTGGTGAAGCTGCTTACATATTGGGCATCAAGATCTATAGAGATATTTCAAGACGCTTGATAAGACTTTCGATGAGTACATACCTTGATAAGATTTTCAAAATAGTTCAAATTGGATCAGTCAAAGAAGGAGTTCTTGCCTGACTTGTAAGGTGTGAAGTTGAGTAAGACTCAAAGCCAGACCACGGCAGAAAAATATAGAGAGAATGTAAGTCATTCCCTATGCCTCAGCCATAGATTCTATAAAGTATGCCATGTTGTGTACCAAACATGTTGTGTACCTTGACATGAGTTTGTCAAGAGGGTACAATAGTGATCCAGGAGTAGATCACTGTACAGCGGTCAAAATTATCCTTAGTAACTGGATGACTAAGGAAATGTTTCTCGATTATGGAGGTGATAAAGAGTTCGTCGTAAAGGGTTACGCCGATGCAAGCTTTGACACTAAATCCAGATGACTCTAAGTATCAATCTGGATGCATATTGAAAGTGGGAGCAATTAGCTAGAGTAGCTCTATGCAGAGCATTGTAGACATAGAAATTTGCGAAATACATACGGATCTGAATGTGACAGACCCGTTGACTAAACTTCTCTCACAAGCAAAACATGATCACACCTTATTCCTCTTGGGTATTAATCACATAGCGATGTGAACTAGATTATTGACTCTAGTAAACCCTTTGGGTGTTGGTCACATGGCGATGTGAACTATGGGTGTTATTCACATAACGATGTGAACTATCGATATTAAATCACATGGCGATGTGAGCTAGATTATTGACTCTAGTGCAAGTGGGAGACTGAAGGAAATAGGCCCTAGAGGCAATAATAAAGTTGTTATTTATAATTCCTTATATCATGATAAATGTTTATTATTCATGCTAGAATTTTATTAACCGGAAACTTAGTACATGTGTGAATACATAGACAAAATAGAGTGTCCCTAGTATGCCTCTACTAGACTAGCTCATTGATCAAAGATGGTTATGTTTCCTAACCATAGACATGAGTTGTCATTTGATCAACGGGATCACATCATTAGGAGAATGATGTGATGGACTAGACCCATCCGTTAGCATAGCACTTTGATCGTTTAGTTTTACTGCTATTGCTTTCTTCATGACTTATACATGTTCCTATGACTATGAGATTATGCAACTCCCGAATACCGTAGGAACACCTTGTGTGCTATCAAACGTCACAACGTAACTGGGTGATCATAAAGATGCTCTACAGGTGTCTCCGAAAGTATTCGTGGTGTTGGCATAGATCAAGATTAGGATTTGTCACTCCGAAGTGTCGGAGAGGTATCTCTGGGCCCTCTCGGTAACACACATCATAATAAGCCTTGCAAGCAAAACACTAATGAGTTAGTCACGAGATGATGTGTTACGGAACGATTAAAGAGACTTGCCGATAACGAGATTGAACTAGGTATAGAGATACCGACGATCGAATCTCGGGCAAGTAACATACCGATGACAAAAGGAACAACGTATGTTGTTATGCGGTTTGACCGATAAAGATCTTCGTAGAATATGTAGCAGCCAATATGAGCATCCAGGTTCCTCTATTGGTTATTGACCGGAGATGAGTCTCGGTCATGTCTACATAGTTCTCGAACCCGTAGGGTCCGCACGCTTAACGTTTGATGACGATCGGTATTATGAGTTTATGAGTATTGATGTACCGAAGGTAGTTCGGAGTCCCGGATGAGATCACGGACATGACGAGGAGTCTCGGAATGTCCGAGACATAAAGATTGATATATTGGACGACTATATTCGGACACCGGAAGTGTTCCGGAAAAGTTTCGGATTTAACTGGATTGCCGGAGGGGGTTACCGGAACCCCCTACGAGGGGGGATGGTCCATAGTGGGCCTTGAGGAAAGGAGAGAGGCAGCCCATAGAGGCTGGCCGGCGCCCCACCTAGGGATCCTAGTTGGACTAGGATTGGGGGGGCGCCACCTCTCCCTCTTTTCCTTTCCCTCTCTTCCTTCTTGGTGGACTCCTACTAGGAATAGGATTGCAATCCTATTCCTAGTAGGATTGCCCTAGCCGCACCATAGGAGGCCGGCCGGCCCTCCCCTCTTGCTCCTTTATATACGGGGGCAGGGGGCACCCAAAGACACAAGTTGAATTGTTCCAGCCGTGTGCGGTGCCCCCCTCCACAGAAACACACCTCGGTCATACCGTCGCGGTGCTTAGGCGAAGCCCTGCGCCGGTGAATACATCATATCCGTCACCACGCCGTCGTGCTGACAAAACTCTCCCGTGAAGCTCAACTGGATCAAGAGCTCGTGGGACGTCATCAAGCTGAACGTGTGCTGAACGCGGAGGTGCCGTACGTTCGGTGCTTGATCGGTTGAATCGCGAAAAAGTTCGACTACATCAACCGCGTCACTTGACGCTTCCGCTTCCGGTCTACGAGGGTACGTAGACACACTCTTCCCTCTCGTTGCTATGCATCTGGTAGATAGATCTTGCGTGATCGTAGGAAAATTTTAAAATACTACGTTCCCCAACAGTGGCATCATGAGCCAGGTCTATGCGTAGATGATATGCACGAGTAGAACACAATGAGTTGTGGGCGATACTAGTCATACTGCTTACCAGCATGTCATACTTTGCTTCGGCGGTATTGTGAGATGAAGCGGCCCGGACCGACATTACGCGTACGCTTACGCGAGACTGGTTTCACCGTTACGAGCACTCGTTGCTTAAAGGTGACTGGCGGGTGTCTGTCTCTCTCACTTTAGCTGAATCAAGTGTGGCTACGCCCGGTCCTTGTGAAGGTTAAAACAACACATACTTGACGAAACATCGTTGTGGTTTTGTATGCGTAGGTAAGAACGGTTCTTGTTAAGCCCGTAGCAGCCACGTAAAACTTGCAACAACAAAGTAGAGGACGTCTAACTTGTTTTTGCAGGGCATGTTGTGATGTGATATGGTCAAGACATGATGAGTTATACGGTTTTGTATGAGATGATCATGTTTTGTAATGTTATCGGCAACTGGCAGGAGCCATATGGTTGTCGCTTTATTGTATGAAATGAAATCGCCATGTAATTGCTTTACTTTATCACTAAGAGGTAGCGATAGTCGTAGAAGCAATAGTTGGCGAGACGACAACGATGCTACGATGGAGATCAAGGTGTCGCGCCGGTGACGAAGGTTATCATGAAGGTGCTTTGGAGATGGAGATCAAAAGCACAAGATGATGATGGCCATATCATGTCACATATTTTGATTGCATGTGATGTTTATCTTATTATGCTTCTTATTTTGCTTAGAACGACGGTAGCATTATAAGATGATCCCTTACTAAATTTCAAGGTATAAGTGTTCTAACTGTGTATGCACCGTTGCGAAAGTTCGTCGTGCCGAGACACCACGTGATGATCGGGTGTGAAAAGCTCTACGTTCAAATACAACGGGTGCAAGCCTGTTTTGCACACGCAGAATACTCGGGTTAAACTTGACGAGCCTAGCATATGCAGATATGGCCTTGGAACACTGGAGACCGAAAGGTCGAGCATGAATCATATAGTAGATATGATCAACATAAGATGTTCACCATTGAAACTACTCCATCTCACGTGATGATCGTGAAGGAAATATGCCCTAGAGGCAATAATAAAGATGATTATTTGTATTTCCTTATATCATGATAAATGTCTTTTATTCATGCTAGAATTGTATTAACCGGAAACTTAGTACATGTGTGAATACATAGACAAAACAGTATGTCCCTAGTATGCCTCTACTAGACTAGCTCATTGATCAAAGATGGTTATGTTTCCTAGCCATAGACATGAGTTGTCATTTAATCAACGGGATCACATCATTAGGAGAATGATGTGATGGACAAGACCCATCCGTTAGCATAGCACTATGATCGTTTAGTTTTACTGCTATTGCTTTCTTCATGACTTATACATGTTCCTATGACTATGAGATTATGCAACTCCTGAATACCGTAGGAACAGCTTGTGTGCTATCAAACGTCACAACGTAACTGGGTGATCATAAAGATGCTCTATAGGTGTCTCCGAAAGTATTCGTGGTGTTGGCATAGATCAAGATTAGGATTTGTCACTCCGAGTGTCGGAGAGGTATCTCTGGGCCCTCTCGGTAACACACATCATAATAAGCCTTGCAAGCAAAAGACTAATGAGTTAGTCACGAGATAATGTGTTATGGAACGAGTAAAGAGACTTGCCGGTAACGAGATTGAACTAGGTATAGAGATACCGACGATCGAATCTCGGGCAAGTAACATACCGATGACAAAAGGAACAACGTATGTTGTTATGCGGTTTGACCGATAAAGATCTTCGTAGAATATGTAGGAACCAATATGAGCATCCAGGTTCCGCTATTGGTTATTGACCGGAGATGAGTCTCGGTCATGTCTACATAGTTCTCGAACCCGTAGGGTCCGCACGCTTAACGTTTGATGACGATCGGTATTATGAGTTTATGAGTTTTGATGTACCGAAGGTAGTTCGGAATCCCGGATGAGATCACGGACATGACGAGGAGTCTCGGAATGTCCGAGACATAAAGATTGATATATTGGACGACTATATTCGGACACCGGAAGTGTTCCGGAAAAGTTTCGGATTTAACGGGATTGCCGGAGGGGGTTACCGGAACCCCCTACGAGGGGGGATGGTCCATAGTGGGCCTTAAGGAAAGGAGAGAGGCAGCCCATAGAGGCTGGCCGGCGCCCCACCTAGGGATCCTAGTTGGACTAGGATTGGGGGGGCGCCACCTCTCCCTCTTTTCCTTTCCCTCTCTTCCTTCTTGGTGGACTCCTACTAGGAATAGGATTGCAATCCTATTCCTAGTAGGATTGCCCTAGCCGCACCATAGGAGGCCGGCCGGCCCTCCTCCCTTGCTCCTTTATATACGGGGGCAGGGGGCACCCAAAGACACACAAGTTGAATTGTTTTAGCCGTGTGCGGTGCCCCCCTCCACAGAAACACACCTCGGTCATACCGTTGCAGTGCTTAGGCGAAGCCCTGCGCCGGTGAATACATCATATCCGTCACCACGCCGTCGTGCTGACGAAACTCTCCCGTGAAGCTCAACTGGATCAAGAGCTCGTGGGACGTCATCAAGCTGAACGTGTGCTGAACGCGGAGGTGCCGTACGTTCGGTGCTTGATCGGTTGGATCGCGAAGAAGTTCGACAACATCAACCGCGTCACTTGACGCTTCCGCTCCCGGTCTACGAGGGTACGTAGACACACTCTCCCCTCTCGTTGCTATGCATCTAGTAGATAGATCTTGCGTGATCGTAGGAAAATTTTAAAATACTACGTTCCCCAACAGTCTCGATGTGATAAGAAGGAGGAGAGGCAAGATCTCAAGGTTTGGGATGCCCAAGGCAGCCCAAGTAAATATTCAAGGAGACTCAAGCGTCTAAGCTTGGGGATGCCCCGGAAGGCATCCCATCTTTCTTCAACAAGTATCAGTATGTTTTCGGATTCGTTTCGTTCATATGATATGCGTAAACTCTTGGGGCGTCATGTGCTTTTTCTTTTTCTTTTAATAAATGCAACATGCTGGTATGAGATAGTCCTTGGTTGACTTATAGAATGCTCTTTGCACTTCACTTATATCTTTTGAGTATGGCTTTATAGAATGCTTCATGTGCTTCACTTATATCATTTGAAGTTTGGACTGCCTGTTTCTCTTCACATATAAAACCACCATTTGTAGAATGCTCTTTTGCTTCACTTATTTCTTAGAGCGTGGGCATAACTTTTGTAGAAAGAGTTAAAACTCTCTTGCTTCACTTATATCTGTTTAGAGAGTTGATAGGAATTGGTCATTCACATGGTTAGTCATAAAATCCTACATAAACTTGTAGATCACCGAATATGATATGTTTGATTCCTTGCAATAGTTCTGAGATATAAAGATGGTGATATTAGAGTCATGCTAGTGGGTAGTTGTGGATTGTAGAAATACTTGTGTTGAGGTTTGTGATTCCCGTAGCATGCACGTATGGTGAACCGTTATGTGACGAAGTTGGAGCATGATTTATTTATTGAGTGTCATCCATTGTGTGGAGATCGGGGGCGCGCGATGGTTAACTCCTACCAACCTCCCCCCTAGGAGCATGCGTGTAGTACTTGGTTTCGATGGCTAATAAATTGTTGCAATAAGTATGTGAGTTCTTTATGACTAATGTTGAGTCCATGGATTATACGCACTCTCACCCTTCCACCATTGCTAGCCTCTCTTGTACCGCGCAACTTTCGCCGGTACCATACACCCACCATATATCTTCCTCAAAACAGCCACCATACCTACCTGTTATGGCATTTCCATAGCCATTCCGAGATATATTGCCATGTAACTCCACCGTTCCGTTTATTATGACACGCACCATCATTGTCATATTGCCTTGCTTGATCGTAAGATAGCTAGCATGATGTTTCCATGGTTTGTCCGTTTTTTGATGTCATTGCTACGCTAGATCATTGCACATCCCGATACACCGCCGGAGGCATTCACATAGAGTCATATTTTGTTCTAGCTTCGAGTTGTAAGTAAATAAGAGTGTGATGATCTTCATTATTAGAGCATTGTCCCATGTGACGAAAGGCCAAAAAAAGAGATGGCCTAAAAAAATAGAGAGGGGCTAAAAAAAGAAGAGAAAGCCCCTAAAAAAGCAAAAAAAAAAAAAACAAAAAAAAGAGAGAAAAGAGAGGAGGGACAATGCTACTATCCTTTTCCACACTTGTGCTTCAAAGTAGCACCATGATCTTCATAATAGAGAGTCTCTTGTTTTATCACTTCCATATACTAGTAGGAATTTTCATTATAGAACTTGGCTTGTATATTCCAATGATGGGCTTCCTCAAATGCCCTAGGTCTTCATGAGCAAGCAAGTTGATGCAAACCCACTAGTATTCTTTTTGAGCTTTCATACACTTATAGCTCTAGTGCATGCGTTACATGGCAATCCCTACTCACTCACATTGATATCGATTGATGGACATCTCCATAGTCCATTGTTTTGACTAGTTGATGTGAGGCTTTCTCCCATCTTTTGTCTATCACCACCTTCTATTCCACCCATAGTGCTATGTCCATGGCTCACGCTCATGTATTGCGTGAAAGTTGAAAAAGTTTGAGAATACTAAAGTATGAAACAATTGCTTGGCTAAAACCGGGGTTATGCATGATTTAAATACTCTGTGTGGTGAAGATGGAGCATAGCCAGACCATATGATTTTGTAGGGATAACTTTCTTTGGTCATGTTATTTTGAAGAGACATGATTGCTTTATTAGTATGCTTGAAGTATTATTGTCCTAATGTCAAATGATAGACTATTGCTTTGAATCACTCGTGTCTTAATATCCATGCCATGATTAGATTACATGATCAAGATTATGCTAGGTAGCATTCCACATCAAAAATTATCCTTTTTATCATTTACCTACTCGAGGACGAGCAGAAATTAAGCTTGTGGATGTTGATACGTCTCCGTCGTATCTATAATTTTTGATTGTTCCATGCCAATATTCTACAACTTTCATATACTTTTGGCAACTTTTTATACTATTTTTTGGGACTAACATATTGATCCAGTGCCCAGTGCCAGTTCCTGTTTGTTGCATGTTTTTGTTTCGCAGAATATCCATATCTAACGGAGTCCAAACGGAATAAAAACGGACGGATTTTTTTTGGAATATATGTGAATTTTGGGAAGCGGAACCAACATGAGATGATGCCCAAGTGGGCCACGAGGCAGAGGGCACGCCCACCAGGGGCAGGCGCGCCCTGGGCCCTCATGGCCACTCCGTAAGGCGGTTGATGCCCTTCTTTCACCGGAAGAAAGCTAATATCCGGATAAAAATTGTGTCAAATCAGCCCAATCGGAGTTACGGATCTCTAGGAATATAAGAAACGGTGAAGGGCCAGAATCTGGGAACGTAGAAACAGAGAGAGACAGAGAGACAGATCCAATCTCGGAGGGGCTCTCGCCCCTCCGCCTCCAAGGAGGCTTTCGGGACCAGACACCGCCGTCTCGAGGCGGAACTGAGGCGGAAACCAATCTAGGGCTCTGGCAGAGCTGTTCTCTCGGGGATACTTCCCTCCGGGAGGGGGAAATCGTCACCACCGTCATCACCCACAACTCTCCCATCTTGGGGAGGGCTATCTTCATCAACATCTTTACCAGCACCATCTCCTCTCAAACCCTAGTTCATATCTTGTATCCAATCTTTGTACCCAAACCTCAGATTGGTACCTGTGGGTTGCTAGTAGTGTTGATTACTCCTTGTAGTTGATGCTAGTTGGTTTATTTGGTGGAAGTTCATATGTTCAGATCCATTATGCATATTAATACCCCTCTGACCATGAACAGTATTATGTCTTGTGAGTAGTTACTTTTGTTCCTGAGGACATGGGAGAAGTCTTGCTATAAGTAGTCATGTGAATTTGGTCTTCGTTCGATATTTTGATGAGATGTATGTTGTATCTCCTCTACTGGTGTCATGTGAACATTGACTACATGACACTTCACCATTATTTGGGCCTAGAGGAAGGCATTGGGAAGTAATAAGTAGATGATGGGTCGCTAGAGTGACAGAAGCTTAGACCCTAGTTTATGCGTTGCTTCGTAAGGGGCTGATTTGGATCCATATGTTTCATGCTATGGTTAGGTTTACCTTAATACTTCTTTTGTAGTTGCGGATGCTTGCATTAGAGGTTAATCATAAGCGGGAGGCTTGTCCAAGTAAGGGAAGCACCCAAGCACCGGTCCACCCACATACCAAATTATCAAAGTACCGAACACGAATCAGATGATCGTGATGAAAACTAGCTTGACAATAATTCCCATGTGTCCTCGGGAGCGCTTTCCTTTATATAAGAGTTTGTCCAGGCTTGTCCTTTGCTACAAAAAGGATTGGGCCACCTTGTTGCACCTTATTTACTTTTACCTTTTGTCACTTGCTACCAATTACCTTATCACGAAACTATATGTTACCTATAATTTCAGTGCTTGCTGAAAATACCTTATCGAAAACTGCCTATCATTTCCTTCTGCTCCTCATTTGGTTCGACACTCTTACTTATTGAAAGAACTACGATAGATCCCCTACAATTGTGGGTCATCAGTGCTCATCGGGGGGAGATCCCTTTGACCGCTACCCGCCGCGCATCTCCCTCCCAACGTCTCCATTAATGGCGCCCGAGCCCCTGTTCTACGGCGTGGCTATATGTCTCACTGGACTGAGATTTAAGAGAGAAAAATGGAAATCCGAAAAGAAAGTTTTGCATGAATCTTGATGTAAGATCCGACGGACCTATATAGCATCGACTGGGACTTATAGCAAGCATGATGAATATAAGGATGATGACAGTGGATAATAATTGTCTTACATATTTAGGAACATAATAAAAAAAGCCACATGCGGCAACGCCGAAATACACAAGAGCAAAAGAAGAAGGAAGACAACGATATGGCTTGCTGATCTCTACTTTCCTGATGCGTTGCTGCAGGCTATGGGAACTAGTCTCCACGGCGAGCGGTGATGAGCTCTTTCTTATCCTCAAGATGTTGCTTGAGAGCATCCACGGATTCCTCCACCAGCCTTCTACGCTCGATGCGCAGCATGGCATTCTCGTCCATAAGTTTCTCGACAATGACGCCGGTCATCTTCAACAAGGCAGTGGTCTCCTCCTGCTGCTCCGCACTTCCGATGATCTTCGCCCTCAACTAGTCGCGCTCGGCCCGCATCTTCACATTGATCTCATTTAGTTCCCAGATGACACCGGTAGCCTATTCAAAAGAGGCTTTCATGTTGTCCTGCAACCTCGCCCAGCCGGAGATATGATCCATCTGGCTATGGATGATCGCATGCATGCGCCTGTAAGAGTCCTCGCCTGCCCACGAGACATTTTCCCAGGCCGCCGCGGCGCGGGAGGACATCTCTGCTACATTCGTGGCGCGGTGGGACATCTCTTCTGCTTTCGCGGCACGGCCGGACCAATTTGCTACATCGACGGCGCGGCGGGACCTCTGTGCTGCTACGGCCATGCGGCGGGACATGCCGGCTGCATTCGCGGCGAGGCGAGACATCTCACATGCTTCCGCTTCCATGCTCGCATCTCCCTGGTGGCAATCTCTCGACCCAGAACTCACGCTGGCCATGGTAGATGCAAGGGAACGATGATGAATGACTTGTTTGTTTTTGTGGATGAGGAGTTGAGGAGGAATGTGCAGTCATCTTGGAGTTGTAGTATTTATAACCGAGTACTAATACGCTCCTAAGTGGGAAACCGTTTAGGTTTTGTTCGGCGCGAACAGATTTGCAATTTGGAATGTGACGGGACGCATGCTCAAAATTTACTGATGGTTATAAGTGTGGCACTATTCCCGGAAGGCGTAACGTGGGCACGTATGCCTTCTCGGCAGCGTACGTAGCGTTTGCACCATAGGGTGCACCGTAATAGGCAACGTCCGCACACGTCTTCTTCCAACAATCATGCGCGCTCATTATTACCATCACACATGCTTCTTTTAATTAGAATGTGCGTGCCCGTCTAGCGCACAGACATTGATCTATCTAACTGTTTTAGTTTGTTGTGGCTAATCGCAAACAGTTCATCTGTGTGAAGTGTATGCCATCAACCGCAAACACTTTTTTTTGCTAATAATCGCACACACTTTGATCTGGCTGACCTGTTTCTATCCTGATGCCTAATCACAAACAGTTAATCCTTCTGAAGCGTATGCCCTCAATCGCAGACACCTTTATCTAGCTGCCCATTTCTATTGTTCATCCTCATAAAAAACAGTTCATCTGAGTGAACCGTATGCTGTATATCGCACACACCTTCATCTGGCTGCCCGTTTCTTTTGTTCCTCCTCATCACAAATGGTTCATTGAACTAAACTGTATGCCCTGCATCGCACACGCAACTAAAATCTGAACCGTGGTTGATGGCTCCGCCATCGCAAATGTTTTGCACCTTTTTTGACGTTCGTTTACAACACCGTTTACGATTATTGCATCGCACACAGTTTTGTCGAAGGGTCTCTGATCATAGTATCGCGTTAGCAGCATCCTGCAGTAGTGGTTGCATCAAACCACCTTATATCCTTCCTCAAAACAGCCATCATACCTACCTATTATGGCATTTCCATAGCCTTCCGAGATATATTTCCATGTAACTCCACTGTTTTGTTTATTATGACACACATCATCATTCTCATATTGCTTTGCATGATCATGTAGTTGACATAGTATTTGTGGCAAAGCCACAATTCATATTTTTTATACATGTCAATAGATCATTGCACATCCCGGTACACTGCCGGAGGAATTCATATAGAGTCATATCTTTGTTCTAGTATTGAGTTGTAATATCGAGTTGTAAGTAAATAAAAGTGTGATGATCACCATTATTAGAACATTGTCCCATGCGAGGTTATAAATACAAAGGCAAAAAGGGTCTCCAAAAAAAGGAGACTAAAAGAAGAAAAGCAAAAGAAAAAAATGAGAGAAAAAGAGAGAAGGGGCAATGTTACTATCCTTTTCCACACTTGTGCTTCTAAGTAGCACCATGTTCTTCATGATAGAGAGTCTCTTATGTTGTCACATTCATATACTAGTGGGAATTTTTTGTTATAGGACTTGGCTTGCATATTCCAACGATGGGCTTCCTCAAATGCCCTAGGTCTTCATGAGCAAGCAAGTTGATGCACACCCACTAGTTTTCTTCTGATCTTTCATACACTTATAGCTCTAGTGCATCTGTTACATGGAAATCCCTACTCACTCACATTGATATCGATTAATGGACATCTCCATAGTACATTGATTTGCCTAGTCGATGTGAGACTTTCTCCCTCCTTTTGTCTATCACCACCTTCTATTCCACCCATAGTGCTATATCCATGGCTCAAGCTCATGTATTGCATGAAGAGTTGAAAAGCTTTAAGAATGCTAAAGTAGGAAAACAATTGTTTGATTGACACCGGGATGGGCATGATTTATACTTTGTGTTAAGAAGAGGGAGCATAAAACACTATATGATTTTATAGGGATAACTTTCTTTGACCATGTTATTTTTTGAAGCTTTATAGATTACTTTTAGTGTGCTTGAAGTATTATTGTTTTGGTATTGATAAACTTTTGTTTTGAGTCTTACGGATATGAACATTCATGCCACAATAAAGAAGAATTACATTGATAAATATGTTGGGTGGCATTCCACATCAGAAATTCCGTTTTTATCATTTACCTACTCGAGGACGCGTGGGAATTAAGCTTGGGGATGCTTGATATGTCTCCAATGTATCTATATTTTTTGTTGTTCCATGCTATTATATTATCTGTTTTGGATGTGTTATATGCATTAGTATGCTATTTTATATTATTTTTGGGACTAACCTATTAACCTAGAGCCCAATGCCAGTTTCTGTTTTCTTCTTGTTTTTGAGTTTCGTAGAAAAGGAATATGAAACGGAGTCCAAACGGAACGAAACTTTACGAGGATTTTTCTTGGACCAGAAGACATCTAGAGGACTTGGAGTACATGCCAGGGGAGCTGCGAGGTGGCCACAAGGATGGAGGGCGCGCCCCCACCCTTGAGGGCCCCCTGCTACTCTATCGACCTATTTCTTCGGCCTATATATTCACATATAGTCCAGAAACCCTAGAGGGGGCACCAAAACCACTTTTGCACCGCTGTAACTTTCTGTATCCATCAGATCCCATCCGGATGCCTTGCCTTTTCTGGCACTCTGTCGGAGGCGGATTCGACCACGGAGGGCATCTACATCAACCCTGTTGCCCTTCCGATCAAGTGTGAGTAGTTTACCACAGACCTATGGGTCCATAGCTAGTAACTAGATGGCTTCTTCTCTATCTTTGATGCTTAATACCATGTTCTCCTCGATGTTCTTGGAGATCTATCCTATGTAATCTTATTTTCCGGTGTGTTTGCCAAGATTCGATGAATTGTTGATTTATGATCAAATTATCTATGAATATTATTTGAGTCTTTTCAAAATTCTTATATGCATGATTTGATATCTTAGTTATTCTCTTCGAACTATCGGTTTGGTTTGGCCAACTAGATTAGTTTTTCTTGAAATGGAAGAAGTGCTTTGCTTTGGGTTCAATCTTCCGGTGCTCAATCCCAGTGACAGAAAGGTACATGACACATATTGTAATGTTGCCATCGAGGATAACAAGATGGGGTTTTCATCATATTGCTTGAGTTAATTCCGCTACAGCATGTCTTCTTACTTAATGCATTACTCTGTTCTTTATGAACTTAATACTCTAGATGCAGATTCATTTCAGTCGATGTGTGGAGTAATAGTAGTAGATGCAGGCAGGAGCCGGTCTACTTCACACGGACGTGATGCCTATATTCATGATCACTGCCTTAGATATCGTCATAACTCTGCGCTTTTCTATCAATTGCTTGGCAGTAATTCGTTTACCCATCGTAATATTTGCTATCTTGAGAGAAGCCTCAAGTGAAACCTATGGCCCCCGGGTCTATTTTCCATATTATAAGTTTCCAATCTACAATACTAGTTTCCGATCTATTATTTTGCAATCTTTTATTTTCCAATCTATAAACCAGAAATACCAAAAATATTTACTTTACAGTTTATCCATCTTGATACGTCCATTTTGCATCATGCTTTTATATTAATATTTATTGCATTATGGGCTATTATTTCACATTATATCACAATACTTTTGCCTTTTCTCTCTTATTTTACAAGGTTTACGTGAAGAGGGAGAATGCCGACAGTTGGAATTCTGGACTAGAAAAGGAGCAAATCTGAGATACATATTCTGCACAACTCCAAAAGTCCACAAACGTCACGGAGAATATTTTTAGAATATATCAAAAAATAATGGGCGAAAGAAGCACCAGAGTGGGGACACCAGCCATCCATAAGGGTGGGGGCGGGCCCTACCCCCCTGGGCGCGCCCCCCTAACTTGTGGGCCCCCTGGCAGGCCCTTGATGTCCATCTTCTGCTATATGATGTGTTTTGACCTGGAAAAAAATCATAAGGAGAGGTTTTTGGGATGAAGCGTCGCCGTCTCAAGGCGGAACCTGGATGAAACCGATCTAGAGCTCCGATAGGGCTGTTCTGCCGGGGATACTTCCCTCTGGGAGGGGGAAATCGAAGCCATCGTCATCACCAACGATCCTCTCACTGAGAGGGGGTCAATCTTCATCAACATCTTCACCAGCTCCTCTCAAACCCTAGTTCATCTTTTGTATCTGATCTTTGTCTCAAAACCTCAGATTGGTACCTGTGGGTTGCTAGTAGTGTTGATTACTCCTTGTAGTTGATGCTAGTTGGTTTATTCGGTGGAAGATCATATGTTCAGATCCTTAATGCTATTCAATACCCCTCTGATCATGAACGTGAACATGCTTTGTGAGTAGTTACTTTTGTTCCTGAGGACATGGGAGAAGTCTTGTTATAAGTAATCATGTGAATTTGGTATTCATTTGATATTTTGATGAGATGTATGTTGTCTTTCCTCTGGTGGTGTTATGTGAACGCCGACTACATGACACTTCACCATTATTTGGGCCTATTGGAAGGTATTGGGAAGTAATAAGTAGATGATGGGTTGCTAGAGTGACAGAAGCTTAAACCCTAGTTTATGCGTTGCTTCGTAAGGGGCTGATTTGGATCCCTATGTTTCATGCTATGGTTAGATTTATCTTAATACTTCTTTCGTAATTGTGGGTTCTTGCGAGAGTGGTTAATCATAAGTGGGAGGTTTGTCCAAGGAAGGACAGCACCCAAGCACCAGTCCACCCACGTACCAAATTATCAAAGTACCGAACGCGAATCATATGAGCATGATGAAAACTAGCTTGACAGTAATTCCCATGTGTCCACGGGAGCGCTTTGCTTTATATAAGAGTACGTACAGGATTGTCCTTTGCTAAAAAAAGGATTGGGCCACCTTGCTGCACCTTGTTTACTTTTGTTACTTGTTACCCATTATGAATTATACTATCACACAACAATCTATTACCGATAATTTCAGTGCTTGCAGAGGAAACCTTGCTGAAAACCGCTTGTCATTTCCTTCTGCTCCTCGTTGGGTTTGCCACTCTTACTTATTGAAAGTACTACGGTAGATCCCCTATACTTGTGGGTCATCACATCTCTATCATATATCACTTTTGCAAACAACCGTGAAGGGATTTACAACCCCTTTATTACGCTGGGTGCAAATTGTTTGATTGTTTGTGCAGGTATTTGGCGATTTGTGCATAGTCTCCTAATGGATTGATACCTTGGTTCTCAAACTGCGGGAAATACTTACTCTACTTTGCTGCACCGCCCTTTCCTCTTCAAGGGAAAAACCAACGCAAGCTCAAGAGGTAGCAGTGACAAATCCTAATCTCGATCTATGCCAACTCAACAAACACCTTCTGAGATACCTATAGAGCATCTTTATAATCGCCCAGTTATGTTGTGTCGTTTGATAGCACACAAGGCATTCCTACGGTATTCGGAACTTGCATAATCTCATAGTCAAAGTAATATATATTTGACATGAAGAAAGCAATAGCAATGAAACTAAACGATCATTATGCTAAGCTAACGGATGGGTCTTGTCCATTGATAACCCACAAGTGTAGGGGATCGCAACAGTTTTCGAGGGTAAAGTATTCAACCCAAATTTGTTGATTCGACACAAGGGGGGGCAAAGAATACTGTTAAGTATTAGCAGCTGAGTTGTCAATTCAACCACACCTTGAAACTTAGTATCTGCAGCAAGGTAGTTTAGTAGCAAAGTAATATGGAGATAGCGGTAGCAGCAATAAAAGTAACGGTAGTGTTTTTGTAGTTTTTGTAATAGTAGCAGTGGAAAAGTAAATAAGCAACAAGCAATATGTGAAAAGCTCGTAGGGATTGGATCGGTGATGGGAAATTATGCCGGATGCAATTCATCATGTAGAAGTTATAACCTAGGGTGACACAGAACTAGCTCCAGTTCATCAATGTAATGTAGGCATGTATTCCGAATATAGTCATACGTGCTTATGGAAAAGAACTTGCATGACATCTTCTGTCCTACCCTCCCGTGGCAGCGGGGTCCTATTGGGAACTAAGGGATATTAAGGCCTCCTTTTAATAGAGTACCGTACCAAAGCATTAACACATAGTGAATACATGAAGTCCTCAAACTACGGTCATCACAGGGAGTGGTCCCGATTGTTGTCATTTCGGGGTTGCCCGATCATAACACATAGTAGGTGACTATAGACTTGCAAGATAGGATCAAGAACACACATATATTCATGAAAACATAATAGGTTCAGATCTGAAATCATGGCACTTGGGCCCTAGTGACAAGCATTAAGCATAAAAAAGTCATAGCAACATCAATCTCAGAACATGGTGGATACTAGGGATCAAACCCTAACAAAACTAACTCGATTACATGATAGATCCCATCCAACCCATCACCGTCCAGCAAGCCTACGATGGAATTACTCACGCACGGCGGTGAGCATCATGGAATTGGTGATGGAGGAAGGTTGATGATGACGATGGCGACGATCTCCACTCTCCGGAGCCCCGAACGGACTCCGGATCAGCCCTCCCGAGAGAGATTAGGGCTTGGTGGCGGCTCCGTATCGTAAAACGCGATAATTCTTCTCACTGATTTTTCTCTCCCCAAAAGTGAATATATGGGATCCGGAGATACGTCGGTGGATCGTCAGGGGGCCCACGAGGCAGGGGGGCGCGCCCTGGGGGAGGGGGCGCGCCCCCCACCCTCGTGGACAGGGTGTGGGCCCCCTGGTCTGGATCTTTCCACAGGTATTTTGTATATTTTTCAAAATAATTCTTCGTGGATTTTCAGGTCATTCCAAGAACTTTTTATTTCTACACAAAAACTACACCATGGCAATTCTGCTGAAAACAGCGTCAGTCCGGGTTAGTTCCATTCAAATCATGCAAGTTAGAGTCCAAAACAAGGGCAAAAGTGTTTGGAAAAGTAGATACGTTGGAGACGTGTCAACTCCCCAAGCTTAAATCTTTGCTTGTCCTCAAGCAATTCAGTTGATAAACTGAAAGTGACAAAGAAAAACTTTAACAAACTCTGTTTGCTCTTGTTGTTGTAAATATGTAAGCCATCATTCAGGTTTTCAGCAATAATCATGAACTAACCACATTCACAATAACTTTCAGGTCTCATGTCTACTCACATCAATGGCATAATCAACTAGCGAGCAATAATAATAAACCTCGGATGACAACACTTTCTCAAAACAATCATGGTAACAAGATGGTATCTCGCTTGCCCTTTCTAAGACCGCAAAATATAAATGCAGAGCACCTTTAAAGATCAAGGACTGACTAGACATTGTAATTCATGGTAAAAGAGATCCAGTCATGATCATACTCAATGCAAATTAATAGTAATACATGCAAATGACAGAGGTGCTCTCCTACTGGTGCTCTTTTATAAGAGGATGATGACTCTGCATAAAATTAAATAGATAGGCCCTTCGCAGAGGGAAGCAGGGATTTGTAGAGGTGCCAGGGCTTGATTTTTAAATAGAGATGAATAACAATTTGAGCGGTATACTTTCATTGTCAAGATAACAACCAAGAATCTCGATATCTCCCATGCTACGCACATTAGAGGCGGTTCCCAAATAGAATGGTAAAGTTTATACTCCCCCAACCACCAACAAGCACACTCCACGGCTGGTCTAAAACAACGGGTACCGCCCAAACCAACAACAGCCCTAGGGGAGTTTTGTGTAATTATTTATGATTTTAAGCATGGGACTGGGCATCCCGGTTACCAGCCATTTTCTCGTGAATGATGAGCGGAGTCCACTCATCATGAGAATAACCCACCTAGCATGCAAGATATAGACAGCCCTAGTTGGTACATGAGGTGTTCGAGCATACAAAATAGAATTTTATTTGAAGGTTTAGAGTTTGGCACATACAAATTTACTTGGAACAGCAGGTAAATACCGCATATAGGAAGGTATGGTGGACTCATTGGGATAACTTTGGGGTTTATGGAAGTGGATGCACAAGCAATATTCCCGCTTAGTATAGGTGAAGGCTAGAAAGAGACTGGGAAGCGACCAGCTAGATAGCGACAATGGTCATGAACATGCATTAAAATTAATCAACAATGAATGCAAGCATGAGTAGGATAAAAATCACCATGAACATAAATATCATGGAGGCTATGTTGATTTTGTTTCAACTACATGCGTGAACATGTGCCAAGTCAGACCACTTGAATCGTTCAAAGGAGGATACCACCCTATCATACCACATCACAACCATTTTAATATCATGTTGGCACGCAAGATAGACCATTATAAACTCTCAGCTAATTAAGCATGGCATAAGCACCTATGATCTCTAATTGTTGTTGCAAGCATGTTTCATTCATAACAAGTTGAATCAGGAACGATGAACTATCATATTTACAAAAACAAGAGAGGTCGACTTCATACCAGCTTTTCTCATCTCAATTAGTTCATCATATATCATCCTTATTGCCTTTCACTCGCACGACCAAACGGTGTGGATAATAATAATAGTGCACGTGCATTGGACTAAGCTGGAATCTGCAAGCATTTAATTCAAGAGAGAAGACAAGGTAATATGGCTCAAGATTAAATCAACAATAAAGCATATGAGAGCCACTAAGCATTTTAATCATGGTCTTCTACTCTTGACCCCCAAAGAAAAGAAAAGAAACTATTTACACGGGAAAGCTCCCAACAAGCAAAAGAAGAACGAGATATCTTTTTTGGTTTTCTTTTAATTACTACTACAAGGAAAGTAAACTAACTAGAAGCTACAACTAATTTTTGTTTTATTTTTCTTAAGGTTTTTCTAACACACAAGAAAAAGACTAAGAAAAAGAATTGAAACTAAACATGGATGGTACAATGAAAGAGTGTGAGCACCGACAACTAGAATAAGTGTGTGAGCATGAATGTAAAGTCGGTGAGAAAAACGTACTCCCCCAAGCTTAGGCTTTTAGCCTAGGTTGGTCTATGGCCAGTATTGGCCTGACGGATATCCAAAGTCGTAGTTGGGGTTGTACTGGGATGCAGCACCTACTGCCTGCTGAGCTGCAGCTCGAAGGTGGGCTGCTCCCATCATATTATGATACTCATTTACCTCCTCCCTGGTTATAGTATATCTCCCTTTTTCCTGAAAGTCAAACAAAGTAGGGGCAGGAAGAGTAATAGGGACGGCATGACACCTGTTAAAGATTAGTCGATATTTGAGGGATTGTTCATCCCTCTCTATAAACCGGTGACTAGTCATAGCATGGTAATCCAAATGAGCAGGCGGTAAAGGTTCATCATTTTCATGGACAGGCATACCAAGACGGCGGGCTATGCGAGTGGCATAAATCCCACCAAATAAATCTCCATGCAAAAAATTATGATGTAGCCTACATGCAACAATAGCTCCCAAGTTATATTGTCTATCACCTAGTACAACACTCTTGAGAACACTAAGATCCGGGACACACATGTGGCAAGCCTCATCTTTACCGGTTATGCATCTACCAATAAAGAGAGCAAAGTAATAGATACCAGGAAAATGAATGCTCCCTATGGTAGCTTGTGTGATTTCTCTAGATTCCCCCATTGTGATACTAGCAAGGAAATCTCTATATTCAGATTTGCGAGGATCACCCATACTGCCCCACTGCGGTAGCTTACAAGTATCATTAAAATCCTCTAAGTCCATGGTATAGGATTTATCATAAAGGTCAAACAGGACAATGTGAGAATTGCGTGTAGATGAAAATTTAAACCTTCTGACAAAGGTATAAGTTAAGCTACGGTATTGAGGGCACTTATTTTCTATGAAGCCCTCGAGGTCAGCATTGCGCATATATGCGTAAAATTCCTCCTTGATGCCAACCTGATCCATAAAGTCATCTGACGGCCATTCACAAGGCCGCACTTCTGCTTCCCTTGGTAGTTCATCGTCCGGCTCACGAAACGAGAGCCTCGGTTCTTGCTTCCTTGAAGAACCACCTTGGAAGATTTTCCTATGCATTTTTCTGAAATTTTCTGAAATTTTCTGAAATTTTTAGTAACTCAAAATAAAACTTAACCAAACCCAACAAGATTGATAGCAACAACTCCTACTAGTGCCTAGAGACTACATCATGCATTAGAACTACTTGGGAACAAAGAAATTTGACATGCAAGCTCAAGAACAAGGTCACCACAGCAGCAAAAATTTGCAATAAATATAGCACTAGAACAAAAACTAATTGTACCAATGGAGGAGTCACATACGAAGGAACAATCTCCCCAAACAGTTTGGTGAATGGTGCTTTGAGCAAGGAGATCGAAAATGGTAGCAAGATGAGCTAGAACTCATGCTTGAGCTGGTTGGTGATTTTTTTGGGAGGAAGAAGAAGAATATGGGTGCAGGAATAAGTGGAGGTGGGCCACGTGGGGCCCATGAGGCAGGGGGCGTGCCCTGTGAGGGTCGGCGCACCCTGGACCCTCGTGGCCAGGTGCTAGCTCCCTCGTTGTGTTTTCTGTGCCATATATGCTCAAATATTCTAGAAAAAATCATATTTCATTTTCAGGGCATTT
The DNA here is from genome assembly GCA_902687465.1 of Secale cereale. Classification (NCBI taxonomy): domain Eukaryota; kingdom Viridiplantae; phylum Streptophyta; class Magnoliopsida; order Poales; family Poaceae; genus Secale; species Secale cereale. Next base: position 598,442,408 of record LR738714.1, read on the forward strand.
GGAGAACTTTTATTTTCGGGGTATTATTTTATTGCACGGATAAGTCTAGAAACAGACATAGAATACTATTTTTGCTTTATTTAACCTAATTAAAGGAAAGTAAAAGTAGGATACAGAAGGTTGTGCTATCTAGATTCACCTATCTCATTATCATCAAAAGGAATCCATTAACAAGGTTGATCAGGTCTTGTTAATAAACTCTTTCCGAATAACATGAAACCGGAGAATTTTCGAATAACACTAGGTTACCTCAATGGGGATATGTATGTCCCCAACTATAAGAATGTCATAAGTCTTCTTGACAGTAGGAAGAGGAAATTCAAAACCTCCAATAGTAATAGTTGAAAATTTTCCAATATAATTGATACTGTGGACCTGAGGTTGTTTCCTCGGAAAGTGTACCGTATGCTCATTTCCATTGACATGAAAAGTGACATTGCCTTTGTAGCAATCAATAACAGCCCCTGCAGTATTCAAAAAGGGTCTATCAAGGATAATAGACATATTATCGTCCTCGGGAATATCAAGTATAACAAAGTCCGTTAGAATAGTAACATTTGCAACCACAACAGGCACATCCTCACAAATACCGACAGGTATAGCAGTTGATTTATCAGCCATTTGCAAAGATATTCCAGTAGGTGTCAACTTACTCAAGTCAAGTCTACGATATAAAGAGAGATGCATAACACTAACACCGGGTCCAAGATCACATAAAGCAGTTTTAACATAGTTTCCTTTAATGGAACAAGGTATAGTAGGTACTCCTGGATCTCCTAGTTTCTTAGGTATTCCTCCTTTAAAAGTGTAATTGACAAGCATGGTCAAAATTTCTACTTCAGGTATTTTTCTTTTATTGGTAATAATATATTTCATATACTTAGCATAAGGATTTTTTTAAGCACATCAGTCAAACGCATACGCAAAAAGATAGGTCTAATCATTTCAGCAATGCGCTCAAAATCCTCATCATCCTTTTTCTTGGATGGTTTAGCAGGAAAAGGCATGGGTTTCTGAACCCATGGTTCTCTTTCCTTACCGTGCTTCCTAGCAACAAAGTCTCTCTTATCATAACGTTGATTCTTTGATTGTGGGTTATCAAGATCAACAGCAGGTTCAATCTCCACATCATTATCATTGCTAGGTTGAGCATCATCATGAACATCATCATTAACATTATCACTAGGTTCATGTTCATTACCAGATTGTGTCTCATCATCAGAAACAGATATATCATTGGGATTCTCAGGTGTGTCAGCTACGGGTTCCCTAGAAGCATGCAAAGTCCTATCATTTTTCCTTTTCTTCTTCTTAGAGGAACTAGGTGCATCTAAATTAGCTCTCTGAGAATCTGGCTCAATTCTCTTAGGGTGGCCTTCAGGATACAGAGGTTCCTGAGTCATTCTGCCACCTCTAGTCACAACTCTAATGGCATTATCATTATTCTTACTATTTAATTCATTGAGAAAATCATTCTGAGCCTTAAGTACTTGTTCTAGTTGAGTGGTAACCATAGAAGCATGTATACTAATGAGTTTCAGTTCACCTTTAACTCTAGAAAGATAATCACTCAAGCGTTCAATCATATAAGCATTGTGTTGTAATTGTCTACCAACATAAGCATTGAAGTTTTCTTGTTTCACAATAAAATTGTCAAACTCATCTAAGCATTGGCTAGCAGACTTATAACGAGGAATATCACCTTCATCAAACCTGTAAAGAGAATTTACCTTTACTACCTGTGTCGGGTTATCAAGACCATGTATTTCTTCAATAGGTGGTAAATTCTAAACATCTTCAGCTTTAATACCTTTTTCTTTCATAGATTTCTTTGTCTCTTGCATATCTTCAGGACTGAGAAATAGAACACCTCTTTTCTTCGGAGTTGGCTTAGGGGCTAGTTCAGGAAGTGTCCAATTATTTTCATTGGCCAACATATTATTCAATAGTAATTCAGCTTGATCAACTGTTCTTTCCCCGAAAACACAACCAGCACAACTATCCAGGTGGTCTCTGGAAGCATTGGTTAGTCCATTATAAAGGACATCAAGTATATCATTCCTCTCAAGAGGATGATCAGGCAAATCATTAAGTAATTGGAAAAGCCTCCCCCAAGCTTGTGGGAGACTCTCTTCTTCAATTTGCACAAAGTTATATATTTCCCGTAAGGCAGCTTGTTTCTTATGAGCGGGAAAATATTAAGCAGAGAAGTAATACATCATATCCTGGGGACTACGCACACAACCAGGATCAAGAGAATTAAACCAAGTCTTAGCATCACCCTTTAACGAGAACAGAAACAACTTAAGGATATAGTAATAACGAATCTTTTCATCGTTGGTAAACAGGGTGGCTAGATCATTCAACTTAGTAAGATGTGCCACAACAGTTTCAGACTCATAACCATGGAAAGTATCAGATTCAACCAAAGTAATTAACTCAGGATCAACAGAGAATTCATAATCCTTATCAGTAACACAGATAGGTGAAGTAGCAAAAGCAGGGTCGTATTTCATTCTAGCATTCAAGGACTTTTCTTTCAATTTAGCTAATAATTTCTTAAGATCATATCTATCATTGCAAGCAAGAAAGTCTCTAGTAATTTCTTCATCCATAAAATAACCCTCAGGAACAACAGGCAATTCATATCTTTTGGGAGAAGCTTCATCATCACTTTCATAAATATTATCAGTTTCCATATTTGTATTCTCCCTAACCTTAGCGATTTGTTCATCTAGAAATTCACCTAGTGGCATAGTATTATCAAGCATGGAAGTAGTTTCATCATGCATAGCAGAAGTGGCATCATCAAGAACATACGACATATCAGATTCAATAGCAGGAGTAGGTGTCGCAAGTTTACTCATAACAGAGGGTGAATCAAGTGCAGAGCTAGATGGCAGTTCCTTACCTCCCCTCGTAGTTGAGGGTAAGATCTTGGTTTTTGAGTCCTTCAAATTCTTCATAGTGATCAACAGATATAAATCCCAAGTGACTTACAGAATATAGCTATGCTCCGCGGCAACGGCGCCAGAAAATAGGCTTGATAACCCACAAGTGTAGGGGATCGCAACAGTTTTCAAGGGTAAAGTATTCAACCCAAATTTGTTGATTCGACACAAGGGGAGACAAAGAATACTCTTAAGTATTAGCAGCTGAGTTGTCAATTCAACCACACCTGGAAACGTAGTATCTGCAGCAAGGTAGTTTAGTAGGAAAGTAATATGGAGATAGCGGTAGCAGCAATAAAAGTAACGGTAGTGTTTTTGTAGTTTTTGTAATAGTAGCAGCAGAAAAGTAAATAAGCAACAAGCAATATGTGAAAAGCTCGTAGGCATTGGATCGGTGATGGGAAATTATGCCGGATGCAATTCATCATGTAGAATTTATAACCTAGGGTGTGATAGAACTAGCTCCAGTTCATCAATGTAATGTAGGCATGTATTCCGAATATAGTCATACATGCTTATGGAAAAGAACTTGCATGACATCTTTTGTCCTACCCTTCCGTGGCAGCAGGGTCCTATTAGAAACTAAGGGATATTAAGGCCTCCTTTTAATAGAGTACCGAACCAAAGCATTAACACATAGTGAATACATGAACTCCTCAAACTACGGTCATCACCGGGAGTGGTCCCGATTGTTGTCACTTCGGGGTTGCCGGATCATAACGCATAGTAGGTGACTATAGACTTGCAAGATAGGATCAAGAACACACATATATTCATGAAAACATAATAGGTTTAGATCTGAAATCATGGCACTCGGGCCCTAGTGACAAGCCTTAAGCATAGCAAAGTCATAGCAACATCAATCTCAGAACATGGTGGATACTAGGGATCAAACCCTAACAAAACTAACTCAATTACATGATAGATCCCATCCAACCCATCATCGTACAGCAAGCCTACGATGGAATTACTCACCAACGGTGGTGAGCATCATGGAATTGGTGATGGAGGAAGGTTGATGATGACGATGGCGACGATCTCCACTCTCCGGAGCCCCGAACGGACTCCAGATCAGCCCTCCTGAGAGAGATTAGGGCTTGGCGGTGGCTCCGTATCGTAAAACGTGATAATTCTTCCTCTCTGATTTTTTTCTCCCCGAAAGTGAATATATGGGATCCGGAGATACGTCGGTGGAGCGTCAGGGGGCCCACGAGGCAGGGGGTGCGCCCTGGGGGAGGGGGCGTGCCCCCCACTCTCGTGGACAGGGTGTGGGCCCCCTGGTCTGGATCTTTCCGCAGGTATCTATTATATTTTCCAAAATAATTCTCCTGGATTTTCAGGTCATTCCGAGAACTTTTTATTTCTGCACAAAAACAACACCATTGCAATTTTGCTGAAAACAGCGTCAGTCCGGGTTAGTTCCATTCAAAACATGCAAGTTAGAGTCCAAAACAAGGGCAAAAGTGTTTGGAAAAGTAGATACGTTGGAGACGTATCATCCATCACAACATTCTCCTAATGATGTGATCCCGTTATCAAATGACAACACATGTCCATGGTTAGGAAACCTTAACCATCTTTGATGAACAAGCTAGTCAAGTAGAGGCTCACTAGGGACACAATTTTGTCTATGTATTCACACATGTATTTAGGTTTCTGATCAATATAATTCTAGCATGAATAATAAACATTTATCATGAATAAGGAAGTATAAAATAACAAATTTTTTATTGCCTCTAGGGCATATTTCCTTGAGTCTCCCACTTGCACTAGAGTCAATAATCTATATTACATTGTAATGATTCCAACACTCATGGAGTCTTGGTGATGATCATGTTTTGCTCGTGGAAGAGGCTTAGTCAAAGGGTCTGCTATATTCAGATCCGTATGTATTTTGCAAATCTCTATGTCTCCCTCCTTGACTTGATCACATATGGTGTTGAAGCGTCTCTTGATGTGTTTGGTTCTTTTGTGAAATCTGAATTCCTTCGCTAAGGAAATTCTCCAGTATTGTCACAAAAGATTTTCGTTGGACCCGATGCACTAGGTATTACACCTAGATCGGATATAAACTCCTTCATCCAGACTCCTTCATTTGCTGCTTCCGAAGCAGCTATGTACTCCGCTTCGCACGTAGATCCCGCCATGACGCTCTGTTTGTAACTAGACCAACTGACAGCTCCACCATTCAAAATAAATATGTATCCGGTTTGTGACTTAGAGTCATCTGGATCAGTGTCAAAACTAGCATCGACGTAACCATTTACGACGAGCTCTTTGTCACCTCCATAAATGAGAAACATATCCTTGGTCCTTTTTAGGTACTTCATGATGTTCTTGACCGATGTCCACACCTATGGCAAGCCACACATAAGGTCTGGTACACAACATAGCACACATGATAGAACCTATGGCTGAGGCATAGGGAATGACTTTCATTTTCTCTCTATCTTCTGCAGTGGTTGGGCATTGAGTCTGACTCAACTTCGCACCTTGTAACATAGGCAAGAATCCTTTCTTTGACTAATCCATTTTGAACTTCTTCAAAACTTTATCAAGGCATGTGCTTTGTGAAAGTCCTATCAAGCGTCTTGATCTATCTCTATAGATCTTGATGCCCAATACTTGAGGTATTTCATTGAAAAATTCTTATTCAAATATTCTTTTATGCTATCCAGAAATTCTACATCATTTCCGATCAAAATATGTGTAATGCCCAGTATGAGACTATACCTCCTACGTGTCGAGGCACGACTTAAAGGCATAATCTCATACTAGAATGATCTCAAGTATGGTATCTTTGCATGACTCATGTAAAGGAGGGATGAAATTGCAAAAGAGTAGTTGGCTTACACTCACCACGTCACACAATGCATTACATAAACATTCATCATCCAACAACATCAGAGTCCGGCTATGGACCAAGATCTAAATGAAAGATACCATAAATAAAGCAACACAAGGTCCCGATCATAACATCCTAGTAAGAGCCCTACCGATCCTCTGGGTAAGACACGTAGTATCGCCCACGTTCTTCGTCGAACTCCCAGTTCAACTCTGTACCACCTGCGGTGTAGTTCTCAACGGTACATGCATCTGGTGTTGTGTAGAATCTGTGAGCCACGGAGGACTCAGCAATCCCGCTCCCGGGTAGCAATGCTATCAAGGCCTTGGGTGTGGAACAAGGCTGAAGAACAAGGTTGCAGCTGCACTAGCACTAGCTTACGTGTTTAGAGCGAGAAGAGAAGTGCCAACGATCGTCAAAGTGATCACGAAGTGATCCTATCTAAGCACGTCAAACATAACCCCACCGTGTTCACTTTCCGAACCCCTTCGGAAAGCGACCGTCACGGTTACTCGCGCTGGTAGTGTGTTATGAACATGGTGTCAAGTTATCTACAACCAGATATTAACAAATTCCCATCTGCCACATAACCGCGGGCACGGCTTTCGAAAGATCAAAACCCTGCAGGGGTGTCCCAACTTCGCCCATCACAAGCTCACGATCTGCGGAGTCGCAACTCCAATGTGGGAAGACCTGAGTATTCTCGGAATCCCGTGCTCAAGATACTCCGACAAAGGTAAAACTAATCCAGCAAGACCTCCCAGCGTGCCGACACCCTGATAGTAGCCACGCGTATCTCATCTCAGGCCACGACCGGATGGGCGATTCTACAGGTTTTTACCAGCCCTTGAGTTTCCCCGAGGTGGCCCCGCAGAACCCCCAGTTTGGACCAACACTCATCTGGAGCACTGGCCCGTGTTGTTAATTAATAACTCGGGTTTGCAATGCCCTTATGCAAGTTTTAGTTATTAGGCAAAAGTAAAACCAATGTCGGGCCTTGCTGGAAAAGCTTTAGCGCTAAGCAGGTTATCGAGGGGGGCCCATAAACCCCAACCGTGTTAGGGACGCAAAATCAAGGAACATAACACCGGTTTAACGGTTCCTAGGGCGGCATGAGTGGAACAAAACACCAAGCAAGAGGCTTAGCCTTCCACGCATTACCAATATATAGATGATTTAGTTTAACAGTTTAAATATTGTGATATCCCAACAATAACTTCATCATGAAGCAAGAATCTTCAAGTCTTCACCTGCAACTAACAACGCTATAAGAGGGGCCAAGCGATGCGTACCTAGCCAAACAACGGTGTGCTAGGAGGGTGGTTAAAGAGTTTCATGGCAACAATAGGAGGGCTGACAAACAGACATAGGCATCGAGGCAATATCTAAAGAGCAAGACATCTAGCATAGGCAAAGATAGTAGTGATATCTGGCTAAGGTCATCTTGCCTGGGATTCCGCAAGGAAGAAGAACAAGTCCATGAAGTAGTCGAACAAAACCTCACAACTCCGGAACGAAACCGAAGCTAACGAGAGAAGCATACCAGAAAGAAGCAAACAACACGATAAACACACAAGCATAAACATGACATATGATGCACAACCAAGTATGATGCATGTCCGGTTTAAATATGCATGGCATGGCAAAGTGCACAAACAATTCTACAAGTTAAGTGGAGCTGAATATGCAACGAGTTGCATAATGACAAAACACCACATCATTTATTTAGTTGACTCACGCTTATTTACAAGACAAGATTAAATGTTTTTATTAAACAAGGCAAGAGGTGAAGCATGAGCAAGACTACCCTATCTAGTCATTTTAAATGAGGCCGGAAATAACAACAACAATTCCGGAAAATCCCCATGACCAACTTAGCAATTATTAAAGCAACAACAATTTAACATTTAAAGGTTGTTATCATGATGCGGATGACATGATCAAGTTTTATGCATTTTTTAGTAAAAGTTAACATGAAGAGATATGAAGTATTTGTCACCGTGGTGGAAAGAAAGGGAGCCACGGCGAAGAATCCGAAAATGATGCCACGCAACATATCGGTCCCGGTAACTCGTTGAGAGACTGGTGCAAAAGAAGGACGACGGAAGCGTGTCAAGCAAGATGGTGGGGTGCTCCCGTTACCGGGTCCCCACGGGTTGGCGACAAGGCAAAAGAGGGGGAACACGCAAGCGACATCTCAGACACGATGCAAACAAGCGATACATCTCATACAACAAGCATTCGTTCCACGGGCGTCGTCTCGGGGGTATACCTTCGGAGCGTGCGGTTCGGGGTGGTTCGAGTTCGATGGGATGCAGAGGAAGTAATCGTTCTCGTGGCGGTAGTGGAAGTAGTCGTTCACGTTTTTGTAGATGTTCGGGGTCACGGCGAGGAACTTGACATCCATGGTCGACGGTAGTTGTACATGTCGATGGTCTTCGGCGGCGGTAGTTGTACATGTCGATGGTCTTCGGCGACGGTAGTCGTACACGTTCCGTAGATGTTCATGTCGTCGGTAGAGGTACTTGTCGCGTCGTCGGACATAGTGGTACTTGACGTGTCACATCGTGTAGTCGTACATGAGGGTCTTGACGAATCCGAAGCGTACTTGTGATCCAAAATTGCTTCGGTTTGGGCAGGCAACGTGACAACAGCACGAGGCCGAGACTCGGGTCGATGCAAGCGAACATGGCAGCAACAAAGAGGTTGCGCACGGCAGAGGTTGTCACATCCCTAGCTTTACCTTGCCCTAGGATAGCACTTGCTTGTTGCATCATGTCTAAACTTTTCTTTAAACTGGAATTGGGGATTGTTCAAACCCTAGCACCAAAAGAACCCAACTAGGTTCAACCTAAAAATATTTTCATTGCACCCAAAGTGCCTCAAGAAAAGTTCATGATTTTTGGTTAAGGTAGAAACCCCTGCCAAAAATGATGAATATATTTCTAGGACATTTTTGGATTTTTGAATTAATCCATATTGTATTTGAATTGGGACATTTAAATTCTTTAAATAATTTAAATGCTCTAATAATTGTGAAACTAGTTGAGGGCTGCTAGAAATAATTCAATAGGTGCCCACAATTTATTTCATGATTTATCAAAATGGTTTGGTCTTTGAACTAAATCAAAAACATACAAAAGAAATAGAAAACAGAAACAAAACCAAAAGAGAGAGAGAGAGAGAGTTAGTTTTACCTGGCGGCCCACTTACCTGTAGCTGGTCCAGCCGCACTGGCCCAGCCCACCAGCAGTGTCGCCCGTCGTCTTCCTCCCCTCGCCCCAAAGCAGCTGCGTGCCAGCAGCAGCGCGTGGCCGTGGATACCTCCTGCTTGTCGCCGAGGCGCTTCTGAGTCCATCCGACGTGCCTGGAGACGCCTCGAGCCCCCCTGGTTCTTTCCCCTCACCCTCTGGTCTCTCCCTCACCCCTAGCTCCTCCCCGAGCTCCATTCGAGAGCAAACCGCCGGCCGCCGTCTCGCGTACGCGTAGCCACCGTCCTCCTGTCGCCGCATCGCCGAGCCCAGAAGCCCCGCCGTCGAGCACCTGGCCTCCACGCTGCAGAAAACGAGCCGAAGGGCTCCGCTTCATCGCCGACATCACCATCTTCGCCGTCGAAGCCCGGAGAACATCACCGGCGATTCGCGGCAACCAACGCCTCCCCGGCCCCTCCGTCTGCACCGGCCGACGCGCCGTGAGCCACTGAACCTATTCCCTCCGCCTTTTCCTTCGCGCACTGTCACACCCTGCATTTTGTAACATGTTGTTTGTAACTTTGAAGCATGAAATTTGGACCAACAAAATTTTTAGCATCATTTGGCTTTTATTTGGAATTTAGTTTTCTTCATTTGCTTTTTCATGTGCTCATTAAAGTCAACTATGGTCTCTTATAGATTTCATCTCCTTATCCAAAACTTCTGCCCAATGATCATGCCAAGTGTTATATAGCAGTATAGTATTTTCTTACAAAATTAATTTGGCCAAAAAGCATTTTATAAATATAGTTTTCCAAAAACCCCTAAATTGAGATTTGCACTGCAAGTACTTGATTAAGGGTGTGAAAACTTTTTCAAAAGGTTTATTTGAGACCTAGTAGTCATAGGACTCCCATAAACCATAAAGGTATAATTTTAAAAGTTATTTTCCTATTTTATATAAAAGCTTTTTCTTAAGGCCAGAAATGGTCTTTAATAGGGGAAAATTATTTAACTGTTTCAAAAATATTTGCCAAAATTCAGAGAGACTCATAGGACATATATTGTCCATATATAAGAGTTTCAACACTTGGTCATGTTCAAAATAATGGCCTAAACCCTCTAAAACCCTTTCTGGATATTTCAAGCTTTTGAAATATTTACAAAGGAAATTTTCTCCAAAAATTCCAGGGAAATTCTATCATGTCATATATGACATATTTGATGATCTCGCAAAGCCTCATGCATTGGAGATCAAGGAAACCTCCTCAAACCCCTTCATAACCATTCTGCCCATATTTGAAGTTTGAGCAACTTTACATTGCCAAACTTGTCCAAATGCTCTCAAACTTGGTGCACATGCTAGAATGGCCAAATAAGGCACCTAGACCAAATGGCAGAAGAATTGGAATAGAGCAACTTGATCAGACCACCTCAAAACCCTTTCTGTTCAAATGCAAATTTGAACAACTTTACATTACCAACTTTTTATCTGGAGCCTCAAACTTTGTGAGCATGATCAATACCCCAAATGATGATGCTACACCAAGTGGTGCATCAAGGGGAGATGATTAGCTTGACTCAATCAAGATGAAACTGTTTCTGTTGATTTCTAGGGTTCACCAAAGTTACATTGGCTAGTTTCTCCAAATGAGGCCAAATCTGGTGAAGCACCCTATTTTCTCATGTCTTTCAACCCTGTCAAGTGCCATGTCTATTGGACCTCATTTACTTGATCAAACCATGATCAAACACCTTCTGCAGAAATCTTAAAACCCCCATTTTTACCACTTTCACTTTTCTCCATGGCCTCAGCTCTCTACCACAGACTCATGGGGTTACTAGCAAACCCCAGCACCTCATCTCCATGATTGGGGGGTGAAACCCCAACTTTACCTTGCTGTACAGCCCACTTTCACTTTGTTACCAGCTCTCCTCTCTCTCTCTGCACCACAGAGCATCCAAGGCCTCAGGGCATTTCTTTAGTCCTCCCTCTGCTTGCTAGACACTGTTGGGCACGCTGGAGCGGACCAAACCAGCGAGAGCGCGTCGATGCCGGTCACACGCGCGCTCTGGAGCGCGTGAACAGTGTTCCCGCACGCTGGCTCGGGCCAATCGTTGGTCCCCTACCACCTCGAGCCTCCCCCTCACGCCAGTCGAGGCGCCTCGACGTCCGCAACGTCACCGGCGCTGTCCCCCCTCCTCCTGCGCCCTCCGGTGGCCATCGCCGCACGCGCACCGGCCGCCCGCTTCGGCCAGTCTTCTGCTCCACACGCGCACGCCTCCCTGTTGCTTCCCCGCTCCTCCACTTGCCTCAGCTGGGCGTAGGACTCGTCCAGCAACTCCCCTGACTCACTCCCGCAGCCTCCCGTGCGCTGTAGCGACGAGCCGGAGCTCGCCGGCGCACTGGACCACGGGTCCTCGTCGGGGCCCTATAAATAGGCCTCCCCGAGCTCTTCCAACACCACCACCAGCCTCACAACTCTCCTCTAGTCCCTCCTGCACCCTCAGATCAACCCCGGAGCGCCCCAGTGCTCGGGATCGACCGGAGCTCCGCCGCGTCGGGCCGCCGGCGATCTTGAGGTACAGGCCTCCCCTGCTTCTCCTTCCGCCCATTTCGGAACCGCAGCACACCCCTGACCCTTTCCCCTCTCTTTCCCCCTCTGTTTGCAGTCGGAAACGGCCGCTGCAACTGATCTCCGACGAGCCTCCGCCGTCGCACCTCGTCGCCGGCGAACCAGGGCTCCCCGCCGTGCCGCACTACCACCGTTGCAACCGCGACACGAAGCTGAGCTCGACCCTGCCCTCCGTTGCCGTCGCCGTGGCCGGAGTCGTCGCCGGTGAGCTCGCCGCCGCCGTGACCGCGGGGTTAGAGATGACAGGCGGGCCCCGCCTGTCATCCTCCCACCTCTCTCCCCTCCTCTGAGCCACTGACCCACGGGCCCCGCCCGTCAGGTTTGAAACCTGACGTGCGCGCGCGCTGGCTCCGTGCGGCCAGGCCGAGCCGTTTGGGCCGTGCACTGTGGCCACTTCTGGCCCAGTGCACATGAACCCTTTTTCTTTTTCTTTTCTGTTAATGTTTTAAACATTTATGCAGAAAAGAATATTGATCCAAATTAATTATTTCCAACTCCTAAAATCTTGTAATATTCCAACCTATTTAATGGTACTACTTTCATTCAAATCCATGAAACTTTTCTGTACTGTTCAAATTTAAATTCAAATTTGAGCAGTATAACTCCTGTTAAAAAATCAATATATCCTATTCTGTAACTCCAAAACTCCAACTAAGATTTTTCCCCATCTTAGAAAACTCTCTAGTATTTTACAAAAATGAGTTGACATTTTTCTGAGCACTTTGGTTTTTCTGTTTCATTTGTATTCTTATTTTTCCGTGGTTATTATGCGACGTATAGATCCCGTATTTGACGAAGTTGCTGTGGAAGAAGAAGGAGAAGGACTAGAAGACTTTGAAGACCAAGCCAATCCAGGCAAGCAGCCCTTTTACCATGATACACTTGTTCTCGGAACCCATTTGTTTCCGATGCATGATGATTAGGGTTACGATGGTAACCTAGATGAACCACCACATGATGCATGCTTTATCCTTGATCTTGCTATATGATAGACAACATGCAATAGGTGGCCATGATGCTTATATGATGCATGACATGGTCTTGATCTTGCTATGTGCTAGATGACTTGCATATGGTTAGTAGACATGAAAAGTGATGCATGTGAGACATGAACCTCCATGGTTGGAGTCTTTGCATAAAACCCCGTCGGGTGCCATTTATGCCCGAGGGTGATGATGATAATGAGATTGGGTGACCACTTGATGACGAAGTGGTGTGCCAAGGCAAGTGTGTGTGTTTTTCAAACGGATTGGTTGAAGTTGCGACCGTTATTCCAACCATACATGTGCAACCACACTACCCCTTATGGGACGGGGCTTTATTAATTACTTAGGTCGATACTAGCATGGTGCCCGCATTACTAGTGACGGGAAGACTTGAGGTCTTTCCCGGGACGGGGTCGTGCTTGGATAGACGGCCATGACTGTTTTTACAGGGCACCGGACACACCGTTGGTCCCTTCGGGTACGTGTAAGCATTGAATTAGGGCAAGTCCCGTGATCTATTGTTTGTACCCAAAGGCCGTGTGCCAACGAGTGGACTCTATGTTAGTGTCGTCTAAGGAAAGATAATGATCGGGTGCTTACCCCGGTTACTTGAGGTACCGCGGGTCGTGGATGACACGGAAGTTCCCCGGATCTTGTGGGTAAAGTGCGCAACCTCTGCAGAGTGTCAAACTATTCGAATAGCCGTGTCCACGGTCATGGACAGTTGGGTAACCGCTCTTGGGCTACGTCCAATGTTTGTGAAACCATGCGTGTGTGTGTGCGTGAGTCAAGGTGGTGACTTGACTCGATGAAACGAATCATATCCATGTTGATGTGGGTAACCTGTTCTCGAGGTTACACGAGGTTATTGATGCATATGCCTGATGACAACATTGTGTTCTAGCCTCCTGCTAGATTGTTCATTATTATTCAATTGCATTGTTACTTGAACCACATCATGGGTTGCTTGCGAGTACATTCAAAGTACTCATTGGCTTGCCACTGGTTATTTAATTGGCCAGGCATGGAAGAGCAGGATTATGAGGAAGAGTTCTTTGGAGACGACCATGCGAACTAGGACGCTATCCCAGTCAGAATGCCTGTAGGGTTAAGGCAGATGGCATGGGTTCTACCCGTTTTATCGAAGACTTCCACTACTTGAGTTATTTGCTATTCAGCCCGTGAGGCTCTATCTATGTAAGACTTGGCCATAACGGCCTTAAATTCGTGTAAGACTATTTGTATGGATGTAAGACTCTTGTTATTTCAGCTTCTGTGTGTTCAGTGAGCATTGATCTCTGGGATCACTGTACACGTGCATTCGGTGATCTCGACTTCCAAGTCGGGGTCCCCACAAAGCTGGTATCAGAGCCATCCTGACTGTAGGAAGCCTTAGTTAGCATGGGCGTTAGTTAGATGAGACCCCTTTTTTCAAAACCTTCTGAACCTCTCTTCTTTTCTAAAACCTGAGATTTCCTCAGCTTATTAACCCCTCCTATTCCACCTTTGTAGATGGCCGCTGTTCCCGAAGAGCACCTGACCACTGGGTTTCCCCTACTACTCGAGGATAGCCTCCAGGAGTGTCAGTTCCACCGAGCACCCATCCTCACCTACCACGAGCATTGGGTGAGCGATACTGAGGTAGAGTACCATGTGGAAGTGATCGTGAAGGCAAACGATCCTCCCACAAGTTGGTTCTTCGAGGGACCCCAGATGACGACACTACCACTCGCTGCCGAGGCTGCTGCACTCAAGGCACTAACCCGTCTCCGTGAGCTTCTTCCGGAGATGGCAGCCAAGATGGCAACTCGCTTCTTACCTTACCGGAAGGAAGGTGACGAAGAAAGCAGCGCACTAGCCCCTCCACTGAAGGATGGACTCTCGCTTCGGTTCCAGACCTACTTCAGTCTATGTGCCGACAGCTTGGCACAAGACTTGGCCTCGGAATCAATGAAGCTTCGAGAAGAACTTTACAAGACCAAGGCACTTCTTCGTCAAGCTCAAGAGAAGGCAAACAGGATCAAGAAGGAAGGAGCACCTTCTGGACAATCCGCTATCGCATATCGAGGTGGAAGGCCCTCCGAGGATGTGTCTTCCAAGGGTGAAGAACCACCTCGGCGACGCCGGATGACAGCAAGGGAATACCGCAAGCTTTTTCCTGCACCACCGTCGAAGCACCGTCGTATCCAACTCCTCCACTCCCCCACTCCCTCAAGTGACAAGGGAGCCCAGTCAGATGAAGGCAAGGAGGAAGACCCAGAAGAGCCGGAATACGCGACCGAGCATTCCGCCGCTTAGGCATTATTCACTACTCGGATATGCCCATTGTAACCCCTACGGTAGGATAGGTCGTGTAACCCCTATGCGCAGTCGAGTCCTTGTATGGTTCATATGAAACCATCTAGTGCTAGCTTTTGCCGTGTCTGGATGTAAGTCGTAATCTTCCTTCGGGAATGTGTAAACGACTACATCACCCATTTGGATTTTAATGAATGTGTTTTGGCCTCTCGGCCCTTGCATGATTTGATTTAGTGTCACACCCACCCCCTTACTAGGCACCTATCTATCTGCTTTTCCTCTTCCGAGTCATGAGACCTTTTACCGCTCCAACAGGATGCCTGTTGTAACTCGTACTAGTACCTCTACCCAGCAGCCCGAAGCCGGAGCATCCTCTCAGCCAGAGGCAGACCACGACCAAACCAACGACCAAGCTCCACCACCACCTCCTCCAAGCATGGACATGGCTCAGCTTCTCCAAGCTTTCCGAGAGGAACGCCAAGCCAACACTGCAGCTCTTCAGCTGATTGCTCAAGCTGTCGCCAACAACCGCCAGCCGGCGGGGAATGGCAATGGACGTTCCACGTTGGCAGAGTTCAAGAAGCATGCACCGCCAACCTTCATCGAGACTGCTGAACCCCTGGATGCTGATGACTGGGTCCGTTCCATTGAGGAGATTCTGGAACTAGTCGGATGCACCGAAGATCGCGAGAAGGTGGCTTATGCAGCCCACTGCCTCGGGGGAACCGCAAGAGCTTGGTGGGATGGATTCAAGGTCATGCATGTTGAACAAGACATCACTTGGGTTAACTTCAAGGCAGAATTCCGCAAGGCCCACATTCCTTCTGGAGTCATGGCTATCAAAAAGCGCGAGTTCCGAGCCCTGAAGCAAGGAAGTGGCACTGTCAAGGAATACATGCAGAAGTTCAGTATTCTGTCAAGGTATGCCCCTGAGGATGTCAGCACTGATGCTGCCAAAAGGGAGCGCTTCATGGAAGGCCTTAATCAGACTCTGCAATATTCGCTTGTCGTGTGCGACTGCCCGTCTTTCCCTGACCTGGTAAACAAGGCACTTATGCTTGAAGACAAGCAGCGTGCTTTGGAAGACACTCGCAAGCGCAAGTTGGTCAGTAAGGGAAGTTCCAGCAACCAGAAGCCTCGTCCGTGGCAGTCAGCCCCGGCCAAGCCAACCTATCAGCAGCCAAGAGCTCCTGCACCTCGTGCCAATCCTCAGCCTCAGCAGTATGCCAACCCCAGGCCAGCTTTCAACCCCAATACCAATGGTGGCAACAAGATCAACACTCCAAACCAAGTCACTTGCTTTGGGTTTGGTCAGCCCGGACACATCTCCAGGGTGTGCCCCAACAAGAAGCCTGATGCCCCGCGCCCCAATGCGTAGAACCAGGGACAAGGCCGTGGAGTGCCACCAAGGAACCCAGCTCCTCGCAATCCACCGAACTATGGGAAGGGGCGTGTGAATCATGTCACTGCTGAAGAAGCCCAGGAAGACCCGGACGTCGTGCTGGGTACGTTCCTTGTCAACTCAGCACCTGCAACTGTCTTGTTTGATTCTGGAGCAACGCATTCATTTGTCACTCAAAGATTTGCATTAAAAAGTGGCATGACCCCTACACCCCTGATAACCCTATGGTGGTACAAACCCCCGGAGCCGAGATGAGAGCCAAGATAGGCTGTAAAGGAGTCAGTATTACCATTAATGGTGTAGACTTCCTAGCAGATCTTATCGTCCTGAGATCGCAAGGCTTGGATGTGATCCTAGGTATGAATTGGCTCAGCAAGCACCAAGGCTTGTTAGACTGTGCCAATCGGACAGTCACTGTGACCAATGACCAAGGTGTAGAAGTCAAGTTTGCCCCCAACTCCTCTTCCGCTCAAGCCGCTAAAATCAACTGTCTGTCTGAAGTTGGGCTAGACCAAGTACCGGTGGTATGTGAGTATCCCGATGTCTTTCCGGATGAACTACCGGGAATGCCCCCTGACCGTGACATTGAGTTCATCATCGAGCTCGTGCCTGGAGCAGGACCCATCTATAAGAAGCCTTATAGAATGGGGACGGAAGAACTAGCCGAGTTGAAGAAGCAGCTAGAAGAGCAGCTAAGGAAAGGATTTATCCGCCCGAGTGCCTCCCCTTGGGGATCTCCTGTTCTGTTTGTGGCAAAGAGGGACGGTACCATCCGCTTATGCATTGACTATCGTTCCCTCAATGAAGTTACAATCAAGAACAAGTACCCACTTCCCAAGATCGAAGATCTGTTTGATCAGCTCAGCGGAGCCAAGGTATTCTCCAAGATCGACCTCAGATCTGGGTATTACCAGCTGAAGATCAGACCCCAAGATATTCCGAAGACGGCATTCGTAACCAGATATGGCCTGTATGAGTGCACGGTCATGTCTTTTGGGTTAACCAATGCCCCAGCTTATTTCATGTATCTCATGAATAAAGTCTTCATGGAATATTTGGACAAGTTCGTTGTTGTCTTCATTGATGACATCCTTGTGTTATCAAAGTCGGAGGAAGAACATGAGCAGCATCTGAGGATGGTCCTAGATAAGCTTCGTGAGCACCAACTGTATGCCAAGTTCAGCAAGTGTGAGTTTTGGCTGCACAAAGTTGGATTCTTAGGTCATGTCTTGACCGAAGAAGGATTATCTGTTGATCCTGCAAAAATCGAAGCTGTGACCCAATGGCAATCTCCAACGACCGTCAAGGAAGTCAGAAGCTTCCTCGGATTAGCGGGCTATTACCGCAAGTTCGTGGAAGGATTCTCTAGCATTGCACGACCAATGACTCAGCTCCTCAAGAAGGACAAGAAGTTCGAGTGGACGCCAAAATGCAAAGAGAGCTTCCAAGAGCTCAAGAAGAGATTGACCACCGCCCCAGTTCTGGCAACACCTGATATTCACAAGGAGTTCGTGATATATTGTGATGCCTCTCGAACCGGATTGGGAAGCGTTCTGATGCAAGAAGGCCGCGTCATAGCATACCTCTCTAGGCAACTACGACCCCATGAGGAGAACTACGCTACTCACGATCTTGAGCTAGCGGCAGTAGTTCATGCCTTGAAGACATGGCGGCATTACCTCCTAGGGAAACGGTGTGAGATTTACACAGACCACAAAAGTCTGAAGTATATTTTCACCCAAAAAGAGTTGAACATGAGGCAGCGGAGATGGTTGGAACTCATCAAGGATTATGACCTCAGTGTTCAGTATCACCCTGGGAAGGCCAACGTGGTGGCCGATGCCTTAAGCAGGAAGGCTTGCTCTTTGAATGTCATTATTCAAGAAAGGCAGCCAGCCTTGTTTAAGGAGATCAAACAATTCAGTTTGGAATTGGTTACCCCTGGATTTCTGGATCATTTGGAAGTCAGACCAACCCTCATGGACGACGTCAAGAAGGCTCAAGAAGGACACTCAAGCATAGAAGGTATCAAGAGGAAGATGAAGATGGGCAAGGCCCCAGGATTCTCTGAAGACGAGCACGGGATTGTTTGGTACAAAGGTCGTCTCTGCGTACCAAACAGCCCTGAGTTGAAGACGCTGATTCTGCAAGAAGCCCACGACACCCCGTATTCCATCCACCCCGGAGGAACCAAGATGTACCAAGACTTGAAGGCACGATTCTGGTGGCACGGTATGAAGAGAGAGATTGCAACCTATGTTGCAAAGTGTGATGTGTGCCAAAAGGTCAAGGCTGAATATCAGCGACCCACTGGATTGCTTCAACCACTCAAGGTTCCTGAGTGGAAGTGGGACAAAGTCGGAATGGACTTCGTCACTGGATTACCAAGGTCGAATAGAGGACATGACTCTATCTGGGTCATAGTCGATCATTTGACCAAGGTGGCTCATTTCATTCCTGTCAAGACTACCTACTAGGGCAACCAGCTGGCAACTCTCTATATCAACCGAATCGTAAGTCTTCACGGTGTTCCCAAGGAGATTGTGTCAGATCGAGGAACCCAGTTCACCTCAAGGTTCTGGAAGAGATTCCAAGAAGCCTTGGGAACCAAGTTGTCTTTCAGCACAGCTTTCCACCCACAGACTGGAGGTCAAACTGAGCGAGTCAATCAGATTCTCGAAGACATGCTCCGAGCCTGTGTCCTGGCATATGGAGCCAAGTGGGAAGACTGTCTCCCTTTTGCCGAGTTCTCCTATAACAACAGTTACCAGTCAAGCCTTCAGATGGCACCATTTGAGGCGTTGTACGGACGCAGATGTCGCACACCCCTCAACTGGTCAGAGACTGGAGAAGGACTAGTCTTTGGACCGGATATTCTCCGCGCAGCAGAAGAGCAAGTCCAACTAGTCAGAGAGCGACTAAAGGCAGCCAAGTCAAGGCAGAAGAGTTATGCTGACACTCGACGCCGAGACATGAGTTTCCGTGTCGGAGATCATGTGTACCTACGGGTAACTCCTCTGAAGGGAACCAAGCGTTTCCATGTCAAGGGGAAGCTCGCACCAAGGTTCATTGGCCCTTTCAAGATCACCGACCGACGAGGAGAAGTGGCTTATCAGTTGGAACTACCACCTGAGCTATCCGATGTGCACAATGTGTTCCATGTGTCACAACTCCGGAAATGTCTCCAGGTTCCAGACAAGCCCAGTCTCTACAAGGATGTGGATCACCAAGCCATTGATCTGCAGCCTGATTTGACCTACCGCGAGAAGCCCATTCGTATTCTGGACAAAGCAGAACGACGTACGCGAAGCCGTACCATCAAGTACTTCAAGGTCCAGTGGAGCAACCACACCGAAGCAGAAGCAACCTGGGAACGAGAAGACTATCTGAGATCCGAGTTTCCCGACCTCTTTTAAGCCCTAGTTTAGGAATCTCGGGGACGAGATTCTTGTAAGGGGGGTAGGTCTGTCACACCCTGCATTTTGTAACATGTTGTTTGTAACTTTGAAGCATGAAATTTGGACCAATAAATTTTTTAGCATCATTTGGCTTTTATTTGGAATTTAGTTTTCTTCATTTGCTTTTTCATGTGCTCATTAAAGTCAACTATGGTCTCTTATAGATTTCATCTCCTTATCCAAAACTTCTGCCCAATGATCATGCCAAGTGTTATATAGCAGTATAGTATTTTCTTACAAAATTAATTTGGCCAAAAAGCATTTTATAAATATAGTTTTCCAAAAACCCCTAAATTGAGATTTGCACTGCAAGTACTTGATTAAGGGTGTGAAAACTTTTTCAAAAGGTTTATTTGAGACCTAGTAGTCATAGGACTCCCATAAACCATAAAGGTATAATTTTAAAAGTTAATTTCCTATTTTATTTAAAAGCTTTTTCTTAAGGCCAGAAATGGTCTTTAATAGGGGAAAATTATTTAACTGTTTCAAAAATATTTGCCAAAATTCAGAGAGACTCATAGGACATATATTGTCCATATATAAGAGTTTCAACACTTGGTCATGTTCAAAATAATGGGCTAAACCCTCTAAAACCCTTTCTGGATATTTCAAGCTTTTGAAATATTTACAAAGAAAATTTTCTCCAAAAATTCCAGGGAAATTCTATCATGTCATATATGACATATTTGATGATCTTGCAAAGCCTCATGCATTGGAGATCAAGGAAACCTCCTCAAACCCCTTCATAACCATTCTGTCCATATTTGAAGTTTGAGCCACTTTACATTGCCAAACTTGTCCAAATGCTCTCAAACTTGGTGCACATGCTAGAATGGCCAAATAAGGCACCTAGACCAAATGGCACAAGAATTGGAATAGAGCAACTTGATCAGACCACCTCAAAACCCTTTCTGTTCAAATGCAAATTTGAACAACTTTACATTACCAACTTTTTATCTGGAGCCTCAAACTTTGTGAGCATGATCAATACCCCAAATGATGATGCTACACCAAGTGGTGCATCAAGGGGAGATGATTAGCTTGACTCAATCAAGATGAAACTGTTTCTGTTGATTTCTAGGGTTCACCAAAGTTACATTGGCTAGTTTCTCCAAATGAGGCCAAATCTGGTGAAGCACCCTATTTTCTCATGTCTTTCAACCCTGTCAAGTGCCATGTCTATTGGACCTCATTTACTTGATCAAACCATGATCAAACACCTTCTGCAGAAATCTTAAAACCCCCATTTTTACCACTTTCACTTTTCTCCATGGCCTCAGCTCTTTACCACAGACTCATGGGGTTACTAGCAAACCCCAGTAACTCCCCCAGCACCTCATCTCCAGGATTGGGGGGTGAAACCCCAACTTTACCTTGCTGTACAGCCCACTTTCACTTTGTTACCAGCTCTCCTCTCTCTCTCTCTCTGCACCACAGAGCATCCAAGGCCTCAGGGCATTTCTTTAGTCCTCCCTCTGCTTGCTAGACACTGTTGGGCACGCTGGAGCGGACCAAACCAGCGAGAGCGCGTCGATGCCGGTCACACGCGCGCTCTGGAGCGCGTGAACAGTGCTCCCGCACGCTGGCTCGGGCCAATCGTTGGTCCCCGACCACCTCGAGCCTCCCCCTCGCGCCAGTCGAGGCGCCTCGACGTCCGCAACGTCACCGGCGCTGTCCCCCCTCCTCCTGCGCCCTCCGGTGGCCATCGCCGCACGCGCACCGGCCGCCCGCTTCGGCCAGTCTTCTGCTCCACACGCGCACGCCTCCCTGTTGCTTCCCCGCTCCTCCACTTGCCTCAGCTGGGCGTAGGACTCGTCCAGCAACTCCCCTGACTCACTCCCGCGGCCTCCCGTGCGCTGTAGCGACGAGCCGGAGCTCGCCGGCGCACTGGACCACGGGTCCTCGTCGGGGCCCTATAAATAGGCCTCCCCGAGCTCTTCCAACACCACCACCAGCCTCACAACTCTCCTCTAGTCCCTCCTGCACCCTCAGATCAACCCCGGAGCGCCCCAGTGCTCGGGATCGACCGGAGCTCCGCCGCGTCGGGCCGCCGGCAATCTTGAGGTACAGGCCTCCCCTGCTTCTCCTTCCGCCCATTTCGGAACCGCAGCACACCCCTGACCCTTTCCCCTCTCTTTCCCCCTCTGTTTGCAGTCGGAAACGGCCGCTGCAACTGATCTCCGACGAGCCTCCGCCGTCGCACCTCGTCGCCGGCGAACCAGGGCTCCCCGCCGTGCCGCACTACCACCGTTGCAACCGCGACACGACGCTGAGCTCGACCCTGCCCTCCGTTGCCGTCGCCGTGGCCGGAGTCGTCGCCGGTGAGCTCGCTGCCGCCGTGACCGCGGGGTTAGAGATGACAGGCGGGCCCCGCCTGTCATCCTCCCACCTCTCTCCCCTCCTCTGAGCCACTGACCCACGGGCCCCGCCCGTCAGGTTTGAAACCTGACGTGCGCGCGCGCTGGCTCCGTGCGGCCAGGCCGAGCCGTTTGGGCCGTGCACTGTGGCCACTTCTGGCCCAGTGCACAGGAACCCTTTTTCTTTTTCTTTTCTGTTAATGTTTTAAACATTTATGCAGAAAAGAATATTGATCCAAATTAATTATTTCCAACTCCTAAAATCTTGTAATATTCCAACCTATTTAATGGTACTACTTTCATTCAAATCCATGAAACTTTTCTGTACTGTTCAAATTTAAATTCAAATTTGAGCAGTATAACTCCTGTTCAAAAATCAATATATCCTATTCTGTAATTCCAAAACTCCAACTAAGATTTTTCCCCATCTTAGAAAACTCTCTAGTATTTTACAAAAATGAGTTGACATTTTTCTGAGCACTTTGGTTTTTCTGTTTCATTTGTATTCTTATTTTTCCGTGGTTATTATGCGACGTATAGATCCCGTATTTGACGAAGTTGCTGTGGAAGAAGAAGGAGAAGGACTAGAAGACTTTGAAGACCAAGCCAATCCAGGCAAGCAGCCCTTTGACCATGATACACTTGTTCTCGGAACCCATTTGTTTCCGATGCATGATGATTAGGGTTACGATGGTAACCTAGATGAACCACCACATGATGCATGCTTTATCCTTGATCTTGCTATATGATAGACAACATGCAATAGGTGGCCATGATGCTTATATGATGCATGACATGGTCTTGATCTTGCTATGTGCTAGATGACTTGCATATGGTTAGTAGACATGAAAAGTGATGCATGTGAGACATGAACCTCCATGGTTGGAGTCTTTGCATAAAACCCCGTCGGGTGCCATTTATGCCCGAGGGTGATGATGATAATGAGATTGGGTGACCACTTGATGACGAAGTGGTGTGCCAAGGCAAGTGTGTGTGTTTTTCAAACGGATTGGTTGAAGTTGCGACCGTTATTTCAACCATACATGTGCAACCACACTACCCCTTATGGGACGGGGCTTTATTGATTACTTAGGTCGATACTAGCATGGTGCCCGCATTACTAGTGACGGGAAGACTTGAGGTCTTTCCCGGGACGGGGTCGTGCTTGGATAGATGGCCATGACTGTTTTTACAGGGCACCGGACACACCGTTGGTCCCTTCGGGTACGTGTAAGCATTGAATTAGGGCAAGTCCCGTGATCTATTGTTTGTACCCAAAGGCCGTGTGCCAACGAGTGGACTCTATGTTAGTGTCGTCTAAGGAAAGATAATGACCTGGTGCTTACCCCGGGTACTTGAGGTACCGCGGGTCGTGGATGACACGGAAGTTCCCCGGATCTTGTGGGTAAAGTGCGCAACCTCTGCAGAGTGTCAAACTATTCGAATAGCCGTGTCCACGGTCATGGACAGTTGGGTAACCGCTCTTGGGCTACGTCCAATGTTTGTGAAACCATGCGTGTGTGTGCGTGAGTCAAGGTGGTGACTTGACTCGATGAAATGAATCATATCCATGTTGATGTCGGTAACCTGTTCTCGAGGTTACACGAGGTTATTGATGCATATGCCTGATGACAACATTGTGTTCTAGCCTCCTGCTAGATTGTTCATTATTATTCAATTGCATTGTTACTTGAACCACATCATGGGTTGCTTGCGAGTACATTCAAAGTACTCATTGGCTTGCCACTGGTTATTTAATTGGCCAGGCATGGAAGAGCAGGATTATGAGGAAGAGTTCTTTGGAGACGACCATGCGAACTAGGACGCTATCCCAGTCAGAATGCCTGTAGGATTAAGGCAGATGGCATGGGTTCTACCCGTTTTATCGAAGACTTCCGCTACTTGAGTTATTTGCTATTCAGCCCGTGAGGCTCTATCTATGTAAGACTTGGCCATAACGGCCTTAAATTCGTGTAAGACTATTTGTATGGATGTAAGACTCTTGTTATTTCAGCTTCTGTGTGTTCAGTGAGCATTGATCTCTGGGATCACTGTACACGTGCATTCGGTGATCTCGACTTCCAAGTCGGGGTCCCCACAGAGCTGGTATCAGAGCCATCCTGACTGTAGGAAGCCTTAGTTAGCATGGGCGTTAGTTAGATGAGACCCCTTTTTTCAAAACCTTCTGAACCTCTCTTCTTTTCTAAAACCTGAGATTTCGTCGGCTTATTAACCCCTCCTATTCCACCTTTGTAGATGGCCGCTGTTCCCGAAGAGCACCTGACCACTGGGTTTCCCCTACTACTCGAGGATAGCCTCCAGGAGTGTCAGTTCCACCGAGCACCCATCCTCACCTACCACGAGCATTGGGTGAGCGATACTAAGGTAGAGTACCATGTGGAAGTGATCGTGAAGGCAAACGATCCTCCCACAAGTTGGTTCTTCGAGGGACCCCAGATGACGACACTACCACTCGCTGCCGAGGCTGCTGCACTCAAGGCACTAACCCGTCTCCGTGAGCTTCTTCCGGAGATGGCAGCCAAGATGGCAACTCGCTTCTTACCTTACCGGAAGGAAGGTGACGAAGAAAGCAGCGCACTAGCCCCTCCACTGAAGGATGGACTCTCGCTTCGGTTCCAGACCTACTTCAGTCTATGTGCCGACAGCTTGGCACAAGACTTGGCCTCGGAATCAATGAAGCTTCGAGAAGAACTTTACAAGACCAAGGCACTTCTTCGTCAAGCTCAAGAGAAGGCAAACAGGATCAAGAAGGAAGGAGCACCTTCTGGACAATCCGCTATCGCATATCGAGGTGGAAGGCCCTCCGAGGATGTGTCTTCCAAGGGTGAAGAACCACCTCGGCGACGCCGGATGACAGCAAGGGAATACCGCAAGCTTTTTCCTGCACCACCGTCGAAGCACCGTCGTATCCAACTCCTCCACTCCCCCACTCCCTCAAGTGACAAGGGAGCCCAGTCAGATGAAGACAAGGAGGAAGACCTAGAAGAGCCGGAATACGCGACCGAGCATTCCGCCGCTTAGGCATTATTCGCTACTCGGATATGCCCGTTGTAACCCCTACGGTAGGATAGGTCGTGTAACCCCTATGCGCAGTCGAGTCCTTGTATGGTTCATATGAAACCATCTAGTGCTAGCTTTTGCCGTGTCTGGATGTAAGTCGTAATCTTCCTTCGGGAATGTGTAAACGACTACATCACCCATTTGGATTTTAATGAATGTGTTTTGGCCTCTCGGCCCTTGCATGATTTGATTTAGTGTCACACCCACCCCCTTACTAGGCACCTATCTATCTGCTTTTCCTCTTCCGAGTCATGAGACCTTTTACCGCTCCAACAGGATGCCTGTTGTAACTCGTACTGGTACCTCTACCCAGCAGCCCGAAGCCGGAGCATCCTCTCAGCCAGAGGCAGACCACGACCAAACCAACGACCAAGCTCCACCACCACCTCCTCCAAGCATGGACATGGCTCAGCTTCTCCAAGCTTTCCGAGAGGAACGCCAAGCCAACACTGCAGCTCTTCAGCTGATTGCTCAAGCTGTCGCCAACAACCGCCAGCCGGCGGGGAATGGCAATGGACGTTCCACGTTGGCAGAGTTCAAGAAGCATGCACCGCCAACCTTCATCGAGACTGCTGAACCCCTGGATGCTGATGACTGGGTCCGTTCCATTGAGGAGATTCTGGAACTAGTCGGATGCACCGAAGATCGCGAGAAGGTGGCTTATGCAGCCCACTGCCTCGGGGGAACCGCAAGAGCTTGGTGGGATGGATTCAAGGTCATGCATGTTGAACAAGACATCACTTGGGTTAACTTCAAGGCAGAATTCCGCAAGGCCCACATTCCTTCTGGAGTCATGGCTATCAAAAAGCACGAGTTCCGAGCCCTGAAGCAAGGAAGTGGCACTGTCAAGGAATACATGCAGAAGTTCAGTATTCTGTCAAGGTATGCCCCTGAGGATGTCAGCACTGATGCTGCCAAAAGGGAGCGCTTCATGGAAGGCCTTAATCAGACTCTGCAATATTCGCTTGTCGTGTGCGACTGCCCGTCTTTCCCTGACCTGGTAAACAAGGCACTTATGCTTGAAGACAAGCGGCGTGCTTTGGAAGACACTCGCAAGCGCAAGTTGGTCAGTAAGGGAAGTTCCAGCAACCAGAAGCCTCGTCCGTGGCAGTCAGCCCCGGCCAAGCCAACCTATCAGCAGCCAAGAGCTCCTGCACCTCGTGCCAATCCTCAGCCTCACCAGTATGCCAACCCCAGGCCAGCTTTCAACCCCAATACCAATGGTGGCAACAAGATCAACACTCCAAACCAAGTCACTTGCTTTGGGTGTGGTCAGCCCGGACACATCTCCAGGGTGTGCCCCAACAAGAAGCATGATGCCCCGTGCCCCAATGCGCAGAACCAGGGACAAGGCCGTGGAGTGCCACCAAGGAACCCAGCTCCTCGCAATCCACCGAACTATGGGAAGGGGCGTGTGAATCACGTCACTGCTGAAGAAGCCCAAGAAGACCCGGACGTCGTGCTGGGTACGTTCCTTGTCAACTCAGCACCTGCAACTGTCTTGTTTGATTCTGGAGCAACGCATTCATTTGTCACTCAAAGATTTGCATTAAAAAGTGGCATGACCCCTACACCCCTGATAACCCTATGGTGGTACAAACCCCCGGAGCCGAGATGAGAGCCAAGATAGGCTGTAAAGGAGTCAGTATTACCATTAATGGTGTAGACTTCCTAGCAGATCTTATCGTCCTGAGATCGCAAGGCTTGGATGTGATCCTAGGTATGAATTGGCTCAGCAAGCACCAAGGCTTGTTAGACTGTGCCAATCGGACAGTCACTGTGACCAATGACCAAGGTGTAGAAGTCAAGTTTGCCCCCAACTCCTCTTCCGCTCAAGCCGCTAAAATCAACTGTCTGTCTGAAGTTGGGCTAGACCAAGTACCGGTGGTATGTGAGTATCCTGATGTCTTTCCGGATGAACTACCGGGAATGCCCCCTGACCGTGACATTGAGTTCATCATCGAGCTCATGCCCGGAGCAGGACCCATCTATAAGAAGCCTTATAGAATGGGGACGGAAGAATTAGCCGAGTTGAAGAAGCAGTTAGAAGAGCAGCTAAGGAAAGGATTTATCCGCCCGAGTGCCTCCCCTTGGGGATCTCCTGTTCTGTTTGTGGCAAAGAGGGACGGTACCATCCGCTTATGCATTGACTATCGTTCCCTCAATGAAGTTACAATCAAGAACAAGTACCCACTTCCCAAGATCGAAGATCTGTTTGATCAGCTCAGCGGAGCCAAGGTATTCTCCAAGATCGACCTCAGATCTGGGTATTACCAGCTGAAGATCAGACCCCAAGATATTCCGAAGACGGCATTCGTAACCAGATATGGCCTGTACGAGTGCACGGTCATGTCTTTTGGGTTAACCAATGCCCCAGCTTATTTCATGTATCTCATGAATAAAGTCTTCATGGAATATTTGGACAAGTTCGTTGTTGTCTTCATTGATGACATCCTTGTGTTCTCAAAGTCGGAGGAAGAACATGAGCAGCATCTGAGGATGGTCCTAGATAAGCTTCGTGAGCACCAACTGTATGCCAAGTTCAGCAAGTGTGAGTTTTGGCTGCACAAAGTTGGATTCTTAGGTCATGTCTTGACCGAAGAAGGATTATCTGTTGATCCTGCAAAAATCGAAGCTGTGACCCAATGGCAATCTCCAACGACCGTCAAGGAAGTCAGAAGCTTCCTCGGATTAGCGGGCTATTACCGCAAGTTCGTGGAAGGATTCTCTAGCATTGCACGACCAATGACTCAGCTCCTCAAGAAGGACAAGAAGTTCGAGTGGACGCCAAAATGCAAAGAGAGCTTCCAAGAGCTCAAGAAGAGATTGACCACCGCCCCAGTTCTGGCAACACCTGATATTCACAAGGAGTTCGTGATATATTGTGATGCCTCTCGAACCGGATTGGGAAGCGTTCTGATGCAAGAAGGCCGCGTCATAGCATACCTCTCCAGGCAACTACGACCCCATGAGGAGAACTACGCTACTCACGATCTTGAGCTAGCGGCAGTAGTTCATGCCTTGAAGACATGGCGGCATTACCTCCTAGGGAAACGGTGTGAGATTTACACAGACCACAAAAGTCTGAAGTATATTTTCACCCAAAAAGAGTTGAACATGAGGCAGCGGAGATGGTTGGAACTCATCAAGGATTATGACCTCAGTGTTCAGTATCACCCTGGGAAGGCCAACGTGGTGGCCGATGCCTTAAGCAGGAAGGCTTGCTCTTTGAATGTCATTATTCAAGAAAGGCAGCCAGCCTTGTTTAAGGAGATCAAACAATTCAGTTTGGAATTGGTTACCCCTGGATTTCTGGATCATTTGGAAGTCAGACCAACCCTCATGGACGACGTCAAGAAGGCTCAAGAAGGACACTCAAGCATAGAAGGTATCAAGAGGAAGATGAAGATGGACAAGGCCCCAGGATTCTCTGAAGACGAGCACGGGATTGTTTGGTACAAAGGTCGTCTCTGCGTACCAAACAGCCCCGAGTTGAAGACGCTGATTCTGCAAGAAGCCCACGACACCCCGTATTCCATCCACCCCGGAGGAACCAAGATGTACCAAGACTTGAAGGCACGATTCTGGTGGCACGGTATGAAGAGAGAGATTGCAACCTATGTTGCAAAGTGTGATGTGTGCCAAAAGGTCAAGGCTGAATATCAGCGACCCGCTGGATTGCTTCAACCACTCAAAGTTCCTGAGTGGAAGTGGGACAAAGTCGGAATGGACTTCGTCACTGGATTACCAAGGTCGAATAGAGGACATGACTCTATCTGGGTCATAGTCGATCATTTGACCAAGGTGGCTCATTTAATTCCTGTCAAGACTACCTACTCGGGCAACCAGCTGGCAACTCTCTATATCAACCGAATCGTAAGTCTTCACGGTGTTCCCAAGGAGATTGTGTCAGATCGAGGAACCCAGTTCACCTCAAGGTTCTGGAAGAGATTCCAAGAAGCCTTGGGAACCAAGTTGTCTTTCAGCACAACTTTCCACCCACAGACTGGAGGTCAAACTGAGCGAGTCAATCAGATTCTCGAAGACATGCTCCGAGCCTGTGTCCTGGCATATGGAGCCAAGTGGGAAGACTGTCTCCCTTTTGCCGAGTTCTCCTATAACAACAGTTACCAGTCAAGCCTTCAAATGGCACCATTTGAGGCGTTGTACGAACGCAGATGTCGCACACCCCTCAACTGGTCAGAGACTGGAGAAGGACTAGTCTTTGGACCGGATATTCTCCGCGCAGCAGAAGAGCAAGTCCAACTAGTCAGAGAGCGACTAAAGGCAGCCAAGTCAAGGCAGAAGAGTTATGCTGACACTCGACGCCGAGACATGAGTTTCCGTGTCGGAGATCATGTGTACCTACGGGTAACTCCTCTGAAGGGAACCAAGCGTTTCCATGTCAAGGGGAAGCTCGCACCAAGGTTCATTGGCCCTTTCAAGATCACCGACCGACGAGGAGAAGTGGCTTATCAGTTGGAACTACCACCTGAGCTATCCGATGTGCACAATGTGTTCCATGTGTCACAACTCCGGAAATGTCTCCAGGTTCCAGACAAGCCCAGTCTCTACAAGGATGTGGATCACCAAGCCATTGATCTGCAGCCTGATTTGACCTACCGCGAGAAGCCCATTCGTATTCTGGACGAAGCAGAACGACGTACGCGAAGCCGTACCATCAAGTACTTCAAGGTCCAGTGGAGCAACCACACCGAAGCAGAAGCAACCTGAGAACGAGAAGACTATCTGAGATCCGAGTTTCCCGACCTCTTTTAAGCCCTAGTTTAGGAATCTCGGGGACGAGATTCTTGTAAGGGGGGTAGGTCTGTCACACCCTGCATTTTGTAACATGTTGTTTGTAACTTTGAAGCATGAAATTTGGACCAACAAAATTTTTAGCATCATTTGGCTTTTATTTGGAATTTAGTTTTCTTCATTTGCTTTTTCATGTGCTCATTAAAGTCAACTATGGTCTCTTATAGATTTCATCTCCTTATCCAAAACTTCTGCCCAATGATCATGCCAAGTGTTATATAGCAGTATAGTATTTTCTTACAAAATTAATTTGGCCAAAAAGCATTTTATAAATATAGTTTTCCAAAAACCCCTAAATTGAGATTTGCACTGCAAGTACTTGATTAAGGGTGTGAAAACTTTTTCAAAAGGTTTATTTGAGACCTAGTAGTCATAGGACTCCCATAAACCATAAAGGTATAATTTTAAAAGTTATTTTCCTATTTTATTTAAAAGCTTTTTCTTCAGGCCAGAAATGGTCTTTAATAGGGGAAAATTATTTAACTATTTCAAAAATATTTGCCAAAATTCAGAGAGACTCATAGGACATATATTGTCCATATATAAGAGTTTCAACACTTGGTCATGTTCAAAATAATGGGCTAAACCCTCTAAAACCCTTTCTGGATATTTCAAGCTTTTGAAATATTTACAAAGGAAATTTTCTCCAAAAATTCCAGGGAAATTCTATCATGTCATATATGACATATTTGATGATCTTGCAAAGCCTCATGCATTGGAGATCAAGGAAACCTCCTCAAACCCCTTCATAACCATTCTGTCCATATTTGAAGTTTGAGCAACTTTACATTGCCAAACTTGTCCAAATGCTCTCAAACTTGGTGCACATGCTAGAATGGCCAAATAAGGCACCTAGACCAAATGGCACAAGAATTGGAATAGAGCAACTTGATCAGACCACCTCAAAACCCTTTCTGTTCAAATGCAAATTTGAACAACTTTACATTACCAACTTTTTATCTGGAGCCTCAAACTTTGTGAGCATGATCAATACCCCAAATGATGATGCTACACCAAGTGGTGCATCAAGGGGAGATGATTAGCTTGACTCAATCAAGATGAAACTGTTTCTGTTGATTTCTAGGGTTCACCAAAGTTACATTGGCTAGTTTCTCCAAATGAGGCCAAATCTGGTGAAGCACCCTATTTTCTCATGTCTTTCAACCCTGTCAAGTGCCATGTCTATTGGACCTCATTTACTTGATCAAACCATGATCAAACACCTTCTGCAGAAATCTTAAAACCCCCATTTTTACCACTTTCACTTTTCTCCATGGCCTCAGCTCTTTACCACAGACTCATGGGGTTACTAGCAAACCCCAGTAACTCCCCCAGCACCTCATCTCCATGATTGGGGGGTGAAACCCCAACTTTACCTTGCTGTACAGCCCACTTTCACTTTGTTACCAGCTCTCCTCTCTCTCTCTCTGCACCACAGAGCATCCAAGGCCTCAGGGCATTTCTTTAGTCCTCCCTCTGCTTGCTAGACACTGTTGGGCACGCTGGAGCGGACCAAACCAGCGAGAGCACGTCAATGCCGGTCACACGCGCGCTCTGGAGCGCGTGAACAGTGCTCCCGCACGCTGGCTCGGGCCAATCGTTGGTCCCCGACCACCTCGAGCCTCCCCCTCGCGCCAGTCGAGGCGCCTCGACATCCGCAACGTCACCGACGCTGTCCCCCCTCCTCCTGCGCCCTCCAGTGGCCATCGCCGCACGCGCACCGGCCGCCCGCTTCGGCCAGTCTTCTGCTCCACACGCGCACGCCTCCCTGTTGCTTCCCCGCTCCTCCACTTGCCTCAGCTGGGCGTAGGACTCGTCCAGCAACTCCCCTGACTCACTCCCGCAGCCTCCCGTGCGCTGTAGCGACGAGCCGGAGCTCGCCGGCGCACTGGACCACGGGTCCTCGTCGGGGCCCTATAAATAGGCCTCCCCGAGCTCTTCCAACACCACCACCAGCCTCACAACTCTCCTCTAGTCCCTCCTGCACCCTCAGATCAACCCCGGAGTGCCCCAGTGCTCGGGATCGACCGGAGCTCCGCCGCGTCGGGCCGCCGGCGATCTCGAGGTACAGGCCTCCCCTGCTTCTCCTTCCGCCCGTTTCGGAACCGCAGCACACCCCTGACCCTTTCCCCTCTCTTTCCCCCTCTGTTTGCAGTCGGAAACGGCCGCTGCAACTGATCTCCGACGAACCTCCGCCGTCGCACCTCATCGCCGGCGAACCAGGGCTCCCCGTCGTGTCGCACTACCACCGTTGCAACCGCGACACGACGCTGAGCTCGACCCTGCCCTCCGTTGCCGTCGCCGTGGCCGGAGTCGTCGCCGGTGAGCTCGCCGCCGCCGTGACCGCGGGGTTAGAGATGACAGGCGGGCCCCGCCTGTCATCCTCCCACCTCTCTCCCCTCCTCTGAGCCACTGACCCACGGGCCCCGCCCGTCAGGTTTGAAACCTGACGTGCGCGCGCGCTGGCTCCGTGCGGCCAGGCCGAGCCGTTTGGGCCGTGCACTGTGGCCACTTCTGGCCCAGTGCACAGGAACCCTTTTTCTTTTTCTTTTCTGTTAATGTTTTAAACATTTATGCAGAAAAGAATATTGATCCAAATTAATTATTTCCAACTCCTAAAATCTTGTAATATTCCAACCTATTTAATGGTACTACTTTCATTCAAATCCATGAAACTTTTCTGTACTGTTCAAATTTAAATTCAAATTTGAGCAGTATAAGTCCTGTTCAAAAATCAATATATCCTATTCTGTAACTCCAAAACTCCAACTAAGATTTTTTCCCATCTTAGAAAACTCTCTAGTATTTTAAAAAAATTAGTTGACATTTTTCTGAGCACTTTGGTTTTTCTGTTTCATTTGTATTCTTATTTTTCCGTGGTTATTATGCGACGTATAGATCCCGTATTTGACGAAGTTGCTGTGGAAGAAGAAGGAGAAGGACTAGAAGACTTTGAAGACCAAGCCAATCCAGGCAAGCAGCCCTTTGACCATGATACACTTGTTCTCGGAACCCATTTGTTTCCGATGCATGATGATTAGGGTTACGATGGTAACCTAGATGAACCACCACATGATGCATGCTTTATCCTTGATCTTGCTATATGATAGACAACATGCAATAGGTGGCCATGATGCTTATATGATGCATGACATGGTCTTGATCTTGCTATGTGCTAGATGACTTGCATATGGTTAGTAGACATGAAAAGTGATGCATGTGAGACATGAACCTCCATGGTTGGAGTCTTTGCATAAAACCCCGTCGGGTGCCATTTATGCCCGAGGGTGATGATGATAATGAGATTGGGTGACCACTTGATGACGAAGTGGTGTGCCAAGGCAAGTGTGTGTGTTTTTCAAACGGATTGGTTGAAGTTGCGACCGTTATTCCAACCATACATGTGCAACCACACTACCCCTTATGGGACGGGGCTTTATTGATTACTTAGGTCGATACTAGCATGGTGCCCGCATTACTAGTGACGGGAAGACTTGAGGTCTTTCCCGGGACGGGGTCGTGCTTGGATAGACGGCCATGACTGTTTTTACAGGGCACCGGACACACCGTTGGTCCCTTCGGGTACGTGTAAGCATTGAATTAGGGCAAGTCCCGTGATCTATTGTTTGTACCCAAAGGCCGTGTGCCAACGAGTGGACTCTATGTTAGTGTCGTCTAAGGAAAGATAATGACCGGGTGCTTACCCCGGGTACTTGAGGTACCGCGGGTCGTGGATGACACGGAAGTTCCCCGGATCTTGTGGGTAAAGTGCCCAACCTCTGCAGAGTGTCAAACTATTCGAATAGCCGTGTCCACGGTCATGGACAGTTGGGTAACCGCTCTTGGGCTACGTCCAATGTTTGTGAAACCATGCGTGTGTGTGTGCGTGAGTCAAGGTGGTGACTTGACTCGATGAAACGAATCATATCCATGTTGATGTCGGTAACCTGTTCTCGAGGTTACACGAGGTTATTGATGCATATGCCTGATGACAACATTGTGTTCTAGCCTCCTGCTAGATTGTTCATTATTATTCAATTGCATTGTTACTTGAACCACATCATGGGTTGCTTGCGAGTACATTCAAAGTACTCATTGGCTTGCCACTGGTTATTTAATTGGCCAGGCATGGAAGAGCAGGATTATGAGGAAGAGTTCTTTGGAGACGACCATGCGAACTAGGACGCTATCCCAGTCAGAATGCCTGTAGGGTTAAGGCAGATGGCATGGGTTCTACCCGTTTTATCGAAGACTTCCGCTACTTGAGTTGTTTGCTATTCAGCCCGTGAGGCTCTATCTATGTAAGACTTGGCCATAACGGCCTTAAATTCGTGTAAGACTATTTGTATGGATGTAAGACTCTTGTTATTTCAGCTTCTGTGTGTTCAGTGAGCATTGATCTCTGGGATCACTGTACACGTGCATTCGGTGATCTCGACTTCCAAGTCGGGGTCCCCACACGCACGCCCCGTAGCCGCTGCCCCGCGAGCACCCGAAGCCGCCGTCTGCCATGGCCGGCGAGCTCCGCGCTGCCGAGCCCCTCCGCTCCAACCAGAGGCTCTGACGTGCTCCTGCTGCCCCTTAGGTGCTTCCCAGTACCCCTGTTTGCTCTCCCTCGAGCTCCGGCACCGCGCCCGCGCATACCCGAGCTTCGACCGCCGCCGTTGAGGTTGTCGTCGCCGCTGCAGACCACCCCAGCACCCCTCACCGCCACCACTCAATGCGCGCCACTGCGTGCGTTCGAACGCAACAAACCGCGGCCGAAATGATACCCGGTGGCTTGTTTCCGAGCCCTCCGCCGTGCCTGTTACCGCCGGCGACGAGCCGCCGGTGAGTTGACCTCGTTTATCTAGGCTTTGACTCTTCCTGAGTCACTGACATGTGGGGTCAGCCCCCTGTCTAATTAGTTTAGTTTAAAACTAAACTTAGTTAGGCCCCGAGAGACTGACATGTGGGCCACCCCCGCTGACACTTTAGTTAGGATTAATTTAGCACTAATTAACAGGGTTAGCTAGTTGTGTCACTGACCAGTGGGTCCCACTGGTCAGGTTTGACTTGGTCTAGCCCGCTGACCTGCTGACGTCTGCATGATGTCATGCTGACGCAGTAAAGCATTTTCTGGAAATGGTTTAATTCTAAAATAACCAGAAAATTCTAGAAAATGTTTAAAACTTCTAAAAATCATAGAAAATAATCTATAACTCCAATGAAAATAATTTATATATGAAAAATGATCAGAAAAATTAAAGTAATCTGTTTATGGCATTTTCATGCATGTTTGAACAAGTTAAACCTGCTTTTAAAGTCAAATCAATTAAATGATATTTAAATAACCATATGTGGAGTTTGAATTTGAATCTTTGGTTCAAACCAACTTCATTTAAATTGTTGCTAGTTGCATTAGCTCAAACCACAGCATATTGCCATGTCATGATCATGCATCATATTGTTGCATTGCATTGATTGTGTTCCTTCTCTGTTGTCGGTATTTGTCCCCTCTCAGTAGACGACGTTCCGACGATGAGTTCGATGACACCGATGAAGAACTATTACTATCTTCAGAAGTGCCAGGCAAGCAAAACCCCCATTGAGCATTCCGATACAATCCCACTCTCTCGCTCCTGCTCTCTTTTATTGCATTAGGACAACAACGTTTCAACTATTACCTGCTGCGGTAGTTGAACCCCTTTCCCCTGCATGACCTGTCATTGCCACAGTAAATAGTTGAAACCCACTAGCATGAGTAGGAGTTGTTTGAGCCCTGTTGTGCCTACTCATTCATGCTTTCTGGTTATGCCTGCTATTGCTCAGAGTTTTGTCAGGTCTGATTCATCGGGGATGAATTGGAATGTGGTGAACATGTCCTACTGTGTGTGAGCTAAGTGTGTGAACACAATTTGGTAAAGGTAGCGGTGAGAGGCCATGTAGGAGTACATGGTGGGTTGTCTCACTGGAACCGTCCTTAAGAACTGAGTTATGTGTAAGTTGTCCAATGACTTGCTACTACCACACATTGGGTTCCGGTAACTCGACCCCTCTCGACTTATTAATCAACTAGATCTCTGTCCAGGAGTTGCAACTAGTTTCTGGTGTTTGTAGGTAGTACTAGTAGTCTACCAAGTGGCACCCAGTACAGGTGGGCTTGGGACTGACTAGGTGCAGTGGCCCGGTGTACCAAGTGGCACCCGGATGATGGGCTTGGGAACCCTGTACACATCGTTTGGGGCCGTGAGCGACACCCCGGCCGGATCTCCTTACGGATGGAACCCGAATAGGCGATAAACCTGGACTAGAGTCTTGTGTGGTTAGTCAGGTCGTGGCCGACACCCTCGCCAGGCTTCCGCTTGAAGGTTGCCGAGATACACGATGTGTACATGGCGGTAAGTGATGAGAGCGTGTGTGAAGAAGTACACCCCTACAGGGTTAACATGATCTATTCGAAGGGTCCGCGGATATGGACTTCTTGGATGCTTACGTGGTACATAGACAAGTGAAAGTGGATACTCTAAAATGCTCAAGACAAGTGTGAGTGCTATGGATGGCCTTCTCGTAGGGAGACGAGAGCAGATCCATAGTGGTGTATTGTTTGGTGAATATGTGGACTCGTGTGCGCCACCTCAAAAGAGTTACTTGCAGTTGGAGTTCAGGATAGCCACCGAGTCAAAGCTGGCTTGCTGCAGTCAAACTCCACCACCCCTTTGTTGATACTAATGCATATGTAGTTAGTTCTGATGTAAGTCTTGCTGAGTACCTTTGTACTCACGTTTGCTTAATTTATGTTTTGCAGAGAGACTTCAGTCTCACTAGTGGTTCCGCGTGGACTTCGACGTTTAGCTTCTTACCTCAGCTACGGTCTTGTACCCTTGGGAGGGTCTTGTAGATAGTCAGGCTTCTCAGCCTTTTTCATTTGTAGTTGTCTGTACTCAGACATGTTATGCTTCTGTTGCCTGTATGCTCTGTATGTTGGGTCATGTGACCTCTGTTTGTAATAATAAATGCTATGATGGCTCTTCTGGGCCTTTATCTATATGAGTTGTTGAGTTATGTTGTGATGCCATGTTGTACAGCACATACTTGCATGTTATGCATACGTGTAATGTGTATTGCTATGTGTGGGATCCGACACCTAGTTGTTTACCCTTGGTAGCCTATCTTACAGGGAAATGTCTCCTAGTGCTTCCACTGAGCCTTGGTAGCTTGCTACTGCTTCGGAACACTTAGGCTGGCCGGCATGTGTCCTTCCTCGTTCCTGTGTCTGTCCCTTAGGGGAAATGTCACGCGTGGTTCCTTTAAGTCCTTGTAGCTTGCTACGACTTGGGTTCATACGTTGATGACCGACACGTTCGTTGCTAGGTCATGTATGCATGTCTCTGTAATTTAGTGCCACTTTTGGTTTATAACTGGTCATGTCGGCCCGTGTTCTCTGTCATATGGATGCTAGCGACACTATCATATACGTGTGCCAAAATGCACAAATGGTCCCGGGCCAGGTAAGGTGGCACCCACGGGGATACCGTGCGTGAGGCCGCAAAGTGATATGAGGTGTTACAGGCTAGACCTGTGTGACTTAGGATCGGGGTCCCGACAGCTTTGGTATCAGAGCTTAACTGCCTGTAGGATTAGCAAGCCAAACTGGTCGAAGTTGTATCTAGAAACTCTTTAGTTATATTAAGGGAATTGATTGTGGAAGGGAACGTAAGGCTCTTTTTACTCCTTTACCTTATGACCTTCTGAACTGAGTCACCTTCTTCTATTCTAGGGGGATTAAGAACTAGGTTTCTCATTCTATTGATCAGGATCACGTTAATGGTGGATTCAACTCTCAGTTCAGTGTCTAGTACTTCCCCATGTTAACAGGTGGTCTCGGAACCTTGTTTTTGTGATGTTGAGTGGCTATGCCACCATTTTGCAGGATCTTTCAAATCTTTTTGAGCATTTACAGCCGTTATGATGTCCGAGTCATCCCAGGTCTCTTAACAATCTGATGCATTTGCAAATCATTCCTACCTGTTCTTAATGTCCTTTTAGGCCAGATTAACCACACTAGTCGGTGTGTTGAGGTACTCCGTTGCCTCGACATATAGGTTGGAGCTATTACTATGACCCTAGGTGGCTTAGAAGATCACCCAGTAATCTAGCAGTGCTTATATTCTCGGTGTGATGATTCTAGCCATCATTCTCGAAAGAATCCCGTGATGCCATTTAGTTAGTAGGCATTCTATTCCTGGGTTCTTGAACCCGAGATTCACCCTACCTACTTCATGTTGATAGTGTTTGCTCGTTCCTTTAGGATATTAGTAACCTTGTGATAGTCCTCGAGGTCCGTGGTGAATCGTTCTTCCAATACCATGAACCGTTATGGCAGAAGTTCTTTTGAACCAAAGGATCACAACCAGAGTGCTCTTGATGAGTTCTCCATTCCACATTGTGACTCTGCCAATTCAACCTTTCTGCATGGGTTATCCGGAAGAAATATGTTGAACTCGTTCGACATGCTAATCTATGCATCCATAACTCAGAAAGTTGTATGTTCCTTTGAGTTGTCCATTTATAGTCATATTATGCTCCCGTCCATCAGTTGATAGTCAGGAGTAGTTGTGCATTCGTGTTCATCGATGCCTTTTACTCTTGTGGTCCGTCAAGCCATTCTATTTTAGAATGACTAGGAGAAATAAACTCCAGTACCTTATCCATATCTAGGATTGGGTTAAAGCAGTTGTACTCCGCAGATCAAAATGACATTCCAACTTTTGTTCTGTTCTAACTTGGAGTGTTACCCTCTTTATGTCAAGAGTGACATGGGAATTGCACCACCTCTCGTAAACTCCTGATATAGTGATACTTCTTGCCATCATCGTTCATTCGTCGGTCTCCATGTTATCATAGCCGGAATACTGACAAGTGAATCATGATGTGTGAAATCAATACTCCTAGCAACCTTGTTGCTTGGTAGTTAATGGACAATAAACTCATTCTTAGCGTGCTGGTACTGAATTATCATTCTAAGACTGATCGTGCTACCTAGTCCATTTTTCTGGTGCACTCTTTGATCAATGAGTTAGGATTGCATAAATCCCTCGCTCTTTTGATCATATCGTCTTGTCCTGAAAAGAAAGATTGTTCCCGAGCTTAATAACATATCGGTGGTTCATAATTTTCCAAATATCTTCTCAGAAGTATTACTATGTTGCTTCCTGGCCGTTATGTTGAGCTCGTGATCGTGTTGGTTTTCTCTAAACCACCTTTTCTCCAAGAATCTCAGTTGGATACCTCTGAACTAGTTGGTTAAGCTAAGCAACAACTTGGAGAGTTGGAAGATAAAAGCTCATCCGCTTAGTTCATTTCCAAAGGGATATCCTTGTGTTGGTGTGTTTGTTGAAGAAAGATGATATCTTCATCGATTGATCTTCGTGATCATTTGTGGATCTATTGTCTTGTCCAAACTTTGACTTGAGTATGGGTTATCATCAAGTCAAATCAGAACCGACGATATTCGTAATGTTGTCTTACTCGTGGTTGATTCCTCGAGCATACACCGTTATATCTCTTGGTCGGACCAATGCTATCACCGTGTTCACTTAATTGTGGAATTCTACCTATATGGAAACCTGGATGAGTTATTGTTGAGCCCATCGACAACATCCTTATCCTCTCCATGATTTTGTTGGACATTAAGCTAGTGTTGGAAACTTTGTAAGCAATGCCTTCGTGTTCCGTCATGAAGCTTATGCTTGGATGGAAGAAGTGACTTCCTCCAATTCATGTGCATTTGGTGCAAGTTGCCGCCATGAGTTCGAGAAAGATTGTTTTGCTTCTTTGGAATCATCCCAAGTCAGTTACGCATGCGCGAATGTATACTATGGCCTGGAGATTAATTACCTCCACTCCATATGTATTCCCTAGCACACCAAGCCACTGACTGATTTGTTCAAGGAGAAGAAGTTCCTCCTTAAGAGCAAGACTTATGCAAGGACTTAGATATCCTCGATGATGGTTTCCCACCTGAACCAAGTAGTGTTTTATTGTAAGACTGCCATGTGATCATGTTGTCTGGAATAGCGTGTTCACATGTTTGTAGCAGAACCAGCTCATGTTTTGGAGCTTACTACCGCAGTCCATTTCCTGAGAATCTCGCAACGTCGTCTCGTCGATTTGGGTTGCAAACTTTCATTTTTCTTTCTAGACTCGATGAGTCTGGAATATCCTGACACCAACCAGAAGTGAATCTCAGGTAGATATGATGGTTGGAGCATTTTCCAAGAACTATAATATTGGTCTCTCGATAATCGGTAAAGTGGATGCAGTGGCCAACACACCCAGCCGGAAGACCTATTGTTGTAGTATCTTGATTGAGGAAGTTGGCCACCTCCCCATAAGGATTTCGTAGGATTTACTCCAACAATTGTTCCTTATGGATTCTTGTGCTTCCGAAGTCCGACCTTTACTTGATGTTCAAGATACCAAACATATCTATGGATGGATTATGCTAACACATCAAGGAGAACATTAGAAGTGGAGTGCTAAATGTCTCTCGGTCGATCATCCAGATTTTGCCCCTTGACTCCGCTAAGGTGAAATCTGAGAAAGTGTTATCTTCCTTGCATCTGCATCGTTCATCGTTATTCATCATGGTAGTATGTGGTG
This sequence comes from Secale cereale, assembly GCA_902687465.1. Classification (NCBI taxonomy): domain Eukaryota; kingdom Viridiplantae; phylum Streptophyta; class Magnoliopsida; order Poales; family Poaceae; genus Secale; species Secale cereale. The sequence goes on from LR738714.1 coordinate 598,483,075, forward strand.
TTGCCAGAATCCTTGACACGGATATTGGTAAAACCTTGATGAATATGGGAATGCTCAAGTTCTTGAGAGCATGCACAAGCACTAGGTGTTATCACTGGCACTAACCGGGATTGCTCCCAGTGTTCTTGGTTATGTTATAACCTCTCAAAGAGTAGATTTACTCTCTACTGTTGGGATTACCCCAATTACCAGAATCATTCCCAGCATTTGCATTTTGTTCCCAGCTTGCACCGCCAATGTGCCAATTTTCCATGGGTTACCGTTCTCAGCCACTGCTGTTCAGGATTATCTTCAGTAGTGGACTTGCCATGGGTCCCATCCATTTCCGATGATAAGCAAAATCATCCCTTTTGTTGTCCTCAACAAGGTAGTGCACATCATCCATTCTGGCCCGAGAATGTCATTCTTTTGAACTCCGACAAATGATCGTTTGTGATTGCCTGAGGCTGGTATAGGGAATTTCAATGATCTCTATATCAAAAGTAATTCTTTTTGCCACTTAAGGGAATAACTCTACGAGTCACCTTCGCTAAGGTGCCCCGTCTGGTGACATCGATCACCATCTTCTTAGGTGTGGAATTATTGCCTACCGAGTGAACCTTCATCATTTATTTCACTCCATCCCTCTGGATGTGTGTTCCGTGTCTCTGCTCAAGAGGTATTTTTTACGTCTCACTCCATGAGTTGATCTTGAGTTGCTCGGTCTTTGTGAAGATCGATTTCTATAGAGTTTCTCTTGTCGTATCGTGTTGGATGAAGTTCCCAAAGCAAGGATGTCAAGATCAACATGATGCAAGAAATCAACTTTTTTATGAGGTGCAATTGCATCATGAAGATTGTGTTAGTTAGTGTCCCCTCTGATTTCTTATCTCACGTCCTGAATCTCGGGACGAGATTCTCGTTTAGTAGGGGTGAGTTGTCACATCCCTAGCTTTACCTTGCCCTAGGATAGCACTTGCTTGCTGCATCATGTCTAAACTTCTCTTTAAACTGGAATTGGGGATTGTTCAAACCCTAGCACCAAAAGAACCCAACTAGGTTCAACCTAAAAATATTTTCATTGCACCCAAAGTGCCTCAAGAAAAGTTCATGATTTTTGGTTAAGGTAGAAACCCCTGCCAAAAATGATGAATATATTTCTAGGACATTTTTGGATTTTTGAATTAATCCATATTGTATTTGAATTGGGGCATTGAAATTCTTTAAATAGTTTAAATGCTCTAATAATTGTGAAACTAGTTGAGGGCTGTTAGAAATAATTCAATAGGTGCCCACAATTTATTTCATGATTTATCAAAATGGTTTGGTCTTTGAACTAAATCAAAAACATACAAAAGAAATAGAAAATAGAAACAAAACCAGAAGAGAGAAAGAGAGTTAGTTTTAACTGGCGGCCCACTTACCTGTAGCTGGTCCAGCTCCACTGGCCCAGCCCACCAGCAGTGTCGCCCATCGTCTTCCTCCCCTCGCCCCAAAGCACCTGCGTGCCAGCAGCAGCGCGTAGCCGTGGACACCTCCTGCTTGCCGCCGAGGCACTTCTGAGTCCATCCGACGCGCCTGGAGACGCCTCGATCCCCCCTGGTTCTTTCCCCTCACCCTCTGGTCTCTCCCTCACCCCCTAGCTCCTCCCTGAGCTCCATCCGAGAGCAAACCGCCGGCCGCCGTCTCGCGTACGCGTAGCCACCGTCCTCCTGTCGCCGCATCGCCGAGCCCAGAAGCCCCGCCGTCGAGCACCTGGCCTCCATGCCGCAGAAAACGAGCCGGAGGGCTCCGCTCCATCGCCGACATCGCCATCTTCGCCGTCGAAGCCCGAAGTGTTGGGGAACGTAGTATTTTAAAATTTTCCTACGATCACGCAAGATCTATCTACCAGATGCATAGCAACGAGAGGGAAGACTGTGTCTACGTACCCTCGTAGACCGGAAGCGGAAGCGTCAAGTGACGCGGTTGATGTAGTCGAACTTCTTCGCGATTCAACCGATCAAGCACCGAACGTACGGCACCTCCGCGTTCAGCACACGTTCAGCTTGATGACGTCCCACGAGCTCTTGATCCAGTTGAGCTTCACGGGAGAGTTTCGTCAGCACGACGGCGTGGTGACGGATATGATGTATCTACCGGCGCAGGGCTTCGCCTAAGCACTGCGACGGTATGACCGAGGTGTGTTTCTGTGGAGGGGGGCACCGCACACGGCTGGAACAATTCAACTTGTGTGTCTTTGGGTGCCCCCCTGCCCCCGTATATAAAGGAGCAAGGGGGGAGGCCGGCCGGCCCTCCTATGGTGTGGCTAGGGCTGCAATCCTACTAGGAATAGGATTGCAATCCTATTCCTAGTAGGAACTACCAAAGAAGGAAGAAGGGGGAAGAAAAGAGAGGGAGAGGGAGAGGGAAAGAGGGGCCGCGCCCCCCTCCCCTTGTCCTATTCGGACTCCTCCTAGGGAGGGGGCGCGCCATCTCCTGGCTGCTGCCCTCTCTCTCCCCTATGGCCCACCAGGGCCCACCATTCCCACGGGGGGTTCCGGTAACCCCCCCGGCACTCCGATAAATTCTGAAACTTTCCAGAACACTTCCGGTGTCCGAATATAGTCGTCCAATATATCAATCTTTATGTCTCGGACATTCCGAGACTCCTCGTCATGTCTGTGATCTTATCCGGGACTCCGAACTACCTTCGGTACATCAAAACTCATAAACTCATAATACCGATTGTCATCAAACGTTAAGCGTGCGGACCCTACGGGTTCGAGAACTATGTAGACATGACCGAGACTCATCTCCGGTCAATAACCAATAGCGGAACCTGGATGCTCATATTGGCTCCTACATATTCTACGAAGATCTTTATCGGTCAAACCGCATAACAACATACGTTGTTCCTTTTGTCATCGGTATGTTACTTGCCCGAGATTCGATCGTTGGTATCTCTATACCTAGTTCAATCTCGTTACCGGCAAGTCTATTTACTCGTTCCGTAACACATCAACTCGTGACTAACTCATTAGTCTTTTGCTTGCAAGGCTTATTATGATGTGTGTTACCGAGAGGGCCCAGAGATACCTCTCCGACACTCGGAGTGACAAATCCTAATCTTGATCTATGCCAACACCACGAATACTTTCGGAGACACCTGTAGAGCATCTTTATGATCACCCAGTTACGTTGTGACGTTTGATAGCACACAAGGTGTTCCTGCGGTATTCGGGAGTTGCATAATCTCATAGTCATAGGAACATGTATAAGTCATGAAGAAAGCAATAGCAGTAAAACTAAACGATCATAGTGCTATGCTAACAGATGGGTCTAGTCCATCACATCATTCTCCTAATGATGTGATCCCGTTGATCAAATGACAACTCATGTCTATGGCTAGGAAACATAACCATCTTTGATCAATGAGCTAGTCTAGTAGAGGCATACTAGGGACATACTATTTTGTCTATGTATCCACACATGTACTAAGTTTCCGGTTAATACAATTCTAGCATGAATAAAAGACATTTATCATGATATAAGGAAATACAAAATAACATCTTTATTATTGCCTCTAGGGCATATTTCCTTTAGTCTCCCACTTGAACTAGAGTCAATAATCAGGTTACAAAGTGATGATCCTCACACCCATGGAGTCCTGGTACTGATCATGTTTTGCCCGTGGAAGAGGCTTAGTCAACGGGTCTACAACATTCAGATCCGTATGTATTTTGCAAATCTCTATGTCTCCCTCCTTGACTAGATCGCGGATGGAATTGAAGCGTCTTTTGATGTGCTTTGTTCTCTTGTGAAACCTGGATTCCTTCGCCAAGGCTATTGCTCCAGTGTTGTCACAAAAGATTTTCATTGGACCCGATGCACTAGGTATTACACCTAGATCGGATATGAACTCCTTCATCCAGACTCCTTCATTTGCTGCTTCCGAAGCAGCTATGTATTCCGCTTCACACATAGATCCCGCCGCGACGATCTGTTTGGAACTGCACCAACTGACAGCTCCACCGTTCAATAAAAATACATATCCGGTTTGTGACTTAGAGTCATCCGGATCAGTGTCAAAGCTAGAATCGACGTAACCGTTTACGACGAGCTCTTTGTCACCTCCATACACGAGAAACATATCCTTAGTCCTTTTCAGGTATTTCAGGATGTTCTTGACCGCTGTCCAGTGATCCACTCCTGGATTACTTTGGTACCTCCCTGCTAGACTTATAGCAAGGCACACATCAGGTCTGGTACACAGCATTGCATACATGATAGATCCTATGGCTGAGGCATAGGGAATGACTTTCATTTTCTCTCTATCTTCTGAAGTGGTCGGGCATTGAGTCTTACTCAACTTCATACCTTGTAATACAGGCTAGAACCCTTTCTTTGACTGATCCATTTTGAACTTCTTCAAAATCTTATCAAGGTATGTGCTTTGTGAAAGTCCTATTAAGCGTCTTGATCTATCTCTATTGATTTTGATGCCTAATATGTAAGCAGCTTCACCGAGGTCTTTCATTGAAAAACTCTTATTCAAGTATCCTTTTATGCTATCCAGAAATTCTATATCATTTCCAATCAATAATATGTCATCCACATATAATATTAGAAATGCTACAGAGCTCCCACTCACTTTCTTGTAAATACAGACTTCTCCAAAAGTCTGTATAAAACCATATGCTTTGATCACCTCATCAAAGCGTATATTCTAACTCCGAGATGCTTGCACTAGTCCATAGATGGATCGCTAGAGCTTGCACACTTTGTTAGCACCTTTTGGATCGACAAAATCTTCTGGTTGCATCATATACAACTCTTCTTTGAGATATCCATTCAGGAATGCAGTTTTGACATCCATTTGCCAGATTTCATAATCATAAAATGCGGCAATTGCTAACATGATTCGGACAGACTTAAGCATCGCTACAGGTGAGAAAGTCTCATCGTAGTCGACTCCTTGAACTTGTCGAAACCCTTTCGCAACAAGTCGAGCTTTGTAAACAGTAATATTACCGTCTGCGTCAGTCTTCCTCTTAAAGATCCATTTATTTTCGATGGCCTGCCGATCATCGGGCAAGTCAACCAAAGTCCACACTTTGTTCTCATACATGGATCCTATCTCAGATTTCATGGCCTCAAGCCATTTTGCGGAATTTGGGCTCATCATCACTTCCTCATAGTTCGTAGATTCATCATGGTCTAGTAACATGATTTCCAGAACTGGGTTGCCATACCACTCTGGTGCGGAACGTACTCTGGTTGATCTACGACGTTCAGCAGAAACTTGATCCGAAGTTTCATGATCATCATCATTAACTTCCTCACTGATTGGTGTAGGAATCACTGGAACAATTTTCTGTGATGTACTACTTTCCAATTCGGGAGAAGGTACAATTACCTCATCAAGTTCTACTTTCCTCCCACTCACTTCTTTCGAGAGAAACTCCTTCTCTAGAAAGGATCCATTCTTAGCAATGAATATCTTGCCTTCGGATCTGTGATAGAAGGTGTACCCAACAGTCTCTTTTGGGTATCCTATGAAGACACATTTCTCCGACTTGGGTTCTAGCTTATCAGGTTGAAGCTTTTTCACATAAGCATCGCAGCCCCAAACTTTAAGAAACGACAACTTTGGTTTCTTGCCAAACAATAGTTCATAAGGTGTCGTATCAACGGATTTAGATGGTGCCCTATTTAACGTGAATGCAGCTGTCTCTAAAGCATAACCCCAGAATGATAGCGGTAAATCGGTAAGAGACATCATAGATCGCACCATATCCAATAAAGTACGGTTACGACATTCGGACACACCATTACGCTGTGGTGTTCCGGGTGGCGTGAGCTGTGAAATATTCCACATTGTTTCAAATGAAGACCAAACTCGTAACTCAAATATTCTCCTCCACGATCAGATCGTAGAAACTTTATTTTTCTTGTTACGATGATTCTCTACTTCACTCTGAAATTCTTTGAGCTTTTCAAATGTTTCAGACTTGTGCTTCATTAAGTAGATATACCCATATCTGCTCAAATCATCAGTGAAGGTCAGAAAATAACGATACCCGCCACGAGCTTCAACACTCATTGGCCCGCATACATCAGTATGTATGATTTCCAACAAATCTGTTGCTCGCTCCATAGTTCCAGAGAATGGAGTTTTAGTCATTTTGCCCATGAGGCATGGTTCGCAAGCACCAAGTGATTCATAATCAAGTGATTCCAAAAGTCCATCACTATGGAGTTTCTTTATGCGCTTTACACCAATATGACCTAAACGGCAGTGCCACAAATAAGTTGCACTATCATTATTAACCTTGCATCTTTTGGTTTCAATATTATGAATATGTGTATCACTACAATCGAGTTCCAATAAGAATAGACCACTCTTCAAGGGTGCATGACCATAAAAGATATTATTCATAAAAATAAAACAACCATTATTCTCTGATTTGAATGAATAACCGTCTTGCAACAAACAAGATCCAGATATAATGTTCATGCTCAACGCTGGCACCAAATAACAATTATTTAGGTCTAAAACTAATCCCGAAGGTAGATGTAGAGGTAGCGTGCCGATGGCGATCACATCGACTTTGGAACCATTTCCCACGCGCATCGTCACCTCGTCCTTAGCTAATCTTCGTTTAATCCGTAGTCCCTGTTTCGAGTTACAAATATTAGCAACCAAACCGGTATCAAATAAGCTCGGGAATTGTCTTTTGCATCCCTTGCATATTATAGTTCATCACGAAGCCTTTATAGCTTGGTGGCAGTGATTGAAGAACTCTATCAATAACAATATCCTCGTCAACATTGCAACCAAGTTGAGTCATATGATTGTAGTACCCAGACATTCTGAGCAAGTGTTCACTGATAGAACTATTCTCCTCCATCTTGCAGCTATAGAACTTATTGGAAATCTCATATTTCTCAATCCGGGAATTTGCTTGAAATATTAACTTCAACTCCTGGAACATCTCATATGGTCCATGACGTTCAAAACATCGTTGAAGTCCCGGTTCTAAGCCGTAAAGCATGGCACACTGAACTATCGTGTAGTCATCAGACCGCGACTGCCAGACGTTCAAAGCGTCTACATTAGCGGGAGGGGGCTTGTCACCTAGCGGTGCTTCAAGGACATAATTCTTCTGTGCAGCAATGAGGATAATCCTCAAGTTACGGACCCAGTCCGTGTAATTGCTACCATCATCTTTCATCTTAGCTTTCTCTAGGAATGCATTAAAATTCAAAGGAACGGTAGCACGGGCCATTGATCTACAACAACATAGATATGCAAAAACTATCAGGACTAAGTTCATGATAAATTAAAGTTCAATTTAATCATATTAATTAAAGAACTCCCACTTAGATAGACATCCCTCCGGTCATCTAAATGATCACGTGATCCAAATCAACTAAACCATGTCCGATCATCACGTGAGATGGAGTAGTATCAATGGTGAACATCTTATGTTGATCATATCTACTATATGATTCACGCTCGACCTTTCGGTCTCCAGTGTTCCGAGGCCATATCTGCATATGCTAGGCTCGTCAAGTTTAACCAGAGTATTCTGCGTGTGCAAAACTGGCTTACACCCGTTGTATTTGAACGTAGAGCTTATCACACCCGATCATCACGTGGTGTCTCGGCACGACAAACTTTCGCAACGGTGCATACTCAGGGAGAACACTTATACCTTGAAATTTAGTAAGGGATCATCTTATAATGCTACCGTCGTTCTAAGCAAAATAAGAAGCATAATAAGATAAACATCACGTGCAATCAAAATATGTGACATGATATGGCCATCATCATCTTGTGCTTTTGATCTCCATCTCCAAAGCACCGTCATGATCACCTTCGTCACCGGCGCGACACCTTGATCTCCATCGTAGCATCGTTGTCGTCTCGCCAACTATTGCTTCTACGACTATCGCTACCGCTTAGTGATAAAGTAAAGCAATTACATGGCGATTGCATTTCATACAATAAAGCGACAACCATATGGCTCCTGCCAGTTGCCGATAACATTACAAAACATGATCATCTCATACAAAACCGTATAACTCATCATGTCTTGACCATATCACATCACAACATGCCCTGCAAAAACAAGTTAGACGTCCTCTACTTTGTTGTTGCAAGTTTTACGTGGCTGCTACGGGCTTAGCAAGAACCGTTCTTACCTACGCATACAAAACCGCAACGATGTTTCGTCAAGTATGTGCTGTTTTAACCTTCACAAGGACCGGGCATAGCCACACTTGATTCAGCTAAAGTGAGAGAGACAGACACCCGCCAGTCACCTTTAAGCAACGAGTGCTCGTAACGGTGAAACCAGTCTCGCGTAAGCGTACGCGTAATGTCGGTCCGGGCCGCTTCATCTCACAATACCGCCGAAGCAAAGTATGACATGCTGGTAAGCAGTATGACTAGTATCGCCCACAACTCATTGTGTTCTACTCGTGCATATAATCTACGTATAGACCTGGCTCATGATGCCACTGTTGGGGAACGTAGTATTTTAAAATTTTCCTACGATCATGCAAGATCTATCTACTAGATGCATAGCAACGAGAGGGGAGAGTGTGTCTACGTACCCTCGTAGACCGGGAGCGGAAGCGTCAAGTGACGCGGTTGATGTTGTCGAACTTCTTCGCGATCCAACCGATCAAGCACCGAACGTACGGCACCTCCGCGTTCAGCACACGTTCAGCTTGATGACGTCCCACGAGCTCTTGATCCAGTTGAGCTTCATGGGAGAGTTTCGTCAGCACGACGGCGTGGTGACGGATATGATGTATTCACCGGCGCAGGGCTTCGCCTAAGAACTGCAACGGTATGACCAAGGTGTGTTTCTGTGGAGGGGGGCACCGCACACGGCTAAAACAATTCAACTTGTGTGTCTTTGGGTGCCCCCCTGCCCCCGTATATAAAGGAGCAAGGGAGGAGGGCCGGCCGGCCTCCTATGGTGCGGCTAGGGCAATCCTACTAGGAATAGGATTGCAACCCTATTCCTAGTAGGAGTCCACCAAGAAGGAAGAGAGGGAAAGGAAAAGAGGGAGAGGTGGCGCCCCCCCCCCCATCCTAGTCCAACTAGGATCCCTAGGTGGGGCGCCGGCCAGCCTCTATGGTCTGCCTCTCTCCTTTCCTCAAGGCCCACTATGGACCATCCCCCCTCGTAGGGGGTTCCGGTAACCCCCTCCGGCAATCCAGTTAAATCCGAAACTTTTCCGGAACACTTCCGGTGTCCGAATATAGTCGTCCAATATATCAATCTTTATGTCTCGGACATTCCGAGACTCCTCGTCATGTCTGTGATCTCATCCAGGACTCCGAACTACCTTCGGTACATCAAAACTCATAAACTCATAATACCGATCGTCATCAAACGTTAAGCGTGCGGACCCTACGGGTTCGAGAACTATGTAGACATGATCGAGACTCATCTACGGTCAATAACCAATAGCGGAACCTGGATGCTCATATTGGCTCCTACATATTCTACGAAGATCTTTATCGGTCAAACCGCATAACAACATACGTTGTTCCTTTTGTCATCGGTATGTTACTTGCCCGAGATTCCATCGTTGGTATCTCTATACCTAGTTCAATCTCGTTACCGGCAAGTCTCTTTACTCGTTCCGTAACACATCATCTCGTGACTAACTCATTAGTCTTTTGCTTGCAAGGCTTATTATGATGTGTGTTACCGAGAGGGCCCAGAGATACCTCTCCGACACTCGGAGTGACAAATCCTAATCTTGATCTATGCCAACACCACGAATACTTTCGGAGACACCTGCAGAGCATCTTTATGATCACCCAGTTACGTTGTGACGTTTGATAGCACACAAGGTGTTCCTACGGTATTCGGGAGTTGCATAATCTCATAGTCATAGGAACATGTATAAGTCATGAAGAAAGCAATAGCAGTAAAACTAAACGATCATAGTGCTATGCTAACAGATGGGTCTAGTCCAGCACATCATTCTCCTAATGATGTGATCCCGTTGATCAAATGACAACTCATGTCTATGGCTAGGAAACATAACCATCTTTGATCAATGAGCTAGTCTAGTAGAGGCATACTAGGGACATACTGTTTTGTCTATGTATCCACACATGTACTAAGTTTCCGGTTAATACAATTCTAGCATGAATAAAAGACATTTATCATGATATAAGGAAATACAAAATAACATCTTTATTATTGCCTCTAGGGCATATTTCCTTCACGAAGAACATCACCGGCGATTTGCGGCAACCAACGCCTCCCCGGCCCCTCCGTCTGCACCGGCCGACCCGCCGTGAGCCACTGAACCTATTCCCTCCGCCTTTTCCTTTGCGCACGCCCTGTAGCCGCTGCCTCGCGAGCACCCGAAGCCGCCGTCCGCCATGGCCGGCGAGCTCCACGCTGCCGAGCCCCTCCGCTCCAACCAGAGGCTCCGACGTGCTCCTGCTATCCCTTAGGTGCTTTCCAGTACCCCCGTTTGCTCTCCCTTGAGCTGCGGCACCGCGCCCGCGCATACCTGAGCTTCGGCCGCCGCCGTTGAGGTTGCCGTCGCCGCTGCAGACCACCCCAGCACCCCTCACCGCCACCACTCGATGCGCGCCACTGCGTGCGTTCGAACGCAACAAACCGCGGCTGAAATGATGCCCGGTGCCTCGTTTCCGAGCCCTCCGCCGTGCCTGTTACCGTCAGCGACGAGCCGCCGGTGAGTTGACCTCGTTTAACCAGGCTTTGACTCTTTCTGAGTCACTCACATGTAGGGTCAGCACCCTGTCTAATTAGTTTAGTTTAAAACTAAACTTAGTTAGGCCCTGAGAGACTGACATGTGGGCCACCCCCGCTGACACTTCAGTTAGGATTAATTTAGCACTAATTAACAGGATTAGCTAGTTGTGTCACTGACCAGTGGGTCCCACTGGTCAGGTTTGACTTGGTCCAGCCCGCTGACCTGCTGACGTCTGCATGATGTCATGCTGATGCAGTAAAGCATTTTCTGGAAATGGTTTAATTCTATAATAACCAGAAAATTCCAAAAAATGTTTAAAACTTCTAAAAATCATAGAAAATAATCTATAACTCCAATGAAAATAATTTATATATGAAAAATGATCAGAAAAATTCAAGGAATTTGTTTATGGCATTTTCATGCATGTTTGAACAAGTTAAACCTGATTTTCAAGTCAAATCAATTAAATGATATTTAAATAACCACATGTGGAGTTTGAATTTGAATCTTTGGTTCAAACCAACTTCATTTAAATTGTTGCTAGTTGCATTAGCACAAACCACAGCATATTGCCATGTCATGATCATGCATCATATTGTTGCATTGCATTGATTGTGTTCCGTCTCTGTTGCCGGTATTTGTCCCCTCTCAGTAGACGACGTTCCGACGATGAGTTCGATGACACCCATGAAGAACTATTACTATCTTCAGAAGTGCCAGGCAAGCAAAAACCCCATTGAGCATTCCGATACAATCCCACTCTCTCGCTCCTGCTCTCTTTTACTGCATTAGGACAACAATGTTTCAACTGTTACCTGCTGCGGTAGTTGAACCCCTTTCCTCTGCATGACCTGTCATTGCCACAGTAAATAGTTGAAACCCACTAGCATGAGTAGGAGTTGTTTGAGCCCTGTTGTGCCTACTCATTCATGCTTTCTGGTTATGCCTACTATTGCTTAGAGTTGTGTCAGGTCTGATTCATCGGGGATGAATTGGAATGTGGTGAACATGTCCTACTCTGTGTGAGCTAAGTGTGTGAACACAATTTGGTAAAGGTAGCGGTGAGAGGCCATGTAGGAGTACATGGTGGGTTGTCTCACTGGAACCGTCCTTAAGAACTGAGTTCTGTGTAAGTTGTCAAATGACTAGCTACTACCACACATTGGGTTCCGGTAACTCGACCCCTCTCGACTTATTAATCAACTAGATCTTTGTCCAGGAGTTGCAACTAGTTTCTGGTGTTTGTAGGTAGTGCTAGTAGTCTACCAAGTGGCACCCGGTACAGGTGGGCTTGGGACAGACTAGGTGCAGTGGCCCGGTGTACCAAGTGGCACCCGGATGGTGGGCTTGGGAACCATGTACACATCGTTTGGGGCCGTGAGCGACACCCCGGCCGGATCTCCTTACGGATGGAACCCGAATAGGCGATAAACCTGGACTAGAGTCTTGTGTGGTTAGTCAGGTCGTGGCCGACACCCTCGCCAGGCTTCCGCTTGAAGGTTGCCGAGATACACGACGTGTACATGGCGGTAAGTGGCGAGAGCGTGTGTGAAGAAGTACACCCCTGCAGGGTTAACATGATTTATTCGAATAGCCGGGTCCGCGAATATGGACTTCTTGGATGCTTACGTGATACATAGACAAGTGAAAGATGATACTCTAAAATGCTCAAGACAAGTTTGAGTGCTATGGATGGCTTTCTCGTAGGGAGACGAGAGCGGATCCATAGTGGTGTATTGTTTGGTGAATATGTGGACTCGTGTGCGCCACCTCAAAAGAGTTACTTGCAGTTGTAGTTCAGGATAGCCACCGAGTCAAAGTTGGCTTGCTGCAGTCAAACTCCACCACCCCTTTGTTGATACTAATGCATATGTAGTTAGTTCTGATATAAGTCTTGCTGAGTACCTTTGTACTCACGTTTGCTTAATTTATGTTTTGCAGAGAGACTTCAGTCTCACTAGTGGTTCCGCGTGGACTTCGACGTTTAGCTTGTTACCTTAGCTACGGTCTTGTACCCTTGGGAGGGTCTTGTAGATAGGCAGGCTCTCAGCCTTTTTCATTTGTAGTTGTCTGTACTTAGACATGTTATGCTTCTGTTGCATGTATGCTCTGTATGTTGGGTCATGTGACCTCTGTTTGTAATAATAAATGCTATGATGGCTCTTCTGGGCCTTTATCTATATGAGTTGTTGAGTTATGTTGTGATGCCATGTTGTACAGCACAGACTTGCATGTTATGCGTATGTGTAATGTGTATTGCTATGTGTGGGATTTGACACCTAGTTGTTTACCCTTGGTAGCCTATCTTACAGGGAAATGTCTCCTAGTGCTTCCACTGAGCCTTGGTAGCTTGCTACTGCTCCGGAACACTTAGGCTGGCCGGCATGTGTCCTTCCTCATTCCTGTGTCTGTCCCTTAGGGGAAATGTCACGCGTGGTTCCTTTAAGTCCTTGTAGCTTGCTACGACTTGGGTTCATACGTTGATGACCGACACATTCGTTGTTGGGTCATGTATGCCTATCTTTGTAATTTTGTGCCACTTTTGGTTTATAACTGGTCATGTCGGCCCGGGTCCTCTATCATATGGATGCCAGCGACACTATCATATACGTGTGCCAAAATGCGCAAAAGGTCCCGGGCCAGGTAAGGTGGCACCCGTGGGGATACTGTGCGTGAGGCCGCAAAGTGATATGAGGTGTTACAGGCTAGACCTTTGTGACTTAGGATCGGGGTCCCGACAGAGTAGGCTGTGGCCTTGGCTCCCACGACGGATGAAGGACAGGTCGCGGGCAGAGGATGCAGGGCGCCAGCAGAGGAGAGGTGGCGAGCGGGTCTTGGTGATGGAGGCCATGGCTGTTGCAGTGGCGAGGACGGCAGTATCATGGTGAGGAGCGAGCGGCGCCAGAGCATCACGGCGCCCTAGCGACATGGCGGGTGGCGACCTAGTGGAGGCGATGCAGGGCATGGCTGCGGGTCGGCGGAGATGCACGCGCGGGCGAGGAAGCATAGGGAGGCGGCGACGGGGCGGTGCTCCCGGTGTAGAAGAAGGAGCGCGGGGAAGACGACAACGGCAGGCGGAGATGCCCGGAGGAAGGAGGTCGGGCGACGAGGCTGCTGGAGTTGGCCGCCTGGCTGGCCTCGGGCGATGAAGGCGGACGGCGCTGTCGCGGTGGCGCGCGGGAGCTTATGCACGCCGACGGGATGAAGAGGTGGCCGGAGGGAGGCTCGCGACGACGGTCTGGGCTCGCAGGCCGGCGGGCGTGCGAGGAGACGGGGAGGAGTGAGGACGAGAGGGATCGGTTGCGGGAGAGAACGAGAGGAGGAACGGGTCGGGGCCTCTGGGTGTGTGGCGGCGGGCAGAGGAACGAAGGGAATGAGAGGGAGATGCTCGGTCGGGTTAGGGTTGGAAGGGATTGGGCCTTGGGCCAAATGGAGGCCGCAGGAGGCCTTAGGGAGGCCTGCGGCTGGGCCTCGAGGCAAGAAGGGTCGGCCTGGCTGCAGGGAGCAGGCTGGGCTACGGCTGCCCTCCTCCTTTCTCTTTCTTTTTTATTTATTTTCTTAAGCAGAAAACAATTAAAGAGAAGAAAAATAAAGAGGGGTTTAGGGAAAGAATTTGGGGAGGAGGTTAACTTTCCTAGACTCATAAAAAATGAGCTTGGTCCAGGGAAAATAGGAGAGGCATGAATGCAAGAGTTAAATTCAAACTCATTTGAATTTAATTCAAATGGTTTGAATTAGGGCATGGCTAAGAAAGTGTCCAAACTGTTTAGACTTGGAGGAGCCTCGATAAAAGAAATGAGAATTGTTGCTAAGGTTTGGAGGTGAAACTTGAAGCAAAAGAGGCCTGGGGAATATTTGCAAGTGTGTTTCGGTGATCCCAAACTAATGGGATATTTTATTATAGCTCCCTAAATATTGGGAGGATATGTTTTAAAGAGAAATCACACTTCCCTCGATTTAAATGGATCAAAGATCCACACAATTTATTTAGTTGAAATGCAAAAGAATTATGACATGATGGCATGATGATATGATGCAATGCAAAAAAAAATTAGAGCAAGCACAACTGAAACACACGGGAAAACCCGGAACATCTGGAATCCTCTGGAGCGTCGGTCTTCGGGCGTCACAATATGTCATCCACATATATTATCAGAAATGCTACAGAGCTCCCACTAACTTTCTTGTAAATACGGGCTTCTCTGAAAGTCTGTATAAAACCATATGCTTTGATCACTTCATCAAAGTGTATATTCCAACTCCGAGATGCTTGCACCAGTCCATGGATGGATTGCTGGAGCTTGCACACTTTGTTAGCACCTTTAGGATCGACAAAACCTTCTGGTTGCATCATATACAACTCTTCTTTAAGAATTCCATTAAGGAATGCAGTTTTGACGTCCATTTGCCAGATTTCATAATCATAAAATGCGGCAATTACTAACATGGTTCAGACAGACTTAAGCATCGCTATGGATGAGAAAGTCTCATTATAGTCAACTCCTTGAACTTGTCAAAAACCTTTCGCGGCAAGTCAAGCTTTGTAGACAGTAACATTACCATCAGCGTCAGTCTTCTTCTTGAAGATCCATTTATTCTCTACGGTTCGCCAATCAACGGGCAATTCCACCAAAGTCCACACTTTGTTCTCATACATGGATCCTATCTTAGATTTCATGGCCTCAATCCATTTATCGGAATTTGGTCTCATCATAGCTTCTTCATAGTTTGTAGATTCGTCATGGTCTAGTAACATGACTTCCAGAACAGGATTACCGTACCACTCTGGTGCGGATCATGCTCTGGTTGACCTACGCGGTTCGGTAGTAACTTGATCTAAAGTTTCATGATCATCATCATTAGCTTCCTCTCTAGTTGCTGTAGGTTTCACGGGAATGGTTTTCTGTGATGAGCTACTTTCCAATTCGAGAGAAGGTACAATTACCTCATCAAGTTCTACTTTCCTCCCACTCACTTCTTTCGAGAGAAACTCCTTCTCTATAAATGTTCCATTATTGGCAACAAAAATCTTGCCTTCGAATCTGTGGTAGAAGGTGTACCCAATTGTTTCCTTAGGGTATCCTATGAAGACACACTTCTCCGATTTGGGTTTGAGCTTATCAGGTTGAAGCCTTTTGACATAAGTGTCGCAACCCCAAACTTTAAGAACCGACAACTTAGGTTTCTTGCCAAACCACAGTTCATACGCTGTCGTCTCAACGTATTTAGACGGTGCCCTATTTAACGTGAATGCAGCTATCTCTAATGCATAAACCCAAAGCGATAGTGGTAAATCGGTAAGAGACATCATAGATCGCACCATATCTAATAAAGTATGGTTACGACGTTCGAACACACCATTATGATGTGGTGTTCCAGGTGGCGTGAGTTGTGAAACTATTCCATATTGTTTTAAATGAAGGACAAACTAGTAACTCAAATATTCGCCTCCACGATCAGATTGTAGAAACTTTATTTTCTTATTAAGATGATTCTCTACCTCATTATGAAATTCTTTGAACTTTTCAAATGTTTCAGACTTGTGTTTCATTAAGTAGATATACCCATATCTGCTCAAATCATCTGTGAACGTTGGAAAATAACGATACCCGCCGCGTGCCTCAACACTCATCGGACCGCATACATCGGTATGTATTATTTCCAATAAGTCATTGGCTAGCTCCATTGTTCTGGAGAACAGAGTTTTAGTCATCTTGCCCATGAGGCATGGTTCGCAAGTATCAAATGATTCATAATCAAGTGATTGCAAAAGTTCATCTGCATGGAGTTTCTTCATGCGCTTTACACCAATATGACATAAACGACAGTGCCACAAATATGTTGCATTATCATTATCAACGTTGCATATTTTGGCATCAATATTATGAATATGTGTATCACCACAATCAAGATTCAACAAAAATAGACCACTCTTCAAGGGTGCATGACCATAAAATATATTACTCATATAAATAGAACAACAATTATTCTCTGATTTGAATGAATAACTGTCTCGCACTAAACAAGATCCAGATATAATCTTCATGGTCAATGCTGGCACCAAATAACAATTATTCAGGTCTAAAACTAACCCCGAAGGTAAACGCAGAGGTAGCATGCCGACAGCGATCACATCGACCTTGGAACCTCCCACGCGCATCGTCACCTCGTCCTTAGCCAATCATCGTTTAATCCGTAGCTCCTGTTTCGAGTTACAAATATGAGCAACCGAACCAGTATCAAATAGCTAGGCGCTACTACGAGCATTAGTAAGGTACACATCAATAACATGTATATCAAATATACCTTTGTTCACTTTGCCATCCTTCTTATCCGCCAAATACTTGGGACAGTTCCTCTTCAAGAGACCAGTCCCTTTGCAGTAGAAGCACTCAGTTTCAGGCTTGGGTCCAGCTTTGGGCTTCTTCCCGAGAGTGGCAACTGGCTTGCCATTCTTCTTCAAGTTCCCTTTCTTTCCCTTGCCCCTTTTCTTGAAACTAGTGGTCTTGTTAACCATCAACACTTGATTCTCCTTCTTGATTTGTACCTCCGCGGCTTTGAGCATTGCGAAGAGCTCGGGAATTGTCTTCTCCATCCCTTGCATATTATAGTTCATCACGAAGCCTTTGTAGCTTGGTGGCAGTGATTGGAGAACACTGTTAGTAACACTATCATCGAGAAGATTAACTCCCAACTGACTCAAGTGATTATGATATCCAAACATTCTGAGTATGTGTTCACTGATAAAACTGTTCTCCTCCATCTTGCAGCTATAGAACTTGTTGGAGACTTCATATCTCTCAACTCGGGCATTTGCTTGAAATATCAACTTCAACTCCTGGAACATCTCATATGCTCCTTGACGTTCAAAACGTCTTTGAAGTCCTGATTCTAAGCCGTAAAGCATGGCACACTAAACTATAGAGTAGTCATCTGACCGCGTCTGCCCGACGTTCACATCGTCTTGATTAGCGGGAGGGGCTTGTCACCTAGTGGTGCATCAAGGACATAATTCTTTTGTTCAGCAATGAGGATAATCCTCAAGTTACGTACCCAGTCCGTGTAGTTGCTACCATCATCTTTCAACTTAGCTTTCTCTAGGAACGCATTAAAATTCAGGGGAACGGTAGCACGGGCCATTGATAAAAAAAATAGATATGCAAATACCACCAGGACTAAGTTCATGATAAATTAAGTTTAATTAATCAAATTACTTAAGAACTCCCACTTAGATAGACATCCCTCAAGTCACCTAAATGATATGTGATCCAAATCAACTAAACTATGTCCGATCATCACGTGAGATGGAGTAGACATCAATGGTGAACATCTCTATGTTAATCATACCTACTATATGATTCAGGTTCGACCTTTCGTTCTCTAGTGTTCCGAGGTCATGTTTGTACATGCTAGGCTCGTCATGTTTAACCTGAGTATTCCACATGTGCAAAACTATATTGCACTTGTTGTATGTGAACATAGAGTCTATCACACCCGATCATCATGTGGTGTCTCAACACGATGAACTGTAGCAACGGTGCATACTCAAGGAGAACACTTTCACCTTGAATTTTAGTTAATGGATCATCTTATAATGCTACCGCCGTACTAAGCAAAATAAGATGCATAAAAGATAAACATCACATGCAATCAAAATATGTGACATGATATGCCCATCATCATCTTGTGATTTTGATCTCCATCTCCAAAGCATCGGCATGATCTCCGTCGTCACCGGCTTGACACCTTGATCTCCATCGTAGCGTCGTGGTTGTCTCGCCAGCTATTGCTTCTACGACTATTGCTAATTAAGAACTTGCATTTCATACAATAAAGAGACAACCATAAGGCTCCTGTCGGTTGCCGATAATTTACAAAACATGATCATCTCATACAATAACATATAACTGATCACGTCATGACCGTATCACATCATAACATGCACTGAAAAAACAAGTTAGACATCCTCTACTTTGTTGTTGCAAGTTTTATAGGGCTGCTACGGGCTTCTAGCAAGAACTGTTCTTACCTACGGCACAAAACCACAACGGTGATTTATCAAGTTTGTTGTTTTAACCTTCAACAAGGACTGGCCATAGTCAAATTCGATTCAACTAAAGTAGGAGAAACAGACACCCGCCAACCACCTTTATGCAAAACTAGTTGCATGTCTGTCGGTGGAACCGGTCTCCTGAACGTAGTCATGTAAGGTTGGTCCGGGCCGCTTCATCCCACAATATCGCCTAATCAAAATAAGATGTTACTGGTAAGCAGTATGACTATCGCCGCCCATAACTCTTTGTGTTCTACTCATGCATATCATATATGCATAGAACTGGCTCAGGATGCCACTGTTGGGGAACGTAGCATGCAATTTAAAAAAATCCTACACTCACGCAAGATCTATCTAGGAGATTCTTAGCAACGAGGGTGAGAGTATGTCGACGTACCCTTGTAGACCGAAAGCGGAAGCATTTGACAACATAGTTGATGTAGTCAAACTTCTTCTAGCTCCGACCGATCAAGCACCGAATGTACGACACCTCCGAGTTCTGCACACGTTTAGCTCAATGACGTCCCTCGTCCTCTTGATCCAGCAAGATGTCGAGGAAGTAGATGAGTTCCGTCAGCACGACGGCATGGTGACAGTGATGGTGAAGTGATCCGTGTAGGGCTTCGCCTAAGCACCGCGAGAATATGACCGAGGGTGTAAACTGTGGAGGGGGGTGCCGCACACAGCTAACAATTGATGTTGTGTCTTCTAGGGCGGCCCCACATATATATAGGTGGGAGGGAGAGGGAGGCAGCCAGGGTGCGCCCCGAGTAGGATCCAAATCGTACTTGGGGTTTCCCAATTAGCGCCCCCTCCTTCCATAAATCATCGGAGGGAAAAAGGGAAGAGGGAAGAGAGAAGGAAGGGGGGGCAAACTCCCTCTTCTCCTTCTCCTATTCGGCCTCTTGCCTTAGGGGGGTGCACCACCCCTTGTGGGCTGGTTTGTTCCCCTTTAATGGCCCGCATGCCCC
>LR738714.1:598502947-598540079 GCA_902687465.1 Secale cereale
CCCCCGGTACTCCGATAATTACCCGATACACTTCGTAACACTTCCGGTGTCCAAATACTATCTTCATATATATCAATCTTTACCTCTCGGCCATTTAGAGACTACTCGTCATGTCCGTGATCTCATCTGGGACTCCAAACAACATTCGGTCACCAAATCACATAGCTCATATAATACAATATCTTCAGAGAATGTTAAGCGTGCGGACCCTATGGATTCCAGAACTATGTAGACATGACCGAGACACTTCTCCGGTCAATAACGAATAGCAGAACCTAGATGCTCATATTGGCTCCTACATATTCTACGAAGGTCTTTATCGGTCGAACCGTTATGACAACATACATTATTCCCTTTGTCCATCGGTATGTGAAAGTGCAACTAATCCCCGGGTGGTTTTGGTAATTAATAACAACATATATATCATTGAACTAATAGTTACTTGAGAATCATTTCAGAGAAGTTCAGTGATATGGGTATGGAAATGTCTGAAGAAGTGGACCCCTCAAAATGCTAAGGCAAGCATTGGCAAAAGCTCAAGACTCCATTTTTGGTTTAGTGATCCAAGATCACATTGAGTCCATAGGAAAAGCCAATACTATTAAAAGGGGATGAGGTTGTGTTGATGATCTGGTTGCTCAAGTGCTTAGTGATATATCTCCTTCAACTATCAGCAACTTTCACTACTATACACACTCATAAGTAATCTCGGACAAACCGATTTTCCAAACTCAGTCCCACCGAGATGAACCACCCCAGCCATAAGCCAAACCCTAGAAAAATCGGTCAATCCGAGTTTGAGTTCGGTCCCACCGAAACACGGGCTGCCAACCTTCTGTAACCGTTTGTCATCATATCGGAATATCCGAGTTGATGATTTTGGTCTCACCGAAACTGGCAAGTTCCTGTCTTTGACTCAAATCGGACAAACCGAGATGGTATTTTCGGTCCCACCGAAAACCCCAACGTTCACTATATTTGAACTTTCGGTCTGACCGAGTTTCCACTTCGGTCTCACCGAGATTGCTCAATTATGTGTGTAACGGTTGGATTTTGTGTGGAGGCTATATATACCCCTCCACCCCCTCTTCATTCGTGGAGAGAGCCATCAGAAAGAACTACCACTCCTACCATACACTTTCTGAGAAGAGAACTACCTACCCTTGTGTTGAGATCAAGTTGCTCCATTCCTACCATATGAAACTTGATTTCTAACCTTCCCAAGTTGCTTTCCACTCAATTCTTTCTTCCACCACAGCCATATCAGTGAGGAGAGTTGAGTGTTGGGGAGATTATCATTTGAAGCACAAGAGCAAGGAGTTCATCATCATCTACAACATCTATTACCTTTTGGAGGGTGGTGCCTCCTAGATTGGTTAGGTGTCGCTTGGGAGCCTCCGTCATCGAGATGTGGAGTTGAACCAAGAAGTTTGTAAGGGCAAGGAGATCGCCTACTTCGTGAAGATCTACCCCGAGTAAGGCTAGCCCTCCGTGGGCGTAGGCCATGATGGAATAGACAAGGTTGCTTCTTCGTGGACTCCGTGGACTCGCGTAGCCGTTACCCTCCGTGGGTTGAAGTCTCCATCAACGTGGATGTTCGATAGCACTACCTATCGGAACCACGGGAAAAATCATTGCGTCTCCAAATTGCGTTTGATCTTCTCCACCTCTCTTTACTACATGTGCAATTTACTTTCCGCTGCTTATACTCTAGAATTGCATGTGTAGGGTGATGCTTGACTTGATCATAATTGTGAAACTGCCAAAAACTGTTCATGATCAAAAGGCAGAATTTTTATATTTACAAGTAGTCTAATCACCCCCCCTCTAGACATACTTTCAATCCTACAAGTGGTATCAGAGCTTTGGTCTCCATTGTTTTGGTTTCCATTGCATTGGACTCCATAAGCTTGGTTTCACAACCTAGGAGAGTATGGCGTCTAGTGAGGGTAATTATCGTAGAGGTCCTTACTTTGATGGTACAAATTTTGCTAGTTGGAAGCATAAAATGAAAATGCATATTCTTGGTCATAACCCAGCCGCATGGGGCATTATTTGTGTTGGTATGCAAGGTGAATTCTTCGAGGAAGGAAAAGTTCCGGATCGCGAAGCTACACCGGAAGAGTTGCGGGTGTTGCAAAACAATGCTCAAGCTTGTGACATTCTCTTCAATGCTTTGTGTCCCGAGGAGTTCAACAAAATCAGTCGTCTTGAGAATGCTAAAGAGATTTGGGATACTTTGGTTGAAATGCACGAAGGTACCGAGTCTGTGAAGGAATCAAAGCTAGATATTCTTCAAGGTCAACTTGACAAGTTCAAGATGAAGGATGGTGAAGGAGTCGCTGAAATGTACTCTAGGCTTGCTCTCATCACAAATGAGATTGCCGGCTTAGGAAGCGAAGAAATGACCGACCGATTCATCATTAAGAAGATTCTCAGAGCTTTGGATGGAAAATATGACACCGTGTGCACTTTGATCCAAATGATGCCAAACTACAAGACTCTCAAGCCAACTGAAGTCATTGGAAGAATTGTTGCTCATGAGATGACACTTAAGGATAAGGAAGAGCTTCACAACAAGTCAAGTGGTGCTTACAAAGCTACAAGTAATGCTCCCACAACCTCAAGTGACAAGTTAATTTCCAATGAAGAGATAAGCCTAATGGTTAAGAACTTCAACAAGTTCTACAAGAATAGAGGCAAAGAGAGAAGCTCAAAGTCTAGATCATATGATGAAAAGAGATCTTCTAGTCGTGATCGAAACTGCTACAATTGTGGAAGACCCGGACACTTCTCAAATGAGTGTACGGCTCCCCACAAGAGAAAAGAAGAATCTCCAAGAAGAAGATCAAGAGATGAGTCACCTCGGAAAGAGAGAAGGAGTAGAGATGATCGTTATGAACGAAGACCCTCTCGGAGAAGCAAGGATTCGGAGAGGAAAGACAAGTCATCAAGGAGCTACACAAGAAGAAGACATCAAGCTCATGTAGGTGAATGGGTCTCCGGCTCTGACTCCGACAATCAATCCGATGGAAGCTATCACTCCGACTCCGACTACAGTCAAGATGAAGGTGTTGCCGGTCTTGCACTCGTATCCTCCAACTCCAACTCCTACGACTTATTTGATTCACCAAATGAGGGAATTGGAAGATGCTTCATGGCTAAAGGCCCCAAGGTAACACACCCTAAATTCATTGACTTTGATAGTGATGAGGATGACTTGCTTGGTGAAGATGAGCTCTTGCATGATAAATCTAGTGAGCTTAGTAACGATGAAAATGCTAGTAGTCTTTATAGTCGAGAAGAGTCGAATGACAATGCTATGAAGGAGATTGAGCGTCTAACTAAAGAACTAAAAACTCTTAAGTTAGCTCATGAAACAACTCAAGAAGATCATAGAGAGCTCCTAAGATCTCATGAGAAGCTACGCTTCGAGAAGCTCACTCTAGAGCAAGAACATGAGTTTCTAAAAGCGATCAATGACGATCTTCGAAAGAAGAGTTCTTCATATCTTGCCAAACGACTTCTCTTGTCTAATTTCTTGCCACCTATCAAGACTAAGCATGACAAGCATAAGAAAAATTCTTCCTCTAGTAGTAACAATAACCATGTTAAATCTAATGTTGTTACTTCTAGTAGTTCTCTTGATTCCACTAACAATGTTTCAAGCCAAGTTACACTTGAGCAAGAAAATAGCTTATTGAAGGAAATCATAGAGAAAGGTGTCTACAAGAGTCTTGCCGGAAGCAAGAACTTTGATGAAATTGTTCGCAAACAAGGAAGGCACCGGAAGAATCAAGGGATTGGTTTTGAGCGAAAGTTCAACGCCAAAGGTGTTGAGTGGGAAGAAGGTCAATACCCTACTCCACAGTTTGTTTCTCAAAAGGAGAAGTATGATCCTACTTCTTCCAATGTGGAACAAGCTCAAGATGACCTTCCACCACAAGACCACAAGCTAAAAGCCAAGGACAAGCTTCAAGAGGAGATTGATGCATTCATTGAAGCACCTCAAGCCATGGTCAAGTGGGTTCCCAAGGACACATCAAGTTATACTTCGTCAAGCTCAACTACAACCCCAAGGATTCCCATCAAGATGATGTGGATCCCAAAGAAGAAGAACTAGAAGGTTCTTGAGGGTGACTCCGCCAACATACTTCACTCATATTCATTTTGGCAACTTGTGCAATCAACTTCCACATCATGCACTAGTTCATGGAGTCACAAACCCTCTTGTTGGTAAGTCAAGGGACAAGGTAATCATTGCTTTCATAGGACATCATCTTTTGTGAACCTCAATCTATGTCTATGGATATCCTTGTTTGTTCCTTGTGGGACTAACCCATGTAGGTATTGAAAGTGCCCTAATCCAAAGGATAGCTCCCAACTCTTGATGATCTACATCAACATTGAGCATCCACATCTTCAACATCTACATGAAGTCTTCTACGACAACCCAAGGTTAGTTTGACCCTTTAAAAGGGGTTCTCACATCTAGGGGGAGCTTTGCTCTAAAAATTGAGCTAAAGCATCTCCAAATGATGTGAACACATCAATGCTTTATGTAAAAGTGGTAACCCCACTTGTGCTTAAACGATGAGTATGACCTATGATCAAATGTTCTCATTTGGCTCCTAAGTCAAAATACTCATATATAGATGACCTAGTCATCGACAAATTGTGTGCTAGCAGCTAGAGTTTTGGTTGTGCATGTTTGACACATATTTCATTTGCTATCTTATTGTGTGAGCATGTTGAATGCATGATTTTATCCATTCGAGGACATCCATTTGTTGTTTTGGTTGTTTTGATCTTTCTGGCCAAATGGATGGACAAGAATGCCTAAGTACCTCCCCTAGCTATCTATGCTTTCTTGTCTCAAATTCTATTCATGCTTATATCACAACTTTGAACAAGTCATTTTCGGACTCTCCGAGTGAGGAGCACTCGGAGCCACCGATCCGTCTAAGGCTGACTTCCAAAACCTTCTAAGTCAATTTCGGTCAGACCAACTTCTCCCACTCGGTCCAACCAAAACGCTTAGACTGATCTAGGTTTCATCTCGGTGAAACCGAGTTCTAAATCTCGACGTGACCGATATGCGTAACTGCACAGCAGTTATCCATCTCGGTGTCACCGAGTTTTTCAACTCGGTCCCACCGACAGCAAGGGGATATAAATACTGAGGACAGCGCGCGATTTTTCCTTCAAACGTTTTCGCCCCCAAGTCCCCTGCTGTCGTCGCCCTGATCTCCGGATCGTCGCCGTCGTCGCCTGTGCGCCCTCGCCGCAGGACTCCGCCGCCGTCAACGGTTTTCTCCTCCGCGCCGTTGCCACCGTAGAGGGACTCTACCAAGTTAGGGTGAGTCTCGATCCCTCTCGTGCTCCCCATCTGACTCATTGCACGATTGGTTTGCCCTGCATCTAGCCACGATTGAAAAACTTCCGTTCCATCAGATCGTTCTAGTTTCGAGCAAAATTCTTAGGTTTAGGTTTCCACGGAACACATCTCGGTGAAACCGAATTTAAATTTTCGGTGTGACCGATTTGGCCTCTGGCCATTGCACTGCACCTTTCGGTCTAACCGAGTCGTGCAAATCGGTGTGATCGAAGTTGAGTCTTAGTGAAACCCTAGTGTTTCGGCAGGACCGAAACCCACTTCGGTCTGACCGAAAGTGGTGTGGTAAGCCTCTGTATACACTTCGGATTCACCGAAACTGAAAATCGGTTTGACCGAAATGCATTCTGTGAAAACTTAAAACTAAGATTTGAACTCATTTTTTTTTGCAAAAACCTCTGCAGTTTGTGATAACTCTTCTACTCTGCCTATACCTTATCTATTCACAGGTTGTCAGCCATGTCAGATGCCAGTGACAGCCAGAACAGGTCAGAATCACCTTTTGCAGAGATTCCAGAGGCAGATACTAGTCCTGAGGCTAGTAGCCCTATTGATGATGGTGAGAGGAGTACACCTAGTGGCTTGCCTCCTGCAGCCACCAGAACCAGAAAGCAGAGAAATTCTGATGATGAGGACTCTGACTTCATTGCTGAGGAAGTAACCTCCAAGCCCAAGAGAAAAGTTGTTGCCAAAGAGCACCAAGGGCATCAGTCAAAGAAAGGCACCAGCAAGGTCAAGCAGTCAGCTGTTGCCAAGAAGCTGAACTTGGAAGAGCCAGCTCCAAGTAAAGTGAAGAAAACTTCCAAGAGGAAGAGGGTAGAGTATGCTGAACCTCATGTTGATGCAGCAGTCGAAGAAGAAGAAGAAGAAGCACCCCAGCCTCCTCCTCAGAAGGCTAAACTCATGGGTGATGCAATTAGGGCTCAAGCCACTTCTAAGCCCAAGAAGCCTGCTCAAGCTAAGGCAGCTCCAGCAAAGCCTTCTGCCAAGCCCAAAAGGACTACCAGGAACATTCCAGCCTCTGAGAAGAACAAAGGTGATGTGCCACCGTGTGAGTCTGAAGAAGAACATGTGTTGCTGAAGCTCCGTCCAAAACTGCCGCTCCACAACGATGCTCATCCTCAAGCCGAGGATATGAAGGCAAGGAAGGATAGAGGTCTCAGGCTATGGAGACAGTCTGATCCATATGCCGTGAGGAGAAGGACTGCTGTGGACCCTAGATTTCACACCCGAGAGCAGCAGGACTTCTATGAGACTGTGCTGATGGACAAGAAGCCTATTGTTGCAGATACCAGGTATGTTGACTGGGAGTACATTGACAGTGAAGAGCACCGAGACTTCTTTCCCCATGTGCATGAGAGCTTCACTGCATGTGGAGTTGATGAGTTTGTGGGTCAGAAACTGACAGATTGGAACGATGAGATGATTATGCAGTTCTACGCCACATCCCACTTCTATCCTGATGGCAAGATCACCTGGATGACTGAAGGTCAAAGGTTTTCTTCGTCTGTTGAAGAATGGGCAGAACTTCTGAATGCTCCAGTGCAAAGAGAGGACGACATTGATGTCTATGGGATTCCTAAGAAGAACCATGATTCCATGAAGAACATGTACAAGGAGATCCCCGCAGCAGATTTGGAAGGGTGGAAGCTTGGCTCAGTGTACTATCTCCAGGCAGGTCTACCTACCACTAACACTATTCTGAGGCATACTTTGATGCCCAAGTCTGGAGACCATCGCATGATCCGAGGCTATTCTATCAACATGCTGCACATACTTGATGAGAAGGCACCTTTCAAGGTGATGGACTTAATGGTAGAGACCATTAAGAGGACTGCAGCTGACCAAAAGAGGTCATGTGGATTTGCCCCACAGATTCAGATGTTTATCAATGCCAAGTTTGGCACGGGCAAATTCATGTTGGATAGGAAGCACTTACCACTGCAGCTAGAGCATGAAGATAATGTTGTTGTGATGGACGAGGAGGATCCAACTTCGGTTGAAGGTCAAGCCAAGATTGAAGCTGCTAAGAAAGCCAAAGCTGATAAAGAGGCAGCAGCAGCAGCAGCTAAACCACAGAGCTTCGGAGAGCAGATTCTTGAAGCTACCCAGAGGATTGAACAACGCCTGGCCAGCATTGAACAATCTCAGGAAAGCTTGGAAAGGATTGTTGACGACAAGATCCACGCTCTGGACGTGAAGCTGACTGAACTTCAGGTGACCGTCAACAAGCTTGAGGCAGACATGGAGGAAGCTAGGCAGGACAGAGCAGAGCTCATGCAGGATGACCTAGTCCAGGACTCTCATCGCCAGACTGCTCAGGTTCCCAGAGGATCCCGATCAGCTGCTATTCCAGTGACTGACTCCAGGGCTACCACTTCAGCACCTCCTACAGCTCCAGCAGTCACTCCAGCCACAGCTCCAGTATCCACTCCTCCAGTGCAGACATCAGCTGAAGTCTTCGCCGATGCCGTCATATCTACTCCGACATCTACCCAGACAGGAGCTGCCAGCAGAGCCCACAGTGACGTTTAGCTCTATGCTTTTTCAAACTTTTTGGTAACTTGTTGCCAAAGGGGGAGAAATTGTATAGATCATAGGGCTTCGAGAGAGAGAGTGCTCTTTCGTTCTTTTGCCGGTTTTCTTTGAGATACATTTGGTTCTTTTGGTTCTTGAAACTTTCAGTGTGCTTGATACTACGTTTGTTGCTACCTTAATGAGTGCTTGGTCATACTATGCTTTAATGTGTGCTTAATGCTTATCATATGCTATTCCTATCTTGTATGGCTATTTACTCATGTCTTGGTGATTGGGTGCATGTTATTCATTCTTATCATTTTGTGCGCTCCACCAAGATGTATGTGACATGGAAGAGTGACCCATAATCCTAATCGATTGTGCATTTGCATTCAAACGCAAATTTTAAATAATGCACAAATTTAGGGGGAGCTCTTGTTTATCACATACTTCTCAAAGCGACGATATTATTCATTGATTATATCCCTTGTCGAAGCTTTGATCTATATGTTGTCATCAATTACCAAAAAGGGGGAGATTGAAAGTGCAACTAATCCCCGGGTGGTTTTGGTAATTAATAACAACATATATATCATTGAACTAATAGTTACTTGAGAATCATTTCAGAGAAGTTCAGTGATATGGGTATGGAAATGTCTGAAGAAGTGGACCCCTCAAAATGCTAAGGCAAGCATTGGCAAAAGCTCAAGACTCCATTTTTGGTTTAGTGATCCAAGATCACATTGAGTCCATAGGAAAAGCCAATACTATTAAAAGGGGATGAGGTTGTATTGATGATCTGGTTGCTCAAGTGCTTAGTGATATATCTCCTTCAACTATCAGCAACTTTCACTACTATATACACTCATAAGTAATCTCGGACAAACCGATTTTCCAAACTCAGTCCCACCGAGATGAACCACCTCAGCCATAAGCCAAACCCTAGAAAAATCGGTCAATCCGAGTTTGAGTTCGGTCCCACCGAAACACGGGCTGCCAACCTTCTGTAACCGTTAGTCATCATATCGGAATATCCGAGTTGATGATTTCGGTCTCACCGAAACTGGCAAGTTCCTGTCTTTGACTCAAATCGGACAAACCGAGATGGTATTTTCGGTCCCACCAAAAACCCCAACGTTCACTATATTTGAACTTTCGGTCTGACCGAGTTTCCACTTCGGTCTCACTGAGATTGCTCAATTATGTGTGTAACGGTTGGATTTTGTGTGGAGGCTATATATACCCCTCCACCCCCTCTTCATTCGTGGAGAGAGCCATCAGAAAGAACTACCACTCCTACCTTACACTTTCTGAGAAGAGAACTACCTACCCTTGTGTTGAGATCAAGTTGCTCCATTCCTACCATATGAAACTTGATTTCTAACCTTCCCTAGTTGCTTTCCACTCAATTCTTTCTTCCACCACAGCCATATCAGTGAGGAGAGTTGAGTGTTGGGGAGATTATCATTTGAAGCACAAGAGCAAGGAGTTCATCATCATCTACAACATCTATTACCTTTTGGAGGGTGGTGCCTCCTAGATTGGTTAGGTGTCGCTTGGGAGCCTCCGTCATCGAGATGTGGAGTTGAACCAAGAAGTTTGTAAGGGCAAGGAGATCGCCTACTTCGTGAAGATCTACCCCGAGTAAGGCTAGCCCTCCGTGGGCGTAGGCCATGATGGAATAGACAAGGTTGCTTCTTCGTGGACCCTTCGTGGGTGGAGCCCTCCGTGGACTCGCGCAGCCGTTACCCTCCGTGGGTTGAAGTCTCCATCAACGTGGATGTACGATAGCACTACCTATCGGAACCACGGGAAAAATCATTGCGTCTCCAAATTGCGTTTGATCTTCTCCACCTCTCTTTACTACATGTGCAATTTACTTTCCGCTGCCTATACTCTAGAATTGCATGTGTAGGGTGATACTTGTCTTGATCATAATTGTGAATCTGCCAAAAACTGTTCATGATCAAAAGGCAGAATTTTTATATTTACAAGTAGTCTAATCACCCCCCCTCTAGACATACTTTCGATCCTACAGTATGTTACATGCCCGAGATTCGATCTTCGGTATCTTCATACCTAGTTCAATCTCGTTACCGGCAAGTCTCTTTACTCATTCTGTAATACATCATCCTGCAATTAACTCATTAGTCACTTTGCTTGCAAGGCTACTTATGATGTGTATTACCGAGAGGGCCCAGAGTTACCTCTCCCATACTCGGAGTGACAAATCCTAATCTTGATCTATGCCAACCCAACAAACACCTTCGGAGATACCTGTAGAGCATCTTTATAATCACCCAGTAACGTTGTGACGTTTGATACCACACAAGGCATTCCTCCAGTATTTGGGAGTTGCATAATGATACGTCCATTTTGCATCATGCTTATATGTTGATATTTATTGCATTATGGGCTGTTATTACACGTTATGTCACAACACTTATGCATTTTCTCTCTTATTTTACAAGGTTTGCATGAAGAGGGAGAAAGCCGGAAGCAGGAATTCTGGGCTCGGAAAGGAGCAAACTCTGAAAACCTATTCTGCACAACTCCAAAAGCCCCGAAACTCCACAGAACTATGTTTCAGAAAATATAAAAAATATCTGGCGAAAGAAGAGCACGAGGGGGGCCATCGGCTGTCCACGAGGGTGGGGGCGCGCCCCCTGTCTCGTGGGCCCCCCGACGGCCCCAGACGCCCATCTTCTCCTATATGAGGTGTTTTGACCTGGAAAAAATCATAAGGAGGCTTTCGGGACCAGATGCCGCCGTCTCGAGGTGGAAACCAATCTAGGGCTCCGGCAGAGATGTTCTGCCGGGGATGCTTCCCTCCGGGAGGGGGAAATCGTCACCGCCATCATCATCAACAACTCTCCCATCTTGGGGAGGGCTATCTTCATCCACATCTTCACCAGCACCATCTCCTCTCAAACCCTAGTTCATCTCTTGTATCCAATCTTTGTACCCAAACCTCAGATTGGTACCTGTGGGTTGCTAGTAGTGTTGATTACTCCTTGTAGTTGATGGTAGTTGGTTTATTTGGTGGAAGATCATATGTTCAGATCCATTATGCATATTAATACCCCTCTGATCATGAACAATATTATATCTTGTGAGTAGTTAGTTTTGTTCCTGAGGACATGGGAGAAGTCTTGCTATTAGTAGTCATGTGAATTTGGTCTTTGTTCGATATTTTGATGAGATGTATGTTGTCTCTCCTCTAGTGGTGTCATGTGAACGTCGACTACATGAACCTTCACCATTATTTGGGCCTAGAGTAAGGCATTGGGAAGTAATAAGTAGATGATGGGTTGCTAGAGTGACAGAACCTTAAACCCTAGTTTATGTGTTGCTTCGTAAGGGGCTGATTTGGATCCATATGTTTCATGCTATGGTTAGGTTTACCTTAATACTTCTTTTGTAGTTGCGGATGCTTGCATAAGAGGTTATCATAAGTGGGAGGCTTGTCCAAGTAAGGACATCACCCAAGCACCGGTCCACCCACATACAAAATTATCAAAGTACCGAACGCGAATCAGATGATCGTGATGAAAACTAGCTTGACGGTAATTCCCATGTGTTCTCGGGAGCGCTTTCCTTCATATAAGAGTTTGTCCAGGCTTGTCCTTTGCTACAAAAAGGATTGGGCCACCTTGCTGCACCTTATTTACTTTTACCTTTTGTCACTTGTTACCAATTACCTTATCACAAAACTATCTGTTACCTACAATTTCAGTGCTTGTAGAAAATACCTTACTAAAAATTGCCTATCATTTCCTTCTGCTCCTCGTTGGGTTCGACACTCTTACTTATCGAAAGGACTACGATAGATCCCCTACACTTGTGGGTCATCAAGACTCTTTTCTGGCGCCGTTGCCGGGGAGTGAAGCGCCTTTGGTGAGTGGAATTTGGTAAGGAAAAATTTATATAGTGTGCTGAAATTTATTGTCACTTGTTACTATGGCTCATAATCCTTTGAGGGGCTTGTTCGGGGTATCTTCACCCCGACCAGAAGAGCAAAGAGTTGCTCCTCAACCTACCGCACCTAATGAAAATGTTTGCTTTGAAATTCCTTCAGGTATGATAGAGGAACTACTTGAAAATCCTTTTACAGGAGACGGAACACTGCATCCCGATTTACACCTAATCTATGTGGATGAAGTTTGTGGATTATTTAAGCTTGCAGGTATGCCCGAGGATGTTATCAATAAGAAAGTCTTCCCTTTATCTTTGAAGGGAGATGCATTGACATGGTTTAGGCTATGTGATGATATTGGATCATGGAACTATAATCGTTTGAAGTTGGAATTTCATCAGAAGTTCTACCCTATGCACCAGGTTCATCATGATCGTAATTATATCTATAATTTTTGGCCTCACGAAGGAGAAAGCATCGCTCAAGCTTGGGGGAGGCTTAAGTCAATGTTATATTCATTCCCCAATCATGAGCTCTCAAGAGAAATGATCATTCAAAACTTTTATGCTCGGCTTTCTCACAATAATCGCTCCATGCTCGATACTTCTTGTTCTGGTTCTTTTATGATGAAGGCTATTGAATTCAAATAGGATTTATTAGAAAGAATTAAACTTAATTCCAAATATTGGGATCTCGACGAAGGTACGGAGTCAGGTATGACCCCTAAGTTTGATTGTATTAAAGCTTTTATGGATACCGATGTTTTCCGTGAGTTTAGCACTAAATATGGACTTGACTCTAAGATAGTAGCTTCTTTCTGTGAATCATTTGCTAATCATGTTGATCTCCCCAAGGAGAAGTGGTTTAAATACCATCCCCCTATTGAAGTAAAAGTAGTTGAACCTATTAAAGTTGAAGAAAAGACTATCACTTATAATGTTGATCATGTTATTCCTACTGCTTATATTGAGAAACCCATTTCCCTGTTAGGATAAAGGATCATGCTAAAGCTTCAACTGTAGTTCGTAAGAGTAATACTAGAACACCTACACCCTCTGAGCAAATTAAAGTTGAATCTAGTGTTGCTATGGTTAAAGATCTCTTGGTAGCAGATTTAGATGGACATGTTATTTACCTCCAAGAAGAGTTTGCTAGAACAGCCAAACCCAATGCTAGGAATAAATAGACCTATTGTAGGCTTGCATGTTATCTCTGTTAAGATAGGAGATCATTGTTATCATGGTTTATGTGATGTTGGTGCTAGTGCGAGTTATCCCTCTTACCTTATATCGAGAAATTATGCATGATATTGCACCTGTTGAGATAGAAGGGATTGATGTTACTATTAAGCTTGCTAATAGAGACACTATTTCACCAGTTGGGATTGTTAGAGATGTTGAAGTCTTGTGTGGGAAGGTTAAATATCCTGCTGATTTTCTTATTCTTAGTTCCCCACAAGATGAATTTTGTCCCATTTTATTTGGTAGACCCTTCTTGAACACTGTTAATGCTAAGATACACTGCGTGAAAGATATTGTTACTGTTGGATTTGGGGATATGTCTCATGATTTTAACTTTGCTAAATTCCGTAGACAACCCCTTGATAAAGAACTACCTTGTAAGGATGAAATTATTGGTCTTGCTTCTATTGATGTGCCTCCTAATGATCCTTTAGAACAATATTTGCTAGACCATGAAAATGATATCATATGAATGAGAGAAGGGAAATAGATGAAATATTCTTCAATCAGGGACCCGTATTGAAAAATAACTTGCCTGTTGAAATCCTAGGGGATCCTCCTCCACCCAAGGGTGATCCCGTGTTTGAACTTAAACCTTTACCTGATAATCTTAAGTATGTTTATCTTGATGAAAAGAAAATATATCCTGTTATTATTAGTGCTAACCTTTAAGAGCAGGAAGAAGAAAAATTATTGAAAACTCTAAAGAAGCACCTTGCTGCTATTAGATATACTCTGGATGATCTTAAGGGCATTAGCCCCACCTTATGTCAACACAAGATAAAATTGGAAGAAAATGCTAAACCGGTTATTGATGATCAGCGACGGTTAAATCCTAAGATGAGTGGTAAGGAAGGAAATACTAAAGCTTCTAGAGGTAGGCATTATCTATCCAATTGCTGATAGCCAGTGGGTAAGTCTTGTCCATTGTGTCCCCAAGAAGGGAGATATGACTGTCGTTCCTAATGATAAAGATGAATTGACCCTGCAAAGAATAGTTACAGGTTGTAGGATGGTAATTGATTTCTGTAAGTTAAATAAAGATACTAAGAAAGATCATTACCCCTTGACTTTTATTGATCAAATGCTAGAAAGGCTATCCAAACATACTCACTTTTGCTCTTTAGATGGTTATTCTGGTTTCTCTCAAATACCCGTGTCAAAAGGGGATCAAGAAAAGACCACTTTTACTTGTCCTTTCGATACCTTTGCTTATAGACGTATGACTTTTGGTTTATCTAATGCACATGCTACCTTTCAAAGATGCATGATGGCTATATTCTCTGATTTTTGTGAAAAGATTGTTGAGGTTTTCATGGATGATTTCTCCGTTTACAGAACTTCTTTTGATGATTGCTTAAGCAACCTTGATCGAGTTTTGCAGAGATGTGAAGACACTAATCTTGTCTTGAATTGGAAGAAGTGCCACTTTATGGTTAATGAAGGCATTGTCTTGAGACATAAAATTTCTGAAAGAGGTATTGAAGTTGACAAAGCTAAAGTTGATGCTATTGAAAAGATGCCATGCCCTAAGGACATCAAAGGTATACGAAGTTTCCTTGGTCATGCCGGGTTTTATAGGAAGTTCATTAAGGACTTCTCCAAAATCTCCAGGCCTCTGACTAATCTCTTACAAAAATATATTCCTTTTGTCTTTGATGATGATTGTCTAGAAGCATTTGAAATACTTAAGAAAGCATTGATCTCTGCACCTATTGTCCAGCCTCCTGACTGGAATTTACCCTTTGAGATTATGTGCGATGCTAGTGATTATGCTGTAGGCGCTATTTTAGGGCAAAGAGTTGATAAGAAATTGAATGTTATCCAATATGCTAGTAAAACTCTAGATAGTGCCCAGAAAAATTATGCTACTACTGAGAAAGAATTTTTAGCAGTGGTATTTGCTTGTGATAAGTTTAGACCTTATATTGTTGATTCTAAAGTAACTATTCACATTGATCATGCTGCTATCAAATACCTTATGGAAAAGAAAGATGCTAAACCTAGACTTATTAGATGGGTTCTCTTGCTGCAAGAGTTTGACTTGCATATTATTGATAGAAAGGGAGCTGAGAACCCCGTTGTAGACAACTTGTCTAGGCTAGAGAATATACTTGATGAGCCACAACCTATTGATGATAGCTTTCTTGATGAAAAATTAGTTGTCATAAACACTTCACATACTACTCCATAATATGTTGATTATGCTAATTATATTGTTGCTAAGTTTATACCTCCTAGCTTCACATACGAGCAAAAGAAAAAGTTCTTCTATGATTTGAGACATTACTTCTGGGATGACCCACATCTTTATAAAGAAGGAGTAGATGGTATTATTAGACCTTGTGTACCTGAGCATGAACAGGAACAGATTCTACGCAAGTGCCACTCTGAAGCTTATGGAGGACACCATGCGGGAGATAGAACTGCACATAAGGTATTGCAATCCGGTTTTTATTGGCCTACTCTCTTCAAGGATGCCCGTAAGTTTGTCTTATCTTGTGATGAATGTCAAAGAATTGGTAATATCAGTAGACGTCAAGAGATGCCTATGAATTATTCACTTGTTATTGAACCATTTGATGTTTGGGGCTTTGATTATATGGGACCGTTTCCTGCCTCTAATGGATACATACATATTTTAGTTGTTGTTGGTTACGTTACTAAGTGGGTAGAAGCTATTCCAACTAGTAGTGCTGATCATAACACCTCTATTAAGATGCTTAAAGAAGTTATTTTCCCGATGTTTGGAGTCCCTATATATCTAATGACTGATGGTGGTTCACACTTTATTCATGGTGCTTTCCGTAAGATGCTTGCAAAGTATGATGTTAACCATAGAATTGCATCCCCTTATCACCCATGATACGTCTCCAACGTATCTATAATTTTTTATTGTTCCATGCTATTATTTATGATGTTTTGGATGTTTAATGGGCTTTGTCATACATTTTTATATAATTTTTGGGACTAGCCTACTAACCAAAAGGCCCAGCCCAGATTGTTGTTTTTTGCCTGTTTCAGGGTTTTGCAGAAAAAGAATATCAAATAGAGTCCAAACGGAATGAAACCTTCGGGAGAGATATTTTTGGAGAAAATCACGCATGGGAGACTTGAGAACCACGGAACAGGGACCACGTGTGCCCACGAGGGTGGGGAGCGCGCCCCCTAGGGCGCGCCCCCTGCCTCGTGGGTCCCATGTAAGGCCCCCGGTGCCCTCCTTCCTCCTATATAAGCCTACGTACCCCGAAACCATCAGAGAAACAGAGAAAACCCTAGTTCCACCGCTGTAACCTTCTGTTCCCGTGAGATCCCATCTTGGGGCCTATTCCGGAGCTCCGCCGGAGGGGGATCTACCACGGAGTGCTTCTATATCATCATCATCGCCTCACCATGAGATGTGAGTAGTTTACCACAGACCTTCGGGTCCATAGCTAGTATCTAGATGGCTTCTTCTCTCTCTTTGGATCTCAATACAAAGTTCCCCTCGGTCTTCGAGGAGATCTATTCGATGTAATCTCTTTTTGCGGTGTGTTTGTCGAGATCCGATGAATTGTGGGTTTATGATAAAGATTATCTATGAGAAATATTTGGTTCTTCTCTGAACTCTTTATGTATGATTATAATATCCTGCAAGTCTCTTCAAATTATTGGTTTGGTTTGGCCTACTAGATCTATAGTTCTTGCAATGGGAGAAGTGCTTGGCTTTGGGTTCAATCTTGCGGTGTCCTTTCCCAGTGACAGTAGGGGCAGCAAGGCACGTATTGTATTGTTGCCATCGAGGATAAAAAGATGGGGTTTATATCATATTGCTTGAGTTTATCCCTCTACATCATGTCATCTTGCTTAAGGCATTACTCTGTTCTTATGACTCAATACACTAGTGTCGGGGGAAACTGTCCACCACGAACACCTATGGGACCGGAGCCCCTTGTCTGTGCGGTACGAGGGCGGAGGGAGCACGAAGAGCAGATCGAAGCAAACACGCGGGCAGTTTTACCCAGGTTCGGGCCGCACGGATGCGTAAAACCCTACTCCTGCTTGGTTGTGTATTGAGTTGAGTGCTCGGGAGCTTGGAGAAGCAGCTACACCGTGCGCGAAAGTGATCTAGGTTTCGAACCTCCTCCACGTTGTGCATGGGCCTCCTTTTATAGTGTAAGGGGTCACCGACAGGTGTCAACGTAGGAAAAAAGGGGTAAAAAAGTAAAAGAGGTGGTAGTTGTAACAGTGCGGGAACAGTGGAGCTACAGTACAGAACAGTGGTCTATACCTACTTTAACAGTGGGGGACAAGGGCATTTAATGCCCGTCGCCGTCGACCCCAAAAGCTCCCGCCTTAGCGTCTCCGTCCGCCACGGCGACGGATCCATCACCGTGGAGTGCCACCGTGTACCCCAGGCTGCACAGCCATCCGCCACGCGTCCCTGGATAGGCCCCAGGGCGACGCGTGGGCCGATGAGCTGGAGCGTGGGCACACAGCGCAGCCTCCCCGGCAAGCACCTTGCCGGGGGCCTCGATCTTGCCGGGCCCGGGAGCTTGCCGCTCCCCGGGCCCCTTGCCGGGGCGCGTATAGCGCCGAGGCGTTGTCTTCTGGTCTTCCTGGCAAGCTCCTCTCGCCAGGGTCTTGTGACAGCGGGATGGTCTTGAGCCTGGTACGGCCTTCCCGGCAAGCTCCTCTTGCCGGGGTCTTGGTCTTATGTCTTGTATACTTTGTTTTTGAATGGTTTAATATAGAGCAGGAAGGTCTTCGGCGAGCGCGCGGTAAACCCTGCCGCGGGAAGCTGCAACTGCCCGTGCACAAGTTGGGGTACTGAGGTACCCCCTACCTTAGTACACCGACAGGAGCCCCCGGGCCTGGGCCACACA
This sequence comes from Secale cereale, assembly GCA_902687465.1. Classification (NCBI taxonomy): domain Eukaryota; kingdom Viridiplantae; phylum Streptophyta; class Magnoliopsida; order Poales; family Poaceae; genus Secale; species Secale cereale. The sequence goes on from LR738714.1 coordinate 598,520,882, forward strand.
CGGTGCCGAGCGCTGTTGGGCCAGGCCCAAAACAGTGCACGGGCACCCGCGGCCCGCGGCGCGCTGAATCCACTTCCATATCCGCCGCACCCCACGGTAACGGCACGCGTCGATCGCGGCGCCGTGGGATGGGACGTGCCCACGATCTCTTAATGGGAAGGGCGAAACGCCCCCCACTCCCCCATAAAAGCAGAGGGAGCGGGCGCGGTTCCCCTCCTTGCGCTCTCATTACGTCGTCTTCCTCCTGCAAAAGATTCCCTCTTGTGCTCTGCCTCCACATCTTCGCCGCCGCCGAGCTCTTCGTTCCCCTCCTTCCGCCGCGTCCGCCATGGCCCCAAAGACCGACAAGGCGAAGGCGGAGAAGGCCAAGAAGGAGAAATCGGAGCAAGCGGCCAAGCTCATCGCGTACCGGAAGCGGCACGTCGTCTTTCCGCCGAAGCTCGGCGTGCGGGAGCTCTGGAACAAGTATTACTTGTTCTGGTCCAAGGAGACCGACGCGCACCCCCGCACGCGAGCCTATCCGGCCGCCGCCAAGGACAGCTATCCCGGCGGGTACCATTTCTTCGCTGCCTTTTTTCATTGTGGTCTCTGTCCTCCTTTCTCAAACTTCTTCTGCGACGTCATGAACACATATGGCTTCCATTTGCTTGACTTCACCCCCAACGCCATTCTCACCATGGCTGTTTTCGCACACATGTGCGAAAACTTCATAGGAGTCCACCCCAATGTAGCCCTCTTTAGACACTTCTTCACTCCTAGAGCCGAGGCCGATGCCCCCCTCTCCGGAGGAATTTCTTGGATCTTTCGTCTGAACAAGAAAGGGGCGTACTTGCCGGGGGAGCTCCGCGGCAAGTGGGAGGAATGGCGAGCGGAGTGGTGCTGGATCGTAGAAGACCAGCCGCAAGCCTTCACCGCGCCGCGCACAACGCCCATCGTGCGCGGCAGGGATTGGAGTGAGCTGGACTCAGACGACGTCAAGCTCAACATCGCCCTCGTCCGGATTCTTCGCCTTCGGTTGGCCAATCTGTCAGTTGCTGAGGTGGGCGCAGACTTCCTCCGCCGGCGCATCGCCCCTCTCCAAGACCGGAAGAGGCCGGCCTGGGAGTACGGCGGCCCGGCAGACATCATGAGGCTGCGCCCCGGGCTCAACTTCAACTTCACCACGCTGGAGCTGCGGGGAATGGTGCGGGAACTCTTCAAGCCCGACCCGACACACCCCGAGTGGTTCAGGACTCCCCGGGGAGTGGTGCCGCTCTGCAACAACGCCGTCAGGGATCGGATCCTCGCCATGATGCCCATGTGTGACTCGCACGGCGTGGACCGCACGTGGATCGCCCCGAAGCCCATCGACGTCCTCAACTTCTACGACAACCTCGAAGAGGTGGCGAGGAAAAGGAGGACCTCAAGCTGCACACACGGGACACCACCGAGCAGGAGATCGCCTACATAGCTTCCCGGGCTGAAGAGGCCGCCGCAGCCGCGGCGGCAGGAATTTTTGGGTACTCGCCGGAACAGGCGGAAGCTGCGGACGCGTCCACCCAAGCGGAGGAGGCGGAGATCCGCAGGTTGCTGAATCTTCCTCCCGACGCGCTTGCCGGGGTTCCCTCGTTGAGGCACTCCGGGATCAGCGGAATCGCAACCGAGGCCGCGGCAATGGAGGGCACCACCGGAGGGAGTAGAGGCGCCGCGAGAGGCGGAGGCGCCAAGGGAAAGAAGGCCGCAGCGCTGGACGCTGGGCCCAGCGAGCCGGCCGGGGCAGAGGAGGAGGAGGAGGAGGAGGCCGAGGACTCCGGCGGATCCACGGAATTGTACGCCGACGACCTCTCCTCGTCGGAGAGCTCCCCGCCCCCGGCAAGCCCGAGGCAGTCCCCGGCGAAGCGCCTCCGCAAGGCGGCGACGGGGGAAAGAGCGCAGGCGCCCCGGCAACAGCCACCTCGCCGGGCAGCTCCCCGGGGGAGCCAAGCCGCGCCAAGGTCGTCCGGCGCACCGGCCGCAGCGGAGGCGGCCCGTGCGCGGACCACAACTGAGGCGCCTCGCCGGCCGGCAGCGAGCCGGCAGGGGTCTTCTCGGAGCGGAGCAGCGGCTCCGCCCGCTCCTCGGGCGCCGGCGACCACAGGGGCTGGGTCTTCGCAGCCCCCAGCCCCGGTGAACACCAAGCGCGCAAGGGAGCCTTCGTCTTCCGCTCCTCGCGCCGACGCGCCCACGGTGGAGTATGACTTCTCCGCCCTGAGCGAGGACGACGAGGAGGACCAAGAGTAAGGATCCAAATCCTTATACCTTCTTGATTTCTGTCTTGACTTTTCTGTTGATGCTGACTCTGTCTACTGTTCTGATTTCAGGACCCTGGCCCATCGTGCAGCGAAGAAGGCCAAGGCGCCCGAGGCCGAGGTCGCGGAAGGCTCAGCAGCTGCGGCAACAGAGGGTGTGCTGGAGCCGAGCCTGCCGGACTCGAGCGCTGCTCCGATGAGCAGCCCCCAGCGCAGCCCGCAGCGCAGCCCCCAGCGTAAGTCTGGGGTCCTCTCTTTTCGCTTGTCGGGGAACGCCTGAGGATTTGATTTTTGTCTTCATGTCTTGACATCTCTTGTCTTGTTCTGTGCAGAGGTGGAGCCGCAGCGGGAAGAGCGCCCGGAGACCACCGCTGAGGAGCCGCAGGCCCCGCCATCCCCGCCAAGGCAGAACTCTCCGGCAAGGGAGAGTGCTCCGCCCAGGGTGGGTACTCCGCCGAGGCAGAGTACCCCGCCTGGGGCGAGCAGCCCGGCGAGGGCGGCCACCCCGCCAAGGCCAAGCTCCCCGGCGAGGGTGACTACTCCGACGAGGCCGAGCTCCCCGGCGAGGGAGCCCGCCGCTGAGGACGTCCGCCAAGGTAAGCTTCGTGACTTGTCTTCTTGGCTTGTCTCTTTTTTGGATATTTGCTTGAGTCTTGAACTTCTTTTTCTTCTTCTTCTTTTTAGATCTTCCTCCTCCTGCGCCCATGGAGACGGAGGTCATCGACCTTGAGGAGGAGGGCGCGCAGGGCGGCGGCGGCGACGCCCCTGTCGTCGAGGAGATGGCTGAGGCCGCCGAGCCGGCCGCGCAGGAGACTGCTCCTGCTGCAGACGCAGCGGCCGGGGAGGGGGACGGTGGTCGCACCGCCGACCCGGAGGCGGCGGGAGCATCGGATGCTGCACCGGCCACCGGCCCCTCCGCCGGCGAGGAGCAAAGGTACTATCTCGAGGCCCCCAACGGCGTCTTCATCCAGATGCCGTGGGGGTCTTCGTCGCGAGCTCCTGCGGAGGGCGAGGCATTCGACGGAGAAGTCCTCGCCTCCGCAGGCCTGAAGATCGTCCAGGCGCCTGGCGGGAGTGAGGGGCCCGAGGAGGAGCGGTTGCTCCACCAGCTCCTGGCCCTTTACCGGGCCAGGCAGGCGAAGCTCGCCTCCCGGGAGGCCCTTGCCGCCAAGGCCGCGGCGGAAATGGAGAAGCGTGCGGCGGAGCTCAGCGCCGCCAATCAGGCTGCCCTCCGCCACCTAGCGTGAGCGTCTCGCCGGCGAGTACCAGGAGTGGGTGCTCGAGAAGGCTGAAACTGAAGAGCAGCAGCGTCTCGCCGGGGTGGAGATGTCCCGGCGAGAGGGAGAGCTCGCGCAGCGGAAGGTCGAGCTGGACTCCCATGAGGAGGACCTTGCCGCCCGCGAGGCTGCCCTTGGCGGGGAGCTGAAGGAGGCGAAAGCCGCTGCGGTCGCCGCGGAAGACGCCAAGAAAGAGCTCGCCGCCAAGGTTGAGCAGTTGGAGAAGGCGATGAAGGTGAGCGCCGAGAAGGTTGCCGCGCTCATCTTGGAGCGCGAGAAGGATGCTCACACAAACTCCGAGCTTCAGGTGAGTCTCTCCAAGAGGGGCGACGAGCTGAAGGCCGCCAAGGACTCCATCGAGGACTTGGAGGTGAAGGTCACCACTCTGAAGGAATCGCTCGATGCTGCCCGGGCTCAGGAGACCAAGTTGAAGGATGAGCTCCGCAAGGAGCGGACCTTGGTGGAGAACGTCAACAAGGCGTCTGAGCTCTTCCGGCAGACTATTGAAGTGTGGACCGAAGAGCTGGTTTCTTCTGCGTCCAATATTGACCAGGAGTTGCTGGCGTTGAAGGTCGAACATCTCATCTACTCGCCGGATCCGGATCTCCCGCACAGCGCCAGGCTCAGCCTCTTCTTCAGAGGGGTCGCGCCGGCTCTTGCAAGTCTCCGGAACCGCATCCCCGCGCAGCTGGCCGAGGAGTCGCGCCGGCTCTGCGCGGGAACTCTGGAGCGGGTGCTGACGAAGATCGTGTACCGCAACCCGGGAATCAACCTCACGAACGTTCTTCGCAGCTTGCCGGCAGATGCAGACACGGAGGCCCTGAAGGAGCAGGTTGGCCACATCATCGCCAAGGTGGCAAAGCTTGGCAGGAAGGAGGGCGACCGCGTAGACTAGGGCTCCACTTATCTTTATCTTTTTGTTGCTGCACATTATGTCATGAACTCGTTAGTCCATTGCGACAAGTTATCCTTGTAAGATATTTACTTTATTTTGATCAATCAGTGCAATGTTATCTTCCTTGTTTCAATCTTTGACTTTGTATGTTTTTCACCCTGCGCTCCCGGGAAGCTTGCCGGCAAGGGGCCTTTGCCGCGAGCGCTGAGTGCTGGACTCTGAGCAGCCTGCTGGCCAAGGTCCTTGTCGGCAAGCAACCTTGCCGCAGCTAGTCGCAACGCACTTAACTTGCTGAGCGTGCTCGGAAACGAAGCAAGGGCGCGACACTTGTCGCAGCTCACTTAAATCGTTGAGTGAACTCGAAAACAAGATAAGGGTGCGGCAAGCTACGGGTAGGTTCCTCCGCGCATAGGTTTTCCATACAAAGTGTGATCGTTCAAGAAAGACAACTAAAATTTAAAATTTGAACTGGTCAAATTTTAACAACACTTATCTTTCATATGCTGCTTGCTTATATTGCTTGCTTTCCGGTAAGGCTTCTCTTTCTTGAACAGGACTTGGCTCCTCCTCCACCTCCTTCCCCCCCGGCAAACTTGTGCGCGAGGAACGTTCCTTCTGTTTAAGAGGAAAGAAAAGGGAGAGGGAAACAAGTATCTGGCCTTTCGGCGTGCTAATGCTTACCGTATACTTGAGTGTCGCATCAAATGCCAAACAGAATCATGCAAATAGCAAAGAGAAGCATGCAAAAGGCAATCGATGTGAGAAACACGAAAACTTTACTGATGCACGGGGTCTGCGCCCGGCTTTGTACAAAGGGTTACATGCAACAGCGGCAAAGCTTGTACAAAAGGTGGTTGCCGGAGCGGATCACGGCAACCGCGCCTTAGGGGTGAAACTTGCGAAGATGCTCTATGTTCCAGGAGTTGCTCACCGGTAAGCCTTCTTCGGTCTCGAGGCGGACAGCGCCGGGCCTCGTAACTTGTCTCACCCGATAAGGGCCTTCCCACTTCGGCGTCAACTTGTTGGAATTCTTGGCGGACTGAACGCGCCGAAGAACAAGGTCGCCTTCCTCGAGACTCCTGGCCTTGACTTTGCGGCTATGGTAGCGGCGCAAAGCTTGCTGGTATCGAGCAGCTCGTACAGCAGCCTGGAGACGTCCCTCCTCAAGGAGCAATGCATCATCTTGCCGCAGTTGCTCTTGCTCGAGCTCATCATAAGCGAGCACTCGAGGAGATCCGTATACGAGTTCCGTGGGGAGAACTGCTTCTGCTCCATAGACTAGAGCAAATGGTGTCTGTCCGGTGGCTCGACTTGGTGTCGTTCTGATTGACCAAAGAGCCGCCGGTAGCTCCTCTATCCAATTTCTTCCGCACTTGCGTAGCCTGTCAAAGGTCCTTGTCTTGAGTCCGCGCAGCACTTCAGCATTTGCCCTCTCCGCTTGACCGTTGCTCCTTGGGTGAGCAACAGAAGCGAAACAGACCTTGGCGCCAAGGTCTTGGACGTATTGCATGAAGGTGCGACTAGTGAATTGCGTACCGTTGTCGGTGATGATCCTGTTAGGGATCCCGAAACGGCAAACAATCGACCTGAAGAACCTGACTGCTGACTGTGCTGTCACCTTCCTCACCGGCTCCACTTCTGGCCACTTTGTGAACTTGTCGATTGCAACGTACAAGTACTCAAAGCCCCCGACAGCGCGAGGGAAAGGGCCGAGGATATCGAGCCCCCAGACCGAGAAGGGCCATGACAAAGGGATTGTTTGGAGAGCTTGAGCTGGCTGATGGATCTGCTTCGCATGGAACTGGCACGCTTCACACTTGGTTACTAGTGCAGTTGCATCTTGGAGGGCTTCTTGCCAAAAGAACCCTTGCCGGAAAGCTTTCCCGGCAAGCGCCCTTGCGCCAATGTGGTGGCCGCATATGCCTCCGTGTATTTCCGCCAACAGCTTCTGTCCATCTTCTCTGGAGATGCACTTCAACCTGACACCGTTGAGTCTTCTTCTGTACAGCTCGTTATCCACGAACTGATACATACTTGACTGCCTGGTTATCTTCTCTATCTCTTGAGGGTCGTCGGGAAGTTCTCCAGTTTGCAAAAAACGGACGATCTGCTGCGCCCATGCCGGAGCCCGAGGCTCGACGACAAGGACTAAAGGCTCGAGGGCCATTGCGGGAACCTCAGCTTCTACGGCAAGGACCTCTGGTTCTGCCGGAGCTGACGGTCCCCCGGCGAGCTCGCCGGGGCGAGGCTTGCCGGGAACGCTTGCTTCAACTGTACAAGCCCGAGGACTTGCAGGAGCAAACTGTTCCTCAGCGTTCTGGTTGTTGATCTTGGGGACCTTGGCAGCGGTTTCAGGAAGATCCGCCGGCAAGTAGTCGCCGGAGACCAACTTTCTCTTCTTGGACTGCCCAATTGATGGTGTAACGGATGGCTGAGTCAGCTTGAGTAAGAAGGTCCCTGGTTCCACAGGTAACTTCATCGCGGCGCACTTTGAAAGGCCATCTGCAATTTCATTTTGAGCTCTCGGGACGTGCTCCATCTGCAAACCTTCAAAGTGCTCTTCAAGCTTTCTCACTTCATCAACATAAGCTTCCATCAAAGGGCTCTGATAGCTCTTATTAACTTGCCGGACCACCAACTGAGAATCGCCCCGCACAATCAGCTTTCTGATCCCAAGTTCGGCCGCAATCCTGAGGCCGGCGAGCAAGCCTTCATATTCTGCGGTGTTGTTCGTCGCTTGCTCCCTGGGAAAGTGCATCTGGATAACATATTTGAGGTGCTCTCCGGTGGGCGCGATGAGTACCACGCCGGCACCGGCGCCTTGCAGCGAGAAGGCACCGTCAAAATACATTACCCATTCACTTGTCGCTTCTTGCACAGGTGCACTTGTTTCTTGAAGTTCATCTTCTGGCGTTGGGGTCCACTCAGCAATGAATTCTGCCAAAGCTCGGCTCTGTATGGTTGAAGTACTTTCAAACTTGAGTCCAAAGCTTGACAGCTCTAGTGCCCACTCGACGATCCTGCCTGTTGCTTCTGGATTGTGCAATATCCTCTTCAACGGAAAGCGAGTGACCACTGTTATCTCATGGGCTTGGAAGTAGTGGCGCAGCTTTCTCGAGGCCATGAGGAGGCCGAAAAGCAATTTTTGCACACCAGAGTATCTTGATCTAGCCCCCTGGAGAAGGGAACTTACAAAATACACTGGGCGCTGCACCATCTTCTTCCGCATCTCTCCTTGTTCCTGCGCAGAGTCTTCCTTGTCGGGACCAGAGCTTGTCGGGACAGCCCCCTGCTTGTCGCTGGATTCGCTTGCCGGTGATGCTGACTCCTCGTCGGACTCCCTCTCCGCTACTAACGCAGCACTAACCACTTGGTTGGTTGCCGCTAAGTATAGCAACAACTTTTCCTGTGGTCTAGGTGCGACAAGTATAGGAGTGGAGGACAGGTACCGTTTCAAATCCTGCAACGCCGCCTCCGCTTCCGGAGTCCACCTCATGGGACCTGCCTTCTTCAAGATTTTGAAGAAAGGTAGGGCGCGTTCTGCAGACTTTGAAATGAACCTACTGAGGGCAGCAACACAACCTGCAAGCCTTCTGACATCCTTGATGCGCTTCGGGGCTTCTATCTGCTCAATGGCTTTGATCTTGTCGGGGTTGGCTTCAATCCCCCTCTGTGATACAAAGAACCCGAGAAGCTTGCCGAAGGGGACTCCAAAGACGCACTTCTCGGGGTTCAACTTGAGCTGTATCCTGCGCAGGTTCTGAAACGTTTCTTCCAAGTCTTGAATCAGGGTTTCTTTGCTCTTGCTCTTTACCACGATGTCATCCATGTAAGCTTCTACATTCCTGTGGATCTGTGGCTCAAAAGCAGTGTACACTACCCTTGCAAAGGTTGAGCCTGCATTCTTCAGTCCAAACGGCATGCGAATAAAGCAATAAGTGCCACATGGAGTGATAAATGCAGTCTTCTCTTCATCTTCCTTAGCCATGAAAATCTGATGATAGCCTGAGTATGCATCAAGAAAGCAGAGTAGCTCACATCCGGCAGTGGAGTCAACGATCTGGTCAATGCGCGGCAAAGGGAATGGATCCTTGGGACATGCTTTATTGACATCGGTGAAGTCTATACACAGTCTCCACTTCCCGTTGGCCTTGCGCACGACGACTGGGTTTGCCAACCACGTCGGATGGATCACACCTCTAACTAGGCCTGCTGCTTCTAGCTTCTTGATTTCCTCGTTGATGAACTCTTGGCGCTCCACGGCTTGCTTCCTCACTTTCTGCTTGATGGGCCGCGCATGAGGACAGACAGCAAGCTTGTGCTCAATCACCTTCCTGGGAACACCGGGGATGTCAGATGGTTTCCAGGCAAACACATCGACATTCGCCCGCAAGAAGGCAACGAGCGCGCTTTCCTATTTGCTGTCAAGGGTGGCACTGATGGTGAAGGTACCACCAGTGCCGTCCTCCTTTGCGGACACTTTCTTGGTTGCCGGAGGAGCAGCCATTCCTTGTTTGCTCTTGCCGGTGGAGCTCGATGGAACGTCCTCGACGGCAGCGCAGCACTCCGAGGAGGTGCGGTTGCCGGAGTGGGTCCCAGAGCACTTGCCGGACTTTGTCTTCGTCTTCTTCTCCCCGGGAGCTTCAGCGGCAAGAGTATCCTTCTCGGCCGCAGCTGCCGCATCCCGGTAAATCTTGTCGGCGCAAATAAGCGCATCCTTCTTGTCGCTGTGGACAGTGATGACGCTTATCGGCCCCGGCATCTTCAGCACGTTGTAGGCATAGTGGGAAGCTGCCATGAACTTGGCGAGGGCAGGACGGCCAAGTATTCCATTGTAGGGCAATGGAATATCGGCAACGTCAAAAGTGATGCGCTCAGTCCTGAAGTTGAGCTCCCCGCCAAAGGTCACTGGCAGAGTGATCTTTCCCTTGGGCTTGCTCCTTCCCGGGTTGATTCCTTGGAATGAACCGGTCTCTTCGAGCTCGCCGTCTTGAATCTGGAGCTTCTTGATCACAGCAGAGGAGATCAAGTTCAGGCCGGCCCCGCCGTCAACCAACATTTTGGTGACCTTGAGGTTGCGGATGGTGGGAGAAACCAGCATCGGCAAGCACCCGACCGCGGTGGTGCGGTCAGGGTGATCCTCAAGATCAAAAACGATGGGCGTGCTGGACCATTTGAGGAGCCTGCGCGACTCCACGGGCAGCTCCGCTGCGTTCACCTCACGCACCCACTGTTTTAGCTGGCGGTGGGAGGTGTGCAGGGAGGCGCCACCGTCGACGCACAGGACCTCCGTGGCCTTCTGGAACTCCTGCTCGCTGTTCTCGTCGTCCTCCATGTCTTCATCGTCGTCTTCGTCGTTGTCGCGGCCCCGGGGAGGTCGATCCCCTTGCCGCTGCTTAGCCTTGCCGCGGCGTCCTCCCCGGCCGTTGAACGGCCGCTTCTTGCTGGGCTCTTCCCCGCCACCTTGGGCCTTCTCCTTGTCGCGCCTCTCGTACTCAGCTTTTTGCTGCTCGACGAGGTACTCGACGCGCTTGCAGTTGGAAAGATCGTGACCCTTGGTGCGGTGAATCTTACAGTATTGCTTGTCGGAGCTACCCGGCTTGTCGGCCGCCGCCGCAGGGGCAGGCTCCTTGCCGGAGCCGCCGGCCTGCGCTTGCTTGGCGGGGGCCTCCTTGCCGGACTTCTCGACGGCAAGCACCTCCTTCTTGCCCTTCTTTCTGTTGTTCCGCCGCCGGCTCTTCTTTGCCGGGGCGGCGTCGTCGCTGTCGCTTCCTCCCGCGCCAGCATCCTCGCCGGGGAGTTTCCTCCCCTCTTCTGCGCGTGCGCACTTGTCAGCAAGAGCGTAGAGCTCGCTGACGTCCCTAATCTTGGTCATCGCCATTTCCTCACGCATGCGGCGGTTACGCACGTTCTGATGGAACGCGCTGATAACCGCGGCAGGGTGAACGTCAGGGATGTTGTGCTGCACCCGGCTGAAGCGTTGGATATACTTGCGCAGGGGCTCGCCTTCCTTCTGGGCCAAAATATGGAGATCGCTCTCCTGGCCATGGGGTTTGTGGCCGCCGGTGAAGGCGCGAACAAACTGGTGGCAAAGGTCGGCCCAAGAAGAGATGGAACCTTCCGGCAAGTGCATGAGCCACGAACGGACGTTCGGCTTTAGCACGAGCGGGAAGTAATTCGCCAAGATCTTCTCGTCGCGCCCCCCGGCAGCTTGTACTGCGATAGTGTAGACGCTGAGAAACTCCGAGGGGTGCGTCTTGCCGTCGTACTTCTCCGGTACGTCGGGCTTGAAATTCTTCATGCTGGGCCACTGGACGCGCCGCAGCTCGCGGGTGAACGCAGGGCAGCCTGCCGCGTACGGCAAGTCGCCTGGTTCACCGGGCGCGTGCGCGTCGACAGTATTCCCAGCTCTCTTGTCGGATTGTCGCCGAGCTTCTCGGCGGCGCTCGATTGTGGTCCGAGCGTCTTCATCTCGCCGGTCGTCGAGGACCTGGCGCTGGTCCCGACGGGCCCGCGGGTCCGACGAGGCTGTGGAGCCGTCGTCGGGGTTGTTCCGGCGGGGCGGCGTCTTCTGCTTCTGCGGCGGGGAGTGCACGCTTGTCGCACCCCCGGCGGTCTTGTCGCCGATAGCCTTCGTCTTCTCAGCTTGCCGCGGCCGTGAGGTCGACGGCTGCTGTGGAGAGTCGTTGTTGGCGAAGTCTATCAGGCTCCGGATGGTGGCCCTCCATTCTTCGGCCTTGTCGGCCGCTGGAGGAAAGTCGAGGAGCAGTTGCGCTCTTGCGAGCGCTTCCGCTGGAGTGGTGGGAAACGCGGGCGAGCGGTGCGAGGAGCGGGATACGCTCGGACTTCTAACAACGTTAGAAGGAGCGGGGTCCCGCGCCGGCGCCTTCGCTTTGCTTGTGCCTGGATGGGGGTCCGGGGCGTCCCGCGATCCTCCAGTTTGGCCTTGCCCCAGCAAGCGGATACCACCTCCCGTGGTATGGCGCTGCGGGGTCGTCGTGTGCTGCGATGGACGCGGCGCGTCCACGGAGACCGAGGTCCGGTCGTCCGTCCTGTTCTTGGATCTGGTGGCACCGTGAGTGTCCTCACCGGCAACCACCCTTCTGACGGCGTCTCCCCCGCCCACCGTTGGCTCTGGTGGCGGCGGGTGAGACGCAGACGGGCCTCCGACCTCCGAAGGCTTCTTCTTCGGGGCCATGGAGTTGTCGCTGATGAAGTTGCTGATGAAGCTGGAGAGGTTGATGAAGAATGCGCCCGCGCGAACGCCGGATCAGGTTCGCACAACCTCGACGCACCCCTACCTGGCGCGCCAAAGATGTCGGGGGAAACTGTCCACCACGAACACCTATGGGACCGGAGCCCCTTGTCTGTGCGGTACGAGGGCGGAGGGAGCACGAAGAGCAGATCGAAGCAAACACGCGGGTAGTTTTACCCAGGTTCGGGCCACACGGATGCGTAAAACCCTACTCCTGCTTGGTTGTGTATTGAGTTGAGTGCTCGGGAGCTTGGAGAAGCAGCTACACCGTGCGCGAAAGTGATCTAGGTTTCGAACCTCCTCCACGTTGTGCATGGGCCTCCTTTTATAGTGTAAGGGGTCACCGACAGGTGTCAACGTAGGAAAAAAGGGGTAAAAAAGTAAAAGAGGTGGTAGTTGTAACAGTGCGGGAACAGTGGAGCTACAGTACAGAACAGTGGTCTATACCTACTTTAACAGTGGGGGACAAGGGCATTTAATGCCCGTCGCCGTCGACCCCAAAAGCTCCCGCCTTAGCGTCTCCGTCCGCCACGGCGACGGATCCATCACCGTGGAGTGCCACCGTGTACCCCAGGCTGCACAGCCATCCGCCACGCGTCCCTGGATAGGCCCCAGGGCGACGCGTGGGCCGATGAGCTGGAGCGTGGGCACACAGCGCAGCCTCCCCGGCAAGCACCTTGCCGGGGGCCTCGATCTTGCCGGGCCCGGGAGCTTGCCGCTCCCCGGGCCCCTTGCCGGGGCGCGTATAGCGCCGAGGCGTTGTCTTCTGGTCTTCCTGGCAAGCTCCTCTCGCCAGGGTCTTGTGACAGCGGGATGGTCTTGAGCCTGGTACGGCCTTCCCGGCAAGCTCCTCTTGCCGGGGTCTTGGTCTTATGTCTTGTATACTTTGTTTTTGAATGGTTTAATATAGAGCAGGAAGGTCTCCGGCGAGCGCGCGGTAAACCCTGCCGCGGGAAGCTGCAACTGCCCGTGCACAAGTTGGGGTACTGAGGTACCCCCTACCTTAGTACACCGACAACTAGATGCATGCTGGATAGCGGTCGATGTGTGGAGTAATAGTAGTAGATGCAGAATCGTTTCGGTCTACTTGTCTCGGACGTGATGCCTATATATAATGATCATGCCTAGATAGTCTCGTAATTATTCGCTTTTCTATCAATTGCTCGACAGTAATTTGTTTACCCACCGTAAAATATCGCTATCATGAGAGAAGCCAATAGAGAACACTATGGCCCCCGGGTCTATTCTCAACATATCAATCTACATCTACTTTACTTTTTCCGCTTTTACTTTCTGTTCTTATAATAAAAATACCAAAATATAAACTATCACCTCTATCAGATCTCACTTTTGTAAGTGACCATAAAGGGATTGACAACCCCTTATCGCATCGGCTGCAAAGTTCTTATTTGTTTGTGCAGGTGCGAGGGACTCGCGCATGGTCTCCTACTAGATTGATACCTTGGTTCTCAAAAACTGAGGGAAATACTTACGCTACTATGTTGCATCTCCCTTTCCTCTTCGAGGGAATACAACGCAAGCTCGAGAAATAGCAAGAAGGATTTCTGGCGCCGTTGCCGGGGAGGCTTATGCAAAAGTCATATACCAAGTACCTATCACAAACCCTTATCCTTTGCATTTCCTTTTTTGCCTCTCGTTTTCCTCTCCCCCACTTCACCCTTGCCATTTTATTTGCCCTTCTTCTGTCGTGTGTTTATCGTTTGCTTGCCCCTTGTTTGCTTGTGTGTTGCTTGCTTGCTTGTCATTATGTCTAGCACATCTATCATTATCAACACTCCCGAGAGTGAGGTCCTCAACTTTAAACAAAGGGAGGAAGAAAACTTAAAAGATGCCTGGTATAGAATTTGCAATGCTCAAAATAGATCTAATAGGAAGTTTTCCACTTCTGTGCTTCTTCGCAATTTTTATGTTGGCATAACCCCGTGGAATAGATTTATCTTAGATACCATTACCGGAGGGAATTTCTTGGGCAGCCATACTTTTGATTCTTATAATGCAATGACTGAATTATTTGGCTCACCACCTCTTATGGTTAATGGGACCGTTTTAACTTTTGAGCATGTTATGCAAAGGTTAGAAATCATTGAAAGCAAAGTTTCTACGGTAGAATTGGTAGAAAACTTGGATAGAAAAATCCATAATGAAATCACCTAATATGGATCCAAGGTAGGAGTTGTTGTGAAAAATCTTAAGGAAAAGGAACCCATAGTTAAAGAAAAGCTAGATCAGGATTTGACTAGAATCAATAAGCTTGAGGATATTATTGCTAATGTGGGTTCTTCTCTTTCTTCTATAAAAACTACTCCAAATACTTCTACCACAAAATTATCCAAGTTCATGTATATCCCTAAAGACAAGGGTGAGACATCTAGTAAAGGAATTGCAGATCTTAAATCCATAAGTGTTCACCCTAATTTTCTTACTTTTGCAAGAGACCCTTTTGACACTTTAGAATTTCTTGATTTTTTGCCCAAGAGTTTTATTATCAATAGGGATAAAGAAGTGCCTAAGAATCACAAGTGCTTAATTAAAGAATTGCCTTCTAAAGATGGCATTCCCTAGATCTATCATGTATCGTGCCTAGCTAGGGGCATAAAACGATAGCGCTTGTTGGGAGGCAACCCAATTTTTTTTTATTTTTTTTGCTGCTGTTAGGGAATAAATATTGCATCTAGCTTCTGTTTAGATGTGGTTTTGTGTATTTTTTAGTGTTTGTGACAAGTAGAACCTTTGGGAAGACTTGTGTAAAGTTTATGTGATCTTGCTGTGAAAAACAGAATCGTTAGCGCTCGCTAGAATGGTCATCAGATTTTATCGGAACGTGCTACTTATTTGATTCTTTTTGCAGATGATTAATAGACAAATTCCTCACATTTAACAATTTAGTTTGAATTTTTTGGAGTTACATAAGTATGCGAAACCTGCAGATTACTACAGACTGTTCTGTTTTTGACAGATTCTGTTTTTCGTGTGTTGTTTGCTTATTTCAATGCATCTATGAGTAATATTGGGAGGTATGAACCATAGAGAAGTTGGAATAAAGTAGGTTTAACACCAATATAAACAAAGAATGAATTCATTGTAGTACCTTTGAGTAGTGGTTTGCTTTCTTATACTAACGGAGCTCACGAGATTTTTGTCTAAGTTCTGTGTTGTGAAGTTTTCAAGTTTTGAGTATTGCTTTGATGGACTATGGAACAAAGAGTGGCAAGAGCCTAAGCTTGGGGATGACCATGGCACCCCAAGGTAAAATTCAAGGACAACCAAAAGCCTAAGCTTGGGGATGCCCCGGGAAGGCATCCCCTCTTTCGTCTTCATCCATCGGTAACTATACTCGGAGCTATATTTTTATTCACCACATGATATGTGTTTTGCTTGGAGCGTCTTGTATAATTTTAGTCTTTGCTTGTTAGTTTTACACAATTACCCTTGCTGGACACACCTATTTGAGAGATTTAAATATGGCCTAGGAATTGATAGAACACTCTATGTGCTTCACTTATATCTTTTGAGTTGAATAGTTTTTGCTCTAGTGCTTCACTTATATCTTTTAGAGCATGGCGGTGATAATATTTTGAAGAAATTGTTGAACTCTCATGCTTCACTTATATCCTTTTGAGAGTCTATTAAAACAGCATGGTAATGTGTTTAGGCTATAAAACTAGTCTTCACATGATCGACATCCAATATCAATGTAGTAAAAACTTTCACACTAAGTGCATTGAATATGATTATAAGTTGGATGCTTGATAAATGTTTTGAGATATGAGGGTAGTGATATTAGAGTCATGCTAGTGGAGTTATTATGAAATTGAGAAATACTTGTGTTAAGGTTAGTGATTCCCGTAGCATGCACGTATGGTGAACCGTTATGTGACGAAGTTAAAGCATGAGGTATTTGTAAAGTGTCAACCTTTGTGTGGAGGTCGGGGGCGCGCGATGGTTAACTCCTACCAACCTCCCCCCTAGGAGCATGCGTTGATTGCTTTGTTTTGATGACTCGTAGATTTTTGCAATAAGTATATGAGTTCTTATGACTAATGTTGAGTCCATGGATTATACGCACTCTCACCCTTCCACCATTGCTAGCCTCTCTTGTATCGCGCATCTTCCGCCGGTAGCATACACCCACTATATATCCTTCCTCAAAACAGCCACCATATTATTCCTCAAAACAGCCACCATACCTACCTACCATGGCATTTCCATAGCCATTCCGAGATATATTGCCATGCAACTTTCCACCATTCTGTTCTTATGGCACGCATCATATTGTCATATTGCCATGCATTATCATGTAGTTGACATCGTATTTGTGGCAAGGCCACCATGCATAATTTTTCATACATGTCACTCTTGATTCATTGCACATCTCGGTACACCGCCGGAGGCATTCACATAGAGTCATACTTTGTTCTAGTATCGAGTTGTAATATCGACTTGTAATTCAATGAAAGTGTGATGATCATCATTATTAGAGCATTGTCCCATGTGAGGAAAGGCTAAATCAATAAAGCCCCTCCACACAAAAAAAGGCCAAAGAAAAAAAAAGAAAGGCCCAAAAAAGGGAAAAAAGAAAAGAAAAGGGACAATTGCTACTATATTTTTCCACACTTGTGCTTCAAAGTAGCACCATGTTCTTCATGATAGAGAGTCTCATGTTTAGTCACTTTCATATACTAGTGGGAATTTTCATTATAGAACTTGGCTTGTATATTCCAACGATGGGCTTCCTCAAATGCCCTAGGTCTTCGTGAGCAAGCAAGTTGGATGCACACCCACTAGTTTCCTTTGTTGAGCTTTCATACATATTTAGCTCTAGTGCATCCGTTGCATGGCAATCCCTACTCACTCACATTCATATCTATTGATGGGCATCTCCATAGCCCGTTGATATGCCTAGTCGATGTGAGACTACCTCCCTCCTTTTTGTCTTCTCCACAACCACCTCTCTATTCCACCCATAGTGCTATGTCCATGGCTCACGCTCATGTATTGTGTGAAAGTTGAAAGGTTTGAAAGAATAGAGTATGAAAACAAGTGCTTGGCTGAAATCGGGGTTGTGCATGATATGAATATTTTGTGTGATGAAGAGGGAGCATAGACAGACTATATGATTTTGTAGGGATAAATTTCTTTAGCCATAGTATTTTGAGAAGACATGATTGCTTTGTTAGTATGCTTGAAGTATTATTATTTCTTATGTCAATATAGACTTTTGTCTTGAATCTTTCACATCTGAACATTCATGCCACAATTAAGAGAATTACATTGAAAAACTATGTTGGTTAGCATTCCAGATCAAAAATTCTTTTTTTTTCATTTACCTACTCGAGGACGAGCAGGAATTAAGCTTGGGGATGCTTGATACGTCTCCAACGTATCTATAATTTTTTATTGTTCCATGCTATTATTTATGATGTTTTGGATGTTTAATGGTGTTTGTTATTTTGGGACTAACCTACTAACCGAAAGGCCCAGTCCAGATTGATGTTTTTTGCCTGTTTCAGGGTTTTGCAGAAAAGGAATATCAAATGGAGTCCAAACGGAATGAAACCTTCGGGAGAGATATTTTTGG
The DNA here is from genome assembly GCA_902687465.1 of Secale cereale. Classification (NCBI taxonomy): domain Eukaryota; kingdom Viridiplantae; phylum Streptophyta; class Magnoliopsida; order Poales; family Poaceae; genus Secale; species Secale cereale. Next base: position 598,538,175 of record LR738714.1, read on the forward strand.
AGAAAATCACGCACGGGAGACTTGAGAACCACGGAGTAGGGCCACGTGATGCCCACGAGGGTGTGGGGCGCGCCCCCTGCCTTGTGGGTCCCACGTAAGGCCCCCGGTGCCCTTCTTCCTCCTATATAAGCCTACGTACCCCGAAACCATCAGAGAAACAGAGAAAACCCTAGTTCCACCGCCATAACCTTCTGTTCCCGTGAGATCCCATCTTTGGGCCTGTTCCGGAGCTCCGCCGGAGGGGGGATCTACCACGGAGTGCTTATACATCATCATCATCGCCTCACCATAAGTTGTGAGTAGTTTATCACAGACCTTCAGGTCCATAGCTTGTATCTAGATGGCTTCTTCTCTCTCTCTTTGGATCTCAATACAAAGTTCTCCTCGGTCTTTGAGGAGATCTATTCGATGTAATCTCTTTTTGCGGTGTGTTTTTCCGAGATCCGATGAATTGTGGGTTTATGATCAAGATTAACTATGAGAAATATTTGGTTCTTCTCTGAACTCTTTATGTATGATTATAATATCCTTGTGATGGGCCTCTAGCCCCTCGTTGGTTACCCCAAGTGGAAGGCGTGAGATGTAGTGTTGCGGAAGTTTTTCCCTTGGAAAGATACCAAGGATCGAATCCCCAGAGACTCCTAGGTTCAACAAGAAGGTGTCAACTGCTACAGCGCCAGATATTAGCAATCAACGTGGACCTGCACACAGATACAAATAACTTTGCTCCCAACGAGTACAGAGAGGTTGTCAATCCCTCCGGCCTTGTAGTTCACAAAGGATTAAACGCAAATGATAGTAGTGATAGATAATGTTTGCAATAGTAAATTATAGCGAAAAGTAAATAGCGGATGTGATCAATGATGGTAATATGGACCGGAGTCTCATGATGTTCACTAGTGATGTCCCTCTCCCAAAAGACGATAAAACAGCTATGTGAGGTAAACGAATTACAGCTGGGCAATTGACAGGACCACGGACGCAAACCAATGCTGACTACATTGCAAGAAAGGTTGAGGTTCAAAGCATGGGCGGTACGCCAAAGTAAGTAGACCGAAATCCATCAATATCTACTACTAATCATCTACCTTGAGATATCTATCCAGAACATCTCGCTGGTATTAAGTTGCGAGTCCCACCCATAGTGTAAACTCAATGCAACAGACAACTGCATTAAAAGAACTTTGCGTAAAGTAAACAATCCTTGCACCCGCGGGCACAAGCACCGTTGTTTTCCCCCTTGTGGCAACAGCACATCCCCTAGACTCATGTTTCTGTCACTCAAGCTAGTCATCGAGGGGCATGAACCCACAATCGAGCATAACGTTCCCTCTTGGAGTCACTACCTATTACTTGGCCAAAGCAATAAATAACAACGGAGAACATGCAAGAATTACTTACGAACATAAATATAAAAGAGGTAGATCAAATATATTACTCAATCACAATCTGAACATAATCTCATAATCCATCGGATCCCAGCAAACTCATCATAGCAACAGCATAAGGATTACATATGTGCCTCGATCATGTAGGGCAGCTCACGAGGACTAATCAGTGAAGCACAAGAACGGGAGGAGAACATCACATAGCTACTGGTCATGGACTCATGGTCCAAGGGAGACTACTCACAACTCATCCGGGAGGCGTCCATGGTGGTGGAGAGGCTCCCGATGATGATCCTCCCCTCCGGCAGGGTGCCGGGAAGAGTTCTCCTGGTGCTCCCGATCTTGGAAGCGGCGGCGGAACAGAGATGAGATCGCGAAAAAGAGTTCCCCTCTCGAGGGTTTCGGAGGACGCTCTAAATATATGCCAAAGGGGGGCACCAGACGGGGCTCGGGGGGCCCAGGGGGGGCGCGCCGCCAGGGCGCCTGGGGCCCTGGTGCCCCCCCCCCCCCCCCCCCC
>LR738714.1:598540183-598562726 GCA_902687465.1 Secale cereale
TATATAATTTTTCTGGATTTTTCCTGACAGTTCTCGTAATGTGAAAACCTGAAATACAAAAATAGCCGAAAACAGAAACTGGCACTGGGGTGCACTGGATTAGTAGGTTAGTCCAAATATGATCAAAACTATATGGAAGTGTATAAATATCATAGCAATATCATCCAAAAGTGGCATGGAGCAAGCAGAAATTATAGATACGTTTTGGACGTATCAACATCCCCAAGCTTAATTCCTGCTCGTCCTCGAGTAGGTAAATGATAACAAGAATAATTTCTGTGATGACATGCTATTAACCATATAGGACTTTTTATAGTCATATGACAAAAGCTTACTGAGACAATGATTCTATAGTAATTAAGTTGCCTCATGAGAAAATCACAAAGGACTGAAAGTTTTACAATATGAAACTAAAACATCAAAAAGATTTGCAATGAACATGGTGTGCAAATATGATAAAGTGATATCTAGCTTGCCCCCTTTAGTGAAGCAAAACATAAATGCAGGGGCACCTTCAAGGTTTAAGTGATGACTAGATACAATGATTTCAAAATAAACGATATCACAATCATGCAAAAGACAATACTACTTTGGAACAATGCACATTACACTTAGAATGACAATCATGCTCTCAGTAGTTGGTGCTTGAAGAAAGAAGGTGGAGACTCAAAAAGTAAAAGAATGGTTATGTGCTAGAGCTTTTTATTTTGAAAACATAGAAGCAATTTTGTCAACAGTAGTAGTACTTCATATGTGTCATGCATAAGACATCATATAAGTTGCAAGCCTCATGCATCGAGTACCAATAGTGCTCGCACCTTGTCCTAATTAGCTCGGATTTCCATGGGTTATCATTGCATTACATATGTTTCAACCAAGTGTCACAAAGGGGTACCTCTATGCCACCTGTACAAAGGTCCAAGGAGATAAATCGCATTTGATTTCTCGTTTTTGATAGATCTCAACTTGAGGACATCCATACCGGGACAACATAGAAAATAGATGATGGACTCCTCTTTAATGCATAAGCATATTCTCATAAGAGATTGAGGATTAATGTCCAAGCTAAAACTTCCACCATGATACATGGCTTTGGTTGGCGGCCCAATGTTCTTCTCTAACAATATGCATACTCATTCAACCCATGGCAAATCACCCTTACTTCAGACAAGACGAACATGCATAGCAACTCACATGATATTCAACAAAAGTGTAACAGTTGATGGCGTCCCCAGAAACATGGTTACCGCTCAGCAAGCAACTTATAAGAAATAAGATACATAGGCAACATATTCTTTACCACAATAGTTTTTAAGCTACTTTCCCATGAGCTATGTATTGCAAAGTTAGTCCGCTTAGTACAGGTGGAGGTTAGCAAAAGACTGGGAGCGACCAACTAAGAGAGCAATGACGGTCATAATCATGCAGAGCGACAAAGCAACATTGAATCAGGCATGGTAGTTATATCGCTACTCAGAAATAAAAGATCATCAAGGCTTGACAGACTTTCTTTACAGTCTTAAATATGCGTGAGCATACGCCAAGTCAATCAAAATAAATTCTTGAAGGAAGATATTACTAAACCATACCACATCATAGGTAAACAAATCAAGTTGGTACTCCAATAACACATTGGGAATCCCCTAGCTATTTGAGACTAACCATAAGAAAACCTGAACTACTAAGCGCCATTATGCACGTAGCATCTTTATCATAGACATATTAACCAATGCAACGGAAGCAAACTCTCTTAATAAGGTGAGCATGATAATTAAAGAGAGTTCAAGCAACCAACTAAACAAAAGCTCTTTGAAAAGATAAGCATGAATACTAAGAGCTGAACATGATAGTAGCTATTAAAAGACAAAGAACACACACAGCAAAGATAGACATGAAAATTCTATGTTATGTTCTAGGTAGAAGTGGAGCGTGTTTCTCTCCCACATAAAGAACGCTGAGTTCCGACTCGTTATGAAAAACTAAAAAGGAAACCAAAAGCAAGACGCTCCAAGCATAGCACATAACACATGAAGTGATAAAAATATAGCGGAACGAAAGACGAACTGATAATGTTGATGGAGAAGGGGATGCACGGGGGCATCCCCAAGCTAAGACGCTTGAGTCTCCTTGAATATTTCTTGGGGGTGCACGGGGGCATCCCCAAGCTTGAGCGCTTGACACTCCTGAATCTTTTTATCATCTTCCCTCACACACTTGAAAACTCCCTTCATACATAACTCATTATAATCTGATTAGCGAGGTTAGTACCCTTAATAAAATAATTGTTCCTTGCTGGAAATAAAGATATTCTTGAAGTTCTACTGTTTCTCAAGATTGCCAAAAGGTTTTTGCAAAGAAAAAGCAAGCTCTTGGTTTGCAAAATGAAGGAAAGGCAAAACAGGACAGAATCTGTGAAAAACAGAACAGCAGGTAGTAATTGATTTGTTCGGGGCACTTCTGCAACTCAAATCAAAAAACTCAGAACAGACGCACGAAAGACAATTATATAGAGAACGCTGTCAAAAAACTTCAGACCAAAAAGATTATCTTCTGATTTTATACGAATTTTCCTATCCAAGGACAGAATCTGTTTCCTGGACAGCACCTCACAACTTTTGAACTTTCTAGCAATCAGAGGCTATACTTGGCACAAATATGAAAAGCAAAGATACAATGATGATGCTACTGTAGTAAACAACATCAAGACACAGCAAAAGCAAAATATAAAAATTTATTCATGTGGGCTGCCTCCCAATTGCGCTTTCTTTTATGCCTTTAAGCTAGGCATAATGCATATAGATCAAGTTTTATTAAGAGTAAAAGAATAGCTAGCCCGTACAACGGACTCAAAAGGTAACTTGATCTTCTTACGAGGGAAGTGTTCCATCCCTTTCTTGAGAGGAAACTGAAATTTTATATTACCCTCTTTCATGTCAATGATAGCACCAACGGTGCGTAAAAAGGGACGTCCCAAAATAATTGGACATGAAGGATCACATTCAATATCCATAATAGTGAAATCAACGGGAACGTAGTTGTCATTGACAATGATAAGAACATCGTCGATCCTCCCCAAAGGTTTCTTTATGGAAGAATCAACGAGACGAACACCAAAAGAACAAGAACCATAAGGTTTCAATTTAAGCATATCATATATTCTTTTGGGCATAACAGAGGTACTAGCTCCAACATCACATAATGCATAGCAAGAGAAGTCATTCAATTTAATTTTTATCATAGGGTCCCAACCATCTTCTAGCTTTCTAGGTATGGAGGCTTCTACTCTAAGTTTCTCCTCCCTAGCTTTGATGAGAGCATTAGTGATATGCTATGTGAAGGCAAGATTAAGTGTGCTAGTGCGGGGTCTCTAGACATCTTGTGAAGGAAATCAATAACTTCGGTAAGAGTGCAATTATCAAAATCAAGGTCATTAGCATCAAGTAAGGTGGTAGTGGTGTCCTTTAGGTTCACTTGTTTGGTAGTTTCTATAGTCATAGCATCACCATTAATAGGTCCAATGGGACCAGGAGTACATTGGGTGCTAAGAGTTTGAACATCCTCAACAACTTGAATAGTAGCAACAGTGTGGTGGGTAGGAAGGCTCTTAATTCTATCTTCTTCCTCCCTTTCTCTAGCCCATCTCTCTTTAAGTTTAGCCATCATCCTAATGTTTTCATTAATTTGCACTTGAATAGCATTTATAGGAGTGACTTCCCTCTCCTCAAGAGGAGAAGTTTTAATTTTTAGCAATTTTACCTCATTGGCTAAATGGTCTACCTTAAAAGAAAGATCATCTAGTTTATGTAGTTTTTCTTCTACGCTCTTATTAAAGGCTTTTTGGGTAGTGATGAAATCTTTAAGCATAGTCTCTAGTTCAGTAGTGGAGTTCTTGGTGATAGGATAAGCATTGTTGTTCCCATAAGAATTAGAGGGGAACGGTCTAGGATTGCTACCAAAATTACTCCTATAAGCATTGTTGTTAAAATTGTTTCTAGAGATAAAGTTCACATCTACTTGTTCTTGAGCAATCAAAGAATTTAAAGCAACATCACGAGGATCAACAGTAGATTGCTTCGAAAGTAGAGACATGATCAAGTCAACTTTTTCATTTAAGGAGGAAATCTCCTCGACAGAGTTTACCTTCCTACCTGTTGGAGCGCGTTCGGTGTGCCATTGGGAATAGTTGGTCATCATCTCATCGAGAAGCTTTGTGGCAGCACCAAGTGTAGTTGACATAAAAGTTCCTCCCGCGGCCGAATCTAACAAGTTCCGCAAGGTAAAGTTCAAGCCTGCATAAAAAGTTTGGATAACCATCCAAGTAGTCAAACCATGAGTAGGGCAGTTCTTGATAAGAGATTTCATACGTTCCCAAGCTCGGGCAACGTGTTCATTATCCAGTTGTTTAAAATTCATTATGTTACTTCTAAGTTGGATAATTTTAGCAGGTGGATAGTATTTTCCGATAAAAGCATCTTTGCACTTGTCCCATGAATCTATGCTATTTCTAGGCAAAGACTGAAACCAAATTTTAGCTCCTCCTCTCAAGGAGAAAGGAAAAAGCTTAAGCTTAACAATATTACCATCTATTTCTTGGTACTTTTGCATATCACAAAGTTCAACAAAGTTGTTCAAGTGTAAAGCAGCATCATCTCCAGCACCGGAGAATTGATCTTTCATGACTAAGTTCAGTAAAGCAGGTTTAATTTCATACGAAGCTGCTGAAGTGGCAGGTGTAGTGATAGGTGTGCTGATAAAGTCATCGTTGTTGTGACTAGTGAAGTCACACAACTTTGTGTTCTCGGTGGAACCCATAGTAGCAAGCAAGCAAGATAACTATTTTTGTGATTTTCGATAAAAAGGTACTAAAGCAAAAACTGAAAGGTAAACTAACAAGACTAAAAAGCAAAGGTAAAAGATAGCATGCAACTCCCCTATCCTGAAGAGCGGAGTCCCCGGCAACGGCGCCAGAAAAAACTCCTTGATGGGCCTCTAGCCCCTCGTTGGTTACCCCAAGTGGAAGGCGTGAGATGTAGTGTTGCGGAAGTTTTTCCCTTGGCAAGATACCAAGGATCGAATCCCCAGAGACTCCTAGGTTCAACAAGAAGGTGTCAACTGCTACGGCGCCAGATACTAGCAATCAACATGGACCTGCACACAGATACAAATAACTTTGCTCCCAACGAGTACAGAGAGGTTGTCAATCCCTCCGGCCTTGTAGTTCACAAAGGATTAAACGCAAATGATAGTAGTGATAGATAATGTTTGCAATAGTAAATTATAGCGAAAAGTAAATAGCGGATGTGATCAATGATGGTAATATGGATCGGAGTCTCATGATGTTCACTAGTGATGTGTCTCTCCCAAAAGACGATAAAACAGCTATGTGAGGTAAACGAATTACAGCTGGGCAATTGACAGGACCACGAACGCAAACCAATGCTGACTACATTGCAAGAAAGGTTGAGGTTCAAAGCATGGGCGGTACGCCAAAGTAAGTAGACCGAAATCCATCAATATCTACTACTAATCATCCACCTTGAGATATCTATCCAGAACATCTCGCTGGTATTAAGTTGCGAGTCCCACCCATAGTGTAAACTCAATGCAACAGACAACTGCATTAAAAGAACTTTGCGTAAAGTAAACAATCCTTGCACCCGCGGGCACAAGCATCGTTGTTTTCCCCCTTGTGGCAACAGCACATCCCCTAGACTCATGTTTCTGTCACTCAAGCTAGTCATCGAGGGGCATGAACCCACAATCGAGCATAACGTTCCCTCTTGGAGTCACTACCTATTACTTGGCCAATGCAATAAATAACAACGGAGAACATGCAAGAATTACTTACAAAGATAAATATAAAAGAGGTAGATCAAATATATTACTCAATCACAATCTGAACATAATCTCATAATCCATCGGATCCCAGCAAACTCATCATAGCAACAGCATAAGGATTACATATGTGCCTCGATCATGTAGGGCAGCTCACGAGGACTAATTAGTGAAGCACAAGAACGGGAGGAGAACATCACATAGCTACTGGTCATGGACTCATGGTCCAAGGGAGACTACTCACAACTCATCCGGGAGGCATCCATGGTGGTGGAGAGGCTCCCGATGATGATCCTCCCCTCCGGCAGGGTGCCGGGAAGAGTTCTCCTGGTGCTCCCGATCTTGGAAACGGCGGCGGCGGCGGAACAGAAATGAGATCGCGAAAAAGAGTTCCCCTCTCGAGGGTTTCGGAAGACGCTCTAAATATATGCCAAAGGGGGGCACCAGACGGGGCTCGGGGGGCCCAGGCGCCCCCCCGGCGCAACCCAGGGGGGGCGCGCCGCCAGGGCGCCTGGGGCCCTGGTGCCCCCCCCCTGCTGTACTTCGGGCGCAAGGTAGGTTCTGGAACGCTGATTTTTTATATAATTTTTCTGGATTTTTCCTGACAGTTCTCGTAATGTGAAAACCTGAAATACAAAAACAGCCGAAAACAGAAACTGGCACTGGGGTGCACTGGATTAGTAGGTTAGTCCAAATATGATCAAAAGTGTATGGAAGTGTATAAATATCATAGCAATATCATCCAAAAGTGGCATGGAGCAAGCAGAAATTATAGATATGTTTTGGACGTATCACCTTGCAAGTCTCTTCAAATTATTGGTTTGGTTTGGCCTACTAGATCTATAGTTCTTGCAATGGGAGAAGTGCTTGGCTTTGGGTTCAATCTTGCGGTGTCCTTTCCCAATGACAGTAGGGGCAGCAAGGCACGTATTGTATTGTTTCCATCGAGGATAAAAATATGGGTTTTATATCATATTGCTTGACTTTATCCCTCTACATCATGTCATCTTGCTTAAGGCATTACTCTGTTCTTATGAACTCAATGCACTAGATGCATGCTGGATAGCGGTCGATGTGTGGAGTAATAGTAGTAGATGCAGAATCGTTTCGGTCTACTTGTCTCGGACGTGATGCCTATATATGATGATCATGCTTAGATAGTCTCATAATTATTCACTTTTCTATCAATTGCTCGACAGTAATTTGTTTACCCGCCGTAGAATATCGCTATCATGAGAGAAGCCACTAGAGAACACTATGGCCCCCAGGTCTATTCTCAACATATCAATCTACATCTACTTTACTTTTTCCGCTTTTACTTTCTGTTCTTATAATAAAAAATACGGAAAATATAAACTATCACCTCTATCAGATCTCACTTTCGTAAGTGACCGTAAAGGGATTGACAACCCCTTATCGCGTTGGCTGCGAAGTTCTTATTTGTTTGTGCAGGTGCGAGGGACTCGCGCATGGTCTCCTACTGGGTTGATACCTTGGTTCTCAAAAACTAAGGGAAATACTTATGCTACTGTGCTGCATCTCCCTTTCCTCTTTGAGGGAATACAACACAAGCTCGAGAAGTAGCAACCCACAGACTAGTGGTCAAGTAGAACTAAGTAATAGAGAGTTGAAATTAATTTTGCAAAAGACAGTTAATAGGTCTACGAAGAATTGGTCCAAGAAACTTGATGATGCATTATGGGCCTATAGAACTGCATACAAAAATCCTATGGGTATGTCTCCATATAAGATGGTATATGGAAAAGCTTGTCACTTACCTCTTGAGCTAGAACATAAGGCATATTGGGCTATTAAAGAGCTCAATTATGATTTCAAACTTGCCGGTGAGAAGAGGTTATTTGACATTAGCTGTCTTGATGAATGGAGAACCCAGGCCTATGAGAATGCCAAGCTATTTAAAGAAAAAATTAAAAGATGGCATGAAAAAAGGATACAAAAGCGTGAGTTTAACGTAGGTGATTATGTCTTGCTATACAACTTTCGTTTATGATTTTTTTGCAGGAAAGCTTCTCTCCAAGTGGGAAGGACCTTACGTTATCGAGGAGGTCTATCGTTCCGGTGCCATAAAAATTAACAACTTCGAAGGCACAAATCCGAAGGTGGTGAATGGTCAAAGAATCAAACATCAAATCTCAGGTAATCCTATAAATGTCGAAACCAATGTTATTGAAACCGTAACTCCGGAGGAATACATAAGGGACACTTTCCAGAACGATTCAGCCTCCAAAAAGGAAGAGGTATGTGGTACGGTAAGTAAATTGCTACCTCTTGAGCTTGCGTTGTATTCCCTCGAAGAGGAAAGGGAGATGCAGCATAGTAGCATAAGTATTTCCCTCAGTTTTTGAGAACCATGGTATCAATCCAGTAGGAGACCACGCGCGAGTCCCTCGCACCTGCACAAACAAATAAGAACTTCGCAGCCAACACGATAAGGGGTTGTCAATCCCTTTACGGTCACTTACGAGAGTGAGATCTGATAGAGATGATAGTTTATATTTTTGGTATTTTTGGTTTAATAAAACAGCAAATAAAAGCGGTAAAAGTAAAGTAGATGTAGATTGATATGTTGATATTAGACCCGGGGGCCATAGTTTACTCTAGTGGCTTCTCTCATGATAGCGATATTCTACGGCGGGTAAACAAATTACTGTCGAGCAATTGATAGAAAAGCGAATAATTATGATACTATCTAGGCATGATCATTGTATCACATCACTTCCGAGGCAAGTAGACCGAAACGATTCTGCATCTACTACTATTACTCCACACATCGACCGCTATCCAGCATGCATCTAGTGTATTGAGTTCATACGAACAGAGTAACGCTTTAAGCAAGATGACATGATGTAGAGGGATAAACTCAAGCAATATGATGTAAAACCCATCTTTTTTATCCTCGATGTCAACAATACAATACGTGCCTTGCTGCCCCTACTGTCACTGGGAAATGACACCGCAAGATTGAACCCTAAATCAAGCACTTCTCCCATTGCAAGAACTATAGATCTAGTAGGCCAAACCAAACCAATAATTCGAAGAGACTTGCAAGGATATTATGAGCACACATAAAAAGTTCAGAGAAGAACCAAATATCTTTCATAGATAACCTTGATCATAAACTCACAATTCATCGGATCTCGACAAACACACCGCAAAAAGAGATAGCATCGAATAGATCTCCTCGAAGATCGAGGAGAACTTTGTATTGAGATCCAGAGAGAGAGAAGAAGCCATCTAGATACTAGCTATGGATCCAAAGGTCTGTGGTAAACTACTCACAACTCATGGTGAGGGTGATGATGATGATGGTGAAGGCCTCCATGATGGATCCCCCTCCGGTGGAGCTCCGGAACAGGCTCCAAGATGGGATCTCCACGGGAACAGAAGCTACGGCGGTGGAATTAGGGTTTTCTCTCTACGTATGGAGTTTCTGGGGTACGTGGATATATATATATATATATATATATATATATATATATATATATATATATATATATATATATATATATATATATATATATATATATATATATATATATATATATATATATATATATATATGAAGAAGGAAAGCACTGGGGGCCACACGAGGAAGCCTCGAGGCAGGGGGGCACGCCCGCCACCCTCGAGGGCAGCCCCTCTGTCCCCTGACTTGGTCCTGAAGTTTCCTGTGCGTGATTTTCTCCAAAAATATCTCCCGCGAAGGTTTCATTCCGTTTGGACTCCGTTTGATATTCTTTTTCTACAAAACCCTGAAATAGGCAAAAAAAAACAGCAATCTGGACCGGGCCTTTGGGTTAATAGGTTAGTCCCAAAAAATGATATAAAAGGGAATGATAAAGCCCATTAAACATCCAAGACTTCATAAATAATAGCATGGAACAATAAAAAATTATAGATACGTTGGAGACGTATCAAGCATCCACAAGCTTAATTCATGCTCGTCCTCGAGTAGGTAAATGATAAAGAAAGAATTTTTGATGTGGAATGCTAACCAATATAGTTTTTCAATGTAATTCTCTTAATTGTGGCATGAATGTTCAGATCTGAAAGATTCAAGATAAAAGTCTATATTGACATAAGAAATAACAATATTTCAAGAAATACTAACAAAGCAATCATGTCTTCTCAAAATAATATGGCTAAAGAAAGTTATCCCTACAAAATCATATAGTCTGGCTATGCTCCCTCTTCATCACACAAAATATTCATATCATGCATAACCCCGATTTCAGCCAAGCATTTGTTTTCATACTCTATCTTTTCAAACCTTTCAACTTTCACGCAATACATGAGTGTGAGCCATGGATATAGCACTATGGTTGGAATAGAGGTGGTTGTGGAGAAGACAAAAAGGAGGGAGATAGTCTCACATCAACTAGGCGTATCAACGGGCTATGGAGATGCCCATCAATAGATATCAATGTGAGTGAGTAGGGATTGCCATGCAACGGATGCACTAGAGCTAAATATGAATGAAAGCTCAAAAAAAGAACTAGTGGGTGTGCATCCAACTTGCTTGCTCACGAAGACCTAGGGCATTTGAGGAAGCCCATCGTTGGAATATACAAGCCAAGTTCTATAGTAAAAATTCCCACTAGTATATGGAAGTGACTAAACATGAGACTCTCTACAATGATGAACATGGTGCTACTTTGAAGCACAAGTGTGGAAAAAGATAGTAGCAATTATCCCTTTTTTATTTTTATTTTCTTTTTTGGGCCTTTCTTTTTTTTGGCCTTTTTTTTCCTTTTTTTTTGTGGAGGGGCTTTATAGATTTAGCCTTTCCTCCCATGGGACAATGCTCTAGTAATGATGATCATCACACTTTCATTACAACACGAAATTACAACTCGAAACTACAACAACAAAGTATGACTCTATATGAATGCCTCCGGCGGTGTACCGGTATGTGCAATGAAACAAGAGTGGCATGTATGAAAAGATTATGCATGGTGGCTTTGCCACAAATACGATGTCAACTACATGATCATGCATGGCAATATGACAATATGAGGCGTGTCATACAAACGGAACGGTGGGAAGTTGCATGGCAATATATCTCGGAATGGCTATGGAAATGCCATGATAGGTAGGTATGGTGGCTGTTTTGAGGAACAATATGGTGGCTATTTTGAGGAAGGATATATAGTGGGTTTATGGTACCGGCGAAAGTTGCGCGGTACAAGACAGGCTAGCAATGGTGGAAGGGTGAGAGTGCGTATAATCCATGGACTCAACATTAGTCATAAGAACTCATATACTTATTGCAAAAATCTACGAGTCATCAAAACAAAGCAATCAACGCATGCTCCTAGGGGGGAGGTTGGTAGGAGTTAACCATCGCGCGCCCCCGACCTCCACACAAAGGTTGCCACTTTACAAATACCTCATGATCTAACTTCGTCACATAGCGGTTCACCATACGTGCATGATACGGTAATCACTAACCTTAACACAAGTATTTCTCAATTTCATAATAACTCCACTAGCATGACTCTAATATCACTATCCTCGTGTCTCAAAACAATTATCAAGCATCCAACATCTCATTCTATTCAATGCACTTGGTGTGATTTTTTTTACTACATTGACATTGCATGTTTATCATGTGAAGACTAGTTTATTTAGCCTAAACACTTTACCATGCTGTTTTAATAGACTCTCAAATAGATATAAGTGAAGCACGAGAGTTCAACAATTTATACAAAATATTACCACCACCATGCTCTAAAAGATATAAGTGAAGCACTAGAGCAAAAACTATTCAACTCAAAATATATAAGTGAAGCACATAGAGTGTTCTAATAATTTCTAGGCAATATTTAACTGTCTCAAATAGGTGTGTCCAGCAAGGATGATTGTGGCAAACTAACAAGCAAAGACTCAAATTTTAAAAGACGCTCCAAGCAAAACGCATATCATGTTGCGAATAAAAATATAGCTCCAAGTATAGTTACCGATGGATGAAGACGAAAGAGGGGATGCCTTCCCGGGGCATCCCCAAGCTTAGGCTTTTGATTATCTTGAATTTACTTGGGGTGCCATGGGCATCCCCAAGCTTAGGCCTTTGCTACTCCTTGTTCCATAGTCCATCAAAGCAATACTCAAAACTTGAAAACTTCACAACACAAAACTTAGACAAAAGTTCTCGTGAGCTCCGTTAGTATGTGAAAGCAAACCACAACTCAAAGGTACATAAATGAATTCATTCTTTGTTTAAATTTGTGTTAAACCTACTGTACTCCAAGTTCTCTATGGTTCATATCCTCCAATATTACTCATAGATGCATCGGAATAAGCAAACAACACACAAAAAAACAGAAAAGACAGAATAGTCTGTAGTAATCTGCAGGGTTCTCCTACTTCTGGAACTCCAAAAAATTCAAACTAAATTGGTAAATTTGCGCAATTTGTCTACCAATCAGCAGCAAAAATAATCAACTAAAAAGCGCACTCCAGTAAGATCCCACGACTTCTTTAGCGAGCGCTAACGATTCTGTTTTTCACAGCAAGATCATATAAACTTCACACAAGACTTCCCAAAGGTTCTACTTGGAACAAACACTAAACAAAACATGAAACCACATCTAATCAGAGGCTAGATGCAATATTTATTCCCTAACAGAAACAAAAACAAAAAACATAAAATTGGGTTGCCTCCCAACAAGCGCTATCGTTTTACGCCCCTAGCTAGGCACGATACAAGATAGATCTAGGTATTGCCATCTTTGGAAGGCAATCCATAAGTGGCTCTCATGATAGATTCATATGGTAATTTGATTTTCTTTCTAGGAAAGTGTTACATGCCTTTCCTTAATGGAAATTGGAATCTAACATTTCCTTCTTTCGTATCAATAATTGCACCAATCGTTCTAAGGAAAGGTCTACCAAGAATAATAGGACATGAAGGATTGCAATCTATATCAAGAACAATGAAATCTACGGGCAAATAATTCCTATTGGCAACAATAAGAACATCATTAATTCTTCCCATAGGTTTCTTAATAGTGGAATCCACAAGATGCAAATTTAAAGAACAATCATCAAGCTCATGGAACCCTAGCAAATCACACAAAGTTTTTGGGATAGTGGAGACACTTGCACCCAAATCACACAAAGCATAGCATTCATGATCTTTTATTTTTATTTTTATAGTAGGTTCCCACTCATCATAAAGCTTTCTAGGTATAGAAACTTCCAACTCAAGTTTTTCTTCATAAGATTGCATCAAAGCATCAACTATGTGTTTAGTGAAAGCTTTATTTTGACTATAAGCATGCGGAGAATTTAGCACGGATTGCAACAAGGAAATACAATCAATCAAAGAGCAATTATCATAATTGAATCCCTTGAAATCCAAGGTAGTGGGTTCATCATTATGCAAAGTTTTAATCTCTTCACTCCCACTTTTAGCAATTTTAGCATCGGGATCTAAAAACTCTGAATCATTGAGACACATCAATAACTTTCAGATCTTCATCTTTATTTTCATGCTCTTCCGGTTTAGCAGCCATCTTATTAATCAAGGTGGACTGTTTATCCGAAATTTGGGCAATTAAGTTCTCAAGATGAGCAAACTGAGATTTCAAGCCATAAAATTCCTTAGACATATCATCAAGGTCTTTATTCATATACTCCATAAACTTTTTCTGTTCTTTAAGCTCACTTCTAAAGAAGTCATTATGCTCAAATTGTATAGTCATAAAATGTCTAACATTTTTTTCAATCTCCTCTAGCCTCTTGAGGTGAGGGTCAACACTAGTAGGGAGAGCCATAGTGACAAGCAAGCAATCCAACACACACAGGCGAACAAGAAGCAAGCGAACGATAAACACACGTCGGAAGAAGAGCGAATAAAACGGCAAGGGTGAACTGGGGGAGAAGAAAATAAGAGGCAAATAAATGTAATGCGAAGGATAAGGGTTTGTGATAGGTACTTGGTATATGACTTTTGCGTAAGCCTCCCCGGCAACAGCGCTAGAAATTCTTCTTGCTGCCTCTTGAGCTTGCGTTGTATTCCCTCGAAGAGAAAAGGGAGATGCAGCACAGTAGCATAAGTATTTCCCTCAGTTTTTGAGAACCAAGGTATCAATCCAGTAGGAGACCACAGGCGAGTCCCTCGCACCTGCACAAACAAATAAGAACTTCGCAGCCAACGCAATAAGGGGTTGTCAATCCCTTTACGGTCACTTACGAGAGTGAGATCTGATAAAGATGATAGTTCATATTTTTGGTTTAATAAAACAGCAAATAAAAGCAGTAAAAGTAAAGTAGATGTAGATTGATATGTTGAGATTAGACCCGGGGGCCATAGTTTTCTCTAGTGGCTTCTCTCATGATAGCGATATTCTACGGCGGGTAAACAAATTACTGTCGAGCAATTGATAGAAAAGCGAATAATTATGAGACTATCTAGGCATGATCATTGTATATAGGCATCACGTCCGAGACAAGTAGACCGAAACGATTCTGCATGTACTACTATTACTCCACACATCGACCGTATCCAGCATGCATCTAGTGTATTGAGTTCATACGAACAGAGTAACGCTTTAAGCAAGATGACATGATGTAGAGGGATAAACTCAAGCAATATGATGTAAACCGCATCTTTTTATCCTCGATGGCAACAATACAATACGTGCCTTGCTGCCCCTACTGTCACTGGGAAAGGACACCGGAAGATTGAACCCAAAGCCAAGCACTTCTCCCATTGCAAGAACTATAGATCTAGTAGGCCAAACCAAACCAATAATTAGAAGAGACTTGCAAGGATATTATGAGCACACATAAAAAGTTCAGAGAAGAACCAAATATCTTTCATAGATAACCTTGATCATAAACTCACAATTCATCGGATCTCGACAAACACACCGCAAAAAAAGATTACATCGAATAGATCTCCTCGAATACCGAGGAGAACTTTGTATTGAGATCCAGAGAGAGAGAATAAGCCATCTAGGTACTAGCTATGGACCCGAAGGTCTGTGGTAAACTACTCACAACTCATGGTGAGGGCGATGATGATGAGGAGGAGGAGGACCTCCAATGTGGATCCCCCTCCGGTGGAGCTCCGGAACAGGCTCCAAGAAGGGATCTCCACGGGAATAGAAGCTACGGCGGTGGAATTAGGGTTTTCTCTCTACGTATGGAGTTTCTGGGGTACGTGGATATATATAGGAAGAAGGAGGGCACCGGTGTCGGTGTACAAAAAGAGGGGTACACTTTTTGTACCCCTATGACTGTGCACGGACGGTCTGAACCACAGGCACCACCACACCAAGCATGGCAAGGAAGGTGAGCCAGGGTAAGACCGAAGCTCGATGGAACTGGAGCAACACCAAGAACAAGACCACAAAGAGCAGAGGGACGAAGCGGCTTCCCCCGGCGAGATCCTTGCCGGGAGCCAGTTTCAGCAGCCCCGGCAAGGTCCTTGCCGGGACCGGCTTTAGCAGCCCCGGCAAGACCCTTGCCGCGGCAACTCGCCCCACGCCCACGGAGCGGATCACCCTTGAGTCCACTGCCCCCATGGGGCAAGGATTCGGGAGGCATCCCCGTAGTGGCATGCAGATCTTTGTGAAGACATTCAAGATCAGATACACACACAAAGAAGACGACGACCCTTGGCGGGATCCCAAGCAAGGAGGACCACGATACCCCCGGCAAGCAGCTTGCCGGGGATGACAGCAAGCGCCGCAGCAAGACCCTTGCCGGGGACCCGGCAAGGCCCTTGCCGAGGACATCCACAGGGCCACCATCAGGCCAACGCCAACTAAGCTTCCACCGCCCCATGCAGCTGCCGACCCAACCAGCTGGGCAGGCACCTGTGTGGCGACAGGCAGATCTTCGTGGAAGACCCACCATTGCGCCACCTCAGCTGCCTGTCTGCCTACATGGCATCTCAGGCATCGCTGGCCAGGGCGCGTGTCGACACAAGAAGGAACGGCGACGGACAAGACGGATGTCTCCCCCGTCCCCGATAAAGCAAGGACACCTAAGCAAGACGCATTAAATGCGCCTTGTCATGTAATGCGAGGGATAACCTCGCATCACTGTACCCTTTCCACCTCCTGTGTGCCACTGTGGAAACCCCTTTTCCCTATAAAAGGAGGCCCGAGGCGACCAGGAGAAGGATTCGGCTTTTTGGAGCTCCTCACACCCCATAGCTAGCTAAAGAACACATATATACAATCCACCAAAGCAGGAGTAGGGTTTTACGCATCCTTGCGGCCCGAACCTGGGTAAACGAAGAGTGTGCTAACTGTTGGATCCGCTCTTCCCTCAACCCCATGCCCCGCAACCGTAGTAGGGATTCTTGTGATCCCATAGGTGTCTATCCAAATACACCGACATCTTTGGCGCGCCAGGTAGGGGGCGCAGTTGTGAGAACCGGCTTTAGCAGTCAGTTCGATGCTTTTTCATCATCATGGCGCCCAAGAAGAAGATGACGGTGTCGGTTGGCCAGTCGGAAGCCGGACAGCCCATCCCGACGCGGGCGAGCAGCGGACTGGTCGCGGAAAGGACCCGGGGCACTGCCCGCGAACACCAACGCCGTCCCAGCAGCCGGAGTTTGGGAGGTGGCGATGTTTGTGCGCCTGGTAACGGGCCACACACCGCCAGGCCCAAGGACAGAGCCAGGCCCTCCGCAAGTGGCGCGGGGCCTTCCAAGGTCGCTGCCGCATCACCCGAAGGCGACGCAAGGGCCTCCAGGACTCCCACGCCGGCGCCCGCAGCACGCTCCTCCCAAGTAGCGCGCGACGAGTGGCGTCATCGCGCCGAAGACCCTGGGCGTCGCCACGGGAAGAGCCCCGAGCACCACTCCCGGGACGTGGAAGACCTGCCCGCTCGCCGAAGCGTTGGTGGAAACGGCATGCGACCGCGGTTTCGTCACGGAGCTCCTCCTGACACGGTGAGGGGTCGAAGCGCGTCACGGTCCGTGCAGGCTCCGCTATCGCTAACCCCAGCCGAAGCCCTGGCGCGCACACAGTTGCTCCTCGACTTTCCTCCCGTTATGGGGAAACTCGACGAATGGAGAGCCACCATCCGAAGCCTTGTCACAGTCGCCAACAAGGATGAACCAAGTCCAGCGGAGCTCCCAGGTCGACGCCCCAATGGGGTCACACACACCAGTGGCGGGAGGACCGGCAGTGCCATGGCCACGGTGCATTTCCCGGTACCGCGTGTGTCGACTCGTCAGGACGTCGCGGGTGACGCCATCTCCATAGCGTCGTCCGACCCACGGACCCACGGCGACTAGCGTCAAGTTCTTCAGGAGCGAGCTCATGAAGACGCTCGAACCACCATCGAGCGTCGGCGCAGAGCGCGCCACCAGTCAGACAGGCGAGCGGGGCCCGCTGTGAATCGCCCAGCACCGGAGAGCCCTAGAGGTCTACCTTACGAGGTAGGCTGCCTGGCTTTTACCCGTGAGCTGCGGCAGTTCCAGTGGCCCACTCACCGCACCTTCAAGCCTGACGTTGGCGAGAAGTACAACGGCAAGACCCACCCGTCGGAGTTCCTCAGCATCTACACCATCGCAATGCAAGCTGCCGGAGCCCGCGACGATAAGGTGCTTGCGAATTACTTTCCGTTGGCTCTTAAACCTAACGCCATGTCGTGGTTGATGCACTTGCCGGTAGACTCTATTTCCTCCTGGTCAGACTTGTGCCATGAGTTTGTTGGCGCCTTCACTGGTGGTCACCAAGCCCATGGCCAAGCGAGTGACCTGCATGTCATACCCCAGAAGGAAGGCGAGAGTCTGCGCAAGTATATACAGAGGTTCAGCCGGGTGCAGTACAACATCCCTGATGTTCACCCTGCCGCCATCATCAGCACGTTCCATCAGAACGTGCGCAACCGCAAGATGCGTGAAGAACTGGTGATGACCAAGGTGAAAGATGTGGCGGAACTCTATGTTCTTGTTGACAGATGTGCCCGGGCTGAAGAGGGAAGGAAGTACCCCGGTGAAGACGCCGGCGCGGAAACCGACTCTTCAGATGAGGATACCGCCGCCCCGGCGAAGAAGGGTCGGCACCGCAACAAGAAGCGCAAGGGTAAAGCCGTGCTTGCCGTCGAGGGATCTGATGGCGCCAGCTCCGCCAAGAAAACCAGGGCGGGTGACCCCGGCAAGGAAATTGCCGGGTGTGTCACCTGTCGGGCCTTGGCGGCTACCGAGAAGCCAGAAAACTCTGGCAAGCGATACTGCAAGATCCATCGCACCAAAGGCCATGATCTCCAGGACTGCCACCAGGTTGAGCTCCTCGCTGAGAAGCAAAGGGCTGAATACAAGAGGCGGGACAAGGAGAAGGGCCAGGACGGTGCTGAGGGGTCCGGCAAGAAGCGTGACGGCCAAGCAGGCCGTCGCGGCAAGGATAAATAGCAGGAGAGGCCCACCCGGGGCCGTGACAGAAGGCCAGAAGACGACGATCATGAAGGGGACGACGAGTCCGGCGACCAAGAGTTTCAGAAAGCCACAGAGGCCATGTGCGTCAATGGCGGCGCCTCGCTGCATACTTCTCACCGCCAGCTTAAACAGTGGGCGCGTGAGATTACGGCGGCGGAGCCGTCGTCCGGCGCCCAAAATCCGCTGAAATGGTCCAGCACGCCTATCATTTTTGACGCTGAGGATCACCCTGATCGCTCTACTGCGGTCGGGTGCTTGCCATTGTTGGTTTCACCCACAATACGCAACCTCAAGGTGACATAGATGCTAGTCGATGGCGGGGCCGGTCTGAACCTACTCTCGCCCACCGTGGTCGAGAAGCTGCAAATTCCTGAGGGAGACCTCGAAGAGACGGGCACGTTTCAGGGGGTCAACCCGTGGAGAAGTCAACCAAAGGGGAAAGTCATGCTGCCCGTGACTTTTGGAAGTGATCTGAACTACAGGACGGAGAGGATCGTGTTCGATGTTGCCAAGATCCCCTTGCCTTACAACGGGATCCTTGGCCGCCCAGCGCCGGCCAAGTTCATGGCAGCGTCACACTACGCCTACAACACCCTGAAGATGCCAAGACCTGTGACGATCATCACCATCCCCTCCGATAAGAAAGATGCGCTGATTTGCGCTGACCAACTATACCAGCAAGCGGTTGCAGCAGCTGCCGCCACGAGGGCACCTGCTCCTACCGCTGGAGCCCCGGGAGGTAAGAAGAAGAAGACCGGTGAGACCTCGGGCACCCACTCCGGCAAGCGCACCTCTTCGGAGTGTTGTGCTCCCGTCGAGGACGTGCCAGAGAGCTCCACCGGCAAGAAGAAGACCGGTGAGACCTCGGACACCCACTCCGGCAAGCGCACCTCTTCGGAGTGTCGCGCTCCCATCGAGGACGTGCCAGGGAGCTCCACCGGCAGAAAAAAGAGGTCCAGGGCCACACCACCGGGAACCAAGAAGGTTTCTATCAAAGAGGACGGCACGGGAGGGGCTTTCACCATAAGCTCCACCCTTGACGACAAATAGGAAGACGCGCTCGTCACCTTCCTGCGGGCGAATGTCGACGTGTTTGCATGGCAAGCATCCGACATCCCCGGTATTCCGAGGAAGGTGATTGAGCACCACCTTGCTGTCTGTCTTCATGCGCGGCCCGTCAAGCAGAAGGTCAGGAAGCAAGCTTTGGAACGACAAGAGTTCATCACAGAGGAGATCCTAAAATTGGAAGCAGCAGGTTTGGTAAGAGGAGTGCTCCATCCAACGTGGTTGGCCAATCCAGTGGTAGTGCGCAAGGCAAATGGGAAGTGGAGGTTGTGTATTGATTACACAAATATCAATAAGGCTTGCCCTAAAGACCCCTTTCCCGTTGCCGCGCATCGACCAGATTGTTGACTCCACGGCTGGGTGTGACCTGCTGTCATTCCTCGATGCCTACTCCGGCTACCATCAGATCTTCATGGCAAGAGAAGACGAAGAGAAGACAACATTCATCACCCCATGTGGTATGTACTGTTTCTTACGAATGCCTTTCGGGTTGAAGAGTGCTGGCTTGACGTTTGCAAGGGCAGTCCAGACTGGTTTTGAACCCCAACTCCATAGAAATATGGAGGCTTATATGGATGATATAGTGGTCAAAACCAAGAACAGGACAACCCTTATACCGGATTTACAAGAAACATTTGTAAACCTGCGAAGATCAACCTCAAGCTGAACCCTGAGAAGTGCGTCTTCGGCGTCCCGTCCGGCAAGCTTCTCGGGTTCTTTGTGTCACAACGTGGGATAGAGGCTATTCCGGACAAGATCAAAGCTATAGAACAGATTGAAGCACCCAAACGGGTCAAGGATGTGCGTCGGCTTGCTGGCTGCGTCGCCGCCATGAGCAGATTCATTTCCAAGTCTGCCGAGCGCACCCTTCCCTTTTTTAATATTTTGAAAAAGGCAGGCCCGATGGAGTGGATGCCAGAAGCTGAAGCAGCATTACAAAACTTGAAGAGGTATCTTTCCTCCACGCCAATACTAGTTGCGCCTAGGCCACAAGAACCGTTGCTGCTATACTTAGCGGCAACAAACCAGGTGGTCAGCGCCGCACTAGTGGCGCAGAGAGAAGTTGATGACGAGGTAATATCAGCGACAGAGCCTGATGTCGTTGGTGCAGAGACGATTCGGTCGGTCGGAGTGCCGCCAAGGAAGAAAGTGATGCAGCACCCGGTCTACTTTGTTAGCTCCCTCTTGCAGGGGGCTAGATCAAGGTACTCCGGTGTGCAGAAATTGCTCTTCGGCCTTCTTATGGCCTCGAGGAAGCTGCATCATTACTTCCAAGCACACGAGATCACTATCGTCACTCGCCTCCCTCTGCAACGGATATTGCACAATCCAGATGAAACGGGAAGAATTGTAGAGTGGGCAATGGAGCTGTCCAGCTTTGGCCTCAAGTTTGAAAGTACCTCAATGATTCAGAGCCGAGTCCTGGCGGAGTTCGTTGTAGAATGGACCGTGACGCCTGATGAAGAAGTCCAGGAAACTGCTCTCCCCGGCAAAGAGGCAAGTTGCAACTGGATCATGTACTTTGATGGAGCTTTCTCCTTACAGGGCGCCGGGGCTGGCGTGCTGCTGGTCGCGCCCACTGGAGAGCACCTCAAGTACATGGTCCAGATGCACTTCCCCAGGGAGGTATCAACAAACAACACTGCTAAGTACGAGGGGCTGCTTGCTGGTCTTAGGATCGCGGCAGACCTCGGAATCAAGAAACTCATCGTCAGGGGCGATTCGCAGCTTGTTGTCAAGCAAGTCAACAAAGATTACCAGAGCCCGTTGATGAAGGCCTACGTTGATGAAGTGAGAAAGCTGGAAGAGCGCTTTGATGGTATACTGATGGGCCTCGAACCCCTCGTTGGTTACCCCAAGTGGAAGGTGTAAGATGCAGTATTGTAGAAGTGTTTTCCCTTAGCAAAGATGCCAAGGAACGAATCCCCAGAGACTCCTAGGTTCAACAAGTAGGTGTCAACTGCTACGGCACCAGATAGTAGCAATCAACGTGGACCTGCACACAGATACAAATAACTTTGCTCCCAACGAGTACAGAGAGGTTGTCAATCCCTCCGGCCTTGTAGTTCACAAAGGATTAAAAGCAATGATAGTAGTGATAGATAATGTTTTGCAATAGTAAATAATAACGAAAAGTAAATAGCGGGTGTGATCAATGATGGTAATATGGACCGGAGTCTCATGATGTTCACTAGTGATGTCTCTCTCCCAAAAGACGATAAAACAGCTATGTGAGGTAAACAAATTACAGCTGGGCAATTGACAGGACCACGAACGCAAACCAATGCTGACTACATTGCAAGAAAGGTTGAAGTTCAAAGCATGGGTGGTACGCCAAAGTAAGTAGACCGAAATCCATCAATATCTACTACTAATCATCCACCTTGAGATATCTATCCAGAACATCTCGCTGGTATTAAGTTGCGAGTCCCACCCATAGTGTAAACTCAATGCAACAGACAACTGCATTAAAAGAACTTTGCGTAAAGTAAACAATCCTTGCACCCGCGGGCACAAGCACCGTTGTTTTCCCCCTTGTGGCAACAGCACATCCCCTAGACTCATGTTTCTGTCACTCAAGCTAGTCATCGAGGGGCATGAACCCACAATCGAGCATAACGTTCCCTCTTGGAGTCACTACCTACTACTTGGCCAAAGCAATAAATAACAACGGAGAACATGCAAGAATTACTTATGAACAAAAATATAAAAGAGGTGAATCAAATATATTACTCAAGATCAATCTGAACATAATCTCATAATCCATCGGATCCCAGCAAACTCAACATAGCAACAGCATAAGGATTACATAGGTGCCTCGATCATGTAGGGCAGCTCACGAGGACTAATTAGTGAAGCACAAGAACGGGAGGAGAACATCACATAGCTACTGGTCATGGACTCATGGTCCAAGGGAGACTACTCACGAGTCATCTGGGAGGCGTCCATGGTGGTGGAGAAGCTCCCGGTGGTGATCCTCCCCTCCGGCAGGGTGCCGGGAAGAGTTCTCCTGGTGCTCCCGATCTTGGAAGCGGCGGCGGCGGCGGAAGAGAGATGGGATCGCGAAAAGAGTTCCTGTTCTGAGGGTTTCGGAGGACGCTTTAAATATATGCCAAAGGGGGGCATCGGGGAAGCTTCGGGGGGCCCAAGCGCCCCCCCGGCGCGGCCCAGGGGGGGCGCGCCGCCAAGGCGCCTGGAGCCCTGGTGCCCCCCCCCCCC
>LR738714.1:598567986-598603096 GCA_902687465.1 Secale cereale
GTCCCCCCCCCCCCCGGCTGTCCTTCGGACGCAAGGTTGTTTCCGAAACGCTGATTTTTTATATAATTTTTCTGGATTTTTCTAGGCAGTTCTCGTAACGTGAAAACCTGAAAATACAAAAACAGCCGAAAACAGAAACTGGCACTGGGGTGCACTGGATTAGTAAGTTAGTCCAAATATGATCAAAAGTGTATGGAAGTGTATGAATATCATAGCAATATCACCCAAAAGTGGCATGGAGCAAGCAAAAATTATAGATACGTTTTGGACGTATCATATACAGGCGGAGCACGTTCCCCGAGCGGAGAACGACATCGCCGATTACGTGTCGAAGCGCGCTGCCCTCAAGCTACCTGTGGAACCAGGTACCTTCGTGCTTCAGCTTTCTCAGCCATCCGTTGATCCATCAACAGAGCAGAACAAGAGGAGGAAATCAGGGCCCGGCAAGTACTTTCCCGCCGAGCTCCCCGGAGCCGCCGGCAAGGATGTTGCCAGAGACACTGAGCCCGCCACTGGACGGCTAGCTCCGGCGGAGCGTCAAGCTCTTGCCGTCGAGACAACCGCTCCTATAGCGGAGGAAATGCCTTTAGTCCTCGCCGTCAAGCTCCAGGCTTCAGCGTGGGCACAACATACCGTCCGATTCCTCCAAACTGGGGAATTTCCTAAGGAGAAGGAAGAAGCGAAAAAAGTAGCCCGTCGGTCTGCTATGTACCAGTTCGTCGATGACGTCCTGTACAGAAAGAGACCGAACGGCGTGAAATTGAAGTGCATCCCTCGAGAGGAAGGACTGGGGTTGTTGGCGGAGATACATGGAGGCATATGTGGATCCCACATAGGGCCAAGAGCCCTTGCCGGCAAGGCATTTCGGCAAGGTTTCTTCTGGCCCACTGCCCTCCAGGATGCGACGGCACTGGTCACCAGATGTGAAGCATGTCAGTTCCATTCAAAGAAACTTCATCAACCAGCTCAAGCCCTTCAAACCATTCCTCTCTCCTGGCCCTTCTCGGTCTGGGGGCTCGACATACTGGGCCCTTTCCCCCGCGCTGTCGGGGTCTTTGAGTACTTGTACGTTGCAATCGACAAGTTCACAAAGTGGCCAGAGGTGGAGGCAGTGAGGAAGGTCACAGCTCAGTCAGCCGTCAAGTTCTTCAAGGGACTAGTGTGCCATTTTGGTGTACCTAACAGGATCATCACCGACAACGGCACGCAGTTCACAAGCCGCACCTTCATGCAATACACCCAAGACCTCGGCAGCAAAGTATGTTTCGCTTCCGTTGCTCACCCCCGAAGCAATGGTCAAGCTGAGAGGGCAAACGCTGAAGTGTTGCGAGGATTAAGGACAAACACCTTTGACAGGCTGCACAAGAGCGGGAGGCGCTGGATTGATGAGTTGCCGGCGGTTCTTTGGTCGATCAGAATGATGCCAAATCGAGCCACCAGCCAGACACCCTTTGCCCTAGTATACGGACAGAGGCAGTTCTCCCCACTGAACTCGTCTACGGGTCACATCGAGTGCTCGCTTATGATGAGCTTGAGCAAGAGCAACTGTGGCAAGATGACGCAATGCTCCTTGAGGAAGATCGTCTTCGGGCGGCTGTGAGAGGAGCATGCTACCAGCAAGCCTTGCGCCGCTACCATAGCCGCAAGGTCCATGCCCGAAGCTTTGAGGAAGGCGACCTTGTTCTTCGGCGCGTTCAATCGGCCAAGAATACCAACAAGTTGACGCCGAAGTGGGAAGGCCCTTATCGGGTAGTACGAGTCACCAAGCCTGGCGCAGTCCGCCTGGAGACCGAAAATGCCATTCCGGTGAGCAATTCCTGGAATATTGAGCATCTTAGCAAGTTCTACCCATAAGGCGCGGCTTGCCGGGCCCCCGGCACGCCACCCTTTTGTACAAGCCTTGCCGGCAAGGCATGTAACCCTTTGTACAAAGCCAGGCGCAGACCCTGAGCATAAAGAAATGAAGCGCTGGCGCCCTAAGTTATAGCATGCATGATGAGTCGCGTCTCGTCCTTGGTTAGGGTTGATAGTGCTTAGCAGCGGCTAACCCCTAGCTTAGAGGTCGAGTTTGCATCCCTTTGTCTTCCTTTTATCCTCTTTGGTTCACAGGACACACAGATATCCTTGCCGAAACCACTAGGGGAGAAGAAAAAGGAACATACCAGCATCTAGGCCCCGGCAAGCCAGTATTGCCGGGAGCTACAAGAGCAAAGATTCACCCACGGCAAACCAGGGTTGCCGAGGGCTGCAGCTTCAGATAAGTTCTTCATCCCTTATCATGCATTCCATTATGGACTGAGGTATGTGAAACCTCGTTCCTTTCCTTTAAACTACCGTGCTCCCATAACTCTAGGCCCCAGGACTCGTTCCTGGGACCAGGTTTGGTCGTAGTCGCGGCAGCGAAGGGATGAAACAGGGAGCCTAAACCCACTTCATCCCTGCCTCCGCCAAAGGCATGAGAAAGGTTGAGCGAAGTAGGGAGACGGCAAGGCCTGTTGCCGGGCGAGAAAATGTTTATCCTAGGGATATCAAGGATTTATTCCTTGCCGTGGGTTCTACCTGCGAACAAATGACCCGGGAAACATTCCTTTTTCATTAAAAACATTCCATTCAGGAGGTAGGTCAAGGAGGCGAGAAGGGCAAAAGGAGCGCCTAGGCGAGCTACGGGTGGCAGAAGACACCAAGGGAACATCTTGGTGGCCGCCCAAAGGCTGGATGGTGATGGCGGCGCCGGAAGCAGAGCTCGAAGACGAGGCGGCAGGACGTCAGTACGCGACAAAGGCGTCGGTGCCCGCGTACTCCGACATGACGACCTTGTCGCCCACCCTCTTCCTTTTCCTCTTCCGCAGCCTCCCTACGCCAGCCGCCAAGGGGACGGCCCCGAGGAGTTCAAGGAGTCGGCGTCGCGGATGACGGGGTCGTCGGTGCCACCAGGAGCGGCGCTCGACACCTAGTCGGACCCGTCATCCTGCCGCCTACTGCCCTCGTCGTCGCTGCCGCTGTCCTCCTTGTCACCCTCGTTCGAGGAGGAGTCTTCGTCATCGGAGGAGCTCTCCACGCAGCACCTTGCACGAGTCCCGAAGTGCTCGAAGACCTTGACGGAGAGATGGTCATCCTCCATCAACTTGAAATGGAGGGTGAGCCCATCCGTCAGGCTGTGGATACGAGCAAACGTCTTCCATCCTTGACGAAGATACATCACATGAGGAGCTGGGAAGTCGATGCGGACCCGCGTGCCACTGATCCCGCAGCCCCTCATGTGCAGCCGCAGCGACTCCGGCGGATCCAGCTCCATCTCCCACGCAAATGGGGTCGGGAGACGAAGGCGGCGGCGCGGCGGCCGCCGCAACCTGACGAAGAACTCGCAATGGTCATCCCCAATATGGCCCTCCATTGGAGGAGGTGCTGCTGGCGGGGGCGAGGCCGGCGGACCGCCCCGTCCTCCTCTTCCCCGAGCGCCCCGGCCTCGCCCCCTCCCCCTTCCCCTCGTGGCCGGCTCTGCCACCGCGGGTGCAGGAGAAGGAGGGACGCTTGTCGAGCGGCGACCCTCGCCGCCACCGTTGAAGGGCCGGGATTTCCTCTCTCCATGGCGAACGGAAGAGAGGAGCAGAAGCTGAAGGAGAAAGAAGATGGAAGAGTGCGGGGCGCCGTTCCTCCCCTCTCGCTCTTTATAAAGGGGCGGGGCTGGGGCTCGACCGCCCTGCTCGGCCAATCAAGACGCAGAAGGCGCAGGGAGCCGGGGACCGACCCGCCGCCCCAACCAGCGACGGCCCGGTTTTCCGCCTCCACCGTTTGCCACCCCAAGCGCATGGGAGGCACGTGGTAGACGTGCAGAACCGAGGGGACGGTTGGGGCGACCTCTCCCCACCCCGTGATCGTGGGGAGTGGATGCCTTGAGGACCGCGCCTCGGCCCCATTCAGTAAATGGGCCGCATCTCCACGCCTCCCCCCAGTTATGGGGAAGGCGCGAAGCTGCCTCTTTACTGCGACGTGACGCATGCCTGCGGAAACCGCCCCGCGCATGCCGCCCACGTCACGCACGGCCCTCCACCCCGCGTCATGCGCGCGGGTCGTGGGAGGCGCAGCGCGCGGAAAATCTTACCATGGTGAAAACCGTCCCGCCTGCCCAAGCACCGTTTTGGGCCTAGCCCAACAACGCGTCGCGCTTATGTGTGGCCCAGGCCCGGGGGCTCCTGTCGGTGTACAAAAAGAGGGGTACACTTTTTGTACCCCTATGACTGTGCACAGACGGTCTGAGCCACGGGCACCACCACACCAAGCATGGCAAGGGAGGTGAGCCAGGGTAAGACCGAAGCTCGATGGAACTGGAGCAACACCAAGAACAAGACCACAAAGAGCAAAGGGATGAAGCGGCTTCCCCCGGCGAGATCCTTGCCGGGAGCCAGTTTCAGCAGCCCCGGCAAGGTCCTTGTCGGGGCCGGCTTTAGCAGCCCCGGCAAGACCCTTGCCGCGGCAACTCGCCCCACGCCCATGGAGCGGATCACCCTTGAGTCCACTGCCCCCATGGGGCAAGGATTCGGGAGACATCCCCGTAGTGGCATGCAGATCTTTGTGAAGACATTCAAGATCAGATACACACACTAAGAAGACGACGACCCTTGGCGGGATCCCAGCCAAGGAGGACCACGAGACCCCCAGCAAGCACCTTGTCGGGGATGACAGCAAGGGCCGCGGCAAGACCCTTGCCGAGGCCTCGGCAAGGCCCTTGCCGAGGACATCCACAGGGCCACCATCAGGCCAACGCCAACTAAGCTTCCACCGCCCCATGCAGCTGCCGACCCAACCAGCTGGACAGTCACCTGTGTGGCGACATGCAGATCTTCGTGGAAGACCCACCATTGCGCCACCACAGCTGCCTGTCTGCTTACATGGCATCTCAGACATCGCTGGCCAGGGCGCGTGTCGACACAAGAAGGAACGGCGATGGACAAGACGGATGTCTCCCCCGTCCCCGATAAAGCAAGGACACCTAAGCAAGATGCATTAAATGCGCCTTGTCATGTAATGCAAGGGATAACCTCGCATCACTGTACCCTTTCCACCTCCTGTGTGCCTCTGTGGCAACCCCTTTTCCCTATAAAAGGAGACCCGAGGCAACCAGGAGAAGGATTCGACTTTTTGGATCTCCTCACGCCCCATAGCTAGCTAAAGAACACATATATACAATCCACCAAAGCAGGAGTAGGGTTTTACGCATCCTTGCGGCCCGAACCTGGGTAAACGAAGCATGTGCTAACTGTTGGATCCGCTCTTCCCTCAACCCCGCGCCCCGCAACCGTAGTAGGGATTCTTTTGATCCCATATGTATCGATCCAAATACACCGATAACCGGGGGCCACACAAGGAAGCCTCGAGGCAGGGGGCGCGCCCCCCCACCCTCGAGGGCAGCCCCTCTGTCCCCTGACTTGGTCCTGAAGTTTCCTGTGCGTGATTTTCTCCAAAAATATCTCTCGTGAAGGTTTCATTCCGTTTGGACTCCGTTTGATGTTCGTTTTCTGCAAAACACTGAAATAGGCAAAAAAATAGCAATCTGGACTGGGCCTTTGGGTTAATAGGTTAGTCCCAAAAAATGATATAAAAGTGAATGATAAAGCCCATTAAACATCCAAGACTTCATAAGTAATAGCATGGAATAATCAAAAATTATATATACGTTGGAGACGTATCATAAACCGACTCCAAAACAGTTCTAAAGGCAATTTTTCTCTGTTTTGGAATATTTAGAAAATTATAAAAATAAGCAGGAGTCCGGAAGAGACACAAGCGTCCACGAGGGTGGAAGGCGCGCCCCCCTTCCCTGGGCGCCCCCTGCCTCGTGGGCAGCTCGTGTGCCTCCCGGACTCCGATTTCCTGTATGTTACTCCTTTTGGTCGGTAAAAATTCATTATATATACCCCCGAAGGTTTTGACCTCTATATCACGCAAAAATCCTATATTTTTGTTTCGAGCTGTTTTTGGCATAGATAAGAGCAACATGTCGTCCCGGGATTCGAAGGGAGAAAGCTATGTGGCGGATTTCCTCGCGGGCCCTAAAGTCTATGGGGACTGGGAGCATTATGGTGGGACCACGGAAGAAGAAGAAGACCATGATTCAAAGATAAAGGATTGGACTAGCTCAGATGAAGACGAAGTCCCACTACCTCAACCTGGAGACATGCATGTGGAGTTCAAAAAGTCAAGCCTCCCCGACAGAGCGAACAAATCTAAGATCGAATTTATCCCTTTTCACCTCTTGCAGGAAAATAAGCAGGCACTATGCAAGAAAATATTGAACCTTGAGCCGGAGATCAATGACCTAAGGGAGCAGAATTCTGCCCTTAAGCGCAAGCTAAGGAAGAAGCCATCATCACCACCCCCGAAGAAGGAGACATAATCATATAGGTATGGGCACTCCCCTTGGCAACTGCCAAGCTTGGGGGAGTGACACCAGTATCGTATCACCATCACTCCTATCTTTACCGTTTTTCTTAGTTCGATCCTTTTGGTAGTATCTTGACCGAGTAGAATAAAGTTAGCATGACCTAGTTGTGAGCTTTTGCTTTATGATCTTTACCCTTTGTAATCGAGTCTGTGAGCTATATAATAAAGATTAGTGTCGAGTCAAGGGCTTGATTTCCTCACTTTGGTCATGATAAAAAGAAAGAAAACATAAAGAGTATCCAAGAGATCATATTGATCTTATGGGAAGTAATGACCTCACATATAAAGAGTATGATGAATAAAAGTTGTTGGGAGTTGACAAACATAGTTTTTGTCATCGTTGCAATTAATAGGAAGTAATAAAAGAAGAGAGGCTTCACATACAAATATACTATCTTGGACATCTTTTATGATTGTGAGCACTCATTAAAATATGACATGCTAAAGAGTTGATGTTGGACAAGGAAGACAACATAATGGGTTATGTTTTCTTATATCCGAAATAAAGTATATTGGCATGGATCATCCAACATGTCGAGCTTGCCTTTCCCCCTCATGCTAGCCAAAACTCCTCGCACTAAGTAGAGATACTACTTGTGCTTCCATGCATCCTTAAACGCAGTTTTGCCATGAGAGTCCACCATACCTACCTATGGATTGAGTAAGATCCTTCCAAGTAAGTTGTCATGTTGCAAACTCGTTAAAATATGTATGATTTATTAGTGTGGAGGAAATTAGCTTTATACGATCTTGTGATATGGAAGTAATAAAAGCGATGGACTGCATAATAAAGGTCCTTATCACAAGTAGCAATATAAAGTGACGTTCTTCTGTGCTAAGACTTTGTGCATCCAACCATAAAAACACATGACAACGTCTGCTTCCCTCTGCGAAGGGCCTATCTATTGTTCTTGTCTTATAAGAGTCAAGGTGAAATTCACCTTTCCTTTTTACATTTTATCCTTTGGCAAGCACATTGTGTTGGATATATCCTGACATATATACCCACTTGGATGTAAGTTTTAATGGTCTATTACTGTTGACATTACCCTTGAGGTAAAAGGTTGGGAGGCAACACCATAAGCCCCTATCTTTCTCTATGTCCGATTAAAACTCCCTAAACATAAGTATTGCGTGAGTGTGAGCAATTGTGAAAGACTATATGATAGTTGAGTATGTAGGCTTGCTGAAAAGCTCTTATATTGACTCTTTCTGATGTTACGATAAATTGCAATTGCTTAAATGACCGAGATCAAAGTTTGTTAGTTTTCAATGAAGTTTATGATTCATGCTTGATATTGTGGATGAATTGTTACTTTAGCATAAGAATCATATGACAATATATATATGCTGCTGCTATGAGAATGATCATGATGCCCTCATGTCCGTATTTTATTTTTATCGACCCCTCTATCTCTAAACATGTGGACATATTTTTCGATTTCGGTTTTCGCTTGAGGACAAGCGAGGTGTAAGCTTGGGGGAGTTGATACGTCCATTTTGCATCATGCTTATATGTTGACATTTATTGCATTATAGGTTGTTATTACACGTTATGTCACAATACTTATGCCTTTTATCTCTTATTTTACAAGGTTTGCATGAAGAGGGAGAAAGACGGCAACTGGAATTCTGGGCTGGAAAAGGAGTAAACTCTGTAAACATATTCTGCACAACTCCAAAAGCCCTGAAACTCCACAGAACTATGTTTCAGAAAATATAAAAATATCTGGCGAAAGAAGAGCATGAGGGGGGCCACCGGCTGTCAACGAGGGTGGGGGCGCCCCCCCCCCTCTCTAGGCGCGCCCCATGTCTCGTGGGCCCACCGACGGCCCCCCGATGCCCATCTTCTCATATATGAGGTGTTTTGACCTGGAAAAAATCATAAGGAGGCTTTCGGGACCAGACGCCGCCGTCTCGAGGCGGAACCGAGGCGAAAACCAATCTATGGCTCCGGCAGAGCTGTTCTACTGGGGATACTTCCCTCCGGGAGGGGGAAATCGTCACCACCATCATCATCAACAACTCTCCCATCTTGGGGAGGGCTATCTTCATCAACATCTTCACCAGCACCATCTCCTCTCAATCCCTAGTTCATCTCTTGTATCCAATCATTGTACCCAAACCTCAAATTGGTACATGTGGGTTGCTAGTAGTGTTGATTACTCCTTGTAGTTAATGCTAGTTGGTTTATTTGGTGGAAGATCATATGTTCAGATTCATTATGCATATTAATACCCCTCTGATCATGAACAATATTATGTCTTGTGAGTAGTTACTTTTGTTCCTGAGGACATGGGAGAAGTCTTGCTATTAGTAGTCATGTGAATTTGGTCTTCGTTCGATATTTTGATGAGATGTATGTTGTCTCTCCTCTAGTGGTGTCATGTGAACGTCGACTACATGACACTTCACCATTATTTGGGCCTAGATGAAGGCATTGGGAAGTAATAAGTAGATGATGGGTTGCTAGAGTGACAGAAGCTTAAACCCTACTTTATGCGTTGCTTCGTAAGGGGCTGATTTGGATCCATATGTTTCATGCTATGGTTAGGTTTACCTTAATACTTCTTTTGTAGTTGTGGATCCTTGCATTAGAGGTTAATCATAAGTGGGAGGCTTGTCCAAGGAAGGACAACACCCAAGCACCGGTCCACCCACATACCAAATTATCAAAGTACCGAACGCGAATTAGATGATCGTGATGAAAACTAGCTTGACGATAATTCCCATGTGTCCTCGGGAGCGCTTTCCTTCATATAAGAGTTTGTCCAGGCTTGTCCTTTGCTACAAAAAGGATTGGGCCAACTTGCTGCACTTTATTTACTTTTACCTTTTGTCACTTGCTACCAGTTACCTTATCACAAAACTATATGTTACCTATAATTTCAGTGCTTGCAGAAAATACCTTACTGAAAACTGCCTATCATTTCCTTCTGCTCCTCGTTGGGTTCGACACTCTTACTTATCGAAAGGACTACGATAGATCCCCTACACTTGTGGGTCATCACATAATCTCATAGTCGAAGGAATATGTATTTGACATGAAGAAAGCAAGAGCAATAAAACTGATCATTACGCTAAGCTAACGGATGGGTCTTTTCCATCACATAATTCTCCTAATGATGTGATCCCATTATCAAATGACAACGCATGTCCATGGTTAGGAAACCTTAACCATCTTTGATCAACGAGCTAGTCAAGTAGAGGCTCACTAGGGACACAATGTTTGTCTATGTATTCACACATGTATTTAGGTTTCCAATCAATACAATTCTAACATGACTAATAAACATTTATCATGAATAAGGAAATATAAAATAACAACTTTATTATTCTCTAGGGCTGTCGGGGGAAACTGTCCGCCACGAACACCTATGGGACCGGAGTCCCTTGTCTGTGCGGTACGAGGGCGGAGGGAGCACAAAGAGCAGATCGAAGCAAACACGCGGGCAGTTTTACCCAGGTTCGGGCCGCACGGATGCGTAAAACCCTACTCCTGCTTGGTTGTGTATTGAGTTGAGTGCTCGGGAGCTCGAAGAAGCAGCTACACCGTGCGTGAGTGTAATCTAGGTTTCGAACCCCCTCCACGTTGTGCATGGGCCTCCTTTTATAGTGCAAGGGGTCACCGACAGGTGTCAACGTAGGAGAAAGGGGTAAAAATGTAAAAGAGGTGGTAGTTGTAACAGTGCGGGAACAGTGGAGCTACAGTACAGAACAGTGGTCTATACCTACTTTAACAGTGGGGGACAAGGGCATTTAATGCCCGTCGCCGTCGACCCCAAAAGCTCCCGCCTTAGCGTCTCCGTCCGCCACGGCGACGGATTTATCGCCGTGGAGTGCCACCGTGTACCCCAGGCTGCACAGCCATCCGCCACGCGTCCCTGGATAGGCCCCAGGGCGACGCGTGGGCCGATGAGCTGGAGCGCGGGCACACAGCGCAGCCTTCCCGGCAAGTACCTTGCCGGGGCCTTGACCTTGCCGGGCCCGGGAACTTGCCGCTCCCCGGGCCCCTTGCCGGGGCGCGCATAGCGCCGAGGCGATGTCTTCTAGTCTTCCTGGCAAGCTCCTCTTGCCAGGGTCTTGTGTTAGTGGAACAGTCTTGAGCCTGGAATGGCCTTCCCGGCAAGCTCCTCTTGCCGGGGTCTCGGTCTTATGTCTTGTATACTTTGTTTTTGAATGGTTTAATAAGGAGCAGGAAGGTCTCCGGCGAGCCCGCAGTAAACCTTGCCGCGGGAAGCTGCAACTGCCCGTGCACAAGTTGGGGTACTGAGGCACCCCTACCTTAGTACACCGACAGGAGCCCCCGGGCCTGGGCCACACACGGTGCCGAGCGCTGTTGGGCCAGGCCCAAAACAGTGCACGGGCACCCGCGGCCCGCGGCGCGCCGAATCTACTTCCATATCCGCCGCACCCCACGGTAACGGCACGCGTCGATTGCGGCGCCGTGGGATGGGACGTGCCCACGATCTCTTAATGGAAAGGGCGAAACGCCCCCCACTCCCCCATAAAAGCAGAGGTAGCAGGCGCGGTTCCCCTCCCTGCGCTCTCATTACGTCGTCTTCCACCTGCAAAAGATTCCTTCTTGCGCTCCGCCTCCACACCTCCGCCGCCGCCGAGCTCTTCGTCCCCTTCCTCCCGCCGCGTCCGCCATGGCCCCAAAGACCGACAAGGCGAAGGCGGAGAAATCCAAGAAGGAGAAATCCGAGCAAGCGGCCAAGCTCATCGCTTACCGGAAGCGGCACGTCGTCTTCCCGCCGAAGCTCGGCGTGCAGGAACTCTGGAACAAGTATTACTTGTTCTGGTCCAAAGGAACCGATGCGCATCCCCGCACGCGAGCATACCCGGCCGTCGCCAAGGACAACTATCCCGGCGGGTATCACTTCTTTGCTGCCTTTTTCCATTGTGGTCTCTGTCCTCCTTTTTCGAACTTCTTCTGTGATATCATGAACACATACGGCTTCCATCTGCTTGATTTCACCCCCAACGCCATTCTCACCATGGCTGTTTTCGCACATATGTGCGAAAACTTCATAGGAGTCCACCCCAACGTAGCCCTCTTTAGACACTTTTTCACTCCTAGAGCCGAGGCCGATGCCCCCCTCTCCGGAGGAATTTCTTGGGTCTTCCGTCTCAATAAGAAAGGGGCGTACTTGCCGGGGGAGCTCCGCGGCAAGTGGGAGGAATGGCGAGCGGAGTGGTGCTGGATTGTAGAAGACCAGCCGCAAGCCTTCACTGCGCCGCGCACAACGCCTATCGTGCGCGGCAGGGATTGGAGTGATCTAGACTCCGACGACGTCAAGCTCGACATCGCCCTCGTCCGGATTCTCCGTCTTCGGATGGCCCGGCTGTCAGTTGCCGAAGTGGGCGCGGATTTCCTCCGCCGGCGCATCGCCCCTCTCCAAGACCGGAAGAGGCCGGCCTGGGAGTACGGCGGCCCGGCAGACATCATGAGGCTGCGCCCCGGGCTCAACTTCAACTTCACCACTCTGGAGCTGCGCGGGATGGTACGGGAACTTTTTAAGTATGACCCGACGCACCCTGAGTGGTTTAGGACTCCCCGGGAAGTGGTGCCGCTCTGCAACAACGCCGCGAGGGACCGGATCCTTGCCATGATGCCCATGTGCGACTCGCATGGCTTGGACCGCTCGTGGATCGCCCCGAAGCCCATCGACGTCCTCAACTTCTACGACAACCTCACCGAGGTGGCGAGTAACAAGGAGGACCTCAAGCTGCACACGCGGGACACCACCGACCAGGAAATCGCTTATATTGCTTCTCGGGCTGAGGAGGCCGCCGCAGCCGCGGCGGCAGGAGTCTTCGGGTTCTCGCCGGAGGAGGCGGAGGCCGAGGAGGCGTCCACCCAGGCGGAGGAGGCGGAGATCCGCCGGTTGTTGAACCTCCCACCCGACGCGCTCGCCGGGGTCCCCTCGTTGAGGCACTCCGGGATCCATGGGATCGCGACGGAGGCCGCGGCAATGGAGGGCACCGCCGGAGGGAGCAGAGGCGCCGCGAGGGGCGGAGGCGCCAAGGGAAAGAGGGCCGCAGTGCTGGACGCTGGGCCCAGCGAGCCGGCCGGGGCAGAGGAGGAGGAGGAGGAGGAGGCCGAAGACTCCGGCGGATCCACGGAGTTATACGCCGACGACCTCTCCTCGTCGGAGAGCTCCCCGCCCCCGGCAAGCCCGAAGCAGTCCCCGGCAAAACGCCTCCGCAAGGCGGCGACGGGGGAGAGGGCGCAGGCGCCCCGGCAACAGCCACCTCGGCGGGCGGCTCCACGGGGGAGTCAAGCCGCGCCAAGGCCGTCCGGCGCACCAGCCGCAGCGGAGGCGGCCCGTGCGCGGACCACGACGGAGGCGCCCCGCAGGCCGGCAGCGAGCCGGCAGGGGTCTTCTCGGAGCGGAGCAACGGCTCCGCCCGCTCCTCGGGCGCCGGTAGCCACAGGGGCTGGGTCCTCGCAGCCCCCAGCCCCGGTGAACACCAAGCGCGCGAGGGAGTCTTCATCTTCCGCTCCTCGCGCCGACGCGCCCACGGTGGAGTATGACTTCTCCGCCCTGAGCGAGGACGACGAGGAGGATCAAGAGTAAGGATTCTGGACCTCATATCTTCTTGATTTCTGTCTTGATTCTTCTGTTGATGCTGACTCTGTCTACTGTTTTGATTTCAGGACCCTGGCCCACCGCGCAGCGAAGAAGGCCAAGGCGCCCGAGGCTGAGGTCGCGGAAGGCTCAGCGGCAGCGGCAACAGGGGGTGTGCCGGAGCCAAGCCTGCCGGACTCGAGCACTGCTCCGATGAGCAGCCCCCAGCGCAGCCCGCAGCGCAGCCCCCAGCGTAAGTCTGGGGTTTTCTCTTCTTGCTTGTCGGGGTACGCCTTTGGATTTGGTTTCGTCTTCGTGTCTTGACGTTTCTGGTCTTGCTTTGTGTAGAGGAGGAGCCGCAGCGGGAAGAGCGCCCGGAGACCACCGCTGAGGAGCCGCAGGCCCCGCCATCCCCGCCAAGGCAGAACTCTCCGGCAAGGGAGAGTGCTCCGCCCAGGGTGGGCACTCCGCCGAGGCAGAGTACCCCGCCTGGGGCGAGCAGCCCGGCGAGGGCGGCCACCCCGCCAAGGCCAAGTTCCCCGGCGAGGGTGACTACTCCGACGAGGCCGAGCTCCCCGGCGAGGGAGCCCGCCGCTGAGGACGTCCGCCAAGGTAATCTTTGTGACTTGTCTTCTTGGCTTGTCTCTTTTTTGGATATTTGCTTGAGTCTTGAACTTCTTTCTCTTCTTCTTCTTTCTAGATCTTCCTCCTCCTGTGCCCATGGAGACGGAGGTGATTATCCTCGAGGAGGAGGACGCGCAGGGCGGCGGCGGCGACGCTCCAGTCGTCGAGGAGATAGCCGAGGCCGCCGAGCCGGCCGCGCAAGAGACTGCTCCGGCTGCAGATGCAGCGGCCGGGGAGGGGGATGGTGGCCGCACCGCCGACCCGGAGGCGGCGGGAGCATCGGATGCTGCACCGGCCACCGGTCCCTCCGCCGGCGAGGAGCAGAGGTTCTATCTCGAGGCCCCCAATGGCGTCTTCATCCAGATGCCGTGGGGGTCTTCGTCGCGAGCTCCTGCGGAGGGCGAGGCGTTCGACGGAGAAGTCCTCGCCTCCGCAGGCCTGAAGATCGTCCAGGCGCCCGGTGGAGGTGAGGGGCCCGAGGAGGAGAGGTTGCTTCATCAGCTCCTGGCCCTTTACCGGGCCAGGCAAGCAAAGCTCGCCTCCCGGGAGGCTCTTGCCGCCAAGGCCGCGGCAGAAATGGAAAAGCGTGCGGCGGAGCTCAGCGCCGCCAATCAGGCTGCCCTCCGCCAGGTGGCGGAGGAGCGTGAGCGTCTCGCCGGCGAGTACCAGGAGTGGGTACTCGAGAAGGCCGAAGCCGATGAACAGCAGCGTCTCGCCGGGGTGGAGATGTCCCGGCGAGAGGGAGAGCTCGCGCAGCGGAAGGTCGAGCTGGACTCTCATGAAGAAGACCTTGCCGCTCGCGAGGCTGCCCTTGGCGGGGAGCTGAAGGAGGCGAAAGCCGCCGCGGTTGCCGCGGAGGACGCCAAGAAAGAGCTCGCCGCCAAGGTCGAACAACTGGAGAAGGCGATGAAGGTGAGCGCCGAGAAGGTTGCCGCGCTCATCTTGGAGCGCGAGAAGGATGCTCACACAAACTCAGAGCTTCAGGTGAGCTTATCCAAGAGGGGTGACGAGCTGAAGGCCGCCAAGGACTCCATTGAGGACTTGGAGCTGAAGGTCACCACCCTGAAGGAATCGCTCGATGCTGCCCGGGCCCAGGAGACCAAGTTGAAGGATGAGCTCCGCAAGGAGCGAACCTTGGTGGAGAGCGTCAACAAGGCATCCGAGCTCTTCCGGCAGAATATTGAAGTGTGAACGCAGCGGAGCCGCCCGTGGAGTCGCGCAGGCTCCTCAAATGGTCCAGCACGCCCATCGTTTTTGACCTTGAGGATCACCCTGACCGCACCACCGCGGTCGGGTGCTTGCCGATGCTGGTTTCTCCCACCATCCGCAACCTCAAGGTCACCAAAATGTTGGTTGACGGCGGGGCCGGGCTGAACTTGATCTCCTCTGCTGTGATCAAGAAGCTCCAAATTCAAGATGGCGAGCTCGAAGAGACCGGTTCATTCCAAGGAATCAACCCGGGAAGGAGCAAGCCCAAGGGAAAGATCACTCTGCCGGTGACCTTTGGCGGGGAGCTCAACTTCAGGACTGAGCGCGTCACCTTTGACGTCGCCGATATTCCATTGCCCTACAATGGAATACTCGGCCGTCCCGCCCTCGCCAAGTTCATGGCAGCTTCCCACTATGCCTACAACGTGCTGAAGATGCCGGGGCCGATAAGCGTCATCACTGTCCACAGCGACAAGAAGGATGCGCTTATTTGCGCCGACAAGATTTACCGGGATGCGGCAGCTGCGGCCGAGAAGGATACTCTTGCCGCTGAAGCTCCCGGGGGGAAGAAGACGAAGACCAAGTCCGGCAAGTGCTCTGGGACCCACTCCGGCAACCGCACCTCTTCGGAGTGCTGCGCCGCCGTCGAGGACGTTCCATCGAGCTCCACCGGCAAGAGCAAGAAAGGAATGGCTGCTCCTCCGGCGACCAAGAAGGTGTCCGCAAAGGAGGATGGCACTGGTGGTACCTTCACCATCAGCGCCACCCTTGACAGCAAATAGGAAAGCGCGCTCGTCGCCTTCCTGCGGGCGAATGTCGATGTGTTTGCTTGGCAACCATCTGACATCCCCGGTGTTCCCAGGAAGGTGATTGAGCACAAGCTTGCTGTCTGTCCTCATGCGCGGCCCATCAAGCAGAAAGTGAGGAAGCAAGCCGTGGAGCGCCAAGAGTTCATCAACGAGGAAATCAAGAAGCTAGAAGCAGCTGGCCTAGTTAGAGGTGTGATCCATCCGACGTGGCTGGCAAACCCAGTCGTCGTGCGCAAGGCCAACGGGAAGTGGAGACTGTGTATAGACTTCACCGATGTGAATAAAGCATGTCCCAAGGATCCCTTCCCTTTGCCGCGCATTGACCAGATCGTTGACTCCACCGCCGGATGTGAGCTACTCTGTTTTCTTGATGCATACTCAGGCTATCATCAGATTTTCATGGCCAAGGAAGATGAAGAGAAGACTGCGTTTATCACTCCATGTGGCACTTATTGCTTTATCCGCATGCCATTTGGATTGAAGAATGCAGGCTCAACCTTTGCAAGGGTAGTGTACACTGCTTTTGAGCCACAGATCCACAGAAATGTAGAAGCTTACATGGATGACATCGTGGTGAAGAGCAAAAGCAAGGAAACCCTGATTCAAGACTTGGAAGAAACGTTTCAGAACCTGCGCAGGATACAGCTCAAGTTGAACCCCGAGAAGTGCGTCTTTGGAGTCCCCTCCGGCAAGCTTCTCGGGTTCTTTGTATCACAGAGGGGGATTGAAGCCAATCCCGACAAGATCAAAGCCATTGAGCAGATAGAGGCCCCGAAGCGCGTCAAGGATGTCAGAAGGCTTGCAGGTTGTGTTGCTGTCCTCAGTAGGTTCATTTCAAAATCCGCAGAACGCGCCCTACCTTTCTTCAAAATCTTGAAGAAGGCAGGTCCCATGAAGTGGACTCCGGAAGCGGAGGCAGCGTTGCAGGATTTGAAACGGTACCTGTCCTCCACTCCTACACTTGTCGCACCTAGACCACATGAAAAGTTGTTGCTATACTTAGCGGCAACCAACCAGGTGGTTAGTGCTGCGTTAGTGGCGGAGAGGGAGTCCGACGAGGAGTCAGCATCACCGGCGAGCGAATCTAGCGACAAGCAGGGGGCTGTCCCGACGAGCTCTGGCCCCGACAAGGAAGACTCTGCGCAGGAACAAGGAGAGGTGCGGAAGAAGATGGTGCAGCGCCCAGTGTATTTTGTAAGTTCCCTTCTCCAGGGGGCTAGATCAAGGTACTCTGGTGTGCAAAAATTGCTTTTCGGCCTCCTCATGGCCTCAAGAAAGCTGCGCCACTACTTCCAAGCCCATGAGATAACAGTGGTCACTCGCTTTCCGTTGAAGAGGATATTGCACAATCCAGAGGCAACAGGCAGGATCGTCGAGTGGGCACTGGAGCTGTCAAGCTTTGGACTCAAGTTTGAAAGTACTTCAACCATACAGAGCCGAGCCTTGGCAGAGTTCATTGCCGAATGGACCCCAACACCAGAAGATGAGGTTCAAGAAACAAGTGTACCCGTACAAGAAGCGACAAGTGAATGGGTAATGTATTTTGACGGTGCCTTCTCGCTGCAAGGCGCCGGTGCCGGCGTGGTACTCATCGCGCCCACCGGAGAGCACCTCAAATATGTTATCCAGATGCACTTTCCCAGGGAGCAAGCGACAAACAACACCGCAGAGTATGAAGGCTTGCTTGCCGGCCTCAGGATTGCGGCCGAACTTGGGATCAGAAAGCTGATTGTGCGGGGCGATTCTCAGTTGGTGGTCCGACAGGTTAACAAGAGCTATCAGAGCCCTTTGATGGAGGCATATGTCGATGAAGT
The DNA here is from genome assembly GCA_902687465.1 of Secale cereale. Taxonomy (NCBI): domain Eukaryota; kingdom Viridiplantae; phylum Streptophyta; class Magnoliopsida; order Poales; family Poaceae; genus Secale; species Secale cereale. Next base: position 598,585,459 of record LR738714.1, read on the forward strand.
GAGAAAGCTTGAAGAGCACTTTGAAGGTTTGCAGATGGAGCACGTCCCGAGAGCCCAAAATGAGATTGCAGATGGCCTTTCAAAGTGCGCCGCGATGAAGTTACCTGTGGAACCAGGGACCTTTTTGCTCAAGCTGACTCAGCCATCAGTTACACCATCAATTGGGCAGTCCAAGAAGAGAAAGTTGGTCTCCGGCGACTACTTGCCGGCGGATCTTCCTGAGACCGCCGCCAAAGTTCCCAAGATCAACGACAACAACGCTGAGGAACAGTTTGCTCCTGCAAGCCCTCGGGTTTGTGCAGTTGAAGCAAGTGTTCCCGACAAGCCTCGCCCCGGCGAGCTTGCCGGGGGACCGTCAGCTCCGGCAGGACCAGAGGTCCTTGCCGTAGAAGCTGAGGTTCCCGCAGCGGCCCTCGAGCCTTTAGTCCTTGCCGTCGAACCTCGGGCTCCGGCATGGGCGCAGCAAATCGTCCGTTTCCTGCAAACTGGAGAACTTCCCGACGACCCTCAAGAGATAGAGAAGATAACCAGGCAGTCAAGTATGTATCAGTTCGTGGATAACGAGCTATACAGAAGAAGACTCAACGGTGTCAGGTTGAAATGCATCTCCAGAGAAGATGGACAGAAGCTGTTGGCAGAAATACACGGAGGCATATGTGGTCACCACATTGGCGCAAGGGCGCTTGCCGGGAAAGCTTTCCGGCAAGGGTTCTTTTGGCAAGAAGCCCTCCAAGATGCAACTGCACTAGTAACCAAGTGTGAAGCGTGCCAGTTCCATGCAAAGCAAATCCATCAGCCAGCTCAAGCTCTCCAAACAATCCCTTTATCATGGCCCTTCTCGGTCTGGGGGCTCGACATCCTCGGCCCTTTCCCTCGAGCTGTCGGGGGCTTTGAGTACTTGTACGTTGCAATCGACAAGTTCACAAAGTGGCCAGAAGTAGAGCCGGTGAGGAAAGTGACAGCACAGTCAGCAGTCAGGTTCTTCAGGTCGATTGTTTGCCGTTTCGGGATCCCTAACAGGATCATCACCGACAACGGTACGCAATTCACTAGTCGCACCTTCATGCAGTACGTCCAAGACCTTGGCGCCAAGGTCTGTTTCGCTTCTGTTGCTCACCCGAGGAGCAACGGCCAAGCGGAGAGGGCGAATGCTGAAGTGCTGCGCGGACTCAAGACAAGGACCTTTGACAGGCTGCGCAAGTGCGGAAAGAATTGGATAGAGGAGCTCCCGGCGGCTCTTTGGTCAATCAGAACGACACCAAGTCGAGCCACCGGACAGACACCTTTTGCTCTAGTTTATGGAGCAGAGGCAGTTCTCCCCACGGAACTCGTATACGGATCTCCTCGAGTACTCGCTTATGATGAGCTCGAGCAAGAGCAACTGCGTCAAGATGACGCATTGCTCCTTGAGGAGGGACGTCTCCAGGCTGCTGTACGAGCTGCTCGATACCAGCAAGCTTTGCGCCGCTACCATAGCCGCAAAGTCAAGGCCAGGAGTCTCGAGGAAGGCGACCTTGTTCTTCGGCGTGTTCAGTCCGCCAAGAATTCCAACAAGTTGACGCCGAAGTGGGAAGGCCCTTATCGGGTGAGACAAGTTACGAGGCCCGGCGCTGTCCGCCTCGAGACCGAAGAAGGCTTACCGGTGAGCAACTCCTGGAACATAGAGCATCTTCGCAAGTTTCACCCCTAAGGCGCGGTTGCCGTGATCCGCTCCGGCAACCACCTTTTGTACAAGCTTTGCCGCTGTTACATGTAACCCTTTGTACAAAGCCGGGCGCAGACCCCGTGCATCAGTAAAGCTTTCGTGTTTTTCGCATCGATTGCCTTTTGCATACTTCTCTTTGCTATTTGCATGTTCTGTTTGGCATTTGATGCAACACTCAGATATACGGTAAGCACTATTATGCCGAAAGGCCAGATACTTGTTTCCCTCTCCCTTTCTCTTTCCTCTTAAACAGAAGGAACGGTCCTCGCGCACAAGTTTGCCGGGGGGGAAGGAGGTGGAGGAAGAACCAAGTGCTGTTCAAGAAAGAGAAGCCTTACCGGGAAGCAAGCAATATGAGCAAGCAGCATATGAAAGATAAGTTGTTAGAATTTGACCAGTTCAAATTTTAAATTTTTGGTTGTCTTCCTTGAACGATCACGCTTTGTATGGAAAACCTGTGCGCGGAGGAACCTACCCGTAGCTTGCCGCACCCTTATCTTGTTTTCGAGTTCACTCAACGATTTAAGTGAGCTGCGACAAGTGTCGCGCCCTTGCCTCGTTTCCGAGTACGCTCAGCAAGCTAAGTGCGTTGCGACTAGCTGCGGCAAGGTTGCTTGCCGGCGAGGACCTTGGCCAGCAGGCTGCTTAGAGTCCAGCGCTCAGCGCTCGCGACAAGGGCCCCTTGCCGGCGAGCTCCCCGGGAGCGTAGGGTGAAAAACATACAAGGTCAAAGATTGGAACAAGGAAGATAACATTGCACTGATTGATCGAAGTAAAGCAAATATCTTACAAAGGATAGTTTGTCGCGATGGACTAATGAGTTCATAGTATAATGTGCAGCAACAAAAAGATAAAGATAAATGGGGCCCTAGTCTACGCGGTCGCCTTCCTTCCTGCCAAGCTTTGCCACCTTGGCGATGATGTGGCCGACCTGCTCCTTCAGGGCCTCCGTGTCTGCATCTGCCGGCAGGGTGCGAAGAACGTTCGTGAGGTTGATTCCCGGGTTGCGGTACACGATCTTCGTCAAGACCCGCTCCAGAGTTCCCGCGCAGAGCCGGCGCGACTCCTCGGCCAGCTGCGCGGGGATGCGGTTCCGGAGACCTGCAAGAGCTGGAGCGACGCCTCTGAAGAAGAGGCTGAGCTTGGCGCTGTGCGGGAGATATGGATCCGGCGAGTAGATAAGATGTTCGACCTTCAACGCCAGCAGCTCTTGATCAATATTGGACGCAGAAGAAACCAGCTCTTCGGTCCACACTTCGATAGTCTGCCGGAAGAGCTCGGATGCCTTGTTGACGCTCTCCATCAAGGTTCGCTCCTTGCGGAGCTCATCCTTCAACTTGGTCTCCTGGGCCCGGGCAGCATCGAGCGATTCCTTCAGGGTGGTGACCTTCAGCTCCAAGTCCTCAATGGAGTCCTTGGCGGCCTTCAGCTCGTCGCCCCTCTTGGATAAACTCACCTGGAGCTCTGAGTTTGTATGAGCATCCTTCTCGCGCTCCAAGATGAGCGCGGCAACCTTCTCGGCGCTCACCTTCACCGCCTTCTCCAGTTGTTCGACCTTGGCGGCGAGCTCTTTCTTGGCGTCCTCCGCGGCAACCGCGGCGGCTTTCGCCTCCTTCAGCTCCCCGCCAAGGACAGCCTCGCGAGCGGCAAGGTCTTCTTCATGGGAGTCCAGCTCAACCTTCCGCTGCGCGAGCTCTCCCTCTCGCCGGGACATCTCCACCCCGGCGAGACGCCGCTGTTCATCGGCTTCAGCCTTCTCGAGCACCCACTCTTGGTACTCGCCGGCGAGGCGCTCACGCTCCTCCGCCACCTGGCGGAGGGCAGCCTGATTGGCGGCGCTGAGCTCCGCCGCACGCTTCTCCATCTCTGCCGCAGCCTTGGCGGCAAGAGCCTCCCGGGAAGCGAGCTTTGCTTGCCTGGCCCGGTAAAGGGCCAGGAGCTGATGAAGCAACCGCTCCTCCTCGGGCCCCTCACCTCCACCGGGCGCCTGGACGATCTTCAGGCCTGCGGAGGCGAGGACTTCTCCGTCGAACGCCTCGCCCTCCGCAGGAGCTCGCGACGAAGACCCCCACGGCATCTGGATGAAGACGCCATTGGGGGCCTCGAGATAGAACCTCTGCTCCTCGCCGGCGGAGGGACCGGTGGCCGGTGCAGCATCCGATGCTCCCGCCGCCTCCGGGTCGGCGGTGCGGCCACCGTCCCCCTCCCCGGCCGCTGCATCTGCAGCCGGAGCAGTCTCTTGCGCGGCCGGCTCGGCGGCCTCGGCCATCTCCTCGACGACAGGAGCGTCGCCGCCGCCGCCCTGCGCGTCCTCCTCCTCGAGGACAATCACCTCCGTCTCCATGGGCGCAGGAGGAGGAAGATCTAGAAAGAAGAAGAAGAGAAAGAAATTCAAGACTCAAGCAAATATCCAAAAAAGAGATAAGCCAAGGAGACAAGTTACAAAGATTACCTTGGCGGACGTCCTCTGCGGCGGGCTCCCTCGCCGGGGAGCTCGGCCTCGTCGGAGTAGTCGCCCTCGCCGGGGAACTTGGCCTTGGCGGGGTGGCCGCCCTTGCCGGGCTGCTCGTCCTTGGCGGGGTACTCTGCCTTGGCGGAGTACCCGCCCTTGACGGAGCACTCTCCCTTGCCGGAGAGTTCTGCCTTGGCGGGGATGGCGGGGCCTGCGGCTCCTCAGCTGTGGCCTCCGGGCGCTCTTCCCGCTGCGGCTCTTCCTCTGCACAGAACAAGACAAGAGATGTCAATACGTGAAGACAAAATCAAAGCCTCAGGCGTACCCCGACAAGCGAAAAGAGAACCCCAGACTTACGCTGGGGGCTGCGCTGCGGGCTGCGCTGGGGGCTGCTCATCGGAGCAGCGCTCGAGTCCGGCAGGCTCGGCTCCGGCACACCCTCTGTTGCCGCTGCCGCTGAGCCTTCCGCGACCTCGGCCTCGGGCGCCTTGGCCTTCTTCGCTGCGCGGTGGGCCAGGGTCCTGAAATCAAAACAGTAAACAGAGTCAGCATCAACAGAAGTTCAAGACAAAAATCAAGAAGATGTAGAATCTCGGATCCTTACTCCTGGTCCTCCTCGTCGTCCTCGCTCAGGGCGGAGAAGTCATACTCCACCGTGGGCGCGTCGACGCGAGGAGCGGGAGGTGAAGACTCCCTCGCGCGCTTGGTGTTCACCGGGGCTGGGGGCTGCGAAGACCCAGCCCCTGTGGCCGCCGGCGCCCGAGGAGCGGGCGGAGCCGTTGCTCCGCTCCGAGAAGACCCCTGCCGGCTCGCTGCCAGCCTGCGGGGCGCCTCCGTCGTGGTCCGCGCACGGGCCGCCTCCGCTGCGGCTGGTGCGCCGGACGGCCTTGGCGCGGCTTGACTCCCCCGTGGAGCCGCCCGCCGAGGTGGCTGTTGCCGGGGCGCCTGCGCCCTCTCCCCCGTCGCCGCCTTGCGGAGGCGCTTTGCCGGGGACTGCTTCGGGCTTGCCGGGGACGGGGAGCTCTCCGACGAGGAGAGGTCGTCGGCGTATAACTCCGTGGATCCGCCGGAGTCTTCGGCCTCCTCCTCCTCCTCCTCCTCTGCCCCGGCCGGCTCGCTGGGCCCAGCGTCCAGCACTGCGGCCCTCTTTCCCTTGGCGCCTCCGCCCCTCGCGGCGCCTCTGCTCCCTCCGGCGGTGCCCTCCATTGCCGCGGCCTCCGTCGCGATCCCATGGATCCCGGAGTGCCTCAACGAGGGGACCCCGGCGAGCGCGTCGGGTGGGAGGTTCAACAACCGGCGGATCTCCGCCTCCTCTGCCTGGGTGGACGCCTCCTCGGCCTCCGCCTCCTCCGGCGAGAACCCGAAGACTCATGCCGCCGCGGCTGCGGCGGCCTCCTCAGCCCGAGAAGCAATATAAGCGATTTCCTGGTCGGTGGTGTCCCGCGTGTGCAGCTTGAGGTCCTCCTTGTTACTCGCCACCTCGGTGAGGTTGTCGTAGAAGTTGAGGACGTCGATGGGCTTCGGGGCGATCCACGAGCGGTCCAAGCCATGCGAGTCGCACATGGGCATCATGGCAAGGATCCGGTCCCTCGCGGCGTTGTTGCAGAGCGGCACCACTTCCCGGGGAGTCCTAAACCACTCAGGGTGCGTCGGGTCATACTTAAAAAGTTCCCGTACCATCCCGCGCAGCTCCAGAGTGGTGAAGTTGAAGTTGAGCCCGGGGCGCAGCCTCATGATGTCTGCCGGGCCGCCGTACTCCCAGGCCGGCCTCTTCCGGTCTTGGAGAGGGGCGATGCGCCGGCGGAGGAAATCCGCGCCCACTTCGGCAACTGACAGCCGGGCCATCCGAAGACGGAGAATCCGGACGAGGGCGATGTCGAGCTTGACGTCGTCGGAGTCTAGATCACTCCAATCCCTGCCGCGCACGATAGGCGTTGTGCGCGGCGCAGTGAAGGCTTGCGGCTGGTCTTCTACAATCCAGCACCACTCCGCTCGCCATTCCTCCCACTTGCCGCGGAGCTCCCCCGGCAAGTACGCCCCTTTCTTATTGAGACGGAAGACCCAAGAAATTCCTCCGGAGAGGGGGGCATCGGCCTCGGCTCTAGGAGTGAAAAAGTGTCTAAAGAGGGCTACGTTGGGGTGGACTCCTATGAAGTTTTCGCACATATGTGCGAAAACAGCCATGGTGAGAATGGCGTTGGGGGTGAAATCAAGCAGATGGAAGCCGTATGTGTTCATGATATCACAGAAGAAGTTCGAAAAAGGAGGACAGAGACCACAATGGAAAAAGGCAGCAAAGAAGTGATACCCGCCGGGATAGTTGTCCTTGGCGACGGCCGGGTATGCTCGTGTGCGGGGATGCGCATCGGTTCCTTTGGACCAGAACAAGTAGTACTTGTTCCAGAGTTCCTGCACGCCGAGCTTCGGCGGGAAGACGACGTGCCGCTTCCGGTAAGCGATGAGCTTGGCCGCTTGCTCGGATTTCTCCTTCTTGGATTTCTCCGCCTTCGCCTTGTCGGTCTTTGGGGCCATGGCGGACGCGGCGGGAGGAAGGGGACGAAGAGCTCGGCGGCGGCGAAGGTGTGGAGGCAGAGCGCAAGAAGGAATCTTTTGCAGGTGGAAGACGACGTAATGAGAGCGCAGGGAGGGGAACCGCGCCTACTACCTCTGCTTTTATGGGGGAGTGGGGGGCGTTTCGCCCTTTCCATTAAGAGATCGTGGGCACGTCCCATCCCACGGCGCCGCAATCGACGCGTGCCGTTACCGTGGGGCGCGGCGGATATGGAAGTGGATTCGGCGCGCCGCGGGCCGCGGGTGCCCGTGCACTGTTTTGGGCCTGGCCCAACAGCGCTCGGCACCGTGTGTGGCCCAGGCCCGGGGGCTCCTGTCGGTGTACTAAGGTAGGGGTGCCTCAGTACCCCAACTTGTGCACGGGCAGTTGCAGCTTCCCGCGGCAAGGTTTACTGCGGGCTCGCCGGAGACCTTCCTGCTCCTTATTAAACCATTCAAAAACAAAGTATACAAGACATAAGACCGAGACCCCGGCAAGAGGAGCTTGCCGGGAAGGCCGTTCCAGGCTCAAGACTGTTCCACTAACACAAGACCCTGGCAAGAGGAGCTTGCCAGGAAGACTAGAAGACATCGCCTCGGCGCTATGCGCGCCCCGGCAAGGGGCCCGGGGAGCGGCAAGTTCCCGGGCCCGGCAAGATCAAGGCCCCGGCAAGGTGCTTGCCGGGAAGGCTGCGCTGTGTGCCCGCGCTCCAGCTCATCGGCCCACGCGTCGCCCTGGGGCCTATCCAGGGACGCGTGGCGGATGGCTGTGCAGCCTGGGGTACACGGTGGCACTCCACGGCGATAAATCCGTCGCCGTGGCGGACGGAGACGCTAAGGCGGGAGCTTTTGGGGTCGACGGCGACGGGCATTAAATGCCCTTGTCCCCCACTGTTAAAGTAGGTATAGACCACTGTTCTGTACTGTAGCTCCACTGTTCCCGCACTGTTACAACTACCACCTCTTTTACATTTTTACCCCTTTCTCCTACGTTGACACCTGTCGGTGACCCCTTGCACTATAAAAGGAGGCCCATGCACAACGTGGAGGGGGTTCGAAACCTAGATTACTCTCACGCACGGTGTAGCTGCTTCTTCAAGCTCCCGAGCGCTCAACTCAATAGACAACCAAGCAGGAGTAGGGTTTTACGCATCCGTGCGGCCCGAACCTGGGTAAAACTGCTCGCGCGTCTGCCTCGATCTGCTCTTCGTGCTCCCTCCGCCCTCGTACCGCACAGACAAGGGGCTCCGGTCCCATAGGTGTTCGTGGTGGACAGTTTCCCCCGACAAGTTTCCCCCGACACAACGCCTATGAAAATGACGAAATCGGAGCTTGTTCTCACTTGCTTTGAGAGTCTCGATCAATTCGGACTCTAGGTTGATTTTTGTATTTTCTTTGATCACCGTTTCTTCGCGAGAGTTGGCCTAACACCCTATTGTATCCATACATGGGTGGGGCGCCCAGGACCTAAACACCAAAGTGATATGCCGGCTCATCAAAATTTGAGCTGTAATTGCGATAACTTTCATTTTTTCCAATCCTGCAGGCCATTTTTGAGGGCCAAGACGACCCTTTTTGGGCTCAGAATTTTCCACGCACGTGATCCTGTGTGTGCACGTATGTAAAATCCTCCAGATCGTAAAAACTAGAAGTCCTATCACCTCAATTCTCCAATAGCTTTCCAACGCCTATGAAAACGATGAAATCGGTGCTTGTTCTCACTTGCTTTGAGAGTCTCGATCAATTCAGACTCTAGGTTGATTTTTGTATTTTCTTTGATCACCGTTTCTTCGCGAGAGTTGGCCTAACACCCTATTGTATCCATACATGGGTGGGGTGCCAAGGACCTTGTCGGTGTACTAAGGTAGGGGGACCCCAGTACCCCAACTTGTGCACGGGCAGTTGCAGCTTCCCACGGCAAGGTTTACTGCGTGCTCGCCGGAGACCTTCCTGCCTCCTATTAAACCATTCAAAAACAAAGTATACGAGACAGAAGATCGAGACCCCGGCAAGAGGAGCTTGCCGGGAAGGCCGTACCAGGCTCAAGACTGTTCCAATAACACAAGACCCTGGCTAGAGGAGCTTGCCAGGAAGATTAGAAGATATTGCCTCGGCGCTATGCGCGCCCCGGCAAGGGGCCCGGGGAGCGGCAGGTTCCCGGGCCCGGCAAGATCAAGGCCCCGGCAAGGCGCTTGCCGGGGAGGCTACGCTGTGTGCCCGCGCTCCAGCTCATCGGCCCACGCGTCGCCCTGGGGCCTAACCAGGGACGCGTGGCGGATGGCTGTGCAGCCTGGGGTACACGGTGGCACACCACGGCGATAAATCCGTCGCCGTGGCGGACGGAGACGCTAAGGCGGGAGCTTTTGGGGTCGACGGCGACGGGCATTGAATGCCCTTGTCCCCCACTGTTAAAGTAGGTATAGACCACTGTTCTGTACTGTAGCTCCACTGTTCCCGCACTGTTACAACTACCACCTCTTTTACATTTTTACCCCTTTCTCCTACGTTGACACCTGTCGGTGACCCCTTTGCACTATAAAAGGAGGCCCATGCACAACGTGGAGGGGGTTCGAAAGCTAGATTACTCTCACGCACGGTGTAGCTGCTTCTTCAAGCTCCCGAGCGCTCAACTCAATACACAACCAAGCAGGAGTAGGGTTTTACGCATCCGTGCGGCCCGAACCTGGGTAAAACTGCCCGCGCGTCTGCTTCGATCTGCTCTTTGTGCTCCCTCCGCCCTCGTACCGCACAGACAAGGGGCTCCGGTCCCATAGGTGTTCGTGGCGGACAGTTTCCCCCGACAGTTGGAAAGCTATTGGGGAATTGAGTTGATAGGACTTTTAGTTTTTACGATCTGGAGGATTTTACATACGTGCACACACAGGATCACGTGCGTGGAAAATTCTGAGCCCAAAAAGGGTCGTCTTGGCCCTCAAAAATGGCCTGCAGGATTAGAAAAAATGAAAGTTATCGCAATTACAGCTGAAATTTTGATGAGCCGGCATATCACTTTGGTGTTCAGGTCCTTGGCGCCCCACCCATGTATGGATACAATAGGGTGTTAGGCCAACTCTCGCGAAGAAACGGTGATCAAAGAAAATACAAAAATCAACCTAGAGTCCGAATTGATCGAGACTCTCAAAGCAAGTGAGAACAAGCACCGATTTCGTCGTTTTCATAGGCGTTGGAAAGCTATTAGGGAATTGAGGTGATTGCACTTCTAGTTTTTACGATCTGGAGGATTTTACATACGTGCACACACAGGATCACGTGCGTGGAAAATTCTGAGCCCAAAAAGGGTCGTCTAGGCCCTCAAAAATGGCTTACAGGATTGGAAAAAATGAAAGTTATCGCAATTACAGCTCAAATTTTGATGAGCCGGCATATCACTTTGGTGTTCAGGTCCTTGGCGCCCCACCCATGTATGGATACAATAGGGTGTTAGGCCAACTCTCGCGAAGAAACGGTGATCAAAGAAAATACAAAAATCAACCTAGAGTCCGAATTGATCGAGACTCTCAAAGCAAGTGAGAACAAGCACCGATTTCGTCGTTTTCATAGGCGTTGGAAAGCTATTGGGGAATTGAGGTGATTGCACTTCTAGTTTTTACGATCTGGAGGATTTTACATACGTGCACACACAGGATCACGTGCGCGGAAAATTTTGAGCCCAAAAAGGGTCGTCTTGGCCCTCAAAAATGGCTTACAGGATTGGAAAAAATGAAAGTTATCGCAATTACAGCTCAAATTTTGATGAGCCGGCATATCACTTTGGTGTTCAGGTCCTTGGCGCCCCACCCATGTATGGATACAATAGGGTGTTAGGCCAACTCTCGCGAAGAAACGGTGATCAAAGAAAATACAAAAATCAACCTAGAGTCCGAATTGATCGAGACTCTCAAAGCAAGTGAGAACAAGCACCGATTTCGTCGTTTTCATAGGCGTTGGAAAGCTATTGGGGAATTGAGGTGATTGCACTTCTAGTTTTTACGATCTGGAGGATTTTACATACGTGCACACACAGGATCACGTGCGTGGAAAATTCTGAGCCCAAAACGGGTCGTCTAGGCCCTCAAAATGGCTTACAGGATTGGAAAAAATGAAAGTTATCGCAATTACAGCTCAAATTTTGATGAGCCGGCATATCACTTTGGTGTTCAGGTCCTTGGCGCCCCACCCATGTATGGATACAATAGGGTGTTAGGCCAACTCTCGCGAAGAAACGGTGATCAAAGAAAATACAAAAATCAACCTAGAGTCCGAATTGATCGAGACTCTCAAAGCAAGTGAGAACAAGCACCGATTTCGTCGTTTTCATAGGCGTTGGAAAGCTATTGGGGAATTGAGGTGATAGGACTTCTAGTTTTTACGATCTGGAGAATTTTACATACGTTCGCACACAGGATCACGTGCGCGGAAAATTTTGAGACCAAAAAGGGTCGTCTTGGCCCTCAAAAATGGCCTGCAGGATTGGAAGAAATGAAAGTTATCGCAATTACAGCTCAAATTTTGATGAGCCGGCATATCACTTTGGTGTTCAGGTCCTTGGCGCCCCACCCATGTATGGATACAATAGGGTGTTAGGCCAACTCTCGCGAAGAAACGGTGATCAAAGAAAATACAAAAATTAACCTAGAGTCCGAATTGATCGAGACTCTCAAAGCAAGTGAGAACAAGCACCGATTTCGTCGTTTTCATAGGCGTTGGAAAGCTATTGGGGAATTGAGGTGATAGGACTTCTAGTTTTTACGATCTGGAGGATTTTACATACGTGCACACACAGGATCACGTGCGTGGAAAATTCTGAGCCCAAAAAGGGTCGTCTTGGCCCTAAAAAATGGCCTGCAGGATTGGAAAAAATGAAAGTTATCGCAATTACAGCTCAAATTTTGATGAGCCGGCATATCACTTTGGTGTTTAGGTCCTGGGCGCCCCACCCATGTATGGATACAATAGGGTGTTAGGCCAACTCTCACGAAGAAACGGTGATCAAAGAAAATACAAAAATCAACCTAGAGTCCGAATTGATCGAGACTCTCAAAGCAAGTGAGAACAAGCTCCGATTTCCTCATTTTCATAGGCGTTGGAAAGCTATTGGGGAATTGAGGTGATAGGACTTCTAGTTTTTACGATCTGGAGGATTTTACATACGTGCACACACAGGATCACGTGCGCGGAAAATTTTGAGACTAAAAAGGGTCGTCTTGGCCCTCAAAAATGGCCTGCAGGATTGGAAAAAATGAAAGTTATCGCAATTACAGCTCAAATTTTGATGAGCCGGCATATCACTTTGGTGTTCAGGTCCTTGGCGCCCCGCCCATGTATGGATACAATAGGGTGTTAGGCCAACTCTCACGAAGAAACGGTGATCAAAGAAAATACAAAAATCAACCTAGAGTCCGAATTGATCGAGACTCTCAAAGCAAGTGAGAACAAGCACCGATTTCGTCGTTTTCATAGGCGTTGGAAAGCTATTGGGGAATTGAGGTGATAGGACTTCTAGTTTTTACGATCTGGAGGATTTTACATACGTGCACACACAGGATCACGTGCGTGGAAAATTCTGAGCCCAAAAAGGGTCGTCTTGGCCCTCAAAAATGGCCTGCAGGATTGGAAAAAATGAAAGTTATCGCAATTACAGCTCAAATTTTGATGAGCCGGCATATCACTTTGGTGTTTAGGTCCTGGGCGCCCCACCCATGTATGGATACAATAGGGTGTTAGGCCAACTCTCGCGAAGAAACGGTGATCAAAGAAAATACAAAAATCAACCTAGAGTCCGAATTGATCGAGACTCTCAAAGCAAGTGAGAACAAGCTCCGATTTCGTCATTTTCATAGGCGTTGTGTCGGGGGAAACTTGTCGGGGGAAACTGTCCACCACGAACACCTATGGGACCGGAGCCCCTTGTCTGTGCGGTACGAGGGCGGAGGGAGCACGAAGAGCAGATCGAGGCAGACGCGCGAGCAGTTTTACCCAGGTTCGGGCCGCACGGATGCGTAAAACCCTACTCCTGCTTGGTTGTCTATTGAGTTGAGCGCTCGGGAGCTTGAAGAAGCAGCTACACCGTGCGTGAGAGTAATCTAGGTTTCGAACCCCCTCCACGTTGTGCATGGGCCTCCTTTTATAGTGCAAGGGGTCACCGACAGGTGTCAACGTAGGAGAAAGGGGTAAAAATGTAAAAGAGGTGGTAGTTGTAACAGTGCGGGAACAGTGGAGCTACAGTACAGAACAGTGGTCTATACCTACTTTAACAGTGGGGGACAAGGGCATTTAATGCCCGTCGCCGTCGACCCCAAAAGCTCCCGCCTTAGCGTCTCCGTCCGCCACGGCGACGGATTTATCGCCGTGGAGTGCCACCGTGTACCCCAGGCTGCACAGCCATCCGCCACGCGTCCCTGGATAGGCCCCAGGGCGACGCGTGGGCCGATGAGCTGGAGCGCGGGCACACAGCGCAGCCTTCCCGGCAAGCACCTTGCCGGGGCCTTGATCTTGCCGGGCCCGGGAACTTGCCGCTCCCCGGGCCCCTTGCCGGGGCGCGCATAGCGCCGAGGCGATGTCTTCTAGTCTTCCTGGCAAGCTCCTCTTGCCAGGGTCTTGTGTTAGTGGAACAGTCTTGAGCCTGGAACGGCCTTCCCGGCAAGCTCCTCTTGCCGGGGTCTCGGTCTTATGTCTTGTATACTTTGTTTTTGAATGGTTTAATAAGGAGCAGGAAGGTCTCCGGCGAGCCCGCAGTAAACCTTGCCGCGGGAAGCTGCAACTGCCCGTGCACAAGTTGGGGTACTGAGGCACCCCTACCTTAGTACACCGACAGGAGCCCCCGGGCCTGGGCCACACACGGTGCCGAGCGCTGTTGGGCCAGGCCCAAAACAGTGCACGGGCACCCGCGGCCCGCGGCGCGCCGAATCCACTTCCATATCCGCCGCACCCCATGGTAACGGCACGCGTCGATTGCGGCGCCGTGGGATGGGACGTGCCCACGATCTCTTAATGGAAAGGGCGAAACGCCCCCCACTCCCCCATAAAAGCAGAGGTAGCAGGCGCGGTTCCCCTCCCTGCGCTCTCATTACGTCGTCTTCCACCTGCAAAAGATTCCTTCTTGCGCTCTGCCTCCACACCTCCGCCGCCGCCGAGCTCTTCGTCCCCTTCCTCCCGCCGCGTCCGCCATGGCCCCAAAGACCGACAAGGCGAAGGCGGAGAAATCCAAGAAGGAGAAATCCGAGCAAGCGGCCAAGCTCATCGCTTATCGGAAGCGGCACGTCGTCTTCCCGCCGAAGCTCGGCGTGCAGGAACTCTGGAACAAGTATTACTTGTTCTGGTCCAAGGGAACCGATGCGCATCCCCGCACGCGAGCATACCCGGCCGTCGCCAAGGACAACTATCCCGGCGGGTATCACTTCTTTGCTGCCTTTTTCCATTGTGGTCTCTGTCCTCCTTTTTCGAACTTCTTCTGTGATATCATGAACACATACGGCTTCCATCTGCTTGATTTCACCCCCAACGCCATTCTCACCATGGCTGTTTTCGCACATATGTGCGAAAACTTCATAGGAGTCCACCCCAACGTAGCCCTCTTTAGACACTTTTTCACTCCTAGAGCCGAGGCCGATGCCCCCCTCTCCGGAGGAATTTCTTGGGTCTTCCGTCTCAATAAGAAAGGGGCGTACTTGCCGGGGGAGCTCCGCGGCAAGTGGGAGGAATGGCGAGCGGAGTGGTGCTGGATTGTAGAAGACCAGCCGCAAGCCTTCACTGCGCCGCGCACAACGCCTATCGTGCGCGGCAGGGATTGGAGTGATCTAGACTCCGACGACGTCAAGCTCGACATCGCCCTCGTCCGGATTCTCCGTCTTCGGATGGCCCGGCTGTCAGTTGCCGAAGTGGGCGCGGATTTCCTCCGCCGGCGCATCGCCCCTCTCCAAGACCGGAAGAGGCCGGCCTGGGAGTACGGCGGCCCGGCAGACATCATGAGGCTGCGCCCCGGGCTCAACTTCAACTTCACCACTCTGGAGCTGCGCGGGATGGTACGGGAACTTTTTAAGTATGACCCGACGCACCCTGAGTGGTTTAGGACTCCCCGGGAAGTGGTGCCGCTCTGCAACAACGCCGCGAGGGACCGGATCCTTGCCATGATGCCCATGTGCGACTCGCATGGCTTGGACCGCTCGTGGATCGCCCCGAAGCCCATCGACGTCCTCAACTTCTACGACAACCTCACCGAGGTGGCGAGTAACAAGGAGGACCTCAAGCTGCACACGCGGGACACCACCGACCAGGAAATCGCTTATATTGCTTCTCGGGCTGAGGAGGCCGCCGCAGCCGCGGCGGCAGGAGTCTTCGGGTTCTCGCCGGAGGAGGCGGAGGCCGAGGAGGCGTCCACCCAGGCGGAGGAGGCGGAGATCCGCCGGTTGTTGAACCTCCCACCCGACGCGCTCGCCGGGGTCCCCTCGTTGAGGCACTCCGGGATCCATGGGATCGCGACGGAGGCCGCGGCAATGGAGGGCACCGCCGGAGGGAGCAGAGGCGCCGCGAGGGGCGGAGGCGCCAAGGGAAAGAGGGCCGCAGTGCTGGACGCTGGGCCCAGCGAGCCGGCCGGGGCAGAGGAGGAGGAGGAGGAGGAGGCCGAAGACTCCGGCGGATCCACGGAGTTATACGCCGACGACCTCTCCTCGTCGGAGAGCTCCCCGCCCCCGGCAAGCCCGAAGCAGTCCCCGGCAAAGCGCCTCCGCAAGGCGGCGACGGAGGAGAGGGCGCAGGCGCCCCGGCAACAGCCACCTCGGCGGGCGGCTCCACGGGGGAGTCAAGCCGCGCCAAGGCCGTCCGGCGCACCAGCCGCAGCGGAGGCGGCCCGTGCGCGGACCACGACGGAGGCGCCCCGCAGGCCGGCAGCGAGCCGGCAGGGGTCTTCTCGGAGCGGAGCAACGGCTCCGCCCGCTCCTCGGGCGCCGGCGGCCACAGGGGCTGGGTCTTCGCAGCCCCCAGCCCCGGTGAACACCAAGCGCGCGAGGGAGTCTTCACCTCCCGCTCCTCGCGTCGACGCGCCCACGGTGGAGTATGACTTCTCCGCCCTGAGCGAGGACGACGAGGAGGACCAGGAGTAAGGATCCGAGATTCTACATCTTCTTGATTTTTGTCTTGAACTTCTGTTGATGCTGACTCTGTTTACTGTTTTGATTTCAGGACCCTGGCCCACCGCGCAGCGAAGAAGGCCAAGGCGCCCGAGGCCGAGGTCGCGGAAGGCTCAGCGGCAGCGGCAACAGAGGGTGTGCCGGAGCCGAGTCTGCCGGACTCGAGCACTGCTCCGATGAGCAGCCCCCAGCGCAGCCCGCAGCGCAGCCCCCAGCGTAAGTCTGGGGTTCTCTTTTCGCTTGTCGGGGTACGCCTGAGGCTTTGATTTTGTCTTCATGTATTGACATCTCTGGTCTTGTTCTGTGCAGAGGAGGAGCCCCAGCGGGAAGAGCGCCCGGAGGTCACAGCTGAGGAGCCGCAGGCCCCGCCATCCCCGCCAAGGCAGGACTCTCCAGCAAGGGAGAGTGCTCCGTCAAGGGCGGGTACTCCGCCAAGGCAGAGTACCCCGCCAAGGACGAGCAGCCCGGCAAGGGCGGCCACCCCGCCAAGGCCAAGTTCCCCGGCGAGGGCGACTACTCCGACGAGGCCGAGCTCCCCGGCGAGGGAGCCCGCCGCTGAGGACGTCCGCCAAGGTAATCTTTGTAACTTGTCTTCTTGGCTTGTCCCTTTTTTTGGATATTTGCTTGAGTCTTGAATTTCTTTCTCTTCTTCTTCTTTCTAGATCTTCCTCCTCCTGCGCCCATGGAGACGGAGGTGATTATCCTCGAGGAGGAGGACGCGCAGGGCGGCGGCGGCGACGCTCCAGTCGTCGAGGAGGCAACTGAGGCCGCCGAGCCGGCCGCGCAAGAGACTGCTCCGGCTGCGGACGCAGCGGCCGGGGAGGGGGACGGTGGTCGCACCGCCGACCCGGAGGCGGCGGGAGCATCTGATGCTGCACCGGCCACCGGTCCCTCCGCCGGCGAAGAGCAGAGGTTCTATCTCGAGGCCCCCAATGGCGTCTTCATTCAGATGCCGTGGGGGTCTTCGTCGCGAGCTCCTGCGGAGGGCGAGGCGTTCGACGGAGAAGTCCTCGCCTCCGCAGGCCTGAGGATCGTCCAGGCGCCCGGTGGAGGTGAGGGGCCCGAGGAGGAGCGATTGCTTCATCGGCTCCTGGCCCTTTACCGGGCCAGGCAAGCAAAGCTCGCTTCCCGGGAGGCTCTTGCCGCCAAGGCTGCGGCAGAGATGGAGAAGCGTGCGGCGGAGCTCAGCGCCGCCAATCAGGCTGCCCTCCGCCAGGTGGCGGAGGAGCGTGAGCGCCTCGCCGGCGAGTACCAAGAGTGGGTGCTCGAGAAGGCTGAAGCTGATGAACAGCAGCGTCTCGCCGGGGTGGAGATGTCCCGGCGAGAGGGAGAGCTCGCGCAGCGGAAGGTTGAGCTGGACTCCCATGAAGAAGACCTTGCCGCTCGCGAGGCTGTCCTTGGCGGGGAGCTGAAGGAGGCGAAGGCCGCCGCGGTTGCCGCGGAGGACGCCAAGAAAGAGCTCGCCGCCAAGGTCGAACAACTGGAGAAGGCGATGAAGGTGAGCGCCGAGAAGGTTGCCGCGCTCATCTTGGAGCGCGAGAAGGATGCTCACACAAACTCAGAGCTTCAGGTGAGTTTATCCAAGAGGGGTGACGAGCTGAAGGCCGCCAAGGACTCCATCGAGGACTTGGAGCTGAAGGTCACCACCCTGAAGGAATCGCTCGATGCTGCCCGGGCCCAGGAGACCAAGTTGAAGGATGAGCTCCGCAAGGAGCGAACCTTGATGGAGAGCGTCAACAAGGCATCCGAGCTCTTCCGGCAGACTATTGAAGTGTGGACCGAAGAGCTGGTTTCTTCTGCGTCCAA
>LR738714.1:598607500-598622552 GCA_902687465.1 Secale cereale
AAGTGCATCTGGATAACATATTTGAGGTGCTCTCCGGTGGGCGCGATGAGTACCACGCCGGCACCGGCGCCTTGCAGCGAGAAGGCACCGTCAAAATACATTACCCATTCACTTGTCGCTTCTTGTACGGGTACACTTGTTTCTTGAACCTCATCTTCTGGTGTTGGGGTCCATTCGGCAATGAACTCTGCCAAGGCTCGGCTCTGTATGGTTGAAGTACTTTCAAACTTGAGTCCAAAGCTTGACAGCTCCAGTGCCCACTCGACGATCCTGCCTGTTGCCTCTGGATTGTGCAATATCCTCTTCAACGGAAAGCGAGTGACCACTGTTATCTCATGGGCTTGGAAGTAGTGGCGCAGCTTTCTTGAGGCCATGAGGAGGCCGAAAAGCAATTTTTGCACACCAGAGTACCTTGATCTAGCCCCCTGGAGAAGGGAACTTACAAAATACACTGGGCGCTGCACCATCTTCTTCCGCACCTCTCCTTGTTCCTGCGCAGAGTCTTCCTTGTCGGGGCCAGAGCTCGTCGGGACAGCCCCCTGCTTGTCGCTAGATTCGCTCGCCGGTGATGCTGACTCCTCGTCGGACTCCCTCTCCGCCACTAACACAGCACTAACCACCTGGTTGGTTGCCGCTAAGTATAGCAACAACTTTTCCTGTGGTCTAGGTGCGACAAGTGTAGGAGTGGAGGACAGGTACCGTTTCAAATCCTGCAACGCTGCCTCCGCTTCCGGAGTCCACTTCATGGGACCTGCCTTCTTCAAGATTTTGAAGAAAGGTAGGGCGCGTTCTGCGGATTTTGAAATGAACCTACTGAGGGCAGCAACACAACCTGCAAGCCTTCTGACATCCTTGACGCGCTTCGGGGCCTCTATCTGCTCAATGGCTTTAATCTTGTCGGGGTTGGCTTCAATCCCCCTCTGTGATACAAAGAACCCGAGAAGCTTGCCGGAGGGGACTCCAAAGACGCACTTCTCGGGGTTCAACTTGAGTTGTATCCTGCGCAGGTTCTGAAACGTTTCTTCCAAGTCTTGAATCAGGGTTTCTTTGCTCTTGCTCTTCACCACGATGTCATCCATGTAAGCTTCTACATTTCTGTGGATCTGTGGCTCAAAAGCAGTGTATACTACCCTTGCAAAGGTTGAGCCTGCATTCTTCAGTCCAAATGGCATGCGGATAAAGCAATAAGTGCCACATGGAGTGATAAACGCAGTCTTCTCTTCATCTTCCTTGGCCATGAAAATCTGATGATAGCCTGAGTATGCATCAAGAAAACAGAGTAGCTCACATCCGGCGGTGGAGTCAACGATCTGGTCAATGCGCGGCAAAGGGAAGGGATCCTTGGGACATGCTTTATTGACATCGGTGAAGTCTATACACAGTCTCCACTTCCCGTTGGCTTTGCGCACGACGACTGGGTTTGCCAACCACGTCGGATGGATCACACCTCTAACTAGACCTGCTGCCTCTAGTTTCTTGATCTCCTCATTGATGAACTCTTGGCGCTCCACGGCTTGCTTCCTCACTTTCTGCTTGATTGGCCGCGCATGAGGACAGACAGCAAGCTTGTGCTCAATCACCTTCCTGGGAACACCGGGGATGTCAGATGGTTGCCAAGCAAACACATCGACATTCGCCCGCAGGAAGGCGACGAGCGCGCTTTCCTATTTGCTGTCAAGGGTGGCACTGATGGTGAAGGTACCACCAGTGCCATCCTCCTTCGCGGACACTTTCTTGGTTGCCGGAGGAGCAGCCATTCCTTTCTTGCTCTTGCCGGTGGAGCTCGATGGAACGTCCTCGACGGCAGCGCAGCACTCCGAAGAGGTGCGGTTGCCGGAGTGGGTCCCAGAGCACTTGCCGGACTTGGTCTTCGTCTTCTTCCCCCCGGGAGCTTCAGCGGCAAGAGTATCCTTTTCGGCCGCGGCTGCCGCATCCCGGTAAATTTTGTCGGCGCAAATAAGCGCATCTTTCTTGTCGCTGTGGACAGTGATGACGCTTATCGGCCCCGGCATCTTCAGCACGTTGTAAGCATAGTGGGAAGCTGCCATGAACTTGGCGAGGGCAGGACGGCCAAGTATTCCATTGTAGGGCAATGGAATATCGGCAACGTCGAAGGTGATGCGCTCAGTTCTGAAGTTGAGCTCCCCACCAAAGGTCACCGGCAGAGTGATCTTTCCCTTGGGCTTGCTCCTTCCCGGGTTGATTCCTTGGAATGAACCGGTCTCTTCGAGCTCGCCATCTTGAATCTGGAGTTTCTTGATCACAGCGGAGGAGATCAAGTTCAGCCCGGCCCCGCCGTCAACCAACATTTTGGTGACCTTGAGGTTGCGGATGGTGGGAGAAACCAGCATCGGCAAGCACCCGACCGCCGTGGTGCGGTCAGGGTGATCCTCAAGATCAAAAATGATGGGCGTGCTGGACCATTTGAGGAGCCTGCGCGACTCCACGGGCGGCTCCGCTGCGTTTACCTCACGCACCCACTGCTTGAGTTGGCGGTGGGAGGTGTGCAGGGAGGCGCCACCGTCGACGCACAGGACCTCTGTGGCCTTCTGGAACTCCTGCTCGCTGTTCTCGTCGTCCTCCATGTCTTCATCGTCGTCTTCGTCGTTGTCGCGGCCCCGGGGAGGTCGATCCCCTTGCCGCTGCTTAGCCTTGCCGCGGCGCCCTCCCCGGCCATTGAACGGCCGCTTCTTGCTGGGCTCTTCCCCGCCATCTTGGGCCTTCTCCTTGTCGCGCCTCTCGTACTCAGCTTTTTGCTGCTCGACGAGGTACTCGACGCGCTTGCAGTTGGAGAGATCGTGACCCTTGGTGCGGTGAATCTTACAGTATTGCTTGTCGGAGCTACCCGGCTTGTCGGCCGCCGCCGCAGGGGCAGGCTCCTTGCCGGAGCCGCCAGCCTGCGCTTGCTTGGCGGGGGCCTCCTTGCCGGACTTCTCGACGGCAAGCACTTCCTTCTTGCCCTTCTTTCTGTTGTTCCGCCGCCGGCTCTTCTTTGCCGGGGCGGCGTCGTCGCTGTCGCTTCCCCCTGCGCCAGCATCCTCCCCGGGGAGTTTTCTCCCCTCTTCCGCGCGGGCGCACTTGTCAGCAAGAGCGTAGAGCTCGCTGACGTCCCGAATCTTCGTCATCGCCATCTCTTCACGCATGCGGCGGTTACGCACGTTCTGATGGAACGCGCTGATAACCGCGGCAGGGTGAACGTCAGGGATGTTGTGCTGCACCCGGCTGAAGCGTTGGATATATTTGCGCAGGGGTTCGCCTTCCTTCTGGGCCAAGATGTGGAGATCGCTCTCCTGGCCATGGGGTTTGTGGCCGCCAGTGAAGGCGCCAATAAACTGATGGCAGAGGTCGGCCCAAGAAGAGATAGAGCCTTCCGGCAAGTACATGAGCCACGAACGGACGTTCGGCTTCAGCACGAGCGGGAAGTAGTTGGCTAGGATCTTCTCGTCGCGCCCCCCGGCAGCTTGCACTGCGATAGTGTAGACGCTGAGAAACTCCGAGGGGTGCGTCTTGCCGTCGTACTTCTCCGGTACGTCGGGCTTAAAGTTCTTCATGCTGGGCCACTGGACGCGCCGCAGCTCGCGGGTGAACGCAGGGCAGCCTGCCGCGTACGGCAAGTCGCCTGGTTCACCGGGCGCGCGCGCGTCGACAGTGTCTCCAGCTCTCTTGTCGGATTGTCGCCGAGCTTCTCGGCGGCGCTCGATCGTGGTTCGAGCGTCTTCATCTCGCCGGTCGTCGAGGACCTGGCGCTGGTCCCGACGGGCCCGCGGGTCCGACGAGGCTGTGGAGCCGTCGTCGGGGTTGTTCCGGCGGGGCGGCGTCTTCTGCTTCTGCGGCGGGGAGTGCACGCTTGTCGCACCCCCAGCAGTCTTGTCGCCGATAGCCTTCGTCTTCTCAGCTTGCCGCGGCCGTGAGGCCGACGGCTGCGGTGGAGAATCATTGTTGGCGAAGTCTATCAGGCTCCGGATGGTGGCCCTCCATTCTTCGGCCTTGTCGGCCGCCGGAGGAAAATCGAGGAGCAGCTGCGCCCTTGCGAGCGCTTCTGCCGGAGTAGTGGGGAACGCGGGTGAGCGGTGCGAGGAGCGGGATACGCTCGGACTTCTAACGACGTTAGAAGGAGCGGGGTCCCGCGCCGGCGCTTTCGCTTTGCTTGTGCCCGGACGGGGGTCCGGGGCGTCCCGCGAACCTCCAGTTTGGCCTTGCCCCAGCAAGCGGATACCACCTCCCGTGGTATGGCGCTGCGGGGTCGTCGTGTGCTGTGATGGACGCGGCGCGTCCACGGAGACCGAGGTCCGGTCGTCCGTCCTATTCTTGGATCTGGTGGCACCGTGAGTGTCCTCGCCGGCAACCACCCTTCCGACGGCGTCTCCCCCGCCCACCGTTGGCTCTGGTGGCGGCGGGTGAGACGCAGACGGGCCTCCGACCTCCGAAGGCTTCTTCTTCGGGGCCATGGAGTTGTCGCTGATGAAGTTGCTGATGAAGCTGGAGAGGTTGATGAAGAATGCGCCCGCGCGAACGCCGGATCAGGTTCGCACAACCTCGACGCCCCCCACCTGGCGCGCCAAAGATGTCGGGGGAAACTGTCCGCCACGAACACCTATGGGACCGGAGTCCCTTGTCTGTGCGGTACGAGGGCGGAGGGAGCACAAAGAGCAGATCGAAGCAAACACGCGGGCAGTTTTACCCAGGTTCGGGCCGCACGGATGCGTAAAACCCTACTCCTGCTTGGTTGTGTATTGAGTTGAGTGCTCGGGAGCTCGAAGAAGCAGCTACACCGTGCGTGAGTGTAATCTAGGTTTCGAACCCCCTCCACGTTGTGCATGGGCCTCCTTTTATAGTGCAAGGGGTCACCGACAGGTGTCAACGTAGGAGAAAGGGGTAAAAATGTAAAAGAGGTGGTAGTTGTAACAGTGCGGGAACAGTGGAGCTACAGTACAGAACAGTGGTCTATACCTACTTTAACAGTGGGGGACAAGGGCATTTAATGCCCGTCGCCGTCGACCCCAAAAGCTCCCGCCTTAGCGTCTCCGTCCGCCACGGCGACGGATTTATCGCCGTGGAGTGCCACCGTGTACCCCAGGCTGCACAGCCATCCGCCACGCGTCCCTGGATAGGCCCCAGGGCGACGCGTGGGCCGATGAGCTGGAGCGCGGGCACACAGCGCAGCCTTCCCGGCAAGCACCTTGCCGGGGCCTTGATCTTGCCGGGCCCGGGAACTTGCCGCTCCCCGGGCCCCTTGCCGGGGCGCGCATAGCGCCGAGGCGATGTCTTCTAGTCTTCCTGGCAAGCTCCTCTTGCCAGGGTCTTGTGTTAGTGGAACAGTCTTGAGCCTGGAACGGCCTTCCCGGCAAGCTCCTCTTGCCGGGGTCTCGGTCTTATGTCTTGTATACTTTGTTTTTGAATGGTTTAATAAGGAGCAGGAAGGTCTCTGGCGAGCCCGCAGTAAACCTTGCCGCGGGAAGCTGCAACTGCCCGTGCACAAGTTGGGGTACTGAGGCACCCCTACCTTAGTACACCGACAAGGGCATATTTCGTTCATTAACCCCTCCCGCCAGCATGCACAACTACGAAGAAGAATTAAGATAAATCTAACCATACATTAAACATGTGGATCCAAATCACCCCCTTATGAAGCAACGCATAAACTAGGGTTTAAACTTCTATCACTCTAGCAACCCATCATCTACTTGCTACTTCCCAATGCCTTCCCCTAGGCCCAAATCATGGTGAAGTGTCATGTAGCTGACGTTCACATAACACCACTAGAGGAAAGACAACATACATCTCATCAAAATATCGAACGAATATCAAATTCACATGATTACTTATAACAAGACTTCTTCCATATCCCCAGGAACAAAAGTAACTACTCACAAAGCATGCTCATGATCAGAGGGGTGTTGAATATCAATAAGGATCTGAACATATGATCTTCCACCAAATAAACCAGCTAACATCAACTACAAGGATTAATCAACACTACTAGCAACCCACAGGTACCAATCTGAGGTTTTGAGACAAAGATTGAATACAAGAGATGAACTAGGGTTTGAGATGAGATGGTGCTGGTGAAGATGTTGACGAAGATTGGTCCTCCCATGATGAGAGGATCGTTGGCGATGACGATGACTTCGACTTCCCCCTCCCGGAGGGAAGTTTCCTCGGTGGAATCGCTCCGCTGGAGACCTAGATTTCTTCTGTCCAGGTTCCGCCTCGAGATAGCGGTGCTTCATCCAAAGGTCTTCTCTTTATTTTATTTTAGGTCAAAATGCTTCATATAGTAGAATATGGGCACCGGAGCCTGGCCAGGGGCCCACAAGCTCATGGGCGCGCCCCCAGGCTTGTGGCCACCTGGTGGGTCCCCTCCTGGTATTTCTTCACCCTATATTTTTTATATTCCAAAATAATTCTTTGTAAAGTTTCAGGACATTTGGAGTTGTGCAGAATAGGGATCTCAGATTTTCTCTTTTCTGGTCTAGAACTCCAGTTGCCGGCATTCTACCTCTTCATGTGAATCTTTCAAAATAAGAGATAAAACGCATAAGAATTGCATCATAAATGTGATAACAGTCCATATACAATAAATATTAACATAAAAACATGATGCAAAATGGACGTATCAATCTTGTGTGGAATCAGTGAACTCAAAGCTAAATACCACACCCCATGTGAGAAAAGTGCACCCAAGATTCTTTCTAATTTGCCCTTGTTGAAATGTAGGACACTATGTCGGATCATGCGACCTAGCATCAGATAGGTCGGATGCTCAGTGCTACTTCTTGTGCTTGCGTTGGTTTTTCCCTTGAAGAGGAAAGGGTGATGCAGCAAAGTAGAGATAAGTATTTCCCTCAGTTTGAGAACCAAGGTATGAATCCAGTAGGAGACAACGCACAAATCACCAATACCTGCACAAACAATCAAACAACTTGAACCCAACACGATAAAGGGGTTGTCAATCCCTTCACGGTTACTTGCAAAAGTGAGATATGATAGAGATAGATAAACAAAAGGTAAAATATTTGTGGGCTTTTGGTTTTTATAGATTGGAAAGTAAAAGGTTGCAAAATAATAGATCGGAAACTAATATGATCGAAAATAGACCCGGGGCCATAGGTTTCACTAGAGGCTTCTCTCTTGAAGGCAAATAATACGGTGGGTGAACAAATTACTGTCGAGCAATTGATAGAAAAGTGCAAAGTTATGAAGATATATAAGGAAATGATTATGCAATATAGGCATCACATCCGTATCAAGTAGACCGACTCCTGCCTGCATCTACTGCTATTACTTCACACCTCGACCGACTCCTGCCTGCATCTAGAGTATTAAGTTCATGAAGAACATAGTAACGCTTAAGTAAGATGACATGATGTAGAGTAATAAACTCAAGCAATATGATGAAAACCCCATATTTTTATCCTCGATGGCAACAATACAATACGTGCCTCGCTACCCCTTCTGTCACTGGGTGAGATCACCTCAAGATTGAACCCAAAGCAAAGCACTTCTCCCATTGCAAGAAAAACCAATCTAGTTGGCCAAACCAAACCGATAGTTGGAAGAGAATTACTAAGATATCAAATCATGCATATAAGAATCCAGAGAAGATTCAAATAATATTCATAGATAAGCTGGTCATAAATCCACAATTCATCGGATCTCGACAAACACACCGCAAAAGAAGATTACATTGGATAGATCTCCAAGAACATCAATGAGAACAAGGTATTGAGAATGAAAGAGAGAGAAGAAGCCATCTAGCTACTAGTTATGGCCCCGTAGGTCTGTGCTAAACTACTCACACTTCATCGTAAGGGCAATGGTGATGATGTAGATGCCCTCCGTGGTTGAACCCCCCCCCCCCTCCGGCATAGTACCGGAAAAGGCCTCCAGATGGGATCTCGCGGATAAAGAAGGTTATGGTAGTGGAAAGTGGTTTTGATGCCTCCTCTAGGGTTTCTGGAATATATGTGAATATATAGGAGGAAGAAGTAGGCCGGTGGAGTCACGAGGGGCGCACAAGGGTGGGGGCGCGCCCTCTTCCCTTGTCGCCACCTCGTGGCTCTTCTGACTTGGTTCTCAAGTCTCAGGGGTGTCTTCTAGTCCAAGAAAAATCATCGTAAAGTTTTATTCCATTCGGACTCATTTGATATTATTTTTCTGTGAAACTCAAAAACAAAGAAAAAACAGGAACTGGCACTCAACTCTAGGTTAATAAGTTAGTCCCAAAAATAATATAAAATAGCATATTCACGCATATAAAACATCCGAAATAGATAATATAATAGCATGGAACAATCAACAATTATAGATACATTGGAGACATGGCAAGCATCCCCAAGCTTAATTCCTGCTCGTACTCGAGTAGGTAAATGATAAAACAGAATTTTTGATGTGGAATGTTACCTAACATATTTATCAATGTAATTCTTCTTTATTGTGGCATGAATGTTAAGATCCATAAGACTCGAAACAAAAGTTTATCAATATCGAAACAGTAATACTTCAAGCATACTAAAAAGCAATCTATGAAGCTTCAAAAATAACATGGCTAAAGAAAGTTATCCCTACAAAATCATATAGTCTTTTATGCTCCCTCTTCTTAACACAAAGTATAAATCATGCCCATCCCGGTGTCAGCCAAGCAATTGTTTTCATACTTTATATTCTTAAACTTTTTCAAGTCTTCACGCATTACATGAGCGTGAGCCATGGACATAGCACTATGGGTGGAATAGAAGGTGGTAGTGGACAAAAGGAGGGAGAAAGTCTCACATCAACTAGGCAAATTGATGGACTATGGATATGTCCATCAATAGATATCAATGTGAGTGAGTAGGGATTGCCATGTAACGGATGCACTAGAGCTATAAGTGTATGAAAGCTCAAAAGAAAACTAAGTGGGTATGCATCCAACTTGCTTGCTCATGAAGACCTAGGGCATTTGAGGAAGCCCATCATTAGAATATACAAGCCAAGTTCTGTAACAAAAAATTCCCACTAGTATATGAAAGTGATAACATAGGAGACTCTCTATCATGAAGATCATGGTGCTATTATGAAGCACAAGTGTGGAAAAAGATAGTAACATTGTGCCTTCTCTCTTTTTTCTCTCAACTTTTTTCTTCGGGCTCTTTGGCCTTTTTTGTGGGCTTTATTGGACTCTTTCTTTTTATTTGGGCTTCTTTGGCCTCTTTTATCTATAATCTCACATGGGACAATGCTCTAATAAGGATGATCATCACACTTTTATTTATGTACAACTCGATGTTAGAACTCGATACTAGAACAAAATATAACTCTATATGAATGCCTCCGGCGGTGTACCGGGATGTGTAATGACCAAGAGTGACATGTATATAAAATATGAATGGTGGCTTTGCCAGAAATACTATGACAACTACATGATCATGCAAAGCAATATGACAATGATGGTGTGTGTCATAACAAATGGAACAGTGGAGTTACATGGCAACATATCTCAGAATGGCTATGGAAATGCCATAATAGGTAGGTATGGTGGTTGTTTTGAGGAAGGGCATAAGGTGGTTTGGTGCACCGGCGAAAGTTGCACGGCACCAGATTGGCTAGCAAGGTGGAAGGGTGAGAGTGCATATAATCTATGGACTCAACATTAGTCATAAAGAACTCACGTACTTATTGTGAAAAATCTATTAGCCCTCGAAGAAAATACTACTACGCATGCTCCTAGGGGGGAGATTGGTAAGAGTTAACCATCGCGCGCCCCCGACCTCCATGCAAAGATAACCAATCAAGATACAATGCGCTCCAATTTGTTTACATAGTTTGGAGACCATACCTGCATGTTATGGGAATCACAAACCTTAACACAATTATTTATTTAACCTCACAAACTACCACTAGCATGACTCTCATATTACCATCTTAACATCTCAAAACAATTATAAGGAATTCAACTTTTCATAGTATTCAATGCTCTATATATGAAAGTTTTTGTTATATCTCCCTTGGATGCCTATCATATTAGGACTAAATTCATAACCAAAGCAAATCACCATGCTGTTTTGAAGACTCTCAAAATAATATAAGTGAAGCAATAAGTTCAACAATTTCTATATAATAAAGCGACCGCCGTGCTCTAAAAAGATATAAGTGAAGCACTAGAGCAAAATTGCCTAGCTCAAAAGATATAAGTGAAGCACGTAGAGT
The DNA here is from genome assembly GCA_902687465.1 of Secale cereale. NCBI lineage: Eukaryota > Viridiplantae > Streptophyta > Magnoliopsida > Poales > Poaceae > Secale > Secale cereale. The sequence goes on from LR738714.1 coordinate 598,617,689, forward strand.
ATTCTAAAAAATCATGATTCAAGCGTGTCCCTCTCAAAAGGTGTGTACAGCAAGGATGCTTGTGGCAAACTAAAAAGCAAAGACTCATATCATACAAGACGCTCCAAGCAAAACATATATTATGTGGTGAATAAAAATATAGCCTCAAATAAAGTTACCGATAGACGAAGACGAAAGAGGGGATGCCTTCACGGGACATCCCCAAGCTTAGGCTCTTGGTTGTCCTAGAATATTACCTTGGGGTACCTTGGGCATCTGATGTCTGCTAGAACTACGTCGGTTTTTCCCCAAAGAGGAAGGGATGATGCAGCATAGCAGTGATAGGTATTTCCCTCAGTGATGAGATCAAGGTTATCGAACCAGTAGGAGAACCAAGCAACACAACATAAACAACACCTGCACATAAATAACAAATACTCGCAACCCAACGTGTAAAAGGGGTTGTCAATCCCTTTCGGGTAACGGACATGATATAGTTGTAAATATTGATAGATTGAACGCTAAATAAGATAAATTGCAGCAAGGTATTTTTGGGTTTTTGGATTAGTAGATCTGAGAATAAAAGCAAAGGAAAATAGATCACAAAAGCAAATAATATGAGAAAGAGACCCGGGGGGGCGTAGGTTTCACTAGTGGCTTCTCTCGAGAAAATAGCAAATGGTGGGAAAACAATTACCGTTGGGCAACTGATAGAACTTCAAATAATCATGACGATATCTAGGCAATGATCATTATATAGGCATCACGTCCAATATTAGTAGACCGACTTTCCTGCATCTACTACTATTACTCCACACATCGACCACTATCTAGCATGCATCTAGTGTATTAAGTTCATGGAGAAACGGAGTAATGCAATAAGAACGATGACATGATGTAGACAAGATCTATTTATGTAGAAATAGACCCCATTGTTTCATCCTTAGTAGCAATGATACATACGTGTTGGTTCCCTTTCTATCACTCGGATCAAGCACCGTAAGATCGAACCCACCTCAAAGCACCTCTTCCCATTGCAAGATACATATATCAAGTTAGCCAAACAAAACCCAAATATCGAAGAAGAAATACGAGGATATAAGAAATCATGCATATAAGAGATCAAAGCGGACTCAAATAACTTTCATGGATATAAAAAGATAGATCTGATCATAAACTCAAAGTTCATCGGATCCCAACAAACACACCGCAAAAGAGTTACATCATATGGATCTCCAAGAGACCATTCTAATGATATCAAAAGAGATAGAGGAAGCCATCTAGCTACTAACTATGGACCCGTAGGTCTACAAGGAACTACTCACACATCATCGGAGAGGCACCAATGGAGATGGTGAACCCCTCCATGACGGTGTCTAGATTGGATCTGGTGGTTCTGGACTTTGCGGCGGCTGGAATATAATTTCGTCGACTCCTCTAGGGTTTCTGGAATATCTGAATATTTATAGAGCGAAGACGCGGTGCGGGAGGCCACCGAGGTGGGCGCGCCCTGGTGGGTTGTGCCCCCCTCGGGGCACCCCCCAGGTGCAGCTCTGGCCCATTGGGTGTCTTCTAGCCCATAAAAAGTCTCCAAAAAAATTCTCAGTGTTTGGACTCCGTTTGATATTGATTTCCTGCTATGTAAAAAACATGCAGAAAATAGCAAGTGGCACTTGGCACTATGTCAATAGGTTAGTACCAGAAGATGATATAAAATGACTATAAAATGATTGTAAAACATCCAAGAATTATAAAATAACAACATGGAACAATAAAAAATTATAGATACGTTGGAGACGTATCAGCATCCCCAAGCTTAATTCATGCTCGTCCTCGAGTAGGTTAATGATAAAAACAGAATTTTTGATGTGGAATGTTGTCTATCATGTCATATCATATTCTTTTCTTTATAGCATGGACATTTGGACTTTTATATGGTTCAAAGCAATAGTCTAGTTTTGACATGAGATTTAAATATTCAAACATATCAACAAGCAACCATGTCTTTTCAAAATATCAATGCTAAAATAAGTTATCCCTAGCCCATCATGCTCAAGCATCGATCCATTCATGAAACACATTCGCATATTAGTTACACCCAATGCTCAAGTACGATCATAGTGTTTCCTCGTTGGTGTTTTATAAGAGAAGATGGAGACTCAAATTCAAAAATAAAAATTTCATAAGTAAAAGAAAGGCCCTTCACAGAGGGAAGTAGGGATTTGTAGAGGTGCGAGAGCTCAAAGCTTAATTGAGAGATAAAATTATTTTGGGAGCTATACTTTTCCCACCAACGAAAACGACTTGAGGTTCCCAACACTTTACATGCTAGATATATCATAGGCGGCTCCCAAACATAAAATAAAGTTTATTCCTTTTCCACCAAACTTTCACAACCCATGGCTAGCCGAATCCATGGTTGCCTTCCATACCAGCACTTTCCAAGGAATTTATTATTTGACAACATAAAGTAAATTTGTTTTTCATTTCGGGACTAGGCATCCCTAATACCTTTGCCTTACTCTCGTGCAATGACAAGTGAATAAACACTCATCGTGAGAATAATACATCTAGCATGGAAAATATTGGGCACCCCTCACCGCCTCGCGAGCGGTACAGGCACACAAAAGGGAAGTTTATTTTGAAAATTAGAGATGGCACATACAAATTTGCTTAGAACGGCAAGGGAATACCGCATATAGGTAGGTATGGTGGACTCATGTGGCAAAACCGGGATAATGGATTTTGGATGCACAAGTAGTGATCATACTTAGTGCAAAATGAAGGCTAGCAAAAGACTGGGAAGCGACCAACCATGAAACGAATAATCTCATAAGCAAGCATTGAGCATAAATAACACCGAATAATGCACCACAAGTAGGATGTAATTTCATTGCATGATTATTGACTTTCGTGCTTGCATAGGGAATCACAAACTTTAACACTAATATTCTTACTAAAGCATAATTACTCATTAACATGACTCACATATCATATCATCATGTCTCAAAACTATTACAAGGAATCAAGTTTATTTTGTCCAATGATCTTCATGAAAGTTTTTATTATATCCTTCTTGGATATCTATCACTTTGGAAATAATTTTTATGTGTTTCTTTTGATAAGCTTAAATAAATATAAGTGAAGATCATGAGCATAATTTTATTTTATTTCTCTCAAAATAATTTAAGTGAAGCAAGAGAGAATTTCTTAAAAAATTACTAACTCTGAAATAAATCTAAGTGAAGTAAGAGAGTATTTCTTCAAAAATACTAAAACACACCACGCTCAAAAGTTATATGTGAAGCACTAGAGCAAATCCATAGCTCATAAAAGTTTAAGTGAAGCATAGAGAGCTATTCTAACAAGTCATGGCATAATTTTGGCTCTCTCTAATAGGTGTGTACAACAAGGATTGATGACTTAAGAAGCAAAACAAAATAAACAAAGACTCATATCATACAAGAAGCTCCAAGCAAAACACATATCATGTGAAGAATAAAAATATAGTTTCAACTGAAATACCGATGGTCGTTAGAAGAAAGAGGGGATGCGACTCGGGGGCATCCCCAAGTGTAGGATCGAAGAAGTATGTCTAGAGGGGGGGGTGATTAGACTACTTGACAATATAAAAATTCTGCCTTTTGATTATGCAAAGTTTTAGGCAGTTTCACAATTAAGATCAATTCAAGTAGCACACTACACATGCAATTCTAGAGTATGGGCAGCGGAAAGTAAATTGCATATATAGTAGAGAGAGGTGGAGAAGATCAAACGCAGTTTGGTGACACGAAGATTTTTGTCGTGGTTCCGATAGGTGGTGCTATCGTACATCCACGTTGATGGAGACTTCAACCCACGGAGGGTAACGGCTGCGCGAGTCCACGGAGGGCTCCACCCACGAAGGGTCCACGAAGAAGCAACCTTGTCTATTCCATCATGGCCTACGCCCACGGAGGACTAGCCTTACTCGGGGTAGATCTTCACGAAGTAGGCGATCTCCTTGCCCTTACAAACTTCTTGGTTCAACTCCACATCTCGAAGACGGAGGCTCCCAAGTGACACCTAACCAATCTAGGAGGCACCACCCCCCAAAAGGTAATAGACGGTGTTGATGATGATGAACTCCTTGCTCTTGTGCTTCAAATGATAATCTCCCCAACACTCAACTCTCCTCACTGATATGGCTGTGGTGGAAGAAAGGTTTGAGTGGAAAGCAACTTGGGAAGGCTAGAAATCAAGCTTCATATGGTAGGAATGGAATGGCTTGATCTCAACACAAGGGTAGGTGGTTCACTTCTCAGAAAGTGTATGGTAGAAGTGGTGGTACTTTCTGATGGCTCTCCTCACGAATGAAGAGGGGTGGAGGGGTATATATAGCCTCCACACAAAATCCAACCGTTACACACACATTTGACCAATCTCGGTGAGACCGAAGTGAAAACTCGGTCAGACCGAAAGTTCAAATATAGTGAACGTTGGGATTTTCGGTGGGACCGAAAATACCATCTCGGTGGGACCGAAAGTGTATCTGATATGAACGTTGGAGATTTCGGTGAGACCGAGAAAGAAAACTCGGTTGGACCGATTTGAGAAAAGACAGGAACATGCCAGAATCGGTGAGACCGAAAATGTAATATCGGTGAGACCGATTTGAGCCAAGACAGGAGCTTGCCCATTTCGGTGAGACCGATAATACAAACTCGGTTATTCCGAAATGATGTGAAATGGTTACAGAAGGTTGGCAGTTCAGTTTCGGTGAGACCGATCTCAAACTCGGTAAGACCGATTTTTCTAGGGTTTGGGATATGGCAGAAGTGGTTCATCTCGGTGGGACTGAGTTGGAAGAATCGGTTTGTCCGAGATTACTTATGGGTGTGTATAG
>LR738714.1:598622929-598642973 GCA_902687465.1 Secale cereale
AACCAGATCATCAACACAACCTCATCCCCTTTTAATAGTATTGGCTTTTCCTATGGACTCAATGTGATCTTTGATCACTAAACCAAAAATGGAGTCTTGAGCTTTTGCCAATGCTTGCCTTAGCATTTGAGGGGTCCACTTCTTCAATCATCTTGCCATACCAATGTGATTGGGTTTCCTGAAACATACTTGATAAAAGCATTAGTCCAACCACAAAGTATGTTGTCATTAATTACCAAAACCACCCAGGGAGCAAATGTGCTTTCAATCTCCCCCTTTTTGGTAATTGATGGCAACACACTGAAATTATACTAAACAAGACATCAAAGCTTATTGAAAGAAAGACAGAATTATCATGAAAGCTTTGACAAGCATGTAGTACACAGGCTCCCCCTACAAGTGTGCAAGATTTTCATAAATTATGGTTTTGGACTACCACAAGCACACAAGAGAGATAAGCAAGATGTGCTACATGCAGCTTGGCTATATGCATCAGAGCAGAAGGAAAGGAATTGAGTGATAATGCATATGTGCATGGTGATTTCTTGCAAACAAGTATTTACAAGCAAGTCACCATCATGCACATTCTGCAAGATGCATATACTTACCTTGAGGTTCCTTGGCATTGTATCTGAAAGAATAAACTTGGGAAAACAAGGTTAGATAACACAAGAGTATTCCTTCAACCAACTGCAAGAACATCAAGAGTACCAAGCCAGGGAGGACATGTATAAAGAGTGTCTCATATTGAGCACAAGCTTGAATCAGCAAACATGTCTCCGAAATTAAAAGATTTTCAATGAACTCTGAGAGATTTTGTTATGGAAAGCAAAATCAAGAGAATGATGCCAATTGTAAAGTCCAATGTAAAATACGACAAAGCTTTGATGTGATTCTCTCCCCCTTAAGATAAGATTGCTTTTCTTCTTCCCTTAAGTGTTCTCTTCTCCCCTTACTCCCCCTATTCCCCCTAAGTCCTCTCCCCCTTTGACATCAAGTGCCGAAAAGGACAGCAAACTAGGTAGGACAGGAAAAATGAAAAGAGAGAAAGAAAGAAGGAAAGAAAGAAGTGGGATCCTTAAGAATCACAACAGGGCAAATAAGAACATTCAGAGAAACAATTTGAGTTTAGATTTGAGTCTTCTCCTCCTTAAAATTTAAAATTTGAGTGGAGCTGCAGAAGTATATGTCCTGGAAGATAAATCGGTGACACCAAGTTTATTCCAAGAAAGTACAGAAAGAATTCAGCTCACTCTGCGAGGAAAGTTTCAAAAGATTTGCAATGAATTTGTAAAAGATTTTCAAGGAATTGATCAGAGCCATAAAAAGATTTCCAAAAGGATATTCACAAAGAAACATAAGAAAAGAAATAAAAAGATTTCTAGATGAAGTTTTTTTTTTTAAAGAAAGCTCAATGAGAGAACATTAGAGAAAACAGAAAGACTCCAAAAAAAACATATGTACTTCATCTAGATAAAGGTCGGCGACAAAGTCACCTATGTTTGAGTATATTGACTTAGGAGTCAAATGAGGACATTTGATCATAGGTCATACTCATCGTTTAAGCTCAAAATGGGGTTGCCATTTTTCGATTAAGCATTTGATGTGATCACATCTTATGAAGCTGCTTGTACTCATGACTTTGAGTAAAGCTCCTCGAAGATGTGAAGAACATACCTTGGGCTTGTTGATGCTTTACTCATGTAGGTAAGCTTGATGTAGGTGCTCATTGAATGTGAAGTTGGAGCGCCATTTCTACTTGTGTAGTTCATCTTCCTACATGGGTTAGGCAAGCAAGGAAATACTCGAGGATATCCAAGATGACAAGAGTGAAATACTAGATGTATAAGATGTCAAAAGGATATGTGGAATTTTGTTCCTTGAACTCAACATCCCAAAGGGCTAGATACTTGGTCAATGACAAGATTACTCATGATTTGAGTGTGTGGTAATCTTGTGGAATGTAGATCATCCAAGTACCTGCAAAGAGTTAGATGCAATACAAGGAGGCAAATGTGTCCAAGACATATGATCATCATCATAAGAGAAATATCAAGGATTAGTCAAGAGGCTCATGCCTTGCATGCATCAATGGAGTTATCACTCCAAGTTTGAAGCATCAATGATGTTCAACTCACTCCTTAAGCGACAAAACACCTTCTCATCAAGAGGTTTTGTAAAGATATCAGCAAGCTGTTTGTCAGTACGAACATGCTTAAGATTAATATCACCCTTGGCAATATGATCACGAATAAAATGGTGACGAACTTCAATATGCTTTGTTCGAGAGTGTTGCACAGGATTGTGTCCAATCTTAATTGCACTCTCATTGTCACAAAGCAAGGGAACACGTCTCACATGTATCCCATAATCTTTAAGCGTTTGTGTCATCCATAGTAATTGAGCACAACACGAACCAGCAGCAATATATTCTGCTTCGGCAGTGGATAATGATACCGAATTTTGTTTCTTGGAGGACCAAGATACAAGGGATCGACCAAGGAATTGACATGTACCCGAAGTTGACTTTCTATCAACCTTGTCACCGGCATAGTCCGAGTCGGAATAGCCAACAAGATCGAAAGAAGCTCTCTTAGGATACCAAATGCCAAAGTTTGGTGTGTGTATCAAGTATCTCACTATCCTTTTAACAGCTTTAAGATGACATTCTTTAGGGGCTGCTTGATATCGCGCACACATGCATACACTCAACATTATGTCAGGGCGAGAAGCACAAAGATATAGTAGAGAACCAATCATAGAACGGTAAACCCTTTGATCAACGGGTTCTCCATCTTTTGTCAAGTCATTATGTCCACTAGTAGGCATGGGGGTACTCATACCTTTGCTTTCTTGCATGTTGAACTTCTTGAAGAGATCCTTGGTGTACTTTGTTTGTGAGACAAAGGTACCCTCCTTAGATTGCTTGATTTGCAACCCAAGGAAGAATTTGAGTTCACACATCATGGACATTTCATACTTCTCCGACATAAGCTGTCCAAACTTCTTGCTAAAATGGGGGTTAGTTGAACCAAAGATAATATCATCAACATATATTTGGCACACGAATAGTTCACCATTAACCCTTTTTGTGAACAGCGTTGAGTCTATATTTCCGATCTCAAAGCCTTTCTCAAGAAGAAAGCTAGTTAAGCATTTGTACCAAGCTCTAGGGGCTTGTTTAAGACCATAAAGAGCTTTGTGCAACTTGTAAACATGATTAGGCTTTTTGGGATTCACAAAACCGGGAGGTTGTTTAACAAATACTTCCTCCTCAATTTCACCATTTAGGAAAGCACTTTTGATGTCCATTTGATAGAGAGTAATATCATGATGATTGGCATAAGCAAGAAGAATGCGAATGGACTCAAGTCTAGCAACGGGGGCATAGGTCTCACCATAGTCCATACCTTCGACTTGTGTGTAACCTTGAGCTACGAGACGAGCCTTGTTGCGGATGACTTGTCCATCTTCATCTTGCTTGTTCCGAAACACCCATTTGGTTCCAATGATGTTTTGATCATCGTTGGGCTTCTCTACCAAAGTCCACACCTTGTTCCTCTCGAAGTTGTGTAGTTCTTCGTGCATAGCGTTCACCCAATCCGGGTCTTTAAGTGCTTCTTCTACCTTCATAGGTTCAATACTAGAGATAAATGAGTAATGCTCACAAAAGTTAGCTAAGCGAGTTTTAGAGCGAGTAATTCTCCCGGAGTTGATGTCGTTCATCATTTGTTCCACGGGATGATTCTTCTTGACTCTTGCTCGGACTTGGGATAGCTTTTGTTGATGTTGTGGCTCAGCTTCCTCATCATCTTCATCTTCCTCTTCTTCTTCTTCATTGCTGTTGGTGTTGTCTTGAGGCGGTGGAGAAGAAGGTTGTGGTGAATCTTCTTGTTGCACTTCCTCATCTTGGTGAGTTCCACTTGTGGAGGCCTCCATGTTGCCTTGAGGTTCATCTCTCTGTGAGGTAGGTGGCTCCACATATGTAGATGAGGTACTCTCCTTCACTTCCATGGGACGGATCTTCCCGATAGATAAATCTTGGATTGCTTCCGATGGGTCCTTGTCTCCTACATCAATAGGCATTTGCTCTACTTGCGAGCCATTAGATTCATCAAACTTCACATCTACCGTCTCTTCAACCTTTCGGGTGAAATTATTGTAGACACGGTAGGTGTGGGAGTTTGATCCATAACCAAGAAGAAAGCCTTCATGAGATTTAGGAGCAAATTTAGACCGACGGTGCTTATCAAGGATATAGCATTTTGAACCAAAGACACGAAAGTATCCCACTTGGGGTTTGTTACCGGTGAGGAGCTCGTATGATGTCTTGCCGAGGAGCTTATGAAGATAAAGCCTGTTGATAGCATGACAAGCTGTCTCGACCGCTTCTCCCCAAAAATGCTTCGGTGTCTTGTATTCATCAAGCATCGTTCTTGCCATCTCTATGAGCGTTCGGTTCTTCCTCTCAACAACTCCATTTTGTTGAGGAGTGTACGTAGCCGAGAACTCATGTAGAATTCCTTCCTCATTGAGAAAAGAGTCTACATTGGCGTTCTTGAACTCCGTTCCATTGTCACTCCGAACTTTCTTGATCTTCACCTCAAATTGATTTTGGGCCTTTTTGGCAAAGGTCTTGAAGATCCTCTGAACCTGTGATTTATCATCAAGGAAAAATACCCACGTAAATCTGGAATAATCATCAACTATAACTAGACCAAAGGAGTTACCACCAAGGCTTTTGTAAGCATTGGGACCGAAGAGATCCATGTGAAGAAGCTCAAGCGGTCTCCTAGTGGTCATGATGTTTTTCACGGGATGACTTCCACCAACTTGTTTTCCTGCTTGACAAGCACTACAAAGTCTATCTTTGTCAAAGAAAACATCTTTAACACCAAGAATATGATCTCCTTTGATTAGCTTGTCTAGATTACGCATACCAACATGTCCTAGCCTTCTATGCCATAACCAACCTTTAGAGGATTTAGCAATGAAACAAGCTCTAGGTTGGGCTTTCTTAGTGAAATCAACAATATATAGATCACCTCTACGTATACCGGTAAAAGCCATGTTTTGATTATCACGACGAAAGACTTGGCAATCTACTTTGGTGAATAGCACATTGAATCCAAAGTCAGCTAATCTAGACACGGAAAGTAAATTGTATCCAAGAGATTCTACAAGCATGACATTTTGAATAGAGCTATCATGAGATATGGCCACCTTACCAAGGCCAAGTACCTTACCCTTGGAGTTGTCTCCAAAGGTCACATACTTGCGTGGACGATCGTTCTTTGCAAGCTCTCGAAACATGTCTTTGTCTCCGGTCATGTGATCGGTGCATCCACTATCAAGAATCCACTCTTTTCCGTCGGACATGTAGTCTCTCATATTTGCCATAAGATTGAGACTCTTCATGACCTTGTCTAGCTCGGTGTCCGAATCAGAGTAATCATCATCATGCTCATGCTCATCATCATATTGACCCATAGATTGTTCATCATCAACACCTAGGTCAATTTGATAAGTACTTGCATTAGTTTGGTCAATGTGACAATAATCTTCGGAATGCAATGCAAGAGCATTTCTAATGATAATATTGATAAGACCGGGATCACCCTTCTTTTTCATAAGATCACGAAGCTCAAAGAAGCATTTATCAAAGTTAGGATCATTGGGGTGCAACTTATCAAATTCAATAGTCTTGTGTAGAATTTCATCAAGACTTCTCAACGAGTAGTCCGGATAAAGTTCTTCCAAGAACTTCCATATAGCATAGGCACACTCAAAGTTTGTAACAAGATTAAGCAAGTCATCAGGTAACCCTCTAATGATAAGATTTACAGTTCTAAGGTTACGAAGCAAATCAAGCTCTTCATCCATGGTAGGGTGCAAGGGATCAAAAGGAGGCACATATGGGGTCTCAATATATTTGCACAAATTGTACATTTTAAATATACTAAGCATTTCAGACCTCCAAGAGTTATAGAACCTTCCATTAAGAACAGGCACTCTATGGCTAACACTCCCATCCGTAGACACGTCCATCTTCCTCCAATGGTGTGTAAACCAAAGCAATGGAGACCAAAGCTCTGATACCAATTGTAGGATCGAAGAAGTATGTCTAGAGGGGGGGTGATTAGACTACTTGACAATATAAAAATTCTGCCTTTTGATTATGCAAAGTTTTAGGCAGTTTCACAATTAAGATCAATTCAAGTAGCACACTACACATGCAATTCTAGAGTATGGGCAGCGGAAAGTAAATTGCATATATAGTAGAGAGAGGTGGAGAAGATCAAACGCAGTTTGGTGACACGAAGATTTTTGTCGTGGTTCCGATAGGTGGTGCTATCGTACATCCACGTTGATGGAGACTTCAACCCACGGAGGGTAACGGCTGCGCGAGTCCACGGAGGGCTCCACCCACGAAGGGTCCACGAAGAAGCAACCTTGTCTATTCCATCATGGCCTACGCCCACGGAGGACTAGCCTTACTCGGGGTAGATCTTCACGAAGTAGGCGATCTCCTTGCCCTTACAAACTTCTTGGTTCAACTCCACATCTCGAAGACGGAGGCTCCCAAGTGACACCTAACCAATCTAGGAGGCACCACCCCCCAAAAGGTAATAGACGGTGTTGATGATGATGAACTCCTTGCTCTTGTGCTTCAAATGATAATCTCCCCAACACTCAACTCTCCTCACCGATATGGCTGTGGTGGAAGAAAGGTTTGAGTGGAAAGCAACTTGGGAAGGCTAGAAATCAAGCTTCATATGGTAGGAATGGAATGGCTTGATCTCAACACAAGGGTAGGTGGTTCACTTCTCAGAAAGTGTATGGTAGAAGTGGTGGTACTTTCTGATGGCTCTCCTCACGAATGAAGAGGGGGTGGAGGGGTATATATAGCCTCCACACAAAATCCAACCGTTACACACACATTTGACCAATCTCGGTGAGACCGAAGTGAAAACTCGGTCAGACCGAAAGTTCAAATATAGTGAACGTTGGGATTTTCGGTGGGACCGAAAATACCATCTCGGTGGGACCGAAAGTGTATCTGATATGAACGTTGGAGATTTCGGTGAGACCGAGAAAGAAAACTCGGTTGGACCGATTTGAGAAAAGACAGGAACATGCCAGAATCGGTGAGACCGAAAATGTAATATCGGTGAGACCGATTTGAGCCAAGACAGGAGCTTGCCCATTTCGGTGAGACCGATAATACAAACTCGGTTATTCCGAAATGATGTGAAATGGTTACAGAAGGTTGGCAGTTCAGTTTCGGTGAGACCGATCTCAAACTCGGTAAGACCGATTTTTCTAGGGTTTGGGATATGGCAGAAGTGGTTCATCTCGGTGGGACTGAGTTGGAAGAATCGGTTTGTCCGAGATTACTTATGGGTGTGTATAGAAGTGAAAGGTGCTGATAGTTGAAGGAGATATATCACTAAGCACTTGAGCAACCAGATCATCAACACAACCTCATCCCCTTTTAATAGTATTGGCTTTTCCTATGGACTCAATGTGATCTTTGATCACTAAACCAAAAATGGAGTCTTGAGCTTTTGCCAATGCTTGCCTTAGCATTTGAGGGGTCCACTTCTTCAATCATCTTGCCATACCAATGTGATTGGGTTTCCTGAAACATACTTGATAAAAGCATTAGTCCAACCACAAAGTATGTTGTCATTAATTACCAAAACCACCCAGGGAGCAAATGTGCTTTCACCAAGCTTAGTTGCTTGCTTCTATTTGAATAATAGCTTGGGATGCTGGGGCATCCCCATTCTTAGGTTCTTCTTACTCCTTATTCCTTCATCCATCATAAGATAACTCAAAACTTGAAAACTTCAATCACACAAAACTCAACAAAACTTTCGTGAGATCCGTTACTATAAGAAAACAAATCACTACTATAAGTACTATAGAAAACCAATTCATATTTTCTATTTGTATTATACCTACTATTTTCCAACTTTTCTATGGAAAAAATTCATCAAATAAAACCATAGAATCATCAAAACAAGCACATAACACAATAAAAACAGAATATGTAAAAAAACAAAACAGTCTGTAGTAATCTGGAAGTTTCTAATATTTCTGTAACTCTAAAAATCTTGAAAAAATAGGGCCACATGTGAAATTTATATATTAATCCTGTGCAAAAAGAATCAACCAAAAATCACTCTTCTGTTAAAATGAGAATTTTTCTCGTGAGCGCAAAAGTTTCTGTTTTTCAGCAAGATCAAATCTACTAACACCCAACATGATCCTAAGGCTTTGCTTGGCACAAACATTTATTCAAACCACAAAAACACATCTAACCATAGGTAATAAAGGGTATTACATACAAGAACAGAAAATAAAAAGCAAAAAATTATTTTATTCATTGGGTTGTCTCCCAACAACCGCTTTCTTTATAGCCATTAAGATAGGCTTGAGATTTCAATGATGCTCACATGAAAGACAAGGGTTGAAGCACAAAAAGGGCATCATGAAACATGTGAAAACACATTTAAGTCTAACATACTTCCTATGCATAGGCATTTTGTAGGCAACCAAATTATCAAGACAAGAAACATCTAGCATATGCAAGGAAAAAGGATGAAACAATAGCAATCTCAATATGACGAGAGGTAAATTAGTAACATAAATTTCTACAACCATATTTACCACTCTCATAATAATTGCATGTAGGATCATACTCAAATTCAACAATATAGCTATCACATAAAATTTTCTCTTCATGGTCCACATACATAAAAAGTTGACACTCTTCCAAAATAGTGGGATTATCATCAAATAAAGTCATGACCTCTCCAAACCCACTTTCAATATTATCGCACACATATGAATCATGAGGCTTAAATAATTTTTCAAGATTGTAAGAAGAATCACCCCAATCATGATCATTGCAACAAGTAGTTGACATAGCAAAATTAGCATCCCCAAGCTTGCGGTTTTGCATTTCATTAGCACAATTGATATTAATAGAATTTATAATAACATCATTGCAATCATGATTTTCATACAAGGAACTATCATGAATCACTTCACAAATTTCTTCTTTTATCACTTCATCACAATTTTCAGATTCATGAATCTCAAGCAAAACTTCATAAAGATAATCTAGTGCACTCAACTCACTAGCAATTGGTTCATCATAAGTGGATCTTTTAAAAACATTAGCAAGTGGATGAGGATCCATAAACGCTTTCCTTACGATTTCCAATAAAACACCCAATTATACCAAATAACCAAGCAAAGTAACCAAGTAAGACATAAGGGCAAACGAAAAAAGATCTCACGAGAAAACGGCGAATGAAAAAGAGGGCGAATAAAAACGGGAAATGTTTGTGAAGTGGGGGAGATGAAAGCAAGAAGCAAATGGCAAATAATGTAAATTGCAAGGAGATGAGATTTGTGATTAGGAACCTGGTATATGTTGAAATTGTTCCTCGCCAACACCGCCAGAAATTCCTTTTGATGTCTGCTAGAACTACGTTGGTATTTACACAAAGAGGAAGGGATGATGCGGTATAGCAGCGGTAGGTATTTCCCTCAGTGATGAGACCAAGGTTATCGAACCAGTAGGAGAACCAAGCAACACAACGAAATAGCACCTGCACACAAATAACAAATACTCGCAACCCGACTTGTAAAAGGGGTTATCAATCCCTTTCGGCTAACAGACGTGATAGAGTTGTAAATATTGATAGACTGAACGCTAAATAAGATCAATTGCAGAAAGGTATTTTGGGTTTTTGGTTTAGTAGATCTGAAAATAAAAGCAAAGGAAAATAGATCGCAAAAGCAAATAATATGAGAAAGAGACCCGGGGCTCGTAGATTTCACTAGTGGCTTCTCTCGAGAAAATAGCAAACGGTGGGAAAACAATTACTGTTGGGCAATTGATAGAACTTCAAATAATCATGACGATATCAGGGCAATGATCATTATATAGGCATCACGTCCAAGATTAGTAGACCGACTCCTCCCTGACTCTACTACTATTACTCCACACATCGACCGCTATCCAGCATGCATCTAGTGTATTAAGTTCATGGAGAAACGGAGTAATGCAATAAGAACGATGACATGATGTAGACAAGATCTATTTATGTAGAAATATACCCCATCATTTTATCCTTAGTAGCAGCGATACATACGTGTCGGTTCCCTTTCTGTCACTCGGATCAAGCACCGTAAGGTCGAACCCACTACAAAGCATCTCTTCCCATTGCAAGATAAATAGATCAAATTGGCAAAACAAAACCCAAATATCGGAGAAGAAATACGAGGCTATAAGAAATCATGCATATAAGAGATCAAAGAAGACTCAAATAACTTTCATGGATATAAAAAGATAGATCTGATCATAAACTTAAAGTTCATCGGATCCCAACAAACACACCGCAAAAGAGTTACATCATATGGATCTCAAAGAGACCATTGTATTGATAATCAAAAGAGAGAGAGGAAGCCATCTAGCTACTAACTACGGACCCATAGGTCTACAAGGAACTACTCACACATCATCGGAGAGGCACCAATGGAGATGGTGAACCCCTCCATGATGGTGTCTAGATTGGATCTGGTGGTTCTGGACTTTGCGGTGGCTGGAATAGAATTTCGTCGACTCCTCTAGGGTTTCTAGAATATCTAAGTATTTATAGAGCAAAGAGGCGGTGCGTGAGGCCACCGAGGTGTGCACAACCCACCTAGGCGCGCCCTGGTGGGTTGTGCCCCCCTCAGGGCACCCCCCCCCCAGGTGCAGCTCTGGCCCATTGGGTGTCTTCTGGCCCATAAAAATTCTCCAAAAAGTTTCGCGGTGTTTGGACTCCGTTTGATATTGATTTCCTGCGATATAAAAAACATGCAGAAAACAGCAACTCGCACTTGGCACTATGTCAATAGGTTAGTACCAAAAATAATATAAAATTACTATAAAATGATTGTAAAACATCCAAGAATGATAATATAACAGCATGGAACAATCAAAAATTATAGATACGTTGGAGACGTATCAGCATCCCCAAGCTTAGAACATCTCTAGCAGACACCGCATCCCGCCGACCCGCAAAACACGTTTGCAGTTCGCGGAAAAACGGTTTTGCACGCCGGCACGAACGTTCGCAGAGGCAAACCCTGCATAATAGACCTGTATAAAAGGATATTTGCGGAATATGCTCTTTTACGGGTTGGCTTTGCGGGGTCTCGTCTGACGTCGCTCCCCACGGCCCGCAAATCCTGAATTTGCACATCAATTTGACCCAATATAATTATTTAGAAAAACATCAATACCAACACAATACAATAATCATCTGCAGTACAAATATTTATTCAAATCACAGAAGCAAACTAAATAATGCAATGCAAAACTTGTTCCGAATACAAATAACACATGAATTGAATAAAAATGGATAAAACATGAGTTTGTTACTGTCCAACCCTTTGCCAATGGTGCTCAATGAGATCCTCGTGAAGCTGAAATTGGGTGTTTGCATTTTCAATATCTCTGTATGTCTGAAGAAAAGCTCTAATGCGGTTAGGGTCTCTAACTGGTTTGACACGGCTACCCACATTGACGTAGAGAACTCCAAGTCCATGCCTCTCTCATCTTCGAGAATCATATTTTGAAGGATAACACAGCATGTCATGATGTTTTTCAAGGTCCGCTTATCCCAAAAACGAGCAGGACCAAGAACAATGGCAAACCTAGATTGCAAAACCCTGAATGCTCTTTCAATATCTTTTCGGGCTCCCCCCTTGTTGCTGCCTCGTGGCTCTTCTGACTTGGTTCTCAAGTCTCAGGGGTGTCTTCTGGTCCAAGAAAAATCATCGTAAAGTTTCATTCCGTTTGGACTCCGTTTGATATTCCTTTTCTGCGAAACTCAAAAACAAGGAAAAAACAAGAAGTGGCACTGGACTCTAGGTTAATAAGTTAGTCCCAAAAATAATATAAAATAACATATTAATGCATATAAAACATCCAAAATAGATAATATAATAGCATGGAACAATCAACTATTATATATACATTGGAGACGTATCACTCAGACATATATTCCGAGGTGTTATCTCACTTGTGTCTAGAGGCATCTAGACTAAGTCGCACAACGACTCAGAGTATTAGTCCGAACATCAAACTTATGTCGGATCATCTGGCTTTAATTACTATGTGGGCTCTAATGGGCAGATTCTAGGGTTGGGTATAAATAGGGTCATCTTCCACCTTTGGTTGTTGACGAACACAACACTAGTCTCACCATTGATCAAGCTTCAACCTTTGATTCCTCCCTCTCTAGCCAACCAACCCACCTCATATTTTAGGAAGAGCAAGAGGAACACTCCATCTACACTTCCATCCAAACCAAACCCTAGTTTGTTGATTCCTTGCAAGATCCTTGCAAGTCTTGTTACTCTCGGGTGTTTGCACACCCTAGACGATTGAGGTCACTTCAGAGCCACATTCATCATGGTGAAGCCTCATGGTGGTGTTGGGAGCCTCCAATTAAGTTGTGGAGAGAACCACAACCTTGTTTATAAAGGTCTCGGATGCCACCTTCAAGGGCACCGCTAGTGGATTCACGACACCTTGCATTGTGCGAGGGCTTGAGGAGAATATCCTTGGGACGATTGGGGAGCATTGTGCATTGTTGTTGTTGTTGTTGTTGTTGTTTGTTATGAGTGACGAAGTTGAGCACCAAAAATTGATGAAGTGGAGCAATTACTTTAGTACTTGGTCTAGATGCACGATTGCAGTCGAGAAGAATGACGACAGAGAAAATACGTAGTATTTTCTTTGGTAGTTCTTGTCTCTTTCTTGAGTCACATGACCACCGTACTATCAAGAGGGTATAATGTTCGAAACGTTTGTTTCTCTCATGCTAAACCAAAACGTATGAGAGTTGTGAGAAATCTCTTCTAACCTCAAAATAACGCTTGCCAATCAGAGATGTTGTTCTTGTGGACTGCGAGAGATATGTTTCAGCAGAGGAGT
This sequence comes from Secale cereale, assembly GCA_902687465.1. Lineage (NCBI taxonomy): Eukaryota > Viridiplantae > Streptophyta > Magnoliopsida > Poales > Poaceae > Secale > Secale cereale. Next base: position 598,635,936 of record LR738714.1, read on the forward strand.
CAACTTTACTTGATCCTTAAGTAAAGTTCCCGGGTGCGTATGAAATCCGACCATTGGAAACATGTCGGTTGGCCATTGACTAGACATCATGTCCTAAAAGGCCATTTCCCTCTTGGGAAGGTTGTGGCTATAAATAGTCACTCCATTCCAACCGAGATGGTTGGCTGCTCCACGTGATTTTGACAGTTTGTCTGAGCATCTGCTCCCAAAATATTTGAGTTTAAAATACACCGGGAGAAAAACCCAGTGCTAAGAAACTAGATAGTGTCTTAGCATCACAAAGATCTAAGTTTACTATGCTCTACATGTTACTCTTGAGAGTTGCCAACTCTCTAGACAATTAGGAGTCAAGTTCTTCAGCAACTAGGAGTCAATGTGGTTCACGAAGACAATCTTTGAAGGTTTTGGAGATCATATCAAGTATCTACCCCGAGTAAGCGACAGGAGTTGATGAACATGTTGTCGAGGAGAATAGGACAAAGAGATTTTATCTTCTCTGTTAAATCATAAGTCCCTCCGACTAGACATAGCTCTTTTGCAAAAGAGTGAACTGGTCAACCAAATACCTTGCCACCATCGAGCATGATTGGTTTCATCTTTACTCTAAAATACTTTCACTTGTTTATCCTCGGTTGTGTTTCAAACTTTCAGTCATGTGATATCTCTTTGGTGCTCATCTGTGTGTTGTGTTGATATCAATTCTGTGAGAGTATTTTTCATTTGTAGCCAAGTCACTGCTTAATTTAATTTTGTTGTTGTGTACTGAGAGGTTTCAAGTTTCTCTAGGAAATTTGAAAATCTCCCATTTACCACCTCTGGTAGACATACTTCATTTATAAAATTGGTATTAGAGCAAGGTACTCCTTGTCTCTGCTTATTAAGGCCTGGCAACATTGGACGTTAAGTATTCTTCAATGAACTGCAAGACTAGCAAGAAGATTCCCATCTTCAATGGAACGGACTACCCATTCTGGAAGGAGAAGATGAAGATTCACCCAAGGCCATTGCTGATGATATGTGGCATGTTGTGTAGAATGGTTGTATGATCAAGACCCCAAGATATCTTTCACATTGGAAAAAAGGATCGTTCAGCTCGATGCACAAGCAAAGGATGCAATATGCGGTCATATTTCTTGGTCACAGTTCCTTCAATATCGAAGACTGGAATCTGCAAAAGAAATCTGGGAAATCCATGAGACGATCAATGAGTGTGTTTCCACTCAAAAAAAGCTCACATTGATACTCTTCGTGCAAAGTTCAACCGCTTCAAAAGACTCAGGAATGAAAGTTGTCAGGAGACATTTGATTGCTAAGTGACATATCAAATGTACTGCAAGGTCTTGGAGCCGAAGAATCCCTTGTCATGAAGTAGTGAAGAAGTTGCTCAGATCAATGGATAGTTCCTTTAACACTCTCGTTCTAGTGATAAAGGAAAGACCTCATTTCAAGTTACTCGGTTCTGCTGATGTCACAGAGATACTGAATACTCACGAAGAACATGAAGAAGAGAAAAGCAATATGTATGGATCAAGCTACCAAAAAAGACACACTCTCAAAATTGTGCCTGAATCTTCCTTGGAAGACAATGCTGAGTGAAAGTATCAGCAAAGATCTCACAATGATAACATAGCGATTTCAGCGCTTCCGAAAGAAAACCCAGTTCCAGAAGAAAGGCTCAAGAAACTCAAAGTCCTCATCTTCAATTGAGACTCCAACTCCCGCCGTTTTATTAACGAGATGAGGGGAAGTTGACAAGGAACTGTTTTTGTGAGTCCGTGTTAACCCTTCCGCATAACTTACCTTATCTTTCCTTGTTTAGTCCCTCGTCATTTCCCATAAACCAAGCAAGGAAATAAAATTTCTCCTTAAATTCCCAAACATAATTTCTATGATGAGCGAGACAAAAGATTGAAAATAAAACGACTTGTGTCATACCTAGTCTCAATACAACTCTCTACTCTAAACTCCCATCCTTTTTCCCAAATATTACAAACGAGTTGCATATGCGAGAGACTCGCAAATAATTTGATTCGCAAGGAGTAATTGTAGGACTCACAAATGATATCCAAACATTAACAACCAATGTGTGATCCCATTGCTTGGTTGTTACTAAAATTGCATGGGAAGAGCAAACATTAAGCATGAGATATATCAAGGTGTGGCATATGATTTTCCTTCTTTCCAATGGCATTTGTTATAGATAAATGATCGTTCAGTTGGCTAATTTTGCGCCCAAACTTCCATGCCCCTCATTTTGGTTGCAGAGCCTTGTCCAAAACATCAAGTACACCCGGATGGCGGGAGTAATCTCTAGATAGAGATTCTTCAGGAAAAAAATCTAGACTGGTAGATGTGGATCTTTACACACCTAAATAATATATTCTTCCCTTCTCAACAAAACATATCTTCTCTTCTTCTTGTTGTTGTTATTTAAATGTGCATCAATTAGTGAAACCATAAATGCACCTATGCATCTTCATTTAGCATTATTTTGTCAAAAAACAACGTTAAAGTACCGACTGAGGAGAAGGAATTGCACAAACAAGAGCAAAATCAGCGTTCTGCACACGTTCAACTCGGTGACGTCCCTCGCCTTCTTGATCCAGCAAGATGTCGAGGTACTAGACGAGTTCCGTCAACACGACGGCGTGGTGATGGTGATGGTGAAGTGATCTCCGCAGGGCTTTGCCTAAGCACTGCGAAAATATAATCAGGGGTGTAAACGGTGGAGGGGGCGCCGCACACGGCTAACAATTGATCTTCTGTGTTCTAGGCGCCCCCTACATCATATATATATATATATATATATATATATATATATATATAGGTGGGAGGGAGAGGGGAGAGGCCAAGGGGCGCCCCAAGTAGGTTTGAATCCTACTTGGACTCCTGTCCTAGGCCGGCCCCCCTTTCCTTCTTTTGGTGAGCGGGAAAAGGCAGGAAGGGAGGCGCCCCCTTCCTTTCTCCCATGAGAAGGGGGAGGCAGGTGGGGATAGCCCTCCCCCTTTCCTTCCCTAGGGTCGGCGGCCAGGGAGTGGGGCGCGCCAGCCCCCTTGTGGGATGGTATGTCCACCTTGGCCCAGTAGGCCCATACTCTCACCGGGGATGCCCGGAACCCCTTCTGGTGACTCGATAAGTACCTGATACACTTCGGAACACTTCCGGTGTCCGAATACTACCGTCCTATATATCAATCTTTACCTGTTTAACCTTTCGAGACTCCTCATCATGTCCTTGATCATATCCGGGACGCCGAACAACATTCGGTCACCAATCATATAACTCATATAATACTATATTGTCATCGAACGTTAAGCGTGCGGACCCTACGGGTTCGAGAACTATGTAGACATAACCGAGACACCTCTTTGGTCAATAACCAATAGCGGAACCTGGATGCCCATATTGGATCCTACATATTATACGAAGATCTTTATCGGTCGAACTGTTATGACAACATACACAATTCCCTTTGTCTGTCGGTATGTTACTTGCCCGAGATTCGATTGTCGGTATCTCTATACCTAGTTCAATATTGTTATTGGCAAGTCTCTTTACTTGTTCCGTAATACATCATCCCGTGAATAACTCATTAGTCATTTGCTTGCAAGGCTTATTATGATGTGCATTACCGAGAGGACCCAGAGATACATCTCCGATACTCGGAGTGACAAATCCTAATCTCGATTCACGCCAACCCAACAAGACACATTCGGAGATACCTGTAGAGCATCTTTATAATCACCCAATTATGTTGTGACGTTTGATAGCACACAAGGCACTCCTCCGGTATCCGGGAGTTGCATGATCTCATAGTCATAGGAACATGTATTTGACATAGATGAAAGCAGTAGCAATAAACTGTACGATCAAATGTGAAGCTAATGGATGGGTCTTGTCCATCACATCATTCTCATAATGATGTGATCCCGTTATCAAATGACAACTCATGTTCATGGTTATGAAACCTTAACCATCTTTGATTAACGAGCTAGTCTTGTAGAGGCTTACTAGGGACACGATATTTGTTTATGTATTCACACATGTATTTAGGTTTCCAGTCAATACAATTCTAGCATGAATAATAAACCTTTATCATGAATAAGGAAATATAAAATAATAATAACTTTATTATTGCCTCTAGGGCATATTTCCATCATAATGTTGTCCATGGTTCTCTATAATCTCATGCCTTGATCACTATGCCGGAAAAAAATATACCTTACGTAAACATACGGAGGGAGTAATAATTGTCCTTAAAATCTAAAGTTGAGAAGAAACGGCGTTGGGCTTTTCAAATGAAGGGCAAAGTTGTTCTACTTTCATACCATGGTGGCCTAGGCTCGCCCCCAAATTGGCTGCCAAATATTTGTGGGCGTTTCCACGTCCTTGCTTTGTCCAAGTTTTGGCGAAAATCGAGACGGGTGGATGGGGAAGAGAGCATCACCGACGTCGTGATGGGGCACAATGGAGGTAGTAAGCATGGAGTAGAGCGTGGAGTGTGAGGAGAGCATGCCCCCGAATCCACCATCGCTCCATGACAGAGGTCATAACGGCCATGGCAGCTTGCGCCACCGCAAACATCGCGAGCATTGAGCCCTTGACATGAACATCGTGTTCATCATGAGCGTCTTGGTCACCATCACCGATGTTATGCTCATCAGCAACATACTTACCCCGCTTCGGCTCCTCCTATCCCGCCCCCTCCTCCCGATGCAATGAGATCTCCCACGTGTCTCCTCCTTGCAACGCGATGACAAGGAGTTGGGTGAGCGACAGCGGCGGCCGCACCAGCCACTATAAGCACAGGAGCGCCAAATTAAGTTTTGATTGTGAGTTCGATTTGTGGCGCTCAATTTCCTTCGCCTGTATCCAACACGGTCTCCTCGCTCCCTTCCCAAATCTCTCATCCCCCCCTCCCCTCTCTCTCTCTCCCCCCTATGTGTGAGGGTCGCGGAATAGACACGAAGGCAGCACAATCATGGGCGAACCACATGAAGACCTTGTTTGGGTCACCTAACATGTGGGGTTCACCATGCGAAGGTAGACCGAAGCATCCAGCGCACAACCGAGTCAAAATCGGGCTCACCTGCTAAAACCAATCGGCGCAATCGATTATGGGAGCTCCAATCCAAGGAAGCTTAGTGATTTCTAATATTTGGCTTTTAGACGTGAACCAATTGGTTTTATGCCCCGACATTGGACTCGATGGAGCCATTTATAAATATTACCCAATGGATTTATCGGTGCTACACATTTTTTGTTGGCAGGAACCAGTTTTGATAGAATGTGTCTTGTTTATCTCGAAAACCAAAGGGATTTTCAAGAAACGCCTCGAGAGGGACAGGGAGTTCCTCCATTTTATTAAGAAGAAAAAGAGTTGGTCCAGTTTATAAGGAAAACCGAACCCGAAAACCTAACATTCTCGACTAATCTGGGAAAGCCGAAAGAAAACCCAAAAGAAAGAAAGAAAAGAAAACAAGAAAAACATAGGGATGTGTATCACAATGCTGAACTTTTTACCATGTTTTCAAAGCCTTCTCTTGCCTTACTAGGAACTGGTAAATTCATACGTGCAACACACGTTGATATTAGATAGTTTATTAATTGCACGTAGATATTAGGTACTATATTTTGCGTCTGTATTATGTTAAAAAATTAGGGGCCTGCTACGCATCCACCGGTGGATTTTTTTAGAAAGATCCGCCGCCTCGCAAACCGTTCAATTGTATGGGCGAGCCGTCCGTTCCTTTATTTCCTGCTACAAGCCCCTTGTTGCAAACCTCATTCCTGCAACAAGATCCCAGTTGCAAAATTTATTCTCTTTTTTCCTACAACAATATTCTTGTTGCGAACGTAATTCCTGCAACAAGACCCAAGTTGCAAAATTTATTCTCCTTTTTCCTGCAACAAGCCCCTTGTTGCGAACCTCATTCCTGTAACGAGATCCCAGTTGCAAAATTTAGTCTCCTTTTTCCCACAACAAGACTCTTTTGCGAACCTAATTCCTGCAACAAGATCTCAATTGCAAAAATTTGCAATATCTACAACCTCTTCTTTCTATTCGTTGGAGATATGAAGGAAAAATTAGAACGGTGGTGCAGGCTCACGTGGGCATGTGGCGCACAGAGGAGACGGCGGACATTTAGCGTTGGATCTGTCGGATGATCAGAATCTTTTCCCAAAAAATTATGTGATTAGCAGTAGAATTGATATTTGGCACGATATTAACTGCATTCTAAATGTGTTGAGCGCTCATCATTAAAATAGTCTCGGCTGTCGGATTGGCCTGGTTTGATGGCCGAGATTTTAATATTGGTGGTTTTGTGACATAATTGGTCCGCTGTACACAAATGTACAAATGTAAGACGCTACATCCTACATTTGTCTATGAGGGAGAAGTATTTTGTGGACTAATTACTAGTCTATAAGTTATGTTAATGTCAAAAACACTAATTAGATTTATCAGGTACCAGCCGAAGAATCGAATGATGAGAGGGCATGTCACTCAACGAATAGAAGGTCGACAAGGAAAAGGACCAAACGACAATCCACGCAAGCAAAGCAAAGCGGCCGGGGCCACCAAAGATTCCAGCGAGGGAAGACGCCACTCGAGCCTTTTTTTTTTTTTTTGAAAGGAGCCAGCTCAAGGCTGGTTTTTCATTGGTCATAAGCAGGGAGCAGTTGAGCAAGTGACAAAGGCGATGACCCGAGGATCAGGCGTTGGGAGGACCATTTACTTGACCTGGGTACAGATCAGGCGTTGTGGAAGACGGATCGACCTGGTTTTCCCTTTTCGGACGATGATATGATTTCATTATCAGACAATATAGCATCTCACAGAGCCCTGGCCTAAGATGTCTTTCTCATGGCATTGGCGCATTTCATTTCTCAATGAGACCGCCTCCTTCTGAAGCATCTCATAGAGTTCACCAGAGACCATATTCAGTTGAGTCGCTATTTGTTGTTTCAGTACTTCTCGTCTGCACCAGTTATCAGCAGTCTCACAATCTCTGAATTTGGGTCTTCCATACTTTT
>LR738714.1:598643122-598679504 GCA_902687465.1 Secale cereale
TTTTTTGCGGATGAGTCTTCAATACATTTCAATGCAACAAGCACTGGTCAAAAACAGGACTAATATAAACATGCAGTAGGTTCGTAGATATGATTTCAGATCAAACGACAGAAATATATTTAACGACCGCAACCAAAAGACCGCAAGATTCGTAGACACATGTCAATCACCGCATATCAAATATTCCTATTACTAGTTTGCAATTATAGCACAACTATCGACATGTTCCAAGATAAATGTACCAAGGCCAACCACGACCCGGTGGTCGCGCTCGGCTCAACCTAATATATTGTTCCGTCTCATGCTATTCTGGAGATCGAGCAACCTCCTGCGACGTGACTTCCTCTGCCTGATGTGAAGCAGCTTGTCATAGACACACCACGGAAAGCTGATGAGGTGTGGCCGGTTCTCATATCCTTCCTTGTAGGAACCACAGTACTCTGGGTGATAGGTGACATGATACCAAGCGGATGCCTTGGCGTCCAAGGCCTCCTGACCATCTCCGCTCTCATCTGAACCCATCTCGCTGAACCACGACCTTGCTTCCTTCCGCAAAGATTTCACCGCCAATCTGATAGCATCCGCGTCAGTACTCTTGGTAAAGTTCTTCGCCATCTTAAGGATGCATCCGCTTATTATCTCAGCCTCGCTTTTTATTCCGTAGTGCTCCATCAGATTACCCAACTTGAAGTCATACTCTCCCTTGAACCAAATAGCTTCATCGATGTAGTCTTGGTAGCCGTCAACGATCAAATCAGTGTCATAAGACCGCCTTGCCACATCCTTTGTGAAATGCCCTATGTGAGGGCTCTGCTTCTTAATTTCCCTATACAGCTTCCCTATTACTCCCTGGGATATATAGGTAGCCCTGTCTAGCTTCTCCATAAAATCTGGATACTCCCTCACATGTAGTTCCGACGGAATTTGAGCCGGCACTCCAGTCTTTGGGTAATCAACAGCAATGGAGAAGAGCTCTGCCAGCTTAATGCATGGTGTACTTTCAGCCTTCAAGCTTTCCCTATCCGCAAAGACCACGTGCGCGTTGGCAATGATTCCCAGACTCTCATTAACTATGTAATTTGTGAAATACTCATGTATTTCCTGCACAATATTAGAATAGTTCCAAAGCAAGGTGTCAGTTTTATTTTACAGGATGCTTGGAATTTGCTTAAAATAAGTAATGTATGTACTCATCAGAAAAGAAACAGATTTAGTTCTTCCTACTTCATCCGATCCAAAACATAGGTCCTTTTTATCTTTTCAATTTGATCCTAAGTGTAGATCCTTCTACACTTCCAATACAGTTCCTTCTCATGTTGTCCCAAATTGGCACCACATGAATTTCATCAACAATTGAGCCTATAATTCTAGCATTCACTTTATTTGGTAGGAAAAAGGTAGTATTTGAAATAAACGTAGAGTAACATGCCTGCCACCACCCTTAGTTCTTGTAACCAACTCTAAAAGTGCCTACATTTTGTATCAGGGGAAAAAGTACAAACAAACTAACTAAAACCTGCAGGTCTCAGGAAATAGGTTCAGGTAGTCAACTCTTCAGAAAGACAGGAAGCAGAGTCAAAAAGAAATTCACAATCAGAAGTACGACTAAATGACAGTTCATGGCAATGGAGTACAGCCGTTATCATGAGTAGCATGAAAAATTAATAATATGGGCTAGAAACTTAAAATACCTCGATCATAACATCATGATCTAATGTTTCTGTTGGTGCTGGAGTATAGTCCATAGGTGCCACCATACGAGTTGGAATGAGATCTGGGTCCCATGAGACAAAATATATGTCCCCATCGAGATCACTCCCCGAACACTCGTTAGGATGAGGCCTGCATGAACCAAATTCGACATTAATTTCGATAGCAAAGGCAAAGGAAACAAGAGTACGATATTGAAATAGTAATATGACATCCATGAGCGCCTAACTAGTAAAAGGTTATTTAATTTAAAATGTACAGGACTGTTTTATCTACCATTGTTGGTTTCGAGTACTCCAAATAACAACATAGTATTCAATAAATGAGATTTTGCTAAAAGACATATTCGAAAAACATAGAAGAACACGATGAAATAGTAAATACTTGCCTTGGCCCCTGCTGTGGAAAGACAACACAGTCAACCATATGGTCCAGAAGAGGAGTATAAACAGCCTCAAGAATACGGATATCACCAGGGTGGAGGCAAGGGTTTTTGGCAACGACAACTTTTCCAGTTACGACGAACTTGTCACTGCCATTTGCACTATTAGAAGCTTGAATGAATACCTCTCCGTACTTCAGTGTACGGCTTTCATCCAAGCATCCCATCATTGCTCGTCCTTCTGGGATGAATATCCTTGACTTCGTTTTCAATTCTAGCAACTTGGATGCTCTAAAGGTTTGCAGAATCATAGAAAGATATGGTTCACGGTCCGGCTGGTAGCCACATAACAGCAATTCTTTAACAACATTGGTAATCTCTCCCATGGGCATAAGTTCAATTGCATCAATAGCAGCTTGTGGTTCGGTTACCATTCTGTTTAACTGCTGCACAGCTTCTTGTTGCTTCCGTTCAAATATGTTATCTCTGACTCCAAGTGTTGAAAGAAGGGTGATTAACTGCCGATTCAGGAAACACGGCTGGTACTTGCTGTATGCAAGGACATCCAGTGTGATGTTGTCTGACGGAAACTTTGACATGCTTGGTCTTAAAGAAAGTTTCCAGTGTGATGTTGGATCAATAGCGACAACACCTTTGTAACCCCCATACCTTATTTGGAAAGCAGAGGGAGTAAAGCGGGCCAATTTGCACTTCTTAGACACCTCATCTGCAAAATCAGCTGAAATGGTTCCAATTCCATCAGAGAATACATACTTCGTACCGTTTTTTACTTCTGGAATTACTTTCACCTCATACTTGTGCACTTTCAAGGTTTCTGTTGAGGCACTAAAGGACTGACCAAGCCTTGCAGCATATTTTGCCACATTTCTAATATTACGGAAGTTCCCCATCCACTCCCTGATGTCACTGGCAGACAACCCTGGATGAGAAGCAAACATCCACGCAGAGTTATCCCGCAGCTGGCTTGAAGAGAAAGCCAAAAACTCAAAGTGCTTGTTACCAATAGTGATGCCATTTGAAAGGACCGACAGAATTCTGTTGTACAGAGCAGTTCTCCTTGCGCTACTTCCCGGAGCAGAGCGTGGTGATAAATCAGTCGAACGGAGCTTCTCCCAGTCCTCATCAACAAATGAAATCCGAAGGAAGTTATCCAAATCAGAAGCATAATTCCGTACAACACGATTCGAGACATTAATTTCAGGACCACAAAAGTACACTTTCGCAGGGGTAATTTGCACCCTGTAGACATATACCAACCCATCATCATCCAGAGATATGTTTGGTGATGTTAACCTGTAGCGTGATCTCTGAATTTCTTTGTATTGTTCAGATAGCCAATTTGTTGGATTCAAGCAAGTCTTTTTTAGGTATGACATATTTTCAAGTGCACGCTTTATATGGTCAATACATACATATCCCGGGCTGACAAGACGGTAGAAGTTGTCATCAAGTGTTGGCCCACTAAGTATACCATTCTGAACCAAGTGGTTGATCTTGAAGATTATATCATAGGGGACATCGGTAAAATAAAGAGATTTCACAATTGGAACAAAGCAGGTATTGCTTGAATATGAATGTCCACGCTGGCAATGGAAGTCATTAGTGTGTACTTTATAGTAAACAAAGTACTCTCGGATGTTTGGTAGATCACAATCAGGTGGTAGCTCCAGACACAGAATATATGATTGCCCAATGCTGGCAAATGGAGTAAAATCCGTAGTTCTGGTCCACTGATCATCAGTATCATCCCTCAAATAGTTGAATAGTGGATTGTCATACATAGAGCCAGAATGATGTATATTATGTTCGTAAATTTTTGGAGCAGCCATGACCTGGGAAACGCCAAAAATATATTCAAAGTGAGGTTATAAAAATCTAGAGTACCAAGCTTTAAATAAACAGAAACAATTAGAACTAACTAATAAGCTGTTACAGAGATGGATCAGCATTTTAACTAGCTACGTACTGTGCAACTATCAAGGAAATATTGCAGTTGGTGCTCCCATCCCCTCATCTTGGGTGCTAAATGTAAAACTCAAATAGCATAACTTCATATAGATTGATTAGCACTTTAGAGAAATATTGTTGTACACTTATAACAATGCACAAACATCTTTCCAGTACTTAAGCAAACACATGAATTAGCAACAGCTAAAAATGTCAAGTGAATTTGCAGGTAACTGTAAAATGAAACAATGAAAAGCATGTTCAGCACACATAAACAAGTGTTGTACAGCTTAACATACCTGAATCAAAAGGAAGTTGTTTTGTGATCCAGGTGGACGATGAAGCTGGATCTCCCATATGCTCTCATATGAAAGTTCAAGTTTGTATTTCTTCAACTTGTAGGTCAGGCAAAAGTCAATCCTCTTCATAGCAAATCCAAACTCAACAGAATCGGCTGTTCCGCTCCACAAAACAGATAGAACTCTTTCCCTCAGAAGGCAGCCAAAATGCATTGTTGCATCCTTTAGACTAAACATCGTAGTTCTTGGTTTCAGAACAATGTCACGTTCCGCAGGCCGGACCTTCAGATAATTACCCCCACTCCTAAGTGCATTCCCACGAGCCGCACTCACCACCAGCGAAGCATGTGCCTCTGTCTCGAACTGAACAATGGCAAAAGATCTTGAGTTTGCCGAGTTGTTCTTTGGAGGCCTGAGCTTGACCGCACAGACTTTATCCACACCGACGATTTGTTCCAACAAATCCTTGACATGGTGAACATTGGCAGTTGCAGGAAATCCTGACACCTGAAGAGTCTTGCCACCCATGGTGATGGTGCATATGAAAACTACAGCAGTGCATAATCAGGTAAAAAAATCAGTCAGGTCATTGGAAAGTGTAGAAAGATCTGTACACGTATGGCAGGTCTTCTTTTTAGGAAGAAATTCAGACTGCAGTTTTTATACTGGGCTTCTTTTAGTTTTTATACATGTACTATGATGAATAAACAATCAAATGGTCTCACCCAAAACTAAGTAGATCCACATGTAACGGTTTCACCCAGAACCATAACTGTTGCGACAAAATCCCATTGCAGTGCAATATATAGCATAAACATGTCGACAAAAAAAAAAAAAAAACAGACGCCCTCTATTATTGGCGGACCGAACGTGGTGTTTGGGGGGTTTAGCTGAACCCCGCAGAATTCAGGAAAATAAGCCGCGCTCGAGCCTGGACACCAAATCCCATCGGGCGAGCTCCGATCGATCTAATCTGGCGTACACGGAGAGAACTCCGATCGACCTCGCGCGCTGCAGAAGAGCAACCTAGCAGAACCGCGGACGAAGCAAGCAAAAAAAAACAAAGCGGCGACAAATTTCGAACGATTCGGGTCCCTGCTGCTCAATGCCACAGCAGCAAAGCAGATACTGAACCCCAGGCGACAAAACGACCAGAGGGAGGGAACGATCCGTCCGATCAGGCCGGGGTTCCTTACCGGCAAAAGGAAGGAATCAGGTCGACGCCGGCCCAGGAGCAGCGGCAGCAGGCGTGGCCATGTCCGTCGCCGTCGAAGCGGCAGAGAGCGGCAGTGAGAAGTGGACGGATCTGGGGAAGATGGATGGCGAGCGAGGGGGGCAGGAGTTGATGAGCGCTTGATGGTTTTGTCGCCGAGGCGGAGGCGAGGAGGCGAGTGGAGATTGAGGAGAAAGGAGGCGGACTTTGAGGGGAGTTTCGGTCAGTGTGCACGTAACATTTAAACGAACTACGGAGTACTAGGTAGGTGGGGCCGGGAGATGCGGGGGTTATGGGACGGATGCGTCGAAGGTTCGTTAACTGCGCTCACAAATCTCACGGATATAGGCATGCAATCTAGGACTAGGAGTACTCCGTCAAGGAAAGAGTAAAAAGAGTAACAAAATCGGCTCGGCTCGTTTAGGCATCTTCGACGTCCATCCGTAAATTTGCTCTTCCATCTGTGCGGTACACGGCAGATTGCGGGAGTCAGTCATCCAATATTGCTCGTATACATTCAAGCTGAGGTTTAATTAACCGGACAAAATTCAAGCAAACACGGCAGATTTTCATATAAATCGGACAAAATTCATTACATTTTAAACATTTTTCATTACACATCAAACACTGACAACAACAGCAAAATGTCCCGACCATTAAACCTATCCTACTGCGGCAATCGTCGTCCACTTCCTTTGTATTCCGCATCGACGACCATGTGATCCATCTGATGTCTCCATGAACGGCGGCAGGGTTTATGACCTGTGAAGTGGGCGTGCGATCTTCGGCGGGGAAGAGTAGAACATGGGAGACGGACCAAACCACATGAGACACAATGCCCCGCCGCCTCCCATGCCCTACTCATTCTCGGAGGAGTTCGCGACTTGTCTGTCGCCAGTGCCGGTGGACGTGAGGTCGATGATGAATGTGGACGGTCCGTCACTGTCCACTGCTACTTCTCGAGCTTGCGTTGTATTTCCTCGAAGAGGAAAGGGTGATGCAGCACAGTAGTGTAAGTATTTCTCTCAGTTTTTTAGAACCAAGGTGTCAATCCAGTAGGAGACCACGCACGAGTCCCTCGCACCTGCATAAACAAATAAGAACTTCGCAGCCAATGCGATAAGGTGTTGTCAATCCATTTACGGTCACTTACGAAAATGAGATCTGATAGATATGATAGTTTGATATTTTTGGTATTTTTGGATATAAGAACAGAAAGTAAAAAAACAACAAAGTAAAGTAGATTGTAGATTGATATGTTGAGAATAGACTCGGGGGCCATAGGTTTCACTAGTGGCTTCTCTCATGGTAGCAGATTTCTACGGTGGATGAACTAATTACTGTCGAGCAATTGATAGAAAAGCGAATAATTATAAGAATATATAGGCATTATCATTATATATAGGCATCACGTCCGTGACAAGTAGACCGAAATAATTCTGCATCTACTACTATTACTCCACACATCGACCGCTATCCAGCATGCATCTAGAGTATTAAGTTCATAAGAACAGAGTAATGCTTTAAGCAAGATGACATGATGTAGAGGGATAACCTCAAGCAATATGATATAAACCTGTGACGACTCAAGACCGATGCTCGAGAAGACTTCCATATGTTCTGGGTTTTACCGTGTGTTTCATTTGTGGTTGCTCTATTTTATTTTGCATTGCATCATGCCATCATGTCATTAATCGTTGCATCTGAACTAAATAAATTGTGTGGATCATCGATCCATTTAAGCCGAGGGAACTCACATGATGATTTCTCTTTATAACATATCCTCCCACTATTTAGGGAGCTATATTAAAAATAGTCCATTAACTTGGAATCACCAATAACACATTTGCACCGTTCTTCAATTTCCCTTTGATCCAACTCAACTTCATTTCTTCCTTGAGGCATTTTAGTAAAATTGAGTTACAATTTTACTTTATCCATAAATGTTCCAAATCTTCCCATAAATCACATCTAGTGTGTAGGGTCACATCCTATAATTTCAACCCATTTGGAGTTTATTGGAAGGGGTTTCGGAATTCAAACATATCGAGTTAAATTCAACATGTCCGGATTTTACTTCCTCTAGAAAACCTCAGGCCATTTTTGTTATATTCCTCATATTTTTATGAGTCCCAGAAAAATGGCCTCCTGCTCAAATTATTCTTCTAGACCCCCTCTCTATTTTTCTAGACCCTCTGTTTACTTGTTAAGTGGTAAAAGGAGTTTGGAAAAAAAATAAGGAAGAGATAGATGACCCAACCCAGCTGGCCTCTTAGGCCTGACCTAGCTGGCCCGAGGCCCACCTAACACTGTAACCAGCCCCGTTCCCCATTGATCTCCCTCCTCCCATCGATCCTACACCGATGCACGCACACATCAGGCCCGATCTCCTCATGTGCGCCGTCGCCACAAACACCCATCGCTGCCAGGGGAGGAGCCCGACCCCCTCACCCTCCACCTCGCTCGATCCACGGTCGCGCCCCCCCAAGCGCCCCGTGTCCCCGCGACGCGACCGCCGCCGGATCCTCTTCCCCATCGCCGGCGAACTCCGACGCGGCCGCCGCCTCGTTGCTCCTCCGCCCCCGCCGGCCCTCCTCCGCCTCACCACGGCCGCACCCGATCCCCGTTGCCCCGCGCCATGGCGCCAGCGCCCGTCTGCTCCGCCGCGTCGCGAGGGCCGCCGGGCGCCGCAGTGCCACGCCGCCTCTGCCTCTCCGCGACCTCCCGCTGCAGCTCGTCGTCTCCTGCTCCTCGCCTCGAGCACCGGCGCTCCAAGGCGGGTCTCCTACTGCTCGTCATCGCCGGAGCTCCGCCACACCAGCTGTAATGCCCAGTATGCGACTATGTCTCCTACATGTCGAAGCACGACTTAGAGACATAAGCGCATACTAGAATGATCTCAAGTATGGTATCTTTGCACATCTCATGTAAAAGTTCAGGGATGAAATAGAAAAGATAGTTGGCTTACACTCGCCACATCACCCAATGAATACAATAACATACATCATCCAAATAACACAGGGTCCGATTACGGACGAAATCCAAACGAGAAAGATACCATAAACACAAGCCCGGATCCTCCTAGTAAGAACCACTACTGATCGTCGGGATACGAAACATAGTAACGTCCACGCTCTTCATCAAACTCACAGTGAAGTTCTGAACCATCCCCTGCATTGTTCTCAGCGGTACCTGCATCTGGTGTATGTTGAATATGTGAGCCACAAAGGACTCGGCAATCCTGTTCCCGGGTATCAAAACTACCAAAGCCTTAGGAGTGGAAAGGCTATTAAAGTGTTGCAGCAAGCACTAGCACTAGCTTACGAGTTTAGAGCGAGAAGAGAACAAGTGCCAACGATCACCAAGTTGATCAAGAAGTGATCCTAGCTACTCATGATCAAACATAACCCCACCGTGTTCACTTTCCGAAGTCCTTCGGAAAGAGACCATCACGGTTACTCACACAGCTAGTGTATTCTTATGGATATGGTGTCAAGTTATCTACAACCGGATATTAACAAATTCCCATCTGCCACATAACCGCGGGCATGGCTTTCGAAAGATCAAACCCTGCAGGGGTGTCCCAACTTAGCACATCAGAAGCTCACGATCTGCGGAGTCGCAACTCCAAGGTGGGAAGACCCGGGTATTCTTCGAATCCCGTGCTCAAGATATTTTGACAAAGGTAAAACTAATCCAGCAAGACGTCGCGGCCTGCCGACACCTTGATAGTAGCCGCGCGTATCTCGTCTCAGGCAACGACCGGATGAGCACAGCGTACAGTGACCAAAACCCAAGTTGCCAAGGGGGGCACCGCACATGACTCTGGGTTGGACCAACACTCATGAGGAGCACTGGCCCGGGGGTGGATTAAGAACTCGGGTTTGCAACGCCCTATGCAAGTTTTAGTTGTTAGGCAAATGTAAAACCAATGTTGGGCCTAGCTGGAAAAGCTTTAAGCAATGTGAATTATCAAGGGGGGGGGCATAAACCCCAACCGTGTTAGGAACGCAAAATCAAGGAACATAACACCGGTTTATCAGGTCCTAAGGTGGCATGAGTGGAACAAAACACCAAGCAGAAGACCAAGCCTTCCACCCATAGCCAATATATAGGTGAATTAGTTTAACAGGTATATATATATTGTGATATCCCAATAACAAGTTCATCATAGAGCAGTCTTCAAAACTTCAATTGCAACTAACAACGCTATAAGAGGGGCTGAGCAAAAGCGTACTTAGCCAAACAACGGTTTGCTAGGAAGGTGGTTAGAGTGTTTCATGGAAACAATAGGAGGCTGACAAACAGGAATAGGCATCGAGGCATATCTAAAGAACGAGACATCTAGCATAGGAAAAGATAGAGGTGATATCGGAGATTGGTCATCTTGCCTGTTAAGTCCACGGAGGGATCATAACCTTGCTCCTCAAACTCAGTCTCGAAAGGAACCTCGAACTCCGAATCGTCACCGGGCTCTAACCAACACAACAATGCAAACACCGGAACAACAATCAATCATCATGCAACGCTCAAACACATGATGCATGATATGATGCATATGAATATGGGTAGGATATGATGCAACTCCTAGGGACAAGTTGAGTGCACAAGTAACATGGCAATAAACAAGATCACAACACATGTAGGAACACAAGCAAAAGGAAAACAAAAACTAACATAGTCACAAGTGGTTATGTAGTTGTTAAACAAGTACCCAACAAGTTTTATAAGTTGATTAACATGGCAAGGGGAGCAACTAGGATCAACAACATCATGCTAGCATTTTAAATGGGCCGGAAAGAACAAACAACAATTTCCGGAAACCCCCATGTTCATAATAACACAAAATAGGACAGATCTAAGAAAGTCATATTTTAGAGTTGTTAAACATGTAAAGTAACAGCACCATCTTAATCTACACATTTTTTCACCCCAAAAGCATATAAAGTTTGTCAAATTTGGAGCTATGGTTATTTAGTTATGAATTTAACAAGTTTGAGCATATTTAAATCTCCAAATAATTCAAACATCAATTTAAATGTTTTTAACATGGCAACAAACTACATATAAATATTCTACACTAAAAACTAGGTTGTTTTCATATATAAAGCATTTTCAACAAAAGCATATATTAATAGATATGAATTATGCAAAGAAAATGCAGAAAACTGAAAATAAAAACAAAACAGAAAAGGAAAAAGGCTAAACTGACACGCCCTGGTCTAGCCCTAGTCGCTGACCCGTGGGTCCAGCGAAACTGACGTGGCAGAGTGGGTGCGGGAGTGGGTGTGCGCGAGCTGGGAGGCTGCTAGGTGGGGCTGGCCTGTCAGCGAGACAAGAAAATGCAAAAAGGGGGGCTAAACCACTGCCCTGGCGGGATTCGAACCCTGATCTGCGCAAAGCGAGGGAAAGGCTCAGTCCACTGAGCTATGCGTGTGCGTCTGACAGAGAAGGGGGACATGGCCATAAGAGTAAACTGAAGATGCAGAAAATAGAGGGGAAATAGAGCTGGTCGGAGGAGCTCGTCGGAGCTGCTCCGGCGACCAAAACAGGCGACGGAGGCGTGCGGTCTGATCCTGGAGGGATTCCGCACCCTCGACAAGCACTGGCAGAACCTAACGAGCACTACAACGTCGCCGGAGACGCGCAAATAGAACGGCAGCGACGAGCTACGGCGCGACGGCTACGAGCCCTAACGGAGCGGCGAGAGCACGTAGCAGACCCTACGCGACACGGCGAAGACGATGGACAAACTCGGAGGAGCAACGGTGGTCGGGGCACTCGCCGGAGACGAGGCCCGACGGAGACGAGCTCGGGTGCGCGCGGCTAGCGTGGCTAGAGCATGCAAACGAGGAAGAAAAGGGTCGGGGAGGTGTGCAAGCTCACCACAAGCACGGGTGTGCGCTTGGTTAGGCGAGAGGAGGCCGGAGACGGAGGAATCTCGCTGGAGTTGAACGGAGCCCGACGCGGGGGAATACGACGAGGAAGTAGTCGAACTTGGCGTCCCTCGGGGCCGTAGAGGTAGCAGGGGACGTAGTCGACGACGGGGAACTTGCCGGACACGATCTCTAGAGCGTAGGTGGCTAGAGAGCACGTCAGCGACGAGGTCGGGCACTCTGATGCGCGCGGGACGATGGTGGAGCGGCGGATCTGGTGGTCTAGGTGGCCTGGCGGCGGTCGAGGAAGGAGGAGGGAAACCCTAGTGGGTTGGTGGACATGGCGGGGGCTTAAAAAGAGGGGCCAGGGCGACGGGACGGAGCGGCGATGCGCTCGCTCGCAGTCCCCATGGCGACGACAAGAGGAGGACGAAAAGGTGGGTGGGGCGATGGCTGCGGTCGCTGACGCGTGGGCTCGAGGCATCCACGTGGAAGCGACGCAGAGGGGGTATGCGGGGGGCCTGCGTGAGAAAAGGCAGCGGGGACGCGCACGGGCTGCTAGCTGGGCTGCTGGCGCGCGCTAGCTAGGCCGCGGGGGAGGGGCCAGGCCCATGCGCTGCTGCTGGCTGCTGCTGCTATTTCTTTTTCTTTTTCTTTTTTCTTCAGATAGAAAACAAAAAGAAAAAGCACATGCCAAAATAAAAGGAATTTGGAGAGAAGTAAAATATCCCCTAGCTCCTGGATTTATGCCCTGTTTTATAAAATTGACTTGGGCATTTTTAGAGGTAGAAAAATAAAACAAGTTTGAATATGGTTCAAACTTCTGTCATTTTTTAACCTGACCAAATCATTTCAAAATGAGGCAAGGCTTTGCAATGTGACTTAGGTCAAGGTAACAAAGATGTGGGGAGGAGATGAACATTTAAAAGAAGAGGTAAGCCACTTGCAAAAATACTTAAAGAATGGAAAAGAAGGGAAGAAGAGGTGCAAGATGAAAGGAGTTTTAGAAAGGGCATGATCTTGCTATCACCATCACAACAAAAACAAGGTGCACTCACTTAACATACTAGGAAAAGAACCAACATAAAAACAAGTGAAAAATGCCATGATGATCATGATGTAATGATGATGATGAAGTAATGCATAAATGCAAAAGAAAAGATAATATGACAATGCAATGACAATGAGAATGCATAATTGAAAAAGAACCCCCAAGGAAAAGGACAAGGATCAATAGGTAAAATGCTTTATTGCCATATATGGAAGGTATCACATATGGGGTGTTACACCAGCAGACAGCCACACCTCCGCCTCGTGTCCGGTCAGATCGGGACCATCCCCAACCTAGCCTCCGCCCGCGACCCCGTCACGCTGTCTGACGCCCGAGGCCAGCCATGGCCGCCTCTCTGCCGGAGCCCCTCCGCTTTGTGCCATCCCCGTCGTCCAGATATAGCAGCAGCTCCAGCCTCCACTCGATCCTCCTCGAGCTCCTCGCCATGGCCCTCTGTTCGGCTCTGTGTATGACTACACGGGGAGATGCCAAGTACCGCGACGGCCCCGGAGACTAGATGCGTCAAGTTCCTCGACGGCGTGTACATCTACACCGAGACCGGACCGACAACGTGTGTACCCCTACCATCACCAAGTTCAACCGCACGGACGCCGAACATCTACCGATCGAATCTATGACGACTTGAGCATCTACAGGAAACATGTACCCATACCGTCATGAGAATCGAGACCGGCAAGTCCGATGAGCCAAGTACCACGACGATGCCAAAGGGTTCCGATTCGAAAGTTCATCTTCAAAACGAGTACAAATACCATCGCCGTGAACGACTACTTCCACTACCGGACCACAAGTACCACTACGTCCCTCGACGACCAATGAACGACTACGTCCGTGAACGGCTATTTCCGTCAACGAACTCCCCAATAACGCACACTTCAAAGGTATAACCGCCGAGACGACCACACGTGGACCGTATGCATGTGATGTGTGTATGAGATGGTTGCATGTATCCGTTGTTGCCGTGCAAGAATTGTTACTTGCACGAAGCACCCTCGTTTCCTTGCCACCAACCCGTGGGAACCCGGAAACCGGGAGCACCCCATCATCTTGCTTGACACGCACTCCGTCCTTCTTTTGCACCGGTCTCTCAACGAGTTACCGGAACCGATATGTTGCCATGGCATCATTTTCGGTTATCACCGCCGTGGCACCCTTTCTTTCCACCACGGTGACGAAATACTCCATATCTTGCTCATGTTAACTTTTAATAAAAAAAATTGCATAAAACTTGCAGTGTCATCCGCATCATGATAACAACATTTAAATGGTTAAAATGGTTGTGTGCTTTAAAATTGCTAATTATGCACATGGGGATTTTTCAAAATTGTTGTTTGTCATTCCGGCCTCATTTAAACTTGCCTAAATAGGTAGTTTACATTTGTTTCACCTCTTGCCATGTTAATCAATATTTAATATTGTTGTGTAAATGAATGAGAGTGAACTAAAAAAATGGATGTGGTGTTTTGTCAATATGAAACTCGTTGCATATTGAGCTCCACTTAACTCGTAGTATTGTTTGTGCACCTTGCCATGCCATGCATATTTAAACCAGACATGCATCATACTTGTTTGTGCATCATGCCATGGTTATGATATGTGTGTTTACCATGTTGTTTGCTTCTTTCCGGTTGTTTCTCTCGTTAGCTTTGGGTTCGTTCCGGAGTTGTGAGGATTTGTTTGACTTCGTCCGTTTGTCTCCTTCATGGACTCGTTCTTCTTCCTAGCGGGATCCCAGGCAAGATGACCGTTCCCCGATATCACCTCTATCTTTGCCTTGTTAGTTGTCTCGCTCTATAGTTATGCCTCGATGCCTATTCTTGTCTTGTCAGCCTCCTATGTTGCCATGAAACACTCTAACCGCCTTCCTAGCAAACCGTTGATTGGCTAAGTACGCTTTTGCTCAGCCCCTCTTATAGCTTTGTTAGTTGCAGGTGAAGTTTGAAGATTGCTCCATGTTTGGACTTCTTAATGGGATAACACAATATATATCTTATTTAATTAATGCACATATGTATTGGTAATGGGTGGAAGGCTTGGCCTTCTGCTTGGTGTTTTGTTCCACTCATGCCACCTTAGGACCCGATAAACCGGTGTTATGTTCCTTGTTTTTTGCGTTCTAACACGGTTGGGGTTTATGGGGCCCCCCTTGATAATTCGCATTGCTTAAAGCTTTTCCAGCAAGGCCCAACTTTGGTACTACTTTTGTCTAACAACTAAAACTTGCATATGGAGTAATTAACCCAAGTTCTTAATCAACAACCCGGGCCAGTGCTCCTCCTGAGTGTTGGTCCAAACTGGGCAGACTGCGGGGCAACCACGGGGAAACCCGAGGATTGGTATATACCTGTAGGCTGACCTATCCGGTCGTGGCCTGAGACGAGATACGCGCGGCTACTATCAGGGTATCGGCACGTCGGGAGGTCTTGCTGGATTAGTTTTACCTTTGTCGAAATATCTTGAGCACGGGACTCCGAGAAGACTCGGGTCTTCCCAACATGGAGTTGCGACATCGCGGATCGTGAGCTTGTGATGGGCTAAGTTGGGACACCCCTGCATGGTTTTGAACTTTCGAAAGCCGTGCCCGCGGTTATGTGGCAGATGGGAATTTGTTAATATCCGGTTGTAGATAACTTGACACCATATCCTTAAGAATACACTACCTGTGTGAGTAACCGTGATGGTCGCTTTTCAAAGGGTTTCGGAAAGTGAACACGGTGGGGTTATGCATGAACGTGAGTAGCTAGGATCACTTATTGATCATCTTTGGCGACCGTTGGCACTTTCCTCATCTCGCTCTGAATTCGTAAGCTAGTTGCTTAGTGCTTGCTGCAGACACTTTATTACCTCTCCACACCTAAAGGCTTTGTTAGTTTTGATACCCGGGAATGGGATTGCCGATGGCTTCTCGCCCCTCGTTGGTTACCCCAAGTGGAAGGTTTGAGATGTAGCGTAACTGCAAGTTTCCCTTGGCAAAGATACCAAGGATCGAATCCCGTGAGACTCCGAGGGTCGACAAGTAGGTGTCAACCACTAACAGCGCCAGATACTTAGCGGTTGACAGGACCTGCACACAGATACAAATAACTTTGCTCCCAACGAGTACAGAGAGGTTGTCAATCCCTCCGGCCTTGTTGTTTACAAAGGATCAAACACAAGAGATAATAATGATAGCTATGACTGCAACTAGGAAATAAGAACATGAAGTAAATAGCGGGTGTGATCAGTGATGGTAATATGGACCGGGGTCCCATGATGTTCACTAGTGATATCTCTCTCCCAAAAGACGATAAAACAGCAAAGCGAGGTAAACAAATTACAGCTGGGCAATTGACAGGATTATGTGTGCAAACCAATGCTAACTATGCTATAAAGAAAGGTAGAGGCTCAAAAGCATGGGCGGTACGCCAAGGCAAGTAGACCAAAATCCATCTACATCTACTACTAATCATCCACCTTGAGATATCTATCCAGAACATCTCGCTGGTATTAAGTTGCGAATCCCACCCAAAGTGTAAACTCAAAGCAACAGACAACTGCATTAAAAGAACTTTGCATAAAGTAAACAATCCTTGCACCCGCAAGTACAAGCACCGTTGTTTTCCCCCTTGTGGCAACAGCACATCCCCTAGACTCATGTTTCTGTCACTCAAGCTAGTCATCAAGGGGCATGAACCCACAATCAAGCATAACGTTCCCTCTTGGAGTTACTACCTACTACTCGGCCAAAGCAATAAACAACAACGGAGAACATGCAAGAATTACTCAAGAACATAAATATAAAAGAGGTGAATCAAATATATTACTCACACACAATCTGAACATAATCTCATAATCCATCGGATCCCAGCAAACTCAGCAGAGCAACAGCATAAAGATTACATATGTGCCTCGATCATGTAGGGCAGCTCATGAGGTCTAAACCATGAAGAACAAAGAGGGGAGGAGAACATCACATAGCTACTGGTCATGGACCCATGGTCCAAGGTGGACTACTCACGACTCATCCGGGAAGCGTCCATGGTGGTGGAGAAGCTCCCGGTGGTGATTCTCCCCTCCGGTAGGGTGCCGGGAAGAGTTCTCCTGATGCTCCCGATCTTGGAAGCGCGGCGGCGGCGGAACAGAGGCGAGATCGCGAAAAAGGGTTCCGTCCTCGAGGGTTTCGGGACGCGAGGAATATATATGAGAAGGGGGGTCACCAGAGGCGGAGGTGGGGCCCCAGGCACCCCCCTGGCGCGGCCAGGGGTGGGGCCGCGCCGGGTGGCCGCCTGGGCCACCCCAGGCTCCCCTCTGGCCCTGCTTTGGTTTTTCTTGAAGATCCCGATACGCTGATTTTTCCTGTATTTTTCCCGGAATTTTTAGGGCACTTTTAATATGGGGGAAACCTGAAATAGAAAAACAGCAGAAAACAGGAACTGGCACTGTGGTGCACTGAGTTAATAGGTTAGTCCAAATATGATCAAAAGTGTATGGAAGTGCATAAATATCATAGCAATATCACACAAAAGAGGCATGGAGCAAGCAGAAATTATAGATACGTTTTGGACGTATCAAGATCCCCAAGCTTAATTCATGCTCGTCCTCGAGTAGGTAAATGATAACAAGCATAATTTCTGTGGTGACATGCTATCAACCATATAAGAACCTTTAAGTAAAGTAATCAAGGCATGTAATTCAATTCAAGTCATAACAAGCAAGAGTCTATATTAGCATTGTAACAAGTAACATAAGAACATAAAGGTGCAAGAGCTCTCGCTGTCCGTGACTCGAATGTCTCCAAATGGTGTTTGCCTGCAAGAAAGGGGATAGGGATATATGAGAGAGTAAAACATAGTTTTTGTATTGTTGAGAACTTAATCTCGTAAAGTTTTACACTTGGTCTTCTTTGGAATCTTATCTTGACTCATCCCCAGACCGTCAGCCAGGTAAAAGTCAAAATGATCCACTCCCTTTCGATATTTCGAGCACTCATGCAATGGATGAGCGTAAGCAAGAAAGTTGACACTTAGGATGGCAAAGAGAGAAAAATGATAGAGGGGGGAGACAAAAAGGGTGTGAAAGGCTCACATCAATGAGGACAATCATAGGCGAGAGAAAGCCAAATGATAGATATGATGCGAGTGTTGGGGAACGTAGTATTTTAAAATTTTCCTACGATCACGCAAGATCTATCTACCAGATGCATAGCAACGAGAGGGAAGAGTGTGTCTACGTACCCTCGTAGACCGGAAGCGGAAGCGTCAAGTGACGCGGTTGATGTAGTCGAGCTTCTTCGCGATTCAACCGATCAAGCACCGAACGTACGGCACCTCCGCGTTCAGCACACGTTCAGCTTGATGACGTCCCACGAGCTCTTGATCCAGTTGAGCTTCACGGGAGAGTTTCGTCAGCACGACGGCGTGGTGACGGATATGATGTATTTACCGGCGCAGGGCTTCGCCTAAGCACTGCAACGGTATGACCGAGGTGTGTTTCTGTGGAGGGCGGCACCACACACGGCTGGAACAACTCAACTTGTGTCTTTGGGTGCCCCCCTGCCCCCGTATATAAAGGAGAAAGAGGGGAGGGCCGGCCGGGGCAATCCTACTAGGAATAGGATTGCAATCCTATTCCTAGTAGGAGTCCACCAAGAAGGAAGAGAGGGAAGGGAAAAGAGGGAGAGGTGGCGCCCCCCCAATCCTAGTCAAACTAGGATCACTAGGTGGGGCGCCGGCCAGCCTCTATGGGCTGCCTCTCTCCTTTCCTCAAGGCCCACTATGGACCATCCCCCCTCGTAGGGGGTTCCGGTAACCCCCTCCGGCAATCCAGTTAAATCCGAAACTTTTCCGGAACACTTCCGGTGTCCGAATATAGTCGTCCAATATATCAATCTTTATGTCTCGGACATTCCGAGACTCCTCGTCATGTCCGTGATCTCATCCGGGACTCCGAACTACCTTCGGTACATCAAAACTCATAAACTCATAATATCGATCGTCATCAAATGTTAAGCGTGCGGACCCTACGGGTTCGAGAACTATGTAGACATGACCGAGACTCATCTCCGGTCAATAACCAATAGCGGAACCTGGATGTTCATATTGTCTCCTACATATTCTACGAAGATCTTTTATCGGTCAAACCGCATAACAACATACGTTGTTCCTTTTGTCATCGGTATGTTACTTGCCCGAGATTCGATCGTCGGTATCTCTATACCTAGTTCAATCTCGTTACCGGCAAGTCTCTTTACTCGTTCCGTAACACATCATCTCGTGACTAACTCATTAGTCTTTTTGCTCGCAAGGCTTATTGTGATGTGTGTTACCGAGAGGGCCCAGAGATACCTCTCCGACACTCGGAGTGACAAATCCTAATCTTGATCTATGCCAACACCACGAATACTTTCGGAGACACCTGTAGAGCATCTTTATAATCACTCAGTTACGTTGTGATGTTTGATAGCACACAAGGTGTTCTTACGGTATTCGGGAGTTGCATAATCTCATAGTCATAGGAACATGTATAAGTCATGAAGAAAGCAATAGCAGTAAAACTAAACGATCATAGTGCTATGCTAACGGATGGGTCTAGTCCATCACATCATTCTCCTAATGATGTGATCCCGTCGATCAAATGACAACTCATGTCTATGGTTAGGAAACATAACCATCTTTGATCAATGAGCTAGTCTAGTAGAGGCATACTAGGGACACTCTGTTTTGTCTATGTATTCACACATGTACTAAGTTTCCGGTTAATACAATTCTAGCATGAATAATAAACATTTATCATGATATAAGGAAATATAAATAACAACTTTATTATTGCCTCTAGGGCATATTTCCTTCAGTCTCCCACTTGCACTAGAGTCAATAATCTAGCTCACATCGCCATGTGATTTAATACCGATAGTTCACATCGTTATGTGAATAACACCCATAGTTCACATCGCCATGTGACCAACACCCAAAGGGTTTACTAGAGTCAATAATCTAGTTCACATCGCTATGTGATTAATACCCAAGAGTAATAGGGTGTGATCATGTTTTGCTTGTGAGAGAAGTTTAGTCAACGAGTCTGTCACATTCAGATTCGTATGTATTTCGCAAATTTCTATGTCTACAATGCTCTGTATAGAGCTACTCTAGCTAATTGCTCCCACTTTCAATACGCATCCAGATTGATACTTTAGAGTCATCTGGATTTAGTGTCAAAGCTTGCATCGGCGAAACCCTTTACGAAGAACTCTTTATCACCTCCATAATCGAGAAACATTTCCTTAGTCATCCAGTTACTAAGGATAATTTTGACCGCTGTACAGTGATCTACTCCTGGATCACTATTGTACCCCCTTGACAAACTCATGGCAAGGTACACAACATGTTTGGTACACAGCATGGCATACTTTATAGAACCTATGGCTGAGGCATAGGGAATGACTTTCATTCTCTCTATATTTTTCTGCCGTGGTCTGGCTTTGAGTCTTACTCAACTTCACACCTTACAAGTCAGGCAAGAACTCCTTCTTTGACTGATCCATTTTGAACTACTTCAAAATCTTATCAAGGTATGTACTCATCGAAAGTCTTATCAAGCGTCTTGATCTATCGCTATAGATCTTGATGCCCAATATGTAAGCAGCTTCACCAAGGTCTTTCTTTGAAAAACTCCTTTCAAACACTCCTTTATGCTTTCCAGAAAATTCTACATCATTTCCGATCGACAATATGTCATTCACATATACTTATCAGAAAGGTTGTAGTGCTCCCACTCACTTCTTGTAAATACAGGCTTTACCACAAGTCTGTATAAATCTATATGCTTTGATCAACTTATCAAAGCGTATATTCCAACTCCGAGATGTTTGCACCAGTCCATAGATGGATCGCTGGAGCTTGCACATTTTGTTAGCACCTTTAGGATTGACAAAACCTTCTGGTTGCATCATATACAAGTCTTCTTTAATAAATCCATTAAAGAATGCAGTTTTGTTATCCATTTGCCAGATTTCATAAAATGCGGCAATTGCTAACATGATTTGGACAGACTTAAGCATCGCTACGGGTGAGAAAGTCTCATCATAGTCAACTCCTTGAACTTGTTGAAACCCTTTCGCAACAAGTCGAGCTTTGTAAAAAGTAACATTACCGTCTGCGTCGGTCTTCCTCTTGAAGATCCATTTATTTTCGGTAGCCTGCCGATCATCGGGCAAGTCACCCAAAGTCCACACTTTGTTCTCATACATGGATCCCATCTCAGATTTCATGGCCTCAAGCCATTTTGCGGAATCTGGGCTCATCATCGCTTCCTCATAGTTCGTAGGTTCATCATGGTCTAGTAACATGACTTCCAGAACTGGGTTGCCGTACCACTCTGGTGCGGAACGTACTCTGGTTGATCTACGAAGTTCAGCAGAAAACTTGATCTGAAGTTTCATGATCATCATCATTAGCTTCCTCACTAATTGGTGTAGGAATCACTGGAACTAGTTTCTGTGATGTTCCACTTTCCAATTCGGGAGAAGGTACAATTACCTCATCAAGTTCTACTTTCCTCCCACTCACTTCTTTCGAGAGAAACTCCTTCTCTAGAAAGGATCCATTCTTAGCAGCCTTAGGATCTGTGATAGAAGGTGTACCCAACAGTTTCTTTTTGGGTATCCTATGAAGATTTACTTCTCCGATTTGGGTTCGAGCTTATCATGTTGAAACTTTTTCACATAAGCATCGCAGTGCCAAACTTAAAGAAATGACATCTTAGGTTTCTCGTCAAACCACAGTTCATACGGTGTCATCTCCACGGATTTAGATGGTGCCCTATTTAACGTGAATGTAGCTATCTCTAATGCATAACCCCAAAAGCAATAGTAGTAGATCAGTAAGAGACATCATCGATCGCACCATATCTAATAAAGTACGGTTATGATGTTCGGACACACCATTACACTATGGTGTTCCAGATGGCGTGAGTAGTGAAACTATTTCACATTGTTTTTACTGAAGGCCAAACTCGCTAACTCAAATATTTTACCTCTACGATCATATCGTAGAAACTCTTATTTTCTTGTTACGATGATTCTCCACTTCACTCTGAAATTCTTTGAACTTTTCAAATGTTTCAGACTTGTGCTTCATTAAGTAGATATACCCATATCTGCTCAAATCATCAGCGAAGATCAGAAAATAACGATACCCGCCGCGAGCTTCAACACTCATTGGTCCACATACATCTGTATGTATGATCTCCAACAAATCTGTTGCTCGCTCCACAGTTCCGGAGAACGGAGTTTTAGTCATCTTGCCCATGAGGCATGGTTCGCAAGCACCAAGTGATTCATAATCAAGTGATTCCAAAAGTCCATCACTATGGAGTTTCTTCATGCGCTTTACACCAATATGACCTAAACGGCAGTGCCACAAATAAGTTGCACTATCATTATTAACCTTGCATCTTTTGGCTTCAATATTATGAATATGTGTATCACCACGATCGAGATCCAACAAACCATTTTCATTGGGTGTATGACCATAGAAGGTTTTATTCATGTAAACAGAACAACAATTATTCTCTAACTTACATGAATAACCGTATTGCAATAAACATGATCAAATCATATTCATGCTCAACACCAAATAACACTTATTTAGGTTCAACACTAATCCCGAAAGTATAGGGAGTGTGTGATGATGATCATATCAATCTTGGAACTACTTCCAATACACATCGTCACTTCATCCTTTAACTAGTTTCTGTTCATTATGCAACTCCCATTTCGAGTTACTACTCTTTAGCAACTGAACCAATATCAAATACCGAGGGGTTGCTATGAACACTAGTAAAATACACATCAATAATCTGTATATCAAATATACCTTTGTTCACTTTGCCATCCTTCTTATCCGCCAAATATCTAGGGCAGTTCCACTTCTAGTGACCATTTCCTTTGCAGTAGAAGCACTTGTTTCAGGCTTGAGTTTAGCTTTGGGTTTCTTCACGGGAGTGACAACTTGCTTGTCATTCTTCTTGAAGTTCCCCTTCTATCCCTTTGCCCTTTACTTGAAACAAGTGGTCTGGTTAACCATCAACACTTGATGCTCTTTCTTGATTTCTACCTTCGCCGATTTCAGCATCGTGAAGAGCTCGGGAATTACTTTCGTCATACCTTGCATATTATAGTTCATCACGAAGTTCTACTAACTTGGTGATAGTGTCTAGAGAACTTTGTCAATTACTATCTTATCTGGAAGATTGACTCCCACTTGATTCAAGCAATTGTACTACCCAGACAATTTGAGCACATGCTCACTGGTTGAGCTATTCTCCTCCATCTTGTAGGCAAAGTACTGTCAGAGATCTTATACCTCTCGACACGGGCATGAGTATGAAATACTAATTTCAACTCTTGGAACATCTCATATGCTCCGTGGCGTTTCAAAACGTTTTTGAAGTCCCGGTTATAAGCCGTAAAGCATGGTGCACTAAACTATCAAGTAGTCATCATATCGAGCTTTTGTCAAAACGTTCATAACGTCTACATCTGCTCCTGCAATAGGTCTGTCACCTAGCGGTGCATCAAGGACATAATTCTTCTGTGGAGCAATGAGGATAATCCTCAGATCACGGAACAATTCCGCATCATTGCTACTAACATCTTTCAACTTGGTTTTCTCTAGGAACATATGAAAAATAAACGGGGGGCAACATCGCGAGCTATTGATCTACAACATAGATATGCTAATACTACCAGGACTAACTTCATGATAAATTAAAGTTCAATTTAATCATATTACTTAAGAACTCCCACTTAGATAGACATCCCTCCGGTCATCTAAATGATCACGTGATCCAAATCAACTAAACCATGTCCGATCATCACGTGAGATGGAGTAGTTTCAATGGTGAACATCTTATGTTGATCATATCTACTATATGATTCACGCTCGACCTTTCGGTCTCCAGTGTTCCGAGGCCATATATGCATATGCTAGGCTCGTCAAGTTTAACCCGAGTATTCTGCGTGTGCAAAACTGGCTTACACCCGTTGTATTTGAACGTAGAGCTTATCACACCCGATCATCACGTGGTGTCTCGGCACGACGAACTTTCGCAATGGTGCATACTCAGGGAGAACACTTATACCTTGAAATTTAGTAAGGGATCATCTTATAATGCTACCGTCGTTCTTAGCAAAATAAGAAGCATAATAAGATAAACATCACATGCAATCAAAATATGTGACATGATATGGCCATCATCATCTTGTGCTTTTGATCTCCATCTCCAAAGCACCTTCATGATCACCTTCGTCACCGGCGCCACACCTTGATCTCCATCGTAGCATCGTTGTCGTCTCGCCAACTATTGCTTCTACGACTATCGCTACCGCTTAGTGATAAAGTAAAGCAATTACATGGTGATTGCATTTCATACAATAAAGCGACAACCATATGGCTCCTGCCAGTTGCCGATAACATTACAAAACATGATCATCTCATACAAAACCGTATAACTCATCATGTCTTGACCATATCACATCACAACATGCCCTGCAAAAACAAGTTAGACGTCCTCTACTTTGTTGTTGCAAGTTTTACGTGGCTGCTACGGGCTTAGCAAGAACCGTTCTTACCTACGCATACAAAACCACAACGATGTTTCGTCAAGTATGTGCTGTTTTAACCTTCACAAGGACCGGGCGTAGCCACACTTGATTCAGCTAAAGTGAGAGAGACAGACACCCGCCAGTCATCTTTAAGCAACGAGTGCTCGGAACGGTGAAACCAGTCTCGCGTAAGCGTACGCGTAATGTCGGTCCGGGCCGCTTCATCTCACAATACCGCCGAAGCAAAGTATGACATGATGGTAAGCAGTATGACTAGTATCGCCCACAACTCATTGTGTTCTACTCGTGCATATCATCTACGTATAGACCTGGCTCTGATACCACTGTTGGGGAACGTAGTATTTTAAAATTTTCCTACGATCACGCAAGATCTATCTACCAGATGCATAGCAACGAGAGGGAAGAGTGTGTCTACGTACCCTCGTAGACCGGAAGCGGAAGCGTCAAGTGACGCGGTTGATGTAGTCGAACTTCTTCACGTTTCAACCGATCAAGCACCAAACATACGGCACCTCCGCGTTCAGCACACGTTCAGCTTGATGACGTCCCACGAGCTCTTGATCCAGTTGAGCTTCACGGGAGAGTTTCGTCAGCACGACGGCGTGGTGACGGATATGATGTATTTACCGGCGCAGGGCTTCGCCTAAGCACTACAACGGTATGACCGAGGTGTGTTTCTGTGGAGGGCGGCACCGCACACGGCTGGAACAACTCAACTTGTGTCTTTGGGTGCCCCCCTGCCCCCGTATATAAAGGAGCAAGAGGGGAGGGCCGGCCGGGGCAATCCTACTAGGAATAGGATTGCAATCCTATTCCTAGTAGGAGTCCACCAAGAAGGAAGAGAGGGAAGGGAAAAGAGGAAGAGGTGGCGCCCCCCCAATCCTAGTCCAACTAGGATCCCTAGGTGGGGCGCCGGCCAGCCTCTATGGGCTGCCTCTCTCCTTTCCTCAAGGCCCACTATGGACCATCCCCCTCGTAGGGGGTTCCGGTAACCCCCTCCGGCAATCCAGTTAAATCCGAAACTTTTCCGGAACACTTCCGATGTCCGAATATAGTCGTCCAATATATCAATCTTTATGTCTCGGACATTCCGAGACTCCTCGTCATGTCCGTGATCTCATCCGGGACTCCGAACTACCTTCGGTACATCAAAACTCATAAACTCATAATACCGATCGTCATCAAACGTTAAGCGTGCGGACCCTACGGGTTCGAGAACTATGTAGACATGACCGAGACTCATCTCCGGTCAATAACCAATAGCGGAACCTGGATGTTCATATTGGCTCCTACATATTCTACGAAGATCTTTTATCGGTCAAACCGCATAACAACATACGTTGTTCCTTTTGTCATCGGTATGTTACTTGCCCGAGATTCGATCGTCGGTATCTCTATACCTAGTTCAATCTCGTTACCGGCAAGTCTCTTTACTCGTTCCGTAACACATCATCTCGTGACTAACTCATTAGTCTTTTTGCTTGCAAGGCTTATTGTGATGTGTGTTACCGAGAGGGCCCAGAGATACCTCTCTGACACTCGGAGTGACAAATCCTTATCTTGATCTATGCCAACACCACGAATACTTTCGGAGACACCTGTAGAGCATCTTTATAATCACTCAGTTACGTTGTGACGTTTGATAGCACACAAGGTGTTCTTACGGTATTCGGGAGTTGCATAATCTCATAGTCATAGGAACATGTATAAGTCATGAAGAAAGCAATAGCAGTAAAACTAAACGATCATAGTGCTATACTAACGGATGGGTCTAGTCCATCACATCATTCTCCTAATGATGTGATCCCGTTGATCAAATGACAACTCATGTCTATGGTTAGGAAACATAACCATCTTTGATCAATGAGCTAGTCTAGTAGAGGCATACTAGGGACACTCTGTTTTGTCTATGTATTCACACATGTACTAAGTTTCCGGTTAATACAATTCTAGCATGAATAATAAACATTTATCATGATATAAGGAAATATAAATAACAACTTTATTATTGCCTCTAGGGCATATTTCCTTCAGCGAGGAGTAGGGATTGCCATGCAACGGATGCACATATGAGCTAAGGTAAGCTCTCCAATGGAACTAGTGGGGGTGCATCCAACTTTCTTGCTCAAGAAGACCTAGAGCTCTTTTGAGGAGGCTCATCATTGGAATATACAAGCCAAGTTCTATAGTGTGAAGGTCCCCACATAGCTATATGCATGAATGATAATCTCTATGGAGCACAAGGTATAAGATGGAGTACGAGTGTGGATCTCTCAAAAGGAATAGTAGTGTGCCCCCTTCTCTCTTTTTATTTCTTTTTCTCTTTTTTCTCTTTTTTTTATTTTTTTTGTGGCCTCAATGGCTCTTTCTATTTAACTCTCATTTGTCCTCTTTGGGATCTTTTGATTTTGTCCTCTTTGGGATCTTTTCCTCACTTTAGGGGCAACACTCTATATATTACAAGAAGTATAGAAGATCTTTCACACTTTACAAAAGTACTCAACATAAAGAAAATGAAACTATCATGATGTATGCAAATGTATGCCTCTGCCGGTGTAGCAGGATATGCAATGATACTAGAGCGTCATGTAGCAATGATTAGGGCAAGGCCCAACTAGCATGCGGCTCATCGATCAAGCAAAAAGCATGTATGACATGAAGATCAAGTCATGAGAAGATGGATGTTGCATGGCAATGTATCTCGGAAAGGCTATGGAAATGCCTTGATAGGTAGGTATGGTGGCTGTTTTGAGGAAGGATATAATGAGGCTTATGATGACAGAGTGTATCGTGCCAAGGATTTGGATGCACCGGCGAAGTATGCGCCAACTCTCGAGGTGAGAAAGGGCAATGCACGGTACCGAAGAGGCTAGAAAAATATGGCTAGGTGGAAGTGTCAACTTTCGAATACTCACATTAGTCCGAAGAACTCATGCACTTATTATCGGTAACTCTCAATCTAATTAGGAGGTTCTCAAAGAGACAAGTACCCCAAGGAGGAGTGTATGGGGGTTTGGTTATCCTTGCGCATCCTCGACTCATGGTACGTGAGTGTACTCTAATATTCGATCCCTCCAAAGATTAGTGATCCATTTAGTAGCTAAAGTTCTCAACTATTTTGTAGGTTTTCGAAAATAAACACGGATTGCCCAAAATACGACATCTATCACTAATAGGCTAAAGCTCTTGACACCAAAAGTTCAGACATTACTCATGGCAATACCTCAAAACTATTGTAAGTTACTACTAAAATTAAATAGCAACCTCAATTACCTACTTTAAGTTAAGACACACAACTCAGTGCAACAGGCAAAACTCTCTTAACAAGATAAACATGAAAACTCAAGAGAGTTCAGCAACCAACTAAACAAAAGCTCTTTAAAAAGAAAAGCATGAAAACTAAGAGCTAAACATGACAGCAGCTATGGAAAGACAAAGAACATACACAGCAAAGATAAGCATGAAAATCCTATGTTGTGTTCTAGGTTGAAGTGGAGCGTGTTTCTCTCCCACACAAAGAAAGTTGGGTTCTAACTTGTTATGAACACCAAGCAAAGCTAAAGAAAACTAAAAAGGAAACTAAGAGCGAGACGCTCCAAGCATAGCACATAACGCATGAAGTGATTAAAATATAGTGGAACGAAAGACGAACTGATAATTGTTGATGGAGAAGGGGATGCATGGGGGCATCCCCAAGCTTAGACTCTTGAGTCTTCTTGAATATTTCTCGGGGGTGCACGGGGGCATCCCCAAGCTTGAGCGTTTGACCCTCATGAATCTTCTTTTATCATCTTCCCTCGCACACTTGAAAACTCCCTTCATACATAACTCACCATAATCTGATTAGCGAGGTTAGTACCCACAATAAAATAACTTTTCCCTGCTGGAAATAAAGATAATCTTGAATAGCTACTGTTTCTCAAGATTGCCAAAAGGTTTTTTGCAAAGAAAAAGCAAGCTCAAGGTTTGCAAAACGAAGAAAAGGCAAAACAGGACACAATCTGTGAAAAACAGACCACCAGGTAGTAAATAATTTTTTTGGGGCACTTCTGCAACTCAAATCAAAAAACTCAGAACAGACGCCCGAAAGCCAATTGTATAGAGCACGCTGTCAAAAAAAATTCAGATCAAAAAGATGATCTGGTGATTTTATACGAATTTTTCTGTCCAAGGACAGAATCTGTTTTCTGGACTGCACGTCACAACTTTTGAACTTTCTTGCAATCGGAGGCTAAACTTGGCACAAAGCTGAAAAGAAAAGATACAATGATGATGCTACTGTAGTAACAAACATCAAGACACAACAAAAGCAAAATAAAACCTAATTCGTTGTGGGCTGCCTCCCAAAAGCGCTTTCTTTTATGCCTTTAAGCTAGGCATGATGCAAAAAGGAGAAGATCAAGTTTTGTCAAGAGTAAAAGAATAGCTAGCCCGTATAACGGACTCAGAAGGCAACTTAATCTTCTTTCTAGGGAAGTGTTCCATTCCTTTCTTGAGAGGGAATTGGAATTTTATATTCCCCTCTTTCATGACGTCCCAAAATAATTGGACATGAAGGTTCACATTCAATATCCATAATAGTAAAATCAACGGGAACATAATTGTCATTGACAATGATAAGAACATCGTCGATCCTCCCCAAAGGTATCTTTACGGAAGAATCAACAAGACGAACACCAAAAGAACAAGGATCAAAAGATTTCAATTTAAACATATCATATATTCTTTTGGGCATAACGGAGGTACTAGCTCCAACATCACATAAAGCATAGCAAGAGAAGTTATTCAACTTAATTTTAATCATAGGATCCCGACCATCTTCTAGCTTTCTAGGTATGGAGGCTTCTACCCTAAGCTTCTCCTCCCTAGCTTTGATGAGAGCATTAGTGATATGCTCTGTGAAGGCAAGATTAAGTGTGCTAGTGTGGGGATCTCTAGACATTTTGTGAAGAAAATCAATAACTTCAAAAAGGGTGCAATTATCAAAATCAAGGTCACTACTATCAAGTAAAGTGGTAGTGGTGTCCTTTAGGCTCACTTGTTTGGTAGCTTCTATGGTCATAGGAGTTTCTACGGTTGAGGTCATAGCATCACCATTAATAGGTCCAATGGGACTAGGAGTGCATTGGGTGCTAAGAGTTTGGATATCCTCAACGACTTGGATAGTAGCAACAGTGTGGTGGGTAGGAAGGCTCTTAATTTTATCTTCTTCCTCCTTCAGGGGTGCAACCACTTCAGGTTTAGCTGCCATTTGGTTTATCAAAGTGGCTTGTGTGTGGGACATATTGGAAACTTGGGTCTCAGTGATGGTGAGCCTAGTCTGGAGGTTAGAAATCTCAATATTTAGGCTCTCCAGTTGTCTACCAATGTCTTGCAAGATAGCGGTATGCTCATCTAATTGCCTCGAGAAGGTCTTGTTTTGTTCATATTGGGTGTGCATGTAGTTCTCAGTGGCCTTCTCTATTTCTAGAAGTTTCTCATAGCTAGGCATGTCTCTATCTCTAGGGGTGGAGTTCTTGGTGGTAGGATAAGCATTGTTGTTCCCATAGGAATTAGAGGGGAACGGTCTAGGGTTGCTACCAAAATTACTCCTATAAGCATTGTTATTGAAATTGTTTCTTGAGATAAAGTTCACATCTACTTGATCTTGAGCAATCGAAGAATTTAAAGGAACATCATGAGGATCAATAGAAGATTGCTTGGAAAGTAGAGACATGATCAAGTCAACCTTTTCATTTAGGGAGGAAATCTCCTCGACAGAGTTTACCTTCCTACCTGTTGGAGCGCGTTCGGTGTGCCATTGGGAATAGTTGTCATCATCTCATCGAGAAGTTTCGTGGCAGCACCAAGTGTAGTTGACATAAAGGTTCCTCCCGCGGCCGAATCTAACAAGTTCCGCGAGGTAAAGTTCAAGCCTGCATAAAAAGTTTGGATAACCATCCAAGTAGTCAAACCATGAGTAGGGCAGTTCTTGACAAGAGATTTCATGCAGTCCCAAGCTTGGGCAACGTGTTCATTATCCAATTGTTTAAAATTCATTATGTTACTCCTTAGTTGGATAATTTTAGCAGGGGGATAGTACTTCCCAATAAAGGCATCCTAGCACTTGTCCCAAGAATCTATATTATTCCTAGGCAAGGATTGAAACCAAATTTTAGCTCCTCCTCTCAAGGAGAAAGGAAAAAGCTTAAGCTTAACAATATCACCATCTATTTCTCGGTACTTTTGCATATCACAGAGTTCAACAAATTATTTAAGTGCAAAGCAGCATCATCTCCAGCACCGGAGAATTGATCTTTCATAACTAGGTTCAGTAAAGCAGGTTTAATCTCATAAGAGGGTGCTGAAGTGGCAGGTGTAGTAATAGGCGTGCAGATAAAGTCATTGTTGTTATGACTAGTCAAGTCACACAACTTGGTGTTCTCGGTGGAACCCATAGCAGCAGCAAGCAAGATAACTATTTTTGTGATTTTTGGTAAGGGACGCTAAAGCAAAAACTGAAAGGTAAACTAACAAGACTAAAAAGCAAAGATAAAAGATAGCGTGCAACTCCCCTATCTTGAAGAGTGGAGTCCCCGGCAACGGCGCCAGAAACTTTGCTTGATGGCTTCTCGCCCCTCGTTGGTTACCCCAAGTGGAAGGTTTGAGATGTAGCGTAATGGCAAGTTTCCCTTGGCAAAGATACCAAGGATCGAATCCCGTGAGACTCCGAGGGTCGACAAGTAGGTGTCAACCACTAACGGCGCCAGATACTTAGTGGTTGACAGGACCTGCACACAGATACAAATAACTTTGCTCCCAACGAGTACAGAAAGGTTATCAATCCCTCCGGCCTTGTTGTTTACAAAGGATCAAACACAAGAGATAATAATGATAGCTATGACTGCAACTAGGAAATAAGAACAGGAAGTAAATAGCGGGTGTGATCAGTGATGGTAATATGGATCGGGGTCCCATGATGTTCACTAGTGATGTCTCTCTCCCAAAAGACGATAAAACAACAAAGCGAGGTAAACAAATTACAGCTGGGCAATTGACAGGATTATGTGCGCAAACCAATGTTAACTATGCTGTAAAGAAAGGTAGAGGCTCAAAAGCATGGGCGGTACGCCAAGGCAAGTAGACCGAAATCCATCTGCATCTACTACTAATCATCCACCTTGAGATATCTATCCAGAACATCTCGCTGGTATTAAGTTGCGAATCCCACCCAAAGTGTAAACTCAAAGCAACAGACAACTGCATTAAAAGAACTTTGCGTAAAGTAAACAATCCTTGCACCCGCAAGTACAAGCACCGTTGTTTTCCCCCTTGTGGCAACAGCACATCCCCTAGACTCATGTTTCTGTCACTCAAGCTAGTCATCAAGGGGCATGAACCCACAATCAAGCATAACGTTCCCTCTTGGAGTTACTACCTACTACTCGGCCAAAGCAATAAACAGCAACGGAGAACATGCAAGAATTACTCAAGAACATAAATATAAAAGAGGTGAATCAAATATATTACTCACACACAATCTGAACATAATCTCATAATCCATCGGATCCCAGCAAACTCAGCAGAGCAACAGCATAAAGATTACATATGTGCCTCGATCATGTAGGGCAGCTCACGAGGTCTAAACCATGAAGAACAAAGAGGGGAGGAGAACATCACATAGCTACTGGTCATGGACCCATGGTCCAAGGTGGACTACTCACGACTCATCCGGGAAGCGTCCATGGTGGTGGAGAAGCTCCCGGTGGTGATTCTCCCCTCCGGTAGGGTGCCGGGAAGAGTTCTCCTGATGCTCCCGATCTTGGAAGCGCGGCGGCGGCGGAACAGAGGCGAGATCGTGAAAAAGGGTTCCGTCCTCGAGGGTTTCGGGACGCGAGGAATATATATGCGAAGGGGGGTCACCAGAGGCGGAGGTGGGGCCCCAGGCGCCCCCCTGGCGCGGCCAGGGGTGGGGCCGCGCCGGGTGGCCGTCTGGGCCACCCCAGGCTCCCCTCTGGCCCTGCTTTGGTTTTTCTTGAAGCTCCCGATACGCTGATTTTTCCTATATTTTTCCCGGAATTTTTAGGGCACTTTTAATATGGGGGAAACCTGAAATAGAAAAACAGCAGAAAACAGGAACTGGCACTGTGGTGCACTGAGTTAATAGGTTAGTCCAAATATGATCAAAAGTGTATGGAAGTGCATAAATATCATAGCAATATCACACAAAAGAGGCATGGAGCAAGCAGAAATTATAGATACGTTTTGGACGTATCAATTGATGAGTCCTTGTGGCTCACAGATTACAACACACACCAGATGCAGGTACAGCTGAGTACGACGCAGGAAATGGACAAGAACCTCGCTGGGAGTTCGATGAAGAGCGTGGCCGTATGTATGTGACGTATCCCGACGATCAGTAGTGGTTCCTACTAGGGGCGATCAAGGTTTGTGGTTGGGGTATCTTTTCTCGTTTGATTTCGTTCGTAGTCGGACCCTGTGTTATTTGGATGAATGTATGAATGTTGAATTAATTGTGTGACGTGGCGAGTGTAAGCCAACTATTTTACTCTTTCATCCTTGTTCTTTTACATGAGTTGTTCAAAGATACCACGCTTGCGATCATTCCAGAATGCGCTTATGTCTCTAGCTCGTGCCTCGACACGTAGGAGATATAGTCGCATCCTGGGCATTACACCATCTTTTTATCCTCGATGGCAACAATACAATACGTGTCTTGCTGCCCCTGCTGTCACTGGGAAAGGACACCGCAAGATTGAACCCAAAGCCAAGCACTTCTCCCATTGCAAGAACTATAGATCTAGTAGGCCAAACCAAACCAATAATTCGAAGAGACTTGCAAGGATATTATAATCATACATAAAAGAATTCAGAGAAGAACCAAATATTTTTCATAGATAATCTTGATCATAAACCCACAATTCATCGGATCTCGACAAACACACCGCAAAAAGATTACATCGAATAGATCTCCTCGAAGACCAATGAGAACTTGGTATTGAGATCCAAAAAGAGAGAAGAAGCCATCTAGGTACTTAACTATGGACCCGAAGGTCTGTGGTAAACTACTCACAACTCATGGTGAGGCGATGGTGTTGATGTAGAAGCACTCCGTGGAAGATCCCCCCTCCGGCGGAGCTCCGAAACAGGCCCCAAGATGGGATCTCACGGGAACAGATGGTTGCGGCAGTGGAATTAGGGTTTTCTCTGTTTCTTCGATGTTTTCAGGGTACATGGGTATATATAGGAGGAAGGAGGGCATCGGGAGAGCCAGAGGGGGCCCACGAGGGTGGGGGCGCGCCCTGTAGGGGGGCGCCTTGGACCCTCGTGGCCGCCTCCCTCGTTCCCTCGCGTGTACTCCAAGTCTTCTGTGCTGATTTTGTTCCAAAAATAACTCTCGCGAAGGTTTTATTCCGTTTGGACTCCGTTTGATATTCCTTTTCTGCGAAACCCTGAAATAGGCAAAAAAACAGCAATCTGCACCGGGCCTTTGGGTTAATAGGTTAGTCCCAAAAATAATATAAAAGTGTATGATAAAGCCCATTAAACATCCAAAACATCATATATAACAGCATGGAACAATCAAAAATATAGATACGTTGGAGACGTATCATCCACCTGCCACGTACGTCCCGAAAGTTGGACGGATGGGCGTAGGACGTGCAGCTGGCGGCATTGGAGTCCTGGACCGCCTGCGCCGGCAGCGCGTGTGGCTCCGGATGCACCGGCTCTATGTTCTAAGCGGCTCTTTGAGCGGTGCGACCTCATGGAGCGCCTGCTACTTCGCAATGAAGTTTGGGTTCGTCGCGGCCATGGCGACCACGACCGCCTCGCTTGTGCGCTCACTATAGATTTGGCCCTCCGCCAGGCGGTGCTGCTTGAGGAGGAGCATGTTGTAGCTCTACTCCTCCCGCGCCTACCGGAACACCGACATAGGAGCCGGCGCAGGCTGCTCCACCTCTGCGCATGGCGGCATCGTAGTGCGCCTGCACCTCCTCCATGGTCAGGACGGCATGCACCGACGCAGGGTCCGGTGCCCTGTCGTCGTCGAAGCCGGTAGAGTCGTCGTGGAGATCTCGGGCGAGCTGGCCGGCATGCCCTACTCGATCCGTCTGGCACAGATGGGCTACCATGTGGCTGCAAGGGCGGCTGATAACCCATAAGTATAGGGGATCACAACAGTTTTCGAGGGTAGAGTATTCAACCCAAATTTTACAGATTTGACATAAGGGGAGCCAAAGAATATTTGCAAGTATTAGCAGTTGAGTTATCAATTCAACCACACCCGGAGAACTAAATATCTGCAACAAAGTGATCAGTAGCACAGTAGTATGATAGTTTGATAGCAGTGGTAAGAGTAGGAACAATAACGGTAATAATAACAGTAGCAGTTTTGTAGTGATTGTAACAGCAACAGCAAGAGTAGTAAATTAGTAAAGATCAATATGCGAAAGTCATAGGCATTGGATCAGTGATGGATAATTATGTTGAATGACATTCATCATGTAACGGTTATAACCTAGGGCAACACAGAACTAGCTCCAGCTCATCAATGTAATGTAGGCATGTATTCCGTAAATAGTCATAATAAGAATTTGCATGTCATCTTTTGTCATACCCTCCCATGGCAGCAGGGTCCATAAGGAAAGTAAGGGATATTAAGGCGGACGCGGATTTTTGGGACATAGTTCCACGCGAGGATGATATCCGGGTGGTCCATGCATGCTATGTGATTAACACTTAATATAACGCTTAAATGAATACATGGACACTACGATAGGTTAATTCAACAATACATGTATATGAGTAGGTGGTTGGGCATCTTAAACGATGCTGGATACAGCCAAACCTCTCTTCATTAATTTCTTTGCAATTACTTCTCAAGTAAATGTTGCCAATGGACTTGATGTTGAGCATTTTAAATAGTTGGCTGGGGCTGGGGAGGGTGATGGCTTCTCGCCCCTCGTTGGTTACCCCAAGTGGAAGGTTTGAGATGCAGTGTAGCGGAAGTTTTCCCTTGGCAAAGATACCAAGGATCGATTTCCCCTGAGACTCCCAGTTTCAACAAGAAGGTGTCAACTGCTAACGACGCCAGATATTAGCAATCAACGTGGACCTGCACACAGATACAAATAACTTTGCTCCCAACGAGTACAGAGAGGCTGTCAATCCCTCCGGCCTTGTCGTTTACAAAGGATCAAACGCAAGTGATAATAGTGATAGGTATTGCTGCAATAGTAAGTAAAAACGGAAAGTAAATAGCGGATGTGATCAATGATGGTAATATGGACCGGAGTCCCATGATGTTCACTAGTGATGTCTCTCTCCCAAAAGACGATAAAACAGCTATGTGAGGTAAATGAATTACAGCTAGGCAATTGACAAAATTATGTGCGCAAACCAATGCTAACTATGTTGCAAGAAAGGTAGAGGTTCAAAGCATGGGCGGTACGCCAAGGCAAGTAGACCGAAATCCATCTGCATCTACTACTAATCATCCACCTTGAGATATCTATCCAGAACATCTCGCTGGTATTAAGTTGCGAGTCCCACCCATATTGTAAACTCAAAGCAACAGACAACTGCATTAAAAGAACTTTGCGTAAAGTAAACAATCCTTGCACCCGCGAGCACAAGCACCGTTGTTTTCCCCCTTGTGGCAACAGCACATCCCCTAGACTCATGTTTCTGTCACTCAAGCTAGTCATCGAGGGGCATGAACCCACAATCAAGCATAACGTTCCCTCTTGGAGTCACTACCTACTACTTGGCCAAAGCAATAAATAACAACGGAGAACATGCAAGAATTACTTACGAACATAAATATAAAAGAGGTGAATCAAATATATTACTCAAACACAATCTGAACATAATCTCACAATCCATCGGATCCCAGCAAACTCATCATAGCAACAGCATAAGGATTACATATGTGCCTCGATCATGTAGGGCAGCTCACGAGGACTAATTAGTGAAGCACAAGAATGGGAGGAGAACATCACATAGGTACTGGTCATGGACCCATGGTCCAAGGGAGACTACTCACAACTCATCCGGGAGGCGTCCATGGTGGTGGAGAAGCTCCCGGTGGTGATCCTCCCCTCCGGCAGGGTGCCGGGAAGAGTTCTCCTGGTGCTCCCGATCTTGGAAGCGCGGCGGTGGCGGAACAGAGATGAGATCGCGAAAAAGGGTTCCCGTCTCGAGGTTTCCGGACACGATATAAATATATGCCAAAGGGGGGCATCAGACGAGGCTCGGGG